>OX388350.1:11073189-11694724 GCA_947579665.1 Sympetrum striolatum
CAGAGGAGACTGGGTCATCAGCTAATGATTTTCCACAGCCTCCATAGGAGTGAGTCATTCGTACTGTTGAAACTGAAAAAAAGAAGAAAACTTTATACATCTGAGCAAATTAGATAATTTTATAATGATTATTTAATATATGCATGCCATTTGTAACTAATTTTACATGTAATCAAATATGACTTCTTTTGAAATTATAATTCAGTCACATTCTTCAAACAACTATCGTATTTACTCAAAATTAACATGCACCCTTTGGGTCCTTTTTTGGATAAAAAAATCAAGGTAAGCTTTAAATCATTCGGTCACAATACTGCTCAAGTACATGTCCCATGGCACAGAGCTGGCCGAATCCTCAGCTCATCTTGCTTCCATGGAACCCACCAAACGTTCCACCTATCCATTTTTTTACTACAAGAGTCCCTGCAGACTACAGACTAAACTGGTGGCCAATAGTTTCTAATGGAAAGAAAATTGCAGGGACCATCAAACTATTAAATAACCGATTTTAAAATTGGTTAATGTTCAAACTTAGGTGGGACCTTTTGGATAAAACGATTATCGGTATGTTGTATACAGTGTATACACATATAAATATGCATATCTAGCACTGAATACGTATATAGTAAACATGTGGTGCTGAGGATGACGCAACTGTATGTCTTATTGGTACTCATTACATTTGTGGGCATATCATTTTTATATTTCTGCTGCTCAAATTTTGGGGTGCACATTACATTCGATGGCATGTTATTTATTAGTAAATACTGTGTTGAAAGGTTATGATTTTCCTTGCAAATATCATATATTGATTAAATAGTTTCTTTACTAAAAAATAGATCAAATACATATTCTACTGATCTTACAAGAGCCTTAAGAAAAAGGTAAATGCTTTGTAGTAAGAGATAATGAAATATAATTGCTATATTTAGAATATGTGAGAATTATGAGTAATATAGATGATTATAATAGAATTATGTGAGCATACCAGAAGGAAGATGTGTCACCCAAATGTCAGATTCAGAGACAAATGCCACCATACTAGGGTCCCAGGGGCATATCTCAGGATTAAGCATTGCTTCATGACAAACTCCTTGGATCACTTGATCAAATTCAGATGGAAAGAGAGGTCCAGGCTGCAATAGAAATAAATCATAATCATCATCAAACAAAATTTCCCAAGGCAGTTACACCAGCTACACTATCCGGCCAGAACATTTTCTCCCTAATTGAGTGAGATCCTGAGTTTGATACCCAGTCTCATCAGATTTTTTTCAAGTTTGCTTTTCCTTAGGAAAATTTCCCAAGTTTATACAAGATATACCAATAAATATCAATAATGGCTTCAATGTCAAATTAAAATATGAGCCCCAACACACTTGAAGAACCTTAGTCATGTTAAAATGAAATTTAGGCAATTCAGAAAGCAATAAATTGCTATTACTTGATTAATTTATAATTTTAAGGCATTCATAGTGATACTATGGTCACCATAGATGTTCTACTGATCACAAAACTAGTATCATTAATATCAAAAGGTGAATGATTCACTCTATGAAAAATAACGTTAATGAGCGAATTTCATCGGAAGTCAAATTACTACAATTAAGTTTTTAATGATCATAAACTTTCATAGTTAAGCATTTTAAAAAAATCCTTTCTTGAGATGCAGTTGTTCATATTAGCATTTAATGATTTATTTGTAGCCTGCATTCATTCCAACTTAAGTTCATTTAAGATTGGGAGTAAATTAACTGACTAGGTATTAAGGAAATGAGCTATTGGACTTGCGTAAGGGGGGACTTACACCCACAAACCAATAGAAAACAAAGATAACAATTGTTCTAGAGGCAACTAATCATGGCCATGGAATGCAGAACCTTACCTTACTGGGAATACCAAGGTCACGACATTGGAAGAGGCTGCCTGCGGATGGAAAGACAACGAGGCCGGACTGAGGGTGAAGCTCGTACGATGCAATGCCTAAGGTGGCCACTCTCCTTCTCTCCCACTGCAGCTGTTCCTCTCGGGACCACCTCGTGGCGCCAGAGTTGCGGCCATCTCCTCCTTCTCTAGCCCCTCCTCCCTTTGCCGTTGAGCTGCTACTGGACGCCTGGCAACTCCCTGATATCAAGTTCCCAATATTTACTGAGTGAAAGCTTCCCTCTATTAACTGATGCCATTGTAAACGGGAGTTGGGATTCACAGCAGCACAGCCTGAAGCAAAACCATTCAATTTATTACAACAATTATCAAGTAATAAATAATTCATAATAAATAATTTGATATTCGATTTCGGGGAGGAGATGACTGATATTGTTAACCCAGTTATAAACTTACGCAACTTTAGGGAGAAAAAAAAAAGCGATACAGGGAAGTAGTTGCCAGGACAGGTATTTACTTTCGGTCATTTTTCCCACAAAGTTTTAGAGAAGCTAATTAAGTTTTAGATAGGGATGTCGCTGTTTTACACCCCCTGCCATGCGCCACTGGCGGATTACAGGGTTTAAATGTAAATGAATATCAAACTATTCACTTGGATTGATATACTCTTAAAAATAACCACCATCAAATATTTAACCTTCTCTGCAAAACAGACTCAAGAAAATAAATTTGACACTTTAATTAGTATAGGGTGATGGGAATAATTTAATATGAGGGTAAAAATTAGCAAATGATCCCTTTGCTTGATTTCTATTCATTAACCTCAACTAATTCTCCCTTGGCCCCTACTTCAAGAGACGATATCATTAAATATGATTTGCAATTAATATTTACTATTTTAATGAATCTTTCTTCTTTTTTCCCTTCTTCTTCATCTCTTTATAACTGTATTTACACCGAGGAATGTATGTCTTGTGAGATGAAACTGTCTTTCTAATAATGTTTTTAATGGGTAACTAAGTTCCAGAATTCTTTCCTAAGTTAGCAAAATCTATGGATAAAGTTAATGCAATTCGTGAAATATAATGCTAAAACAGATGATTCAAATATGCTGGCTTATAGAGACTTGCACAAAATCAGGGTAGGAACATTCCACAAATTTGGAAATACTGAGAACACTCATAAAACTAATTTAGTGGCATTAAAAATTATTGGATGAATTTTACACGGCTAGAAGTAACTTGGCCAATAAAAATTTCTAAAACATTCTGATAAAGGACATAAGTTTCAAAGAATTTGCATCAAATAATGCTACCAGAGCTGAATCAATGAGAAAAATGATATTCTGCATAAAAAATAACTGCATACATTTTGGAATGCACTGCTCAGAATTACTATCGACTTTTATTAGAATTAAAATATCATTGCGAGGACAATTGTTCATTGTGGTACAAATGTCAATATATTTGAAAGGGTATTGATATGTAGTACAGGAATTAGTAGAGAATGTAATTATAGTTATAGAGAAATTAAAGAATTTTTTATATTATAGTTCCCCTTCAACTCCATATAACTGAATAAATAAATCAAAATAAAGTTGAATTGAAATTAAGGTATCCAATGGCAATTCAATAAACATTGAACTCTGCACTGGCTAAGTTGCCTTCAAAGTCATTCTGGTCGTGATGAAGAATAACTATGCAATTATCTTGTATTGTAGATAATAGTTACAGGGGAAAACACAGAGGGGAAGACAAATGCAGAAGATGTTAGATGCCATCAAGGGTAGGGCAAACTAACAAGAAAGAGAAGGAGATGGCCTTGGCTTTAATAATAAAACATACATTTTCACAATAGCACCTTTCTCTTTTATTCCAGTGAATTAAAAAGCACTTCATAGCACTTATTTCGTTTGTGAGTAGCTTAATAAAGTTGTGCTTTTTTCATGAAAATTATTCATTATATTTAAGAGATAAAATTGTGAAACTAATGATATTTGATATCATAGTTACCCATTAATATTTACGGAGTTATGTTCTTTTAAACATAGCTCAACTTATGAACTCATAATGCATTAACCAGCGAAAGGCAGTGGATATTCTTGAACAAAATTTAACGCAGGCAAAACAAATATTATGCTACACTGAAATGTGTCAAACATCCTCCACTATACATTTAGTTCTGCCAGAATTATCACTTGAAAAAGGATTGATTCACTCACCGCCAGCACAAACGTCAACATACAACAGCGTAGATTCCCAGAATCCAGGAGGGGTTGCCAAAAAGTATACTCTTGTGATGGGAGAGTCTGAACCATTGGAAGGAAGTGTTCTGAAGGCGATTGATCCAGGAACTGATGAGGAAAGTGAGGATAGTTGTCTCCTCAGCTCGCACACAACGGATTTGAGTTCGAGCCACGACTTTCTCGGAGGTTTTGGAGAGTCCTCTTTCTTGTCGGGCCCTCCATCGCACATTCCTTCCTCCATCCCCGCCCTCCGGCGCCTCTTGCTCCCCAGGCACAGCAGCCTCCAAGTCGATCAGATAATTGCTTGTTAGTAAATTGTAAAGACTAAACCTCTCCATAAATATTTCATTTACTCTTAAACGACACCAAATTAATTTACAATTTCATGTACCTAAATCAATGTAACTAAAATACTGCTCTTAACAAAAAATTATTTCCATTACAAGTAAATGTCAGGTTGCTTTACTGACTTAAGCAAATCCTCACAAATCAAAAAAATGTATGGTGTAAAATTAGCAGATAAACATAACGGAAATTCATTAGGAGAGCATCTCCAAAAACCAATACATAATTTCGTATTCAACGTGGCAAATAAACTTTCAAAACTTCCAAAAGGATGATCATATATTACTGTTATGTGAGAATGAATCTAATTTTTGACCAACAAATTTGTAACCAAAGTCTGAAAATATAAGGTCAAGTCAAGGAATGTAGCAGTTGCTGTGACAGCTGTCCATCTGTGATTAATGATTTACATTAGAGATAGGAAAATAAAGCTAACCCAATGAAACAATGCGTAACGTTTGCTTTCGTTGCATGATCCTTTAACATTATACACTACCTGTAGTCAAAACACAGAATTTCTTCCCGGAAAAAGTACAAGATTCTAAAATTACTTTGGGAGCTGTCAGTATCATTCACAGAAGATATGTCATACAATGAAAGGGATCGAAAAATCTCTGCAGTTATAAATAATACGGAAGCAGCGTACCTGATTAGCTATTTAATAGTTCTTCTTATCAACAAAGAGATAATAGATGAAAGGTAATGCATTTTGGCATGCTGGAAGTCGTTGTCCTCTTTAATCGAAATTAATAACTAACAGGACAAATGAATGGGCAAAGGCACTTAGTTCAACAGGTTCAGTGCCAAATATTACGAACCCTTTCTTAGAATCATTCATTGAGATAGCAAACCCAGAAGATTTAGTGTTGTTTAAATACCGGTTTATGTAAGCAACGTTGCAAGAAAACCGGGGTAAATGTCATGCGTTACATCGTCTTAATTGTAAAATTTCGTAGATCTGTCAACCTGATGCACAAATAATTATCTTTCATAGATTTCCTAATATTATTGGATTTGTTGCTTCGATCACAATTCTAAGTACATCATAAAATCATTCAATAAATGTAAATAAACGTTTTATCATACCTGAATGAAGTAGCTTGCCTATTAATGTAATAAAAATGCGCGTCTACTATTACCCGGAGGCGGTGTTAGACGTAACAATTAAACAAAACTTAAAATTATTGGTGGTTAATATTTTTTGGCAGCTTAAAACCGATCATTTAGATTTCTGTTTTAAACTTCAACGTAGAAAAATCCAGCAGAGACTACTTTGTGGAGCGATTTTCGGGTATCGTCCGAATATAATTTACATCTCTACCTCTAGAATCAGGCATCGCGGATCCGGCCAATATCAATGTATTATTATTTGCGGTAAATTTTAAACCGATCTATAAGAAAATTCTTGATCGTAAGATTTAAGTTTTTATTATTTAGTAGATGCTATTAATACTTAGGACTATAATAAATTTTCGCAAACATGTGTGGTATAATAAAACAAGCATTCCTAATAAATTAACCAATCAATCTGTGTTGTTTGCCAAGCATTACTCCAATTCTCACTATCAGGCTTTCCAAATCTCACGATTCAAGTGCTATTTTTGGTTATAAATTATTATTTAGATTGTGTGAGCCTTCGTCGTAGTCGTTTAGTTGTTTCAGTGATGATTGTGCAATCTCCTTGTTGAGTACCGAAATTGAGACAGTAGTATTCCGACAAAAAAGATTTTTTTCCATTCCTCTTTCTGCTCTACTTTATTCTATCACATGGAATAATGAATACCTTAAAGTCATCCTCTTGATGTTATTCAATTTTCCCTGATCAACTCTTTCATTCCTTAAAGTTATGAGATACATCGAAAAGTAATAGTTAGATTACTTAGAAGAGGCTAGACTAAGTCTGAGGGGAACCATTTGGCACATATCCTATTTTTTCCATTTCATAGATTATCACGTATTATTTGTTACATGGTTTTTCAGTCTGACATTACTTCAACTACATTTGCATTCAGACGATTCAAACACATTGAGCAAATTGTTCATTTCAAGTAAAATTAAACTATAATCATATTTACAATCCCTATCAGAGTAGAAAGTCGGGTGTGAAATCATTTTTATTGCTCTTGAGTAAAAAAATTCTCTTAAAAATATATGAATGCCTGTTCACTCTAATCTATCAGACGTTAATTAGCTGTAAACACATATTAGTATTTTGTGAGGCAGTAATAATAATTGTGATGAAATATATTAAAAAAGAAACATCATATCATGGCCAAGAAGCAAATTAGGTATTCCTTCTTGTTAGTCAAAAATGATATAACAAAAATTGCAGATTGTGTCCTCAATCTAAAGAGTTGTTAATATGAAAAGGCATGATGTGGAAAGCCAGGAGAAAGAAAACAGTACACACTTTAAAGGAAAGAAACAACTGTCATTACTGATAAATGAATTGAATTGGTTACTAATACAATGGGAAATATATGATTCACTATAAATAATAACATTGTTCAAATGTAAGAATTTATTGTTATTTTATTTTAAGATACAGTAGGTGGATATTGTCAGTTTTCCTTTGTAAATTTGCTCTATAAAACTTACAATTTACATGTTGTACTCAATATGAGACAATACTAAAATCTTATATACAGTTTCACATCAAGATTTCAAAAACAGAACCTTGACAATGGCACACACAGGGAAAGATTGAATATGTTGGGTGATGTGGATAGGTTTGTAAAATCAAGCTTCTTTACACATGCCATCTTTTGAATATGGCCAATTTTATAATTCTAAATATGTTCAATACCTTTAGATTAAGCATCTATTTCTTCGAAGCTAGATGTCAATAAAGAAATAAAATGCTCTGGCATTCACAATAGAATAAATTTAAATTATAAAGCCATGGGAAATGTGATTGATGACTAAGAAAAAATGGATGACCCAGGTAGGATGATTAAAATATAAAAGATGGAACACAGGGATCATAAATCATTTACCACAACAAAGAAAATCACCAACTTTTACCACAGATTTTAGAATTAAAAACTTAATACATAATACCTTGATTACATGTAAGGCCTCTTCATAAAATATTAACGGTCAACATTAGAATTTATTTTAATTCATTAGCAGTTAAAGGATCTTAAACCTTCGGGAATAGTCTATGAAAATTTCAAAACAACAGAATTTAACACAACTCAGCAGCATGTACATGGAACATATCTGAAGAATACTTCTAATTATGGAATAATGGAGAATGATAAAAGTATTTCCGTGTGAAAAAAGGTTTTGTAAAGAAAGAGTTTTGTATTCTTTCATTTACGTAAGTAGTCATTATCTTTGAACAACAGATTCTTAAATAAAAATATATGATAGGTGAACTAGACAAGGTTGTTCATAACTAAATAGAAAGACTGATGGCAAAGTAAAAAATTTTTTCAACATGGTAGCTATAAATTTTCAAATTTTAGTGGTAAATGTGAGGGAATCTGTAATTTGTTGTGTCTGAGACGGAGATACAAATCATTCCCAAATTATCTAAATATATTTATCCTGTGAGAGCATTGAAAGAAAGTCATTCACTGATTTATCTGTGGTTCAATCACAATGGTTGGCACAAATGGAGATTGTATACTTAAGTATACATAACTTAAAAATTTCTGCAAAACATATGATGTCCGCAAAGTGTAGCTTAATTTAATTAGTAAGCCAATTTATCTTTTCTGGAAAATTTTCCAATATATAGGAATGACTTTCAATCATTTGGTAGTAAAAAACATTTTTGGAGATATATTTACGATAAAAGGTTCAACCATATTGCAAATCTCAAACTTGAATAAAAATTTTATAAATTGAAATGAGTTATTAAGTAAATAATTGAGCATAATCTTTCTAAAAACAGGAACATATACAAGAAAATGATACAAAAGAAAATATTTTTGAACTGAATTAGCTACAATAATTTTCCTTTACCCATAGATTAAATGTCTGATGTGAATGACTTCAGACTATGATTGAAATTTGAAAAAAAAAAAACAGAAAGAAGGAAGAGTTAGAATTTTGATTAGAGAAGAGCTACAAAATCAATTAGAATTTATCAGATATCTAATTCCATGCACTAATTGAAAATGCAAACTGACTCTCATTAAATCAGTATTATTGAAAGTATTTTTAAACATAATACCAACTTGTAAAATCAACAGATATATATAGTCAGATATTACCAGAAAATTAATTTCTAGTGTATGTATTGACAAAATGCAAGAGCTTCTAAGCTACTTACAACTCGTAAATCATAACTTTCAACATAAAAATTTTACAAGTAAAACTTTATCAAAATCTGTACAAAAATAAGTTGTAAATAAGATAGCAGTCATTTGATAAAATGCAATAATGTTCAGTCCAGAATATGAATCTAGTTTGAATTCATATAAAACTATAAGATTTTCACCATAGCACATACAACAGCAATATACTTTATCACATTAAAGCTATTGGCACAATTGATTTAGCAAGTATTGGAAACGCTAATTAACAAATTTGTCTTGAGCAGCCAAGATAATACAAGAATAGAACATTCTTCAAAATTTTGATCTGATGTTCAATGCTGAAGCATATTGTTTGCAACAGAAACAGAAATAAGCAGACAAATCCTTACACTGGCTGTTTACTTCACAACTTGCTTTCCTGCTGTTATAGCTCAGTATTAAAAACTTTCTTAAAAATAATAACAAACAAACTTTATACAGGAGCCCTTCTTTCAGGCAACATCAACACTTTTTTAAAACAAAAATGACTAGATCACTGGGATAGGAATGGAAAGAGTTGAAAAAACTCCATCAGTGATATTCCTCTCAGAGAAATATTTCTTCTACATTGTTTATATGGAGTCAGCTTCATAAAATGAATACTGAGCCACATTATAAAATGTTGGGAGCACCATTTATAGTTTCTCTGTAACTTAACCACTTTTCTATCAGTCCATACTGAATTGGTGATGGAAGCTTCACTTGAAGTTTTATCTGGCACATTCTTGCAGGCGGAACAGATTTAACACAAACTTCAGTATTTGATAATTCAAAAACTGCTTTTGAAGACAACAACACAGTATATAGATAACAGAGCCTGATTCCTGGATATTTATGATGGAAATCAGAAACCTCATTCTTTCAGAAAAGAAAGATTCCAGGTATACTGAGTATCTCACATACAATGTCACTTTTCAGGCAATAAAAACAAAAATATCTACAATTGGCAATCCAGATTATCAAACTGCAACACCTACATTTTGAATCACAGAATATGTCATGACGTGAAGTTACACTGTGCTTGTTTCACAGCAATACAAAATAAGGAAATAAATCCATTAAAAAATGTCCTGCTTTGAAGCAGCAGCAATATGAAACCTGAGTATAACAGGAAGATAGAAGAGAATTATTTCCCTATTGGAACTCAAAAGAAGTGATCTTCACGCAAATCAGCACGAATGTGAGTGCCATTTGAAATACCATTTCGTTTAATTGTTGCAGTTTCGTAGTCAGGGGTTGGAGGGGCTTTCTGTGGTGAAGGTGGCTGTGAAGATGAACCTCCTCTACTTTTTCCTGATCCCAGTGATAATCCACTAAGTTTTTTCCCACTGCGCTTACCTGTTGAGGAGAAAAAGGTTCGAAGAAGCATTAGGAGGAAACTTATGATAAAATTGAACTAATAATTAAACTAATTAAAATATCTATAAATATCAACTATTTTGTATGAACTTTTTAAGAGATTGGCATTTAAAAGCAATAAATAAGTTGAAAAATGAAAATCATCCTGTCAAAACACAATTAAAAACTGTTAAAATTATTGCCCTTTCAATCAATTAAGAAAATATATTTTAAAGTCCCAATATAATTACAATTTCCTCTGATACAATCTAATTTCTTCATCAATATTTTTATGATATGTTTTTGAAAATCTTGAAAAGATTTATTTGATCATATGTTTTTACTTCCTAACCTACATTCAGTACCTTTTACTATCACTAAAATAAGCATCTCAAAAATAATTATGCTGATTATTTTATTATCCTAATTACTCTGGACCTAAAAATAGATTTAAGATACCAATACTGTTTTCACCTCATTCGTTTCAAAGATGTAAACTCAATGTCCACTTACCAGCAGAATCCAGCATTGGCACAGTAACGTAAGCATTCTGTTTCGAAGTGTTGTAATGAGCTCCTGATGAACGATGTCCACGAGAAAACTGGTTACATGAATCCAATCCACCATCAGGAGTCCTCCGTTTCAAACCAAACCACGTCTGTCTGCCGTTAGCTCTTGTGAGAAGCAGGAGAAGAACCCCACCAGTGACAATTGCTCCCAAAATGAATCCCCCTACGCACCAACCAACCACTGCACTTGTGGATACACCAGCTGCCACAACTTGTTCATCCTCAGCCCCCAAAATACTTTGAACACCCAAAACATTGATTTCTGAAACAAAAGCAGACAAATTTGATAATTAAATTATTGATGTATGATTAAGAGCATAACTAAAACATATAGAATCAACTTCCTATCTCTTTATACTCCTATTTCTTTTTCCTTAAACTTTCAGCTTCCTTTACCCCATATTTTCTAAAGATTATTTATCAAAATTTAGTATTTAATCTTGAATAGAAAATTATGCACACAAAAATTTAGAATGAGTAAGAAAAATAAAATTTTATTTAAAGAAAGGCTTAATTTGTTTCTTATGAAAATTTAGAAATAATAAATAGCCTGGAAGACTCAATGCTGGATTATTTATAATTTTAATGCTCAGGAATTTGAAATAAATCTGAAATAATTCCAGAAATAGATTCCATACAGAAACAGAAAATCTATTAAAGCATCATTGGGAGGCATTTAATTGATAGAAACTTTCACATTTGGTAAAGAAAATCAATAGGGTACTATAAATAAGGGATATAATAACCTTCAACATATAACATATAAAGAAATGTTCCATCAAGTCAAAATTTTCCCTTCCCTGAGGCATTTGTTCAAGTCAAATTAATCTTTTACTGTACTTCAGTTGAACAAGTTTTCCACAATAAACAGGAAGGAAACCTTTTCAATAAACTTACCATTAGAACTTGGAAATATACACATTCGGGTCTGCATTTGGGGCCCTCGACAGATTTCTCCTCCAGCACTAGGGGAGAGGAAGCAACGCCTCTGCCTGTGCTGTTCACCTCCGTCATCGCACTCGGACCACACGGACCAGTCGCTCCATCCACGAAGGGCTGCACAATTACACAGTATATCATGAATACTTGCTTGACCATCAAATTACAAATGTGATATATACGTGCTGCTTTCAATTAAATCTGTAATATTTGCATTATGGTGACCTAAAACATCTACAAAGGATCTTCCTAATCAGAAATATGTATATGAATAAAAACCATAAACTTGGAAATTTATGAGGAAAATATTTTTCTATGAATTTCTGTAATAAGACACTGGTGTACCACCAGCTAATTAATAAAACACCTTTTCCATACCATTCCATTTGCAGCATGTATCATCACAGTAAATTCAACTGATTTTTACATGAAGTTCCCCAAGTACTTTTCTTTATACGAAAAATAGTGAGTTGTCCTAAATGCAAATTATGTGCACCGAAGAAGGCTTCATTAAGGACTTCATAGAAAACCATAACTTGCACCTGTTTGTATTCCACTGAACCAACGGACAATAGGATAAGTCTTAGATGACTAATTAAACTGGAATCTATTCAACTGACAACATAAAATTTCTACATTTGGAGTAATATGTTTATTAAAAAAGAAATAATACCATGTATTGGCATAGAAATCTGATTACTTTTTAATCATAAGGTGCATACCTAGGTACCAATCTATTTGGTATTGATGAATCATTTTGCCAAAAATATTAAGATTATTATGCATTATAACCTTTATTAATAGCCTATAATTAAATATCAGGTTAGAAAAGAGTAAATAAACTAAAATCTCTATAGAAGAAAAGTAAAGAAGCAAGTAAGAAATATTTGCAAAGACTATGCTAATGAAATTCTGGGTAAAACAATATAACTCACCAGTAGAAAATATTCTTTCAACTTAGAGACTCAATTACAACATCATGCTGACAATTGTGGAATAAAATTGAACTTTGCATACTGCACAACATGCTCCTCCTAGATGACTTAGATGTTCTTCTTTTACATTTCAGTCTTTTGTTACCAATTCAAGCAAATAATTGTTTCTTAATACTAAGAGAATGGATAAAGAATGTGCTTAATACTCACATTCACAACTGGGCATTTCACATGGTTCCTCTCCAATGGAGGATCCTTCACATCGTTGAAGCTGATCCGAGTGTAATCCAGGAGGAGAAGGCTTTGGATTGCAGCGACGGGTCCTTCTCTTCATCCCAAGCCCACAAGTCACGGAGCATGCTGACCATTCGGACCAGCATCCCCAGTCATTTCCTGAAATATTTGGAACCAAAATTAGATTTGAAGAATGATTTAAAAGATATTTGATAGTGAAAAATGCATTAATCATTTACATAATCATATCTTTAAAGGTTAAAGGAGGACTAAAGACCTCAATATGATCATTAGTATCTTAAAATAATAGGGAGAACATTTGGTGGAAAACTAGTTGATATGGATTATTCACTTATAGCTTAAAAAAATGTAAAGTAACACATATCAAAATATGAAAGATAAAGCTAAAGAATATAATAATTAGAAGAAAACAACCCCTAGGTGCTATATTAAATTCACTGTAAAAATTGAAATTAATTAGTAAGTAAATTATACGCTCTGAGAACGGATAAAATAAACTTTCAAGTCCATACACAATAGAAAGATCAAAAAAAATATACACTCGCATATTAAACTGGAGATTATGTAACTAAGTCTTACCAGGTTCATTATCAAAGTTGCACTTGGGCCTGGGGCAAGCTCTTGTCATGCGTGATGGACCTGCACAGGAATCTTCATCCCCGGAGGCCTCGCAGACTCTAGTACGATGCTGCTGAGGTAAAACCCCATCCCCTCCTTCAGGGCAGTCAACCACCACTGGACAAGGTGACCAAGGAGACCATTCTCCCCAACCACCATCTTCATTGCCTCTCAAACCATCAAATCCTTCCCCATGATGACCTACAGCATTAATGAAAAATGGATTAACAAAACTTTGCACATATTCAGCAATAAAAATGGTTCAATAAAAAAAACTTTGACCTCCATCAGATAAGCTGATGATGCAGCTTCACTACAAAACTTAGATCTTGTGAATGTAAATGTTTGCTGAACAACAATGAACAATTAAAATTTTGAATATGAAATCATTTATGATTGACGCACTCCAAAGAGCCACTCCATTCTTCGTAAAAATGATGTGAAACTGTTCTCCAACTTACAGTTAAGGATAAGTGACAATAATAAGGTATTGCAACACATTTTTCAACTGAAGGAAGATGGAACATTACAAAACAGAGAAATATGAAAACTTACTACGAGAACAAGTTCCATCGTATTGGCATATGCGCTCATCCTCACGTGCCGGCAGGAGCCGGAGAAGCGAGGGGTTAGGCACTGGTGCACGGCATGTGAATCTAAACCTTCTCTCAAGTCGTGCCACTCCTTTGGAATCTCCTGGTAGAATAAAGGAAACCCTCGATCTTATCTCATTTACTCATGATAAAGCTCATCTCTACATCTCATTAAATGAGTCCTTTCATCACCATGACACGAAAAGGAAAAGAAATCCATATTTACCAATATCTCTCAATAAATTCCATGCAAGAGCCCCAAAGGTGATGGGCATAACTATATACAATAAACTACCATCCAAAATTTAGAAGATTGGTAATTTAATTACTTTTAAGCAAGTACTTACTTTAAAAATGTTATTATTCTGTTCAGGAATACTTAGAGTGATTTAGAATATGACTTTAACCTTGACTTGTCCTATACATAATTGTATTGGATCAATAAAAATTATTATTATTATTATTATTGTATTTAATATTATTACAATTACACCTCAATAAGATAAATCAATTAAAATTGATCAGCGAAGTTAGTAAGCTTTGAAATAACTATTCTTATAATATTCATAACACTGCAATATATATGATTTCATCATTCACATACCATTTGAGGAGAGAGATCCATTCGAATTGGAACTTGAGACAGCAAGCCAAGGAGTCCACTGAGAAAGACGTCTTGATTCTGGACATCTCACACCGACGTTGCAAATTTCATATTCTACTGGGCAACCCAAACACTCCTGTCCTCCATTAGAAGGTGGTGGAGAGTCACAGCGTCTTCTGCGTAATCTGAACCCTCCTCCAGAGGGTGAGCCAGGGGCTCCTCCCCATCCACAAGGAGCACTGCACTCTCCCCACGAAGACCATGTTGACCATTGCCCATCCACAGCTGGCTGTGATTTGGCTGAATTCAGACAGACAATTTAGAGATTAATTCATAATTAATCAATTAAGTGATTAGTTAATAGTGATTTTCATTTAATTATTTGAAAGATAGGATCAGGACTAGGAAATATGAACTTAAAGTTAGTCTCATTAGTCTTCTTAGTAGTTGCAGAGCAGAAATGAGTGGTTGACTATAGGATTTAATAGTTAGCTATGGTATGTTGAAAGGGAAACTATAATAACTGAAAGCTACTCAATAGCCATAGAAATCTAAAGGGTATGGTTAAATACATTAAACAGGACTGCTTAATACGCATTACACCAGTGTCACACCCCTATACAAACTTTGATAAGCTACTTATAAAATTGCAACTTCAGCCCATTAAAATTCATTGCAACCTCCTAAAAAAATTTCTTTAAGGGTTTGAGGATTACTTCTATAGAGAGGCCCTGTATACAGTTAAGATACCATCATGATTAAAATCTAAAAACAAATATATCACAGTTCCTGGGTATTTAATTAATTTTTGATATAATATTGAGTACATCTTATGCTTACATATTGATATGAATATGGAGCATAGCCTTTTTCTATAATAACTTTACATAATTTTATTTTTGATAAATAGAATTACAATGCGATAAATAAATTACTAATCTTTCATTTTCAGCCACTAATTATTCTATAAAATCAGGATTTGACTACTGTTGATGTCTTTAAGAGAGAAATAAAAATTATTTGTAATAATTAATTTGATAGATTTGTAAGTTATTTTTTACCAAGCTTCTCCATTTCAAGTATTCAATATTCTATGTAGAGAATTTATTGTATACATGTTAATGATATTATTATCTACTGTATCAATACATTATAAATGGAATGCTTACCAGGACAAGGAGGATTTGAAGTGCAGTACATTTCATCGTGATCAGTTCCAACACAAACTCTTCCACCGTTGGCAGGTGCAGGGTTACCACATATGCGACGCCTTGTCTTTACAGCCAGTCCACAGGATTGAGAGCATGGTGACCATGCAGACCAAGGTGTCCAACCACCATGGCGAACGCACCTTCCCACCTCTATGCTTGGACCACCTGAGCACCTGAATATTCCAGACAATGATAGATTAGTTTCAACAACATGGATAGAGATTTAATGAGTGTTTATTGACAAGGCCAGAGACTGAAAAACTTCTAGGTGTAAACAGAGATGAAAAAGTCTCCCATGACTGGAACATGAGGCCACTTGCTTTTTCTATCTAATATTTACCAAGTGGTTTCACTAGCCATTCAAGCAGAAGACCTAGTTCTGGGTTCCAGAGATGACAGACTTTTCTTTTTGCTCATTTACGAAACATTCCAAAAGTAGGATCAGCTCAAAGTTTCATTTACCATTGAAAGTGGTACAATATTAACTCAGAATTTCTATTAGATTTCCATCACCATTAGAATGTATCTGTACTGATTTGCACCTCTCTACATCAATTCCAAGATTTCACATATGGAGTGTAGCATCAACTCCTACGTTTATGGTCAGATCTTTTTCTGCTCTAACAAGACAAGAGTTTCTTGTGTACTATGATTTTAAAAGTAATTAAATGATTTTCAACTTACGGCCTTCCACCATTCTTAGGTTCAGGATTTGTGCAATGCCTCTGTCTACATTGACACTCTCCTAAACTGCTGGCACCAACCGAAGCAGGTCCCACAGACTCATCTGATACTTGGGTACAAGGAAACCAAGAGGACCAACTGCTCCAACCACCATCAACTGAAAGGTATAATTAGATAAATAACTTATGATAACTTATTTAAAAGAGCATGCTTCACAAAAAAATCAACCAAATCAATCAAATCAGAAAGAAAGAGTTAAAGCTATCTATTCATGAGACAAACTAAGCTTTAAATACACAAAAATTAAAATAAGATAAAACTGTCTGATGAAACCGTGGGGTTGAACAAAGATCCTTGAAATATGTGAGGCATAGACATGTTTAAGAGAGGAATGACCCCCTTTGATCTATCTGATCTTTACTGAAAGACAAAAATATTAGTTCTATCATGCCTCCAGCTCTGCTTAAAAGTCTTCATATTGAACTGCAATAATTGGAAGACAAAACCTTACATGGATTGTGAGAAATAGATTGGAAAGAATTCTTAATTCAATACGGCTCGATTAAATCCCTTGTTCTTCATTCATAAACAGTAATGATCTTTTGAATGCATTATGATTCAATTACCATAGAAAGATATCTGATAAAGCAAGGCACTGTCATGATAACTTAACAATTAACCAAAAGTATTAGGTACAAAGTGGTAATTTCGAAATTTTCAAACATCACATATCTTTGGGAACTAAAGCGAAAAATCTACTTTATACATTTGCACAATAATAAAGAAACCAAAGAAAGATATGCTAATCCTAATACATGGAAAAAATGTTCATTTACATGAAAAAACGCAGGAGAATATGGATGTGGCAAAGTATGTGTTCAGAGACAAATGGAAATATCGAAGAATACAAATGGTTGTAAAAGTATATTTAATGAAAGTACCTTTGTGTCCAATTGCAGGACATGAGGTGACAGCTTGGCTCCAGTGAGGAGCTTGAGTGTTGCCACCGGGTGCAGCTGTACACGCCTCCCTTGCCTCATCCCATCCACAGTGGGGATCTGCTGCATTCATACAAGACTGCCTTGATGAATGCCTACCACAGCGATGAACTGATACCCTGAGTACACCATGGTTTTCTGTTCCCAGATACATAGATTCCTGGAAGAACATTTCCATTTTTAAGCCAAGCATCTTTGATGGATCAGATTAAAAGTATGTTCAGTTAATAACCAGTATTTTTCACAAAACCTTAATGTAAAACCTCTGATATATTTCAAGCACCTTCACAAAAATAGTAAACTATGGAACAATATTGCAACTTAAAAAAAACATAGCATGAATATTAAAGAAAACTCCTTTACAATTGCCATAGTCAACTAAAAACTCTGATTGATGAGGGTGAAAATTGTAAGTACATTCTTTACTTTAACTTTCAAGGGACAATTCCTGCATTCAAACTTAATCAAAATTTACATTGGAGAGATCCAAGAAAATTCCTACAATTATTATAGTAAATCAGAGAAGAAAAATTTAGTTCTGGTTTCATGTAATAGAGTTTTAATTTGAGTGAATGGATATTAATGCAAAACTTTATAAATTAATGTTAACAAAAAGAATCGAGGTAAATTATTTTAAAGCTACTGGAGTCAATTACTAGAGCTAATACTTGGTAGTCAAAAAAAGAAGAGAGATATTTGTATAGTCAAGGAGAATAAAATTATCGTATCATAAATGACTTAACATGAAATTGATTATTTATATTATGCTTTCAAAATATAAAGAAACCATTCAAAAGACTCTCAAGCAGGGGTTTAAATTCATTGTCATACTTTCTCTAAAAACTATAGCATGAATTGAAAATTATAAAGAACTTACTGTTTCCGCAAGGTATCTTAGTGTACGAACACTGAATGGCGGTCCAGCAGATGGCAAGGGTGCATCCCAAACCTCAATCAGACAAGCCTTCAGAGTGCGAGGCAATATAGAGAGCTTGATGATGCGTCCACCTTCGGCAGCTGCAAAAAGTATGTGATTTGTGATGTGAAGACGAGTGGAGATGGAGAAAGCTGAAATGGCACCAAGACGCCACGGAGCTTCTACTCTCAATGGTGAGGCAGTGAGCGGCCTGACTGCACGGTCTAATAGTTGGTAACGGGATGAGTCAACTTGCAGCCTGTGCTGTAGCCTACGTCCAACTCCTGAAAATCAAACAGGAATTCAGTGATAAATATCATATTCTACACTGACAGCATTTTAAAAA
The DNA here is from genome assembly GCA_947579665.1 of Sympetrum striolatum. Classification (NCBI taxonomy): domain Eukaryota; kingdom Metazoa; phylum Arthropoda; class Insecta; order Odonata; family Libellulidae; genus Sympetrum; species Sympetrum striolatum. The sequence continues at coordinate 11,091,977 of OX388350.1, forward strand.
GGAGCCTTTTCCACCACATTTGAAATATTCCGGCAAGCCTTAACCTATGTGGTAATTACCATATTTTTCACAACTGAGGTCAATCTTATGATTTTCTCCTTTTTAAATTTCTTAAAAACTCAAATTAATTCTCAAACTCTCCACATCTCTCAGAATTCTTTAATAATAGGATTACCGTATTTGACGGCATATAAGACGCACCCTCATTAAGTTGGCCACTCACTAGGAAAAAAGTTTTAATAGTCCATGCGAAAGCGCGGTACCACAATAACTTAAAATGTAGTTTCTTTTAGTTGCCACGTTTCATAAAAGCCAAATATTAACACAATCATTGAATGCAATTATGAAATAGGTAGTATAGACCATCTGGGCTAAAAATTGCATTCAGTATTGAAAGTTAACCTGTGGAGGTTCAACCTTCATGTATAAGACGCAGGGAAATTTTTCGAGACATAATTTAGGAAAAAAGGTGCGTCTTATATGCCGTCAAATACGGTAATTTCTTGCATTTTACATGAGCATATTAAAAATTCTAACAATATGGAGTCAGATATGGGGGCAAATGATTGTAAACAAAGTTATTTAACGATTGAATGTAAAAACAAATTTACCAGCATCTGCCTGCATTCCATGCTGTTGCTGAGGCAGTCCAGTGTCGCAGGAGTGAAAGCGTGGGTGAGGTGCGTGGGCGGGTTCCCAAGCTGCACCTGGATGAGCCTGATGCTTAAATGGACCTCTGAAGGCCTCTTCTATGGAAGACATGTTAAACGCACATATGGCTGAGCCTGCTATGCTGTTCCTGAAACAAGAATGCATTTTTTAGAGAAAATTCTTTCTATTTCTGATTCTAAAATGTGAATTATGTAATTGCAATTGAATGTAAAAATTGACAACCAAAACATCTACCATTCATTATTTTAAATGTTTAAAATCTTTTACCTAAATTAAAAGATAATTTATAAACAGTACATCACAAAGTTTTCATTCATCTATATTTGTTAAATTAAAATAAAAATATTTATAGATTGATTAATTAGTCATGTAGTTTAAAATTCTTACAACCAGTTTAAAAGAATCTTCCTCCCTATTTTCTCAATTAAGTGTAAGTGGCCATTCATAATAAAGTTTACCTTGAAGTGGTGAATGTTGCATAAACAACTTTAGCAGATGACAAGTAATCCATGCCTTGTATTTCATCAAAGTAGAAAGGGTATTCTCCAGGCAAGGAGCAATTGAGCCTTGCTTTCATGAAAGTAGTCCAGTTGTCTCGAAGCATAACCAAACCACCACTATCTCCCTTGCATACTCGTGCAATACGAGAGTATATTCTCTGTAGGGATAAATTGACATGAGAATGAATTATAACATTTTATAATGTCATACTATCTATTCAACTATATGGAAATTCAAAACTTTAATTATTTTTGATGTTATAAAAACTGTTTCCATAGAGTTTAGTTATGATAAACTAGAATATAATCCCATTTCAACAGACCATTAGCGTTTGAGAGACAAGTACTATTTCTTAAGACTGACTCTCCACAGAAGCAGCAAAGAATTCACATTTTCTTTAAATGCATTGAGAAGTAAAGAACATTTTTTCTAATTTTTTCAATTTTTATCTTACTTTTAATTTTTAAATGAAGTTAATTCAAACTATTTCATTGATTACAAAAAAAACACCCTATTAGCCACCAAACAAATTAAAGTTGCTTCAAAATGTAATTTAAAGTGTGATAACAGCTCAAATTTAGCAATTTTTTGTAATAAGTAACGACTTCATACCCACTGAAATTCGTATCAAATGAACTAAGACATAAAATATTTGTGTATTATTAAACTCATTTTTGCCCATTCCTGTGTAGCATTTTGTATCTTAAAAAAAAATATTTCTTGCCACTTTTAATGCTCTAACAATAAGCTTCAAGCACATATATAATCCTCAAGTCTACAAAAATATAACCTCTTCAGATGCACACAATTGAACACCATTCATGACCAAAAACTACTTAAATCACATCCATTATCTCCAGGCCATTCTATCACTCTCTAAAAAAATGAGAATTTACCTTTCCACAGTTGATATATTCAACAGCAGGCTCTCTGAAGAGGAAGTAAACATGGTTTTCTGTTTCAAAACTGCCAACAAACTGTGGCTCACTCAGCCATTTGCTGTTATATTGAAGTGTCCGCAGTTGAACTTGTCCTCCTCCACTTCGATATATGGCAGGGTCTGCACCACTGAAATCGGTAGGAGTACCTGGAAAACACACAATTACATAAATCACACAATTCTGAAAAAATTACTTCTCTCAATAAATGCAGTTAGGGGTTTGAGTTTGCAGGCTTCTGTAATACTTAAGTTATTCTTTAGAACCTAAACATAACACTCATTTTCATTAGATTTCAGAAAATGTAAATGCTTCAAAACTATTTATCAATTAAAAAATCAATTTGATCAAAAATGCTTCATTAGAGGTCAAATGTTATCAACAACAATGTTTGATTTCTGCTATTCTCAGTTTAAATCAGACCAGAACACAAGACGAGAACAATACAATAGAAAAGAAGAGTGCAACTGGATAAATCTCTCCCTGAGTCTAACATTCTTGAAAAAATATATTAAAAAATACAAAGAAAAAAACAGAGATGCTCATTTACAGCAGAAGATAAACTAAACATACAAGTATATTTTAATCCTCGTTATTTATAGAAAATTACTATGAGAGAATGGATATTAAATAACTGCTAAATTTAGCTTATAGAATCGACTCTTACAGCTTCATAGAAAGAAAACATATTCCCCTCCTGAACATTTAAATTTCTGACACAAAGAGAGGTATTACATGCAAATACAAAGTCAAAGATCCTTACCAACAAAAAAGAGTCCTTTCGAGTTAAGACCATTCAAACCCTTTTCAGTGTCATCTTTAGCATCGCCAGTACTCTCCATTGGCGGTAGAACTGGTGCCGTCATAATGGCAGTGATGTTGGCATGAGGACTGTAAGGACACCTGGCAGTGCCATCCACCCACTCCAGGACCTGGTCCACTCTGTCAATCTGAAATATGAATCAACGTTATTAAAATGTGACATCAGAAATAAAAAAGATAAAGGAAGTTTACTTTGAAATATTTAAGCATCAAATTAAATTAGACTAGTTAATTTATTTGTGATGGAAGAATGGTAATCTAGAGAGTAAATAATGGAGCATGAATTAATTACAGCTAAGCTCTATTTATTAACTTTTTCATTCATACTAAATCAGAAATGAATACTTAGCCGAACGTAAAAGAGGTCTGCTCAAGTTAACCAAAGTTCTGGTGCAACCCAGCCAGAATAATGATCACAAATATAAAATTTTTCTAAATCAGCACATTTTTAGCCCAACTGCTAACATATTTATTATAATATATTACATTCAATAAATGCACCATACAATGATTAAATAGTTTGGAGCCATTTTCATCTTCTTAAATACTGCTTTCTTCAAGAAAATACTTCCTCTAGATCCCTCTCTCTAATAAAATTCCTTTATATTATCGTCCCATGATCATTTAGGGCATAGGTTTCCAAAGTGGTCCATACATAATATAGATTTACAAGGGGTCCATGTCAGGGAGAAAAAAATGGGGGTCCATGATGTTTTCAATTCTTGAAAGTGATTTTGGAAGATAAAGATCTCATTTTAAAAGATTAATAAAATCAAATGGGAACTAAATATGTAAGCCTTTTTAACAAGAACACTCAATAGTAGGCAAGCTAGGGGGTCCATGGCAAATTGAAAGTGGTCCACAGGAAAAAAAAGTTTTGGAACCTATGATCTAGGGCAGTGATTGGCAAACTCATTAGTCAACAGAGCCAAATATGGACAGTACAACAATTAAAATTTCTTTTAAGAGCAAATTTTTGTTAACTTAAACTATATAGGTACAGGTACTAGTACATACATTATTAAAATAGAAACAAAAAAAGATTCGTCATGAAGAGCCACACTCTAGGGAAGAAAGAGCCGCGGTTTGCTGACCACTGATCTAGGGTATAAATTCTATTTCTACAATCAGGAGGATTTCACTAAAGCAATTTATAATGCCGCATGAATTGTCCTTGTATATCAAGCAAAAGTGTAAAAAAATATAATCATTTGGAGAGGGAAAAGTTGTTACCTCTCTCCAGGAACATTTAGGAGAAAATGCGTTGGTCCCGCAAGCAAAGAGGAGCCGTCTTCCTCCAGTGGCACCTCCTCCCCCTGCAACCAGTATGCGCACAAAGTTGTGGCAATCAGCCTCTGGTTGGCCCTTCTTTTGGCAAAGTTCTACCTTGTCTGGCGGTGCAGGCCATGGGGCCACCTCTAGGGGCTCCAAGGAATCTAGGCTAAGACGAATCAGAGTATCCCTAAAAAGCAAAATTGAAATTTTCAGTTGAGAAAATGAAAAGTTCAAATTTAACGAATGTTTTCAGTATGAGTAAATGTTACTACACAAATTCTCAGTTTCTTTCGTTTGTTAATTTTCCGTCCTCTACAAATTATTAGACTGACCATTCTATTTTTTGCCCAGTCAGTCCTGTTGCCATCCTTTATATCTGTTCGTATTGACAAAAAATGTTATTTTTCGCCATTGTAAAAAATCGCAATTTGTAGTGATAATTCAATAGCAATATACTACAGAGAATTAAAATTTTTGGCTAAAAATTAAATAAAATAATAAATAGATATTTCGAGTTCAGATATAATGACAAACTGAAAAATAACTTTTAATAAAATATTTTCACAGTAAATATTATTTTCATAACGATTTTTAAATGTTTTTAAAAATCTGTGAGATAATGATAAAAATCGTGGGAGCATACTATCAATTTTTTAGATAATTATAAACGAAAGCATGTAATTTAGAAACAAAGACAGTATTTTTTAACGAGTCTTTCACATACCTGGCACCAACAATCAGCTGTCTCTTATCCAGATCAAACAAGAGTTCCTTGTAAGATGTCACCGCTGGATCAGAGAAGACCACCGCCCCAGACATAACATCTGCGGATAAAAAGGAAATTTTTAGGCCTCCGATAATGAGATAAGTGATTTCATCAACGGTAGTGAAATAACTCCAAATAATTCTTTAGCAGAGTTGCTTTTTAGGCAGGGAATTACTCTGCACAACTCTCAACAAGATAAAATGCTGAATAGAACAGGCGAAGAGATGCATGATACTTTCGAATAAGACGAGGAATTACTGTCGAGTCCCTTTTTTCTACTCCAAGCTTGTTGCAATCCTTCCGCTGTCCAAATATGCTACCTTTTCTATTTCTTACGTAAGGGAAACCTTAAATACGATTAATAAGCACTTATACAGTAATAAGTGAGCGAAATTGAACGAACGCGGCAAGAGATTTTGAAATTTTTGTCAAACGAAGAATTTTAGAATTTTATGAGAGATACAGATATATCAGAGGAGTAAATTTTACAATCTACCGGCGAAAGTATTCCCAGTAAGTTGCAAAGATGACATTATTCACGAAAATAAATTTTCCGGAACATAAAAACGTCGTAGCGGGATCATTTGCCATTTACGAACCTTTGTCTCTTTGACAAGACTTTGCCTTAAAAAGGCAAAACAGTAACTTGAACATCGCTGACGGCTCTTCACTACAAGTAGATTCGTGAGCCAAACGTAACAGTAATGGCAATCTAGTTCAGATTTGATTGCAGCAAAAACTCCTTACAGAGCTCAAAACAGTAGAGAACAGTTGATCGTCCGAAATCGACCTCGATAGTGGATTCACGGATCCACGAAGTATTTGGGGTAAACAAAGACAAACTCGATTATTCGTGGCTTGATTTCAAAGACAAATTTCCTTTTTTAGATTCCATAAACACGGTTGAGAGACCAAAATACGGAATGCTCTTTCGGAGGATTAAGTTCCGGAAGAGATGAATATCATAAATATGAAAAGCAAATACTGATTGGGATTTCCTTTTTGAGAATCCTGTTAATAAACCTCCTCATCACCACGACCTTCTGTTGATTCCTCAATTCACAACGCTTTATTACCACTAATTCGTATCTTCATTTAATAAAAAGGAGCTCAAATTCATTTAATTCCATTGGCCCATAAAATTCAGGAACCATCTGCTTCTTCTTTGAGTAACATTACTTGTTCTAAATGTTAATCCCTGATAAGCTACGGATAAACCGATTTCAAAAATCATTTCTATCATTATTTCTATTATTACAGCAATCCTATTTGATTTCTGGAGAGTTGATATTACAATCCAAACTTGTCCCAGCCACGATTCGTATATTTACTTAGATTTTTCCGATAGGACTTGGTGATCACAGTCCATTCATAGCGCATCGTCAAGAAAAGGATGTCAGAGCGGCCACTCAGCGTTGCCCACACCGTTAGTTTTAAGCTGGTGGTAGGGAATGGCCTTTACCACTAATTATATTATTATACAAGGACGGCCAACGTCCCCGGAACGCCGCAGCTAATTAGATGCTCTCAAACTATGTGGAACGCGCAATCGATGAAGTAAAAAACAGACGCATTTTGCTACATTCCGGCGGTTGAAATCGATTCCACTGTAGTAACTTATATAACGAACGATAGTCGAACATCTGCACTTTCAAACACGATATCACTGCGGTCGCTTCAATGAAAAAACGAGATGTAACCGATACATTATTCTCACCTGTCCCCGCACACTCGGGAAGAATGAATTCCATTAGTTTACAGTTTCTGTGGAAGTCTTAAAAGGTTTTGTTAGCACCACGACCAATACGGTGGTGGTGAAGGACCATCCTTGAAAAATTCAACTGCGTGTCACAAGAAATGTCCTTTCGAAATATTTTGGTTTTAAAACAAAAATGAGAGCTTCTGTAATTATTATATCCATTCGAACGACTATTTTCAATGTCAGTTTTGGTATCTACCGAACTCAAACACATAATATAGTGACTCATTTTTAATTTTTTTTTCTTTTTGATGAGACTTGCTTTTAAAACTTCAACTGAAGCGACAGATTGAGTAACTGCTCGTTGCACCTGAGATTCTGAGTGCATGGTATACCTCTATTCAATTTTGACTACATACTGTATGTATTGTATTGATCATATATGTATTCATTTGTATATTATTTTACTGTATAGTTGCGAATGTATGTACATTTTTCGTATTTATATTTATTGTTTAATGTTATCATGTACATTGGTAACACTTTTTTAATATGTTACGCGACAATACGTATTGATCTGTTATATACATATATACAAATATTGATAGTGCATTTATTTGTTTTCAAATATTTCTTCTAATCTTTTAGTTATTCCCATCGGTAGGTATGCGCAGGTTTTTCACACGCCCCTTCTTCGCGGGTGTTTTCCAGCAGTGGATATATTTCTTTTTTCCTAAGTATCTGTTAGGTTTTTACGTGCACAGTTCTTTTTATTTTTCTCATACTATCTCTTTAATTTAATTATTGTGTAATCCATTAGGATGGGTTTGATGGAAGAGGAGACTTTAGGTCTACATCTCGCCCGAATAAAGACGTATAATCATTATGACCGGACATAGTGCTAAATCGAAAGCCTGACTTCGCCCCTAAATTTCAGGATAAAATTGGGAAGCACTTCCTTGTACTGAATTTTATAGAAACTATTAAAACTTATGAGAAATACGAAATCGTAAAAACGACAAAATTACGAAATGTTTCCGCAGAAACTACGAAATTGACATAAAATTCCTGTCTACTTCTAGAGTCTCTACGTGTCGAAATTTCTTTTTCTAAATTCCTTATTTCGACACGCACAGAAATCTTCCATATAATAGACATGCTTGATTATGTTGTTTTCAGCGACAAAACGGCGCGTGGAACTAATCAATTTCATTGACCCATAAAACTCTACTTTGCACATGGTAAAATGCCGATTGGGCAATTGGAGAAGGGAGTAAATTTGGATCGCTAAAACATCCGATAGCGGAGAAAATGGATGGACGTCCTGGACACAAATTCGAAAATTTTCCTCGGTAATCATTAGACACGAAAGCTATACTATTAAATACATGAATAGGTAAGAAGAATATAATTTATGGAAATGAAATTTGTAGCTATTTGCATAATTATCCCGCAGAAAAACTATTCGATGACTGGATGGGCCTACGTGGATAACCCAGAATTATCACGGAACGGGGAAAAATATTGAGAACAACACCTACGAAATAATTCTCATTCGGAACGCCAAGAAAATCAGGAAGTTAAAATTGGGTTTACGGATTCAGTTTTGTTTTCCTGAATACCGAATGCAAATTGCATTGAAGTAAATATTACGCATCGAATAATAGTTTTTCTGAAACGTAATTTATCATTTTCGTCGGATATCGTCATACTCATCTTTCTTATGCGTACATCTTGGAAAATTAATCCCCTAAACCAGAAGTACCGAATCTCTGGCCTTTATGGCCGTTCAATTTTGCCTTTTCCTCCTGAAATAAATGTACTTCTTTGAATAATTTTGTCTTCCGGTGAATATAATCCTATCCTCCTATAATAGTGATTCGTCCCAGATATCTCATTAAAAAGCTTTTCAACGATACATCAATGAAATGGTTTTTCGTGTAATATCGTAAGAAGTTTAAATGTACTCCATTACTTTTCCCAGTGTGCAAACCTAGCTATTTAGATTTAGGAGATTAATGATCCCGAGCAATATAGTACTTAAACCTCCTTCGTACGAAGCAAAAGCACGCCTGCGTAGTTATTTCTATCTGCCTACTAATATCTGAAATGGAGCCATCATAGGTCAGAAATCAAATAAAACACAATGAAATGAGAACACCGGAGAAATTAACCAAAACTTGTTCTGGCTGCATAAAAAATATTCGTCCAAACCTCGAAAATGTTTCGAATCAAATTTTTAATTTATAAATAGGGTTGTCGAACATCGAAAGGTTCCGACGATTTCCAATTAAAAGCGGGAATTCCAGCGGTTCGGCGAGATTTTTCCACGATCGTAAATCTTCCTCCTAAGCAGAGGATATCGAGAATACTTTCACGAAGAAATTATTTTGGAATTCCAATCGATTCTCTCGGCGAAATTGCCAGTTTCAGTCACATAAGAATTTCAGTGCAATTTCCCCGTTTATTCGCACCCAAACAAAATGGCGCCTTCATAGGTTTAGGTATACCGTTCCATCCGCGCAAAAATCGGATCTGAGAGACAATTCTCCTCGGCCGCACGGCATTAAATAACTTTCCGAACGAAAGCAGTGGCGTTTGCGGCAGAAATGTTCGCTTCGAAAGCTTTCGGTTCGAGAAGTGATGAGCTTGTTTTTTACGGAAAAAATGCGAATTCTTCGGCTTGTCAAGAAAGAGGTGTGGGGCGCTTTAACAAGGCTTCGACTCTTTGGCAAACGTCGCTCTTCCGCCGTGCGCTATCACTGAAGCCCACTCCTCCGAAAGGTGAACGACTCGGAGTCGTAATCGGCGTTAGTACGCGAGAGACAAGAACGAGGGCGCAATGATTTCTCAGCTTGCTGTCCTTCGAGATGTCCATTCTGCGCGCCTCTCCGATTTGAAAAAGGAAAACCTTTTAATCGCTGGTCCATTTTCGATCGAACCGAAGATTTCGACACACTAATGAGGATCCGATCAAATGGTTCGATTTTCACTCGGAGACTTCTTTTCCTAAGATTCCATTCTTTTCTCGGGTGTGTTGATATCGCTGGTATTTCTGTCGCTCGATTAACAGATGACGTCGAGTTTCTGGTTGACGACATGACAATGTATTCTCCCAATGTTCATTAATTACGTAACAATAATTTATTAGGAAGAAAACTTTCTCAAAGTAAAATAAATGTATTAAAAATGATATCTAGGGATCGTTTCATCTACGGGGTGAAAGTATACTAGTCAAGCTTACGGATGACCAGCAAAGGTATCTCTAAAAGCTAATTCTTTACTAATACGCATAAGATGCCTTAGTAAAGTTGCAAGATAGGATCATTACTTTAAATTATGTAAGTGTAATCAAATATGTAGAAACTTGCTAAAAAGGAAGCTTAGGGCCTGGCTTTTTATATTCTTTTATGTTTAGTATTATTTATTTATATTATATTACATGTAATTGGGATGAGAAACCTGTTTCTGATAAACTAATTATTATTATTATTAATTATCTTCACAAAAGATTATTTAAATTTTAAATAAATTATTATGATAACTGAAACAATAGTAATAAACGCCGCAGTACAGTGCCTCTTATGTTTTCCGAATGAAAATAACTTTTAAATATACTAATCATATTAATATTCTAATATAATACAAACGCAATAATATATACCATTCAATAATAAATCCATAGCCCAATTTACTCCCAACAGTTAAATTTACTTCAAGATTATCTTTTGGTAGCCATGTTATAAATCCAAAGGTGAGAAAGTAGACCACAAGTGCATGAGCACAGAGAAAAAATATATTTGGAATCAATCAAAGGTAATTCGGTGTTATTAATTCGAGTGACTGTTTAAAATGTGAAAGTTTTACCCCAGCAATTGCAGTGCAAGCCCCAAGAGCTCTCGAACGCTAGAAATTCCCCGGTATTCGTAAAACAACTTCCGTCGACGACAATTTGCAAAGACGTTATGCAAACTGCACGCTAAAAACGAAAAGGGACAAAATGCAGAGAAGTGCGTCGTTAACTGGTAGATCCACGTGCACTTATACAAGTAGCCTCACCCTGTCTCGACCTCAATAACAGTCCCGTCGACGAAAGCAGAGAAAACACCGAAGAGGGGAGGGGGGCTCCGGAAGATGGATACCAACTGGTTCGGCAAGATGCCATTATTGGGAATCGAGAGTGGGCAGGGGGAGGGGGGAAGAATGACTTCTTAAAATCCTGCGATATACAAGCTTCATTCTCATTGTGAGTCGCACCGCTCTCGTCCAATGCAACGACGGCATCACAAGTTCAAACTTCCGGGAACGACAAAACTGAGGAATATGGTCGACTTCCATTACTGAGCGAATCTCACGAAGGGAAATGCTTAGAGAGATTATTTCTATTATTGACCGACTTGAGCAATTAATGTGCGTTTGATATTCTTCCCGTGTTTGTTTTTAGTATGCATCGGAGGGGAGTTACGCCCACCACGTTGAATTAATATTTACGCATCGCTATCCGCCGGTGAAGAGTTTATCGACCTACAGGTGGAACACGCTACGATAAATACAAAGGAAATGTCTAGCTGATTCTTAGAGATGAGAATTGGTTACGTATCAACAACGGTATCTAACGAAAGAAATTTACTAGAATGCGCAATACAATAACTAATCTACGGAAATAAATAGATTCGAAAGAGAAATTCCTTCTATTAAATTAACAAGATGGGAAAATATTTCAATCATTCTTCTCAGTACTTAAAACATTCATCATCTTCTTTAGTAAATCTTACAATTAGACGAGAAAAGTTCTAATTTCGGCTTAAGAACTCGAATAAAAACTTGGAAAAAGTGGACCAATAAAGAAAGAAGTATTGAGCATTAGACAAACAGACACAATTTGTCTGTTTACAAATTTAAATGGAGATAGTGAGGCTAAGACATCTTTTAAGTTTTAAGTTTAAGTTTTTGTAAACTTAGTCATCAATGAATTTAAAACTCAGGCGAGTTTTAATCTGATATAGTCCCCGGAAGTATGAAGAGATGGGAATAGAGAAACGAATAAGCAGAGCAACTAGAGGATAACTTCCAAAAAGATATAAAAAGCTACTCAAATTATGCACTGGTTTCTGAATGTAATTGGTGGTTTTTGCAAGAAATAAAATAATCCATAAGAGTAATAATTCATAAAATCACACGAGCTAAGTTTAGAAAAGAAGATTCGCTCGGTGTAATAACAAGTCGGGAGAGAGAAGGGACGTTGTAAGAAAATACTTATTAATAGAATGATCAATTCCCAATTGAGAGATAAACAGTAAGGATCTTCATAAAACGTTTTCTAATCTACCGAACGTCCATGAATAAAGTTTCGATTAGTGTAAAAAAATAAGCTCTAATAAGAATATTTTGAATAAATACATATTGTCTAGCATAGCTTTCGTGGAATGTCATATTAAAAACTTAAATGGCAAAATCAAAAACAAAAACATGTACCAAATCCACAAATAGAACTACAAAAAGAACTTTGTCATTAAAGTTTTTAGAAAATCTTACCTAGATTAGGGAGACTAACTAAACAAAGTTATGTAGAATTTTAATATTTCAAAATAGTGGAGTATAATATATGTTAAAGCCAATATTAATACTTTAGTTACTGTAGCGTTAATTCTTTCATTATTTCACGTTGCTTCATTACGATTCGGAAGGATGCCATCTCTGAAGCAATCAAAATAAACCCCAAATAATTTCAAAACTGAACTGTAACATTTTCTGCTCGTCATTTAAATGCCATCTCGATATGGAAACACTTCCTACGATTGGACTCATAAAGATAAGGCATCATTACCATTTCGACGGCGGCATTTAAAATTGTCATAGGTTCGGATCCGTCCTTCCTTTTTAAATTTCAACCAGAAGTTATTTAAATCTTCTCAGTGGGTCCCTTTAACGTTTGGCAGCAGATGTTTCCTCTCACACCCACTTCTTATTTTTCGATGTCCTTCTCCCAGTGACTTCCATGGGCAATCCGATAAAGATTGCTACATCCTACTTTTACTTCTATCAATCAAAACGGACCACTTAAGAAATTAATTCGCAAATGTTCGCTATCGTAACACTTTTAGATTAGCAGAAATTTAAAACCTCATCGGGAGCAATGATTCCAAAATTCATTCAAAAATTAGTTCAAAACTCTAATTCATGAGGTACTTTTTGTCAGTGCGAAATGAATTTGACAATGGAGCTTAACGCAATCAGTTAATTTATTAACATAGACTTTCCAACTCGAATTCGAGTTAGCCGTCTTCATAACATACCTCTGTGCGAGACCCTTCTGAAGTCACCATCAGTATCAGCATCTTGCGTTGAGATGCACTGGACCAGTGTCGAGAAGAAGAAGAGGAGGACGAGGGCGAAAGGGTGCAGGGAGCGTCTGCCCAGGGCCGCCATCCCGCCTTCCCCGTCCCTCCTCAGGGCAAGGAATCTGCAAGGAAAATAATCATGTTAGCAATCAGAAGTAAGAAGACAAGGATTTTAAAATCCCCATCGATAACAGTTCCTTAAATTTATAGTTCAATTTTTCAATCGATAAAATCAAACATATTTAGTTAAATTTGTGAGAAAACTGAAGATTTTGAAATGGAGCAACTTTCATGTTACTTAAATTTGGTTTAAATCTAGGATCTTTTTAAAAGTTAGCCAATTTTAATTCTCAATGGCTTCGATTTTCGAAAGATAAGAACATCCTACATATTCTTGTTTAAATTTTATTTTTTCATAACCTTATGACGACGAACAAGTTCAGCTGTGTTCATTGTTTACTGTGTTAACAACCGAAGTTAACTAATAACCTTATAAATAAGGTTGTTTGTTATAAAGTTATCTTTGTTAGTCCGAACGGAATGTATTGATATACGTACAAAATATACTAAGTTAAAAAACGGATTCAATAGGAATAAAAGCAATAAAAAATAAACGATTATAGAAAAAACATTTCCACGTGACTGCCTCCAGCGACCTTCGGGTCTCCGATGAACAGAACGACTTCTAAATTCCAATTTGTTCTTAATTGTCATTTCCTCATATTTTATCGATATCTAAGTACACAGGAACAGAAAATTCCTAACCTCTGCTTCACACCAAGGTAAGCATCCATTCTTCTCCGCTGCTAATACTTTTCGAAAAGTTTCCACGACTAGACATTTTAACACTGATAATTTTTTTTTTCTCCGCTGCTTATATTTTTCGCGAAGTTTCCACGACTGCACATTTTGACACTGATAAAGATGTTTTTTAAATATTTCTCATCAACAAGCAAATCCTGCTTCGTATTATTAGTGATTTTTGACCAAAACTCCTTTAATAATCGAATTTCAAAAATTATCACAACAAAAATATGACGTGGAATAAACATTCTTCAATTAGAGAAGATCGAAGTTTTGCTTGTTTCCGCAAATAGAGTTTCTTGGAACGAAGACAGAATGGCCAATAAACGATCGAATGAACTCCTACTGCCTTCCACATTATTAATAGCGATAGATCTCCTGCTGAGCCTTTCCCCTTCTTTCTAATCTTACCCCATTTCTGCCTTTTAAAAAGGGAGGCTGAACTACACATGCATTCCCGATACGATTGTTTTGTAAATAAACGTTGAGGATCTAAATAAGGAAGGGTTATAATTATGGGTGATTTTATAAATGAAATTAAAAGATATTTTCCAACCAATTTAAAATCATGTCGTGATGATGATAATGATTATTTCTGATTTTTGGCATTCGTCAATTTCCAATAAAGTAGATAAAGTTAAAGTAGCTCCAAATATTTATTGGTTTACACCTTTTAGAAAGTGATAATTGAGACCCCAATGAGAAGTTTAGGGACAAATGGAGTATTGCATTCACCAACCAACAAGTATTGTAATAATTTACGCATTTTCATTCCTAATGAAAACATTTGTACATTTCATCAATTTGATTTAAGTTGAAATAGTGAATGAAGGGTATTTCACTTTTCAATCATCTCTGAGAAATACTGTCGAGACAAACTGCACAACCATTTGAAGACGATTTAAAGTAAACACAACGGAGGAAAAATTCCCAAAGAATGTCGTAATCTCCTATGCTTTCTTTAATTCTAATTTTCTCACGCACTTCCTCAATGGCATCACATAGCCAACTCTAATCCTTAGGCGCAGGAGATGCAGGTCTTGTTAAAAAAGCTAGGCGATGAAAATACGAAGAAAACCTCGGCAAATAACAAATGCTTAACGAAAAAAAATAAATAGAATATGTAAGTGGGTGGATGGAATTGAATTTACTTCAAATTTCCAAGTGATATTCAGTTATAATATTCTCTGAACGAATACTTATGAAATTTTATATTCTTCGAAGGAATTCAAATAATATATTGCAGCAAGAAAGGGTTTTAGCGGGATGGAATATATCTTTAAATGAATCGATCAATAATTCCACGAATAGTTGGAGAAGGAAAAGTGCGGTTTCTCCCGTAGCCTCCGAATTATGAATTCAACGAGTGAGCATATATGCGCGCCACTTCGGAATTTCAGTTCCTTTATTTCCCCTCAACGGGAATTTCTCCGTTTTTTACGAAACTCGCTAAAAGTTGGATCCTTAGAAACGGGTCGAAAGAAAAGGAAAAGAAAACGAAGTCCCCATCCCCGGTTGAATAGGAATCCATTCCAGTACAATTAAAGGAGATCGGAATGCGGGTCGCCCCGTTCGACAAGTCAAATGCCGAAGGAAGACGACTGAGATTCTTTGAATGACTGGCCTTCTGCTTTTATTCCGACATAAACATCGGAACTCCGCTAAAACTAACGTTATGGGATCAGATAACGTTCTTGAATGATAACAACAGAACAATCACGTAACAACGATTACATGCGAACAGCAATAAAAAATTCTTAAAGATTAAATAAAGAGGAATTTAGGTGAGGGCTTAAAGTAACTCTCCAAAGCGATCAAGTAACCCATTTTACTGTTTATCTTTGTCATAGTCCATAATCATAAAAAGGAACAAGATAAACCGTGTAGTTTCGAAGTAGCTTAGCTATATCAATATTAAAACAATATTACTATGCAACGATGAATTTTTACACATACAATTAGTATGTTTCGTAATACATGTCTATTAGTGTATCTCAGTACATGTAGGTTTACTTAGTATGATTTTTTAGCATGTCTTCATCTATATTTTTTTCTAAATCTTGTTCTAACAACTTAAAGAGTTTAAATAATGCTTTAATTAACTTTAATCATCTTAACTTGTTTCTAAGAAGATAAATTATATTTTTATATCAAAATTTAAACAAAACAATGCAAATTTTTATTTTTTAATTAGAGGTATTAAAAATGGTTCCTTAAAATTTCATTGCATAATTTGTATAATGTTGGCTGTTGGCTCTAAACAATCTACCATCGGAAAATAACACTATTCGGCTTTCTTATTTCAATAAACATTGAATATTATCCATAACTAATACCATTTCGACAGACGATTATCGGTAGAGATTTCTCTCTCAAGTTTTTCAATGAGGACCCTACGAAGAAAATCATTTTCTAAACCCATTAGCAAAGAGTCAATCGTCCCCTTCCTCCCCTTGATAAAACTATGTAGTACGTAGGAGTAATTAGCGGTAATTTGCCTAGGATCGGAGGATGACTATGAATTAATTTAGGATTGCGACATTCTTCCACCGTCACTATACATTTCATTTGTAACAAAAAAACCTTAATTGGAGATGAGTTCATGAAGAAATTGTTTGATTCGCCCCCCTTGCAAGTTTCAAGATCCGCCCCTGAGATATCCAACCGTTGTATAACCCATAACCAATTTAGTGTGCCGAATTCACTAAGTATAACCATCCGACTTGGGATCAGATAAAACGGAAAGAATCTTTCGGCCTCTTTTCTCGTATTTTACGATTTCAAAACTATGTCAGTTGACAAGCTGCGTCGAGATTGGAAGGCAAGTCAATATTTACGAGCTCCCTCATATGGAAGTGGAAGAAAGTCGTAATGGGGATGAAATTTTAAGTAAACAAAATGAGGCGAATTCTCCGCTTTTTTGTTTCTCCATCCATATGACCCACTAGATGCATTACATTGGGTACTGCTGACATTTCACAGTTGGTTCTCTCCGAAAAGCTATCGATCATACTCTTTTAAGGTTCGTCACGAATAAACACAATAGTGATAGGTCAAAGGAAGTGTTCCACATGAGTAAAAACATCCATTCAGAAAGCAGAGGAATATAAAGGGTTTGCTAAACCAGTATGAATTGCAGCAGCTGAGACTTATCGCGGTTCTTACCACAGATTAATCATTTTTTATGAACGTGCGATTTATTCTGCATTCATTACGCCCGCAAATGCGCCATCTCAGCAATGGTAATGACAGAGTGTCACTTAGAGATAATTGCACATTTCCACTCTATGTTCAGCTGGAGAGGTCGCCCAGTAGGCACGGATGGGGTCACTAAGTCACGTACTGATTACGGTTAAGTACGACAGAGATCAGTGAACATTCATAAACATCGAGTTACGGCCCCAATGCTGAAGAGCTTCGCTTCAACGCACTGATACTTTTGATTTTTATCCTTTGAGCCTAATTTAAAAAAATCGGGGTAAAAGGCGAAGGAAATTAATTAAACTGTAGAAAACGTCACAAATAGAAAAAGGAGGTCATTACGCATTTGAACTGAGAATCTGTGTGCGTTGGTGTCGCTTGCGGAGGTATTTTAAGAGAGTCCCGTTCGAGATTTGTACCGTAGCTTCAATCCTTGCCAATTGGAGTAGATCTTTCCCATAAAGTTGAGAACTAAAAGAGAATTTTAAGTTCAGAGGAAGTTAAATTTTTATTTCAAGCTAATCTGATTTGAACAAATTTCCCTGATAAAAAACTCAGGCTAAAATATATCTGTACCGCGTCTAAGAGCAATAATTGTACCGAAATTCCCATAAATTAAAAGGGATGATTTTTAGAACATGAAAAGCCGATAACTATAGTTTTGGAATAACAAAATAATTGACATTCATGAGGGGTAAATTTAAATAGCCAGAAACAGAGCTTTTTATTTTCAGTTTTTTATTTCAGTTTTATAAATGATATAACTTAAGATTACGATTGCTATTCTACGCTTGATTTTATGATGCACATCCGAAGATAAAAATACTCAAAATCCTAAAACAAGCTTGTATAGAAGTCATGGCGTGGATGGTTGTGTCCTGCTCAAATAAAAATAGACAATTACTTTCGATATCACAGATGAATATTTTAATCGAAAATAAATGCTCATTTAAATTAAAATAAGACATTAAATGTATGCATTTATGAGGGAAAC
The DNA here is from genome assembly GCA_947579665.1 of Sympetrum striolatum. NCBI lineage: Eukaryota > Metazoa > Arthropoda > Insecta > Odonata > Libellulidae > Sympetrum > Sympetrum striolatum. Next base: position 11,109,990 of record OX388350.1, read on the forward strand.
GTAATCTATACCTTGGGGTATAGTAGTCAAGGATCTTTCTTCATCGCTATATAATGAAATTATAAAAAATAAGATTTTACAATTATCAAATAAATCTGTACTAGCGTTATTAGTCTTTCTAATGAAAATCACATATTGGTATCCTTAATAATCGATGGGAACAATAGTCCTAAGAGATACAGTGATCAGAATAATATCATAATCCCTTTGGTGAGGAGGATGAAATCCAACCCTACGTTGAACGGCTTTCCATCATCGTTCGACAGGAACACGAAAGGTGTTATCCCATCGTGGATATCATACATATTGTTCGTAATCATTTAGAAAAAATGTCATTACTTGTGTCTGGGTTACATTTCAAGCCACATCAACATTGAAAACTCTGTTTTTTCCGAATGGAACCACACAATGCTATCCTTCCGGATTAAAAGCTCTCACTCACCGCATTCGATACTGTCTGCAGACCGCATAATACTGCGTAACGTATATTCATGCGAATGCGGTATTGTTCATATTGGCTTCTGGAGCTACAGATATTTCCTCGAGTGCGCTCCAGAAATTCCACACGCCATTCGTGGGAGATGCGGATTTATAGGAACACAGCTTGTTTTTATTACACCCTTAAATTATTCAAATAAAAATAGAGGGGTTACAGAATGGAATATGTTGCCTGAATAGGTCTCCAAACCCTTACCGAAAAACAAACGGTAGTTTAGGTTAAGATGTTGGAGTTTGTTGTCAAATAGTGGAATGGATATGAAGTTTTTGAAACATTTTTCGTAAATGTGTAAGTGTAATGATTGTCTGTCTATGTAGTAACTGTAATTATGGGTTATAAGCTGTGCAAATGTATTAAGTGGGGGCCAGAAGGATGTCGTATAAATTAAGAGTCGTTCATTTATTTGTGTGTGTGCTAATATTGTTTGTAAATAAAGTGATGTTATTTAGGAATATTAATACGTCGGAGACTTTCTAGTGCAAAGAATTGTGTTTATGTTTTAAGTGTTGCTAGACAACAGCCGGGACCTGACGACAGACAAACTGCAGCAAATCGTAAATAAATAAAAAATTAATAATCACTTAATAACTTCAAGCAAGACAACAGGGGTGTTTATAGGTTGCATTTGATGCAATTCTTTGCGTTCATCTGATTCTGAAACAGTTCAGGACCTAAATCTATAAAAAGAGCCTATCCATTTCCTTTAAATCTTATCTTAAATCGAGTGGTAAAATTTACTTAGAAAAAATCTAGTTGGTTTTAGATTAACCGTAAAAGTTATCGCTTAAATGTCCTCGACAAAGATTGCGCAACGTTTTCCTTTGAAAGCGAGTGATAATCGTCCGAATTAGAATGATCGATTTTTAACGAGAAGTCATTCCTCACTCGAATAATCTCTCGAAGAAATCGCATAATTCGAGTGACAGCATTAATCAAATTAATCGATTACAGCCTCCGATTACGTGTATGCCTTCGAACTATATGCGATTGCATAAGACTCGGTACTGCGGGAACTCCGCGGCTGACCGGCGAAACGCTCGCACGAACACATTCATTTTTTCGACAGAAGGCAATTGCGCCTGTAACGAGAATAATTTCTGTGGAAGCCCTAAAGAAGTAACTAGAATTTAATAATACTTACGTGTCAAAAGCTGCTACGAGGTAAGCCGGACTAAAATGATAGTACCGGCAAAGAAAGATTACGCTACGTACGTGTTTTACAGCGATTTCAGAAGAGTTAAATCCAGCAGACGTAATGTTTGAGATTTAAGATTGCTGTAGTTAGTCATTATCGAAAGAGCAATCTCATTTGCTGTCGAGGCTACTCGTAAACGAAACTCTATTTCCGCTGATTTAATTTAGGCGTCTTTGAAGAAATGTGATTCGAATAACCGATCTTACGTAAGGGTTAGGTTAAAATGAATATGCATGCATAATTAATACAAGTTTGCATACATAAATAATAAAAGAGTTTTGATGCGTTAAGTGTAGCGTCTTTTACATTATTTACACTCATATTTACATATTGGTGAGGATTGGAGTCTGTGAATGAAAATCAACATGGATGACTGTTTCATTCAGAAGGTAAGTGTGTATTTAAGACGAGATTGAGACTTGCCTGATACCGAATTAAATATATACGCTGAAAGAAAGTAAATATGATGCTTAAGATTAGCTTTTTACTAAAATAATTTTCACTTCAATATTCATTTCCAACGACCTGTGTAGCGAGGCTCGAGTATAAATGTCGCTCCCAAAAATTTTATGGTATAATTTACTTTTGTATCCTAATACAACGGATAAGACTAATTTAAAAAGTAAGGTAGCATCACTTCCATTGGACCATAGAATATATACTTAGGCTATAGATTTGCGGAAGATATAACCGGTGTTATGTGACATCCCGGCCACTTCGGTCGATCCTATAATGAGTGTAAATTAAGAGAACTAGATACAATAGAAAATCGTTTAAAAAATTAACTCCTTCCAAAAACGATACGAGATATTAATAGACTAAAAATTAGTTCGGAAGGCTGATATTTACAACCCCTGTCACACGGCAATATGGGGCTTGTAGGTTATTAATGTAGGTGTAGATAGAATTGAAAACTGCTCACAAACGCACAGTAATTCAATGAATATTTACCAAACAACTGTTTTACATTCCGATTTTTAAACAAATCTAAATCAAGTGGCAAACAAAAGTGTTAGAGAGATAGGTAGTATCAAAAGTAAACATTCATATTTCATAATTGCATTCATTCGTATTACATGAATGATTATTTTGTTGTATTTTTCTTGGGTTAACACCACGGTAAGTGGCGACTTCATGGTCTCTTGAACATACCTGGGTGTTAACCCGAGAAAGGTTTATACAAGCTATTCGCCAGGAAAGCATCAAATCTCTAGATTATTTTGTTAATAGGTTGTGATTTGGACTGTATATGAGGGGAGAAGATACCGCCAGACGTTCGTCTAATAGTGGCGACATTTATAAATAAATATTTCATCATTGGCGCACAAATTTTACCCTAGGTTAGGAGATAAATCTTCCGGCTTCCAACTTGGGCTTGTACACCATCAAAGACGTAGAAGCGTTAAATTAAGCCTTTTCTGTTTCTCTATTTCACGAAACAAAATGAGAAACCTGAAACACCCTGAGGTGAGCATGAACCCGAGTTCTCGCTACCTAGATCTTTTCAATTACTCCTCATGAATTATTTACACCTCTCCTTTGTTTACGAGAATCCACTCTTCTGGTAAATCGATAATCGCACTCACAATTGTACTGCGAGGCTTTTAATTTGGAAGGAGAGTTGTCCGCCTGGAGGAGAAACGGGTGCCTCGGCCTGGTCGTCCCACACAGTCTCAGGTGGGGCTGTTGGTGGGGAGGGCGGAGGCGTCGATGGAGAGAGGCGCCGCTGAGGCGGTTGGGACCATATGGCGCCGCTGATGGGCCCTCGGAAGGCCCCCAGAGGAGGAAAGGGGGCGTGGATGGGACAGGGGGCGGAGGGGATGGAGAGAGTGAAGGATAGATGGAGAAAGGGTCCAAGGGAAAGAGAGAAAGGAGAAGAAAGGCAACGAGAGAGAGAAACATCGCGCGGATTCCATTTCATACGGTTGGCAGCTCTGCAGTATTTGTCGAAGTGAAAGATTTCCGAGAGACGGAATTGTATCGTTGACAGCTTTCGGTGCCAGACGATCACCATATGCTAACTCCCGCGGGTCTCTCATCTGGCGCGCGGATCTTGATCCAAAACAGAGTCCGATCGCAAAATTCTCAAAAGTCCGACTCGCGCAAAAGAAATTCCACCCTTAAAATCATGCGGGTGAAACCTTAAACACTTCCATCGTCGCTGCGATCCTGCTTACCCCGATTTTCCCAGAACAAGAGCTAACACAGGCACCGAGGTGTCCACGTCGCGACCCGGAAAATGCCCTGTCCACTTTCCCACGCTTTCCATCGATTTTTGTCGAGTAAAACCCGTAACGCAATTAGGCAAAAAAGGAATAAATGTCTCGGAGGGAAACAATTGAACGTCCTTCGAGAAAACTCGCAGAGTAAGCTTCTCGCAAGTGTCGAAACTCCTTTGGGAGATAGTATTCAAAACACCATTCGACATCTGTTTTGTTTGGTGCTCGCATCCATGGCCGTTCATCCATCTAAGGAGGCGAGGATGGCAAATTTCCAAGTGGGACCCTTCCCACCCACTCGCGCCTCGTAGAAAAATAGCTCGGAAAAATATCACGATATTCGTAACCACATGCAGAATTACTTGTTGATATTGTGAAAAATACGATATGCAGTGCCAATAAAAGAATACGCCGTCTGAGGGAATATTGTTACATTCCTCAGTCTCGTACGAAATACACAATTATTCGAATTTACTTTACTAGGATTCTGTAGTAAAACAAGATCCTCCGTATTAAATATTAGACAATATTCATTTGTTAGAAAACCGGTGCTAGAAAATGGATTCCGATTAACCATTTCAGTCTGTAACAACGTTTATAGAGAAGTATTCAATTTATTAGATGTCATCAAATTTAATGTTAATTAAGGATTCAGAATAAACATAAGATCCATTTATTTCGCAATATTCTTCAGCCTTCAATTTGGCATAATTTAATCAAACTTTCGCGCCTTTCCAATTTTGACTCAATCGTTAGCTATCTACGTCGATGTGGAAATTAACAGATGGAAGATTCACCTCCCGATAAAAGGTTAATTCCATTGAATTGTAAAAAACTAATTCATTGTAATTAACACGCGATCGGATATTTAGAAGAAAACGTCTTCCGATGGAGAAAGTAAGATATTATACCAATTTAACTCATTCCATCAAATAACCCTCAAACAGAACCAAATGAAATCGCGATAAATTTAAATAATTCTCAAATCAGATCCAAACGAAGGCCAGAGAAGAATGGAAAAGTCTGTGATTAGCATCCATTTTCATTCGAACGAATTCCGGCCATTTTAAAATAGTAAAAATTGGACATTGGCTTCGGTATATATTGCCTAACTAAAGTTACACACGAGTACGCACTTCGGAAAGGTAAGGAGCGATGGTGCCATCGCGCAATGCTGACATAAGAGTCCGACGTGGTCACGATTCGCACCACTTCCCCAATTCGCGGGGAATTTCCCCAACGTAAGGTGCAGTCTCGAAATGTGCGAGCGTTGACTCCGTGGGGCGCACTCATTTCTGGCGCTTCCACGAACGAAACTTCCGCTGCAGCGAAAAAAACAAATAAATGATTGGATGCGGAGGAATGCGCGGATCTCGAGGCGTGAGCATTTGCATTCGACGGAGATTTAAACGGCCGAGACGATTTGTGGCTCGAGTAAATGGGATCTGAAAGCAGAAGGGAAAGGGGAGCGAAGGGGGGGAGGGGGATGTATTGAGGTTAAGAAAATGCGACAGCTATTGACTTAGGAGAGGGGATATCGCGGACTGGATTAACTTATGGAGACAGACATATTCGGAATATGGCAGAATTGCTACCGCACGCAGTAATGCATATCAGCAGACGCATATGGTTCGGGCATTCGATGGCACGGATAAACGAAAGGAATGAAGAAGCAAAACGACATTTGAGTCTCGTTATCTTAATACGAAAAAACAGCATCTGGTAATTCAATGAACAATTATCACACTACTCCTCATTATAGAGAGCTAAAATCAACCCAAATTAGCCACAGGAATATAATCAATGAAGAGATAGAGGAAGGCACTGGAAATACATCGATTTTATTTCCTCAAAGAAACGAAAGTGATTCATTTAATTCTTTATAAATGAATCCGACTTTTAACTAATGCTTAGTTGATTGGAAATTCCAATGCCGTTTGAATGATTGCAATGACTTCCCACCTTCTTTAGCCCCATCTCATACTAATTTACGTCTTGAACGGGATTCCAAGCTTCCAAGTCAACGTAGGTAGACAACATGGTGTCCACATGCCTCGCATTTTAAGTGGAATCCCGTATTTTTACATAATCTCTCAGAACGTCTATTTCTCACGTTAATATCCAGCAAACGCACTCATCGACTTCTATTCCACGTAGCTCAAAAGATGTACAAATGGAACCTCTTTGAAACCAAATAGCTGAGTGGACTTATGTAAAAATCGAGACTTGATGAAGTGACAGGAAATAGAACCATAATGGAAAACATCAAGCAAACGGGAAACGTTCATCTCTTTAGTACTGTCTTACGTAACTCGTCGTTCTACGAATGAGAAGTTATGCTCGATCGCTACATTAAGAACCGACCGAAAATCAATCAAATTTCCACAAGGTTAAATACCGTCGAATTATACTAAATCGAGTGATTCTGATTACGAAACTCTTTTTAAACCAGTTATACGATATCTAGAAGAATGTACGATGGGGGTTTTGTTTCTCGTAATAAAGTCATGACAAGTAACGCCATTTTAACCACCTAAAGATATATCAATCAACACAAAATTGAATGGAATGGAAACGAACGGGTAAATCGAGATAAATAACGCGAGGCAACTAATAATATTTATTATTATTTATTCTTAAGGAATAAAAATAGGCACCAGGCCAGGTGGTAGTAATTTATTTCAATGCTAATTTAAGTTTAAATGAATTCGAGATTTCATCAAAGAACATTCTTTAAATTACTGTATAGTCTCATCTGGTTTAACCATGGAAACAAATAAACAAATAACAGATACATCCTCCTTTCCGTGAATTTTAATTTGCATCAAAAGTCATGACCAATATCAAGGTCTGACTCAAAATCAGCAGATACAATTTACAAATTTACCATTTTGATCCGTCGTCGGAATCATCACTAGGATGAAATCAGTCATACAAAGTAGTAAAATTACTAAATTTTAAATTCAGCATTATGCATCATTTTCCAGTATTTAAACGCCTGAGCACAATCTTCGCACTCTACAAAGCTTTTAGACTTCGACATCATTAACTCTTTCTCATTACCATAATTGGAATCTTGATTGTACTTAATGGAATCATTAGAGGATGACGAAATGAATTAAATCATCACATTACTATATGAACGCGGGTCTGCATAAAACAGAAGAAAACATCGCGCGGAATTATTAAAATTAAGGAAGATTAGTAATCAATCCTAATAAGATAGAAACATGAAGGCGAAGTCTTTCTTTGTAACGCCATTCCTCGTGAGCACGTATTTCAAATCGTGCATCTGCGAGAGTAAAAAGCTCGTTTAATTGTCTGCGTGTAACTGAATGCTAAAAAGTGTTGAGAAACGATGGAAAGGTTGATGAAGTTCAAAGGTCTTCTAATCGGATGAGAACCTAGTCATGTCGATGAAACAATAAAGTGAGCGGATTCAAACAAATGATTAGTCTCCGGAAGTTTAAAGGACAAAAAATCTCAGATGAGGAACTAACAATCCCATGACAACCTTTTATTAGCTGAAAATGTGTCTTACATGAGGCATCATGAGTAATCTTTATTTTCATTGAGCTCTTATGGCGAGGATCTCGTGTTTAGCAATAGAAAAGAAATATACTGAAAGACGTGAAACAGGATGTAATGCCTCCATCTCCTCGTGTATTATTGGTGATATATTACTTCGCATATAAATGTGTTCCGTTATATATGTTAATAAAGTTGTTACAGCTAGTTTTAACCTTCGCTGTACATGGATCGCCTATTCAATAGTTTCAACATCGTCTTCCATCACTTCAATTCACTGAAGATAATCACTTGATCAAATGAACTTAAAGAACGTCTTCTGGTATACGTACTGGACGAAGTTTTTATCGTCAAACGAGCATCTCTCAACACTCCAACCAACTACGTGAGAATCTTGCGGCACTTGCAATTTAAGAAGCAATCCATGCAAACGAAGAAAATTCGTGTACACTGTAATAACATTGAATGCTATTCCTTAGAGAGGCAATGCAAAGCTTGGCAAACATGTAGATATCGGAATCGCTGACATTCAAATGAAATTCCGAAGCCACATCCAACAGAACTTCTTTAGTTGAATGATCACGACTGTACGGAGATTATACAGGCATTCAAATAATTGTGCGAGTATAACACAGGAGGATATTTATGAATTGTGTTCTTTCCAAATGAAAGTTACACAAGTTGAGTTACGGGGAAGTTAAATCATAAAATTACGCAAAGGAAAGGTCGTGGAGGTGCTATATGGCCCTCTGACCTTAATCACTTATTAATCGGGCCCATATTGTCTCTTAGTGCGACTGATTTTGTGTGTTGAGCAAACATGTGGGAAAACAATCCCCATTATGAGCAGAGGATCATGAGAGCAGAAACAGGTGCGAAGACAGTCTCCAAAGGCGAATATCGCCTTCCCTCCCGGGGGCGCCCTCCTACGCCCTCCGCGGCCACCTGTCTCCCTAGGACCCCGAAAAGACCCCATTTGGGGCCATAGGGCCCTCCAGACCATGGGAGAGGTTACCCTGAACGATAAGGATTTCTGCAGCGAAAGGGTTATAGGGGGCGACCATGGAAGATTAGGGTGCCAATGAGGCTGTCGGAGGAGGATTTATTCCCGGTACGCAGACGATGGTAGAGGGGATAGGGTGGCGTCCTCTTTTACCAAGAGAACAAACTACGGGAGATATTTGTCCGAATGATCGGGCCTGCTGTGGACCATACGGTGTAATCTCCATCGATTTGCAGACTGTTTTTTTCACCCAAGAGATAATATACCCATAAGCCACACGAACTGATAAACTAAAAGACGCAAATAATTTAAAAAATGAAAAAATAAATTCATTCAAAGAAATTGTAGCAAAAGGCAGCCTATAAAATTCCTCAAAACCACTCTATGGAAAAGAAATTAAATACATTCACGAAATCTTTGATCGAGTCTAGAATTCTTCCTCAGCAACATCGTGAGTCTCGCTCGAAAGCGGTCCGGTGGATTTGATGAACTGGAGTCCACTCAACTCTTTGTAGCGCCTCGAGAGTGGTCTCCTCATATTATATTCGTATATTTTAATGGGAGAGAAGAGTAGAAAGTCCTGCAAACAGAGCCCAGTTGCTTTATGTGGTAATCGCTCATGGACGTGTTCTGTAAAACGAGTTTTGATGACCCGCTCGAAATCGATAAATGGAACGAAACGTTGACATTAAATCTTAAGTGCGAGAACTGCTACCAAAACACTTCAGATGTATCGCAGATGAGAATTGGATCATCTCCGCAGCATCACCTTTCAATGGACCCCTCGAAAGCGGCGGAATGGATTTGGCGACTATCAGAAACATATTACGAAAATTCAGAAGCGATGGCTATACTTTTACATTACAGTCGCCACTGTAGAAGACCAAAGTTCGTTATTGATTCCTCACAGCTCAGTAGCTCATAACTTTCTGATGGTTTTCGCGACACGACGTTGAAATTCACGCGTGAACGTTTCCGTGTAAAAAAGCAACGCCTTGCCAATCATCGCCGACATATTTCGCATATAATTACGGCAGGCTTTCCTCGATTTGAAAAGTTAAATTTAAACTTGGATGGTTTCCAGCTCGAATAAATAACAAGACTGGCTGCGCACCGATAACCAATGCGAACGAGTTCTCCGAGTCCCACCGACGGTCGATTCCAACTCGGGCGAAAATAAAGGCATTCCGAAGACACTTCAAGAAGAATGAAATCTCAAAATAAATTGAGAGTCGCTCTCTATTTAATTCTGCATCACCATCTTATTTCCGTTCGGCGTAAATATATTCCGTCTCAGCGACGTATTAACGGCCCACCTGACAATTTATTCGATAAAACGCCTTTTTGCCGAGAAACTTGTTTGGAGCTCGCGGTTGGAAGAGCTAAAGTTATTTGCGCACTGTTATCGCTTTCGAACGAGTCCGAGTAAATGATTTTAGCGTATCTGTTCGTCCTTCAAACGATTTAAATGGTCGAGCAAAATTATCCAAGATAGTACGGAAGGAAAAATTAGTGCCTCACTACTTGATATATTACACTTTGAGCCCTATTGATATGAAAATTACTCTTTACGCGTGAAAGTTGGCTGGAATGGGATTGCTTTTATTGCTCGTTTTCCTTTCAACTTGTGAAGTTATCCTTCGTAGAAACATCAATGTTTTTCTATCCGAAGGTAACGGGTCTTTAAATAACATTGTATGATACGTGTAATAGACCATCTGTCCAGCTTACTTCGCCCATGACTGCTCAAACGGCGAGGAAATCGCAATTACGAACCATCCAAATTAAACATTCTGACAATTGTTCCTTTTTAGACGTAATAGTGGGAAAATATGCGCAAGATAATGGAAATTTTAATAGAAAAAAACGAAAAATAAACTCGAGATATAAATAAATAAATCAGTTTCATGTGGAAATCAAAATATTTCGGACTATTTATTCACCATGAATAATATTAAAAGGTTCCACGAAGTGAAGGCAGAAGTAATTCATTACGAGATATAAAATAGGCATAAATAACGTATACAAAGTAGAAAATGGATGTTATATCAGAAAATGATTACCTGAAGAGAAAATTGTCCGGATAATCCAATACATTCGTAAATACCCAAACTTTCACTATCGAGGAACTCGTTTTTGGGCCTCTATTATTCTACCGTTCGTTTTCCTGCCATTCTCCCTCGTGGAAACAAGTGATAGATAAAAATCAACGAGCGTGTCGTATTTGCTTGGAATATAAAAGCTCGAAGAATAGGAGATCGCGATGAATGCAACATATGAATGTATCTCCCCCTTCAGGAACGAATAGACCAATGCATACATCACAAACACGAAGAAAAGGCATTATGAATGGCTTCTAGTCTTTTAGAGACAGGGATAAATTTCACGGACGTTTTAAGCCACAAATCGAGAGATTTGGAGAAACGCATTCATTCAGAAGTGACTCTAATACTCACATTGATAGATGACCGAACACTTAATGAAAATAAAATTGAGACGGAATGGATGTGTTAAGCCGCGCGCCCAATACAGCCAAACAGGATTATAAAAGAAGGAATGCGAAGAAAATCAACTCGAGTTAACGCATTTTGCGTGTTATTCCTCCAGTTCGTGCCTCCCACTTCCCTCAGCCATCCATTCCCGCTTCATTAGCACGATTTACTTGAAAAACGCACGCACCGTCGACTCGACATACCGATCACAAAAAAATACTTTACCCGATGAAATATTTTCGTTTCCTTGATTCCGATCATGATCACTGGAAATGCTAAAGCTCTGCTTGCTTAGATGGAAAATATCCGATAAACATGTGGAGTAAAATTAGACTCTCGGATATCAAGGACGTTTTCTTGGGGCAGCAACCGAGTTTGGATTTAAAAACCCTCACCGGCATTTTAAAGACGCAAAAGAACTGAAGCAAAAGAGATCGAATGTAGGGTTAGCGAGGAAACAATAACTTAATCCAGTCAAAAAATTTGAATTTTTGGTCAGTTATAACAGGAATCGACTTCGACCCCCTAACCGTTGTCTGCTTGACCGGCGACACGAACTCGGACTGGAGACGCAACTTTTTCTTTTCATAATAGATGCATGGTCGTTTTTAAGCATGGAAAAACTTCCTATTCACAAACCTGAGGTAAGTTTCCAGAATTTTCACCCTTTGGGGGGAAATTCCGAGCCATTCTTAGGCGCCGAACTAATCCTAAAGATATATTTGGAGCCTGAAGGTCCGGTTAACCTCTCGGACGCTCATCAGTGCCCTACGAAAGCATCAGTTTTTTACGAATCGCCCTTAGGACACGAGATTTACGATGGCCACTTAAGCCGACCTTGAGAGGGATGTAGGTGCTGTCCCACTGTCTCCAGTCCACTCAGCCTGACCGCCGTCCCAAAGTTACCCATCGCCATTACCGGACTCGGAGGGCCGTTGTGGTGGGCGTAGAACGTGTCCAACAATGTCAAAGCAAAATACCTCCCGATCGCAACTCCACAAGCCCAAAACTTGGATTACCTGTTTCGTTCAACCCTTCCCTGCTTCTGGAAGCTCTGCTTAGAAGGCTTCCGAGGGAACAGAATGTTGTTCCTCGAAACCAACTCAAAGACAAACCTGGGTCTGAAAACTTTCTGTGTTGGGAACTTCTTCTTCTTCAGGGTTGGGAAACTAGATTAAATCGCTTCGTGATGTTTTCTATTGCGGAAAAATATTTTCGATAATTTAACTTAACGACGAAATAATAAATTTTAGAGAATAAATACTTTTTATGCACACTCAACTTTATCATTCACAATTGACTGTGAAGTACAAGTGTACCTCAATTTTATTTGAAGTCGCATCAGAAATCGTTATATTACGCATCACGCATACTTTTTAGGAAGTATCCTAAATTTAATGACCAAAATGAGTTGATGTGAATCCAGTTTATAAAAATTTACTATTTAGCTTAATGAAATACCTCTCTAGTACTAAAATGTCACACAAGTAGGACAGAGGAACCTGTAGTGAACCATCCTATGACGAAATAATGACGTTATCACTTGGATCTCACATTAAGTTTTTTTCCATTACATCTGTATCAATAAATCAAAATTACTTTGTTTTTCGTTACGTAACGCAACATTTTTCAGCTCTGACACCGGCACATACATAAGAAATTTACTTCGGGCCTGTTTTGATCCGCCACATTTTCTGATTCGGTTTAGAAATTCAATCGACATTATCTCACATCATTCAATTAATCGAGACCAAAAATCTTTTTTTCGAAAAATTACATTTTATTACAATTACATTACATTAGATGCTCTTTCCGTATTTAACCACAGAGATGACTGAGATAAACAGAAGGGTTCCAAATAAGAATTCACGAGCATTGGTCGTTTCTTTATTTTCTTCATAAAAGATTCCAAGTTCGAGATTTCTGTTATCATAAAAGTCTTCCTCTCTATCCTTTATGTAAATATGCATTGAAATATTAAAGAAATAGCAACATATTCAAATAATTACAGCTTATCCATAAAAACTTTCAGAATAAAATTGCATGTTCTGTCAACTCGATTCAGAGCAAATTCGTTACTTTGACGAACCGAGTAATTATTAACGTTACATATGTAAAAATATATTGGTGAAAAAATTTCAAATTTTAACTAAATAACTTTTAATAATAAGCCGGGATGTTACAGTATCCTTCTTCGCAATAAATTGAAGATAAAAGAATCAGCATTGCCCTAACTATCATGGTGCATTTACGTAAAAAAAATAGACAGCTGTTATATCACTTCTACAGCCAATAAACAATTAATTTCACTTATTCCATAAATTGTTAAGCATTTAATTATGAACCCGCTCGTAAGTCTCGGAAGAAAAAGTTTGTCAGAAGTGGGATTCGAACCCACGCCCTCTTACGAGGACCAGAACGCTCAACCACCCGTATGATACGGGCAAGGGGAACCTTGAGTCTGGCGCCTTAGACCGCTCGGCCATCCTGACAGTTGTGATCCATGGCGAATGTAGATGTTACAGTTTTTCTTGTCCTAAGTTTTTCAAAAGTGTAACATTGCCTATACAAAGTGTATGGTGCCTGATGGTGCCCATCTGTTGAATACTCTTTCCGCTTATCTGTGGAAGGAATGCTTGGCGGCAAGCGGCGAGCGATCGGCTATTATAGAACAAGCAGATGGGTTTTTAACTCTTCTTTCGAGACGGTTTTATGTAATTAATGAAGAAAGAAAATATTACGTATACAATAGAATGTAGAAATTAAGCTTCGCAGAATCGGGAAACATGAGCTGCCAAATTTAAGTGCCCAATATCGATCCGTAAATATTACTTGATGGTATACTGTCACAATATGACAGGCTGCTCGACATCTAAAAAATACGGATATTGCCTCAAATATCACTGAGAAGACTTATAAATTCCGATTCGAGGTTTCTCCGAAATGGTATCAGAGCTCCGAGAGAAGATATAAGTAGGAAATATATGCTTGATTGATAATATATCGAACACAGAAATCATTTTAATGAGTATCTACCGTAAATTAGATCTTGTTAAGTTCTTTGCACATATCTTAACATAGAATTCTTAGCTTCAAGATCCACGAACTGAAGATGAAATACAGAGAATTTTCTTCCAGCGAAAGTAACTTTTTGTTATCTTTGCTCTCGATAATGGGCTTTATATGTATACTGACAAGAGTTAGATAAAAATACAAGTGAGATATGCCAATAAATCGAAGTTTACAGCTGAGCATATAAAGCAACTGAGTTTTCCTGCATTTTGCACGCCGAGTTCAAGTTTCGGCTATCTTCATTACAGGATAAAAACAAAATGATTTATTTTTCAATAAAATAATGCGAACTTCATTACTTTCACACTTTCCGCTACTCTTCCTTCATTTTGGCTTGCTAATGGAATTTAATGAAGCGATCAAAATTAAAAAGCTAGATGTGTTTATCGTTGTTTTTTCTATCACTACTAATTCTCCCTCCGCTGAGAACATGAATAAAAAATGTGACCTTTTCTGCGGCCTTCCCTAGGGAAATAACGTTCATTCTAATATCTATCTGCTTATTTTTCTAACTGTAACAAGATGTAGTCATATCTAATTCGCTTTCAACGATGGTAACTATATTTACCGAGATTGTGTAAACAAATTCATGCTCATGGTCCCAGTGATAACGTCAAGACAAACTAACAGTAAATATGACGCAGTACATTCCGAGATAAGTTGAGAATATAAAGGCGGACAATTTCTCTCCCTTAATTCAATGTATTTCTGCATCTGTCTCTCCTTAGGAATCAGCCTCATTTGCTACTATTATAGGCAAATATTGTGAATATAAGTTAACTAGAGAAAACAAATTATCCCTTGCGGTAGTAAAGCTGTCATTTGATCGTGGAATGAGCTTTAGAATCTTTGTTTCCCCAAAACAAAGGCCGATTCCTCTCCATTTGTTGTTGTTTCCAATAGTGGCTGTCTCCTCTGTTTGTATCCGACGCAACAATAGAAGACCAAAACCCCGACGTAACAGAGCGCCGAAACATTTGAATGTAAACAAAAACAGAAACAATTCTCCCCTAAGTCGGGGAATGGATAAACGTAGATCGAGAGGCATTTGGAGAAACCAGAAGGGCTCTCGGAGCAATGGGCACGTGCCCAGTCAGACGATAAAAAGACTCAGTCAGCGTCTCTCCCCCCCTCCCCTTACACCCACGCATCACGCCCAAGGCAGCGAGTCCACGCCCAAGAGGAAATCTCGGCGTGGGGCACAGCGCATCAAAACTCAGGCTATTTACCGATTCGATCCGTTGGTCTACGGGACGGAAATACGCGGTCTATAATAACAGGAGAGATCCTCGATTGAAACATGGAGAAAGCGGGAATGTGGAGCGAGGGCGAGTCTATTCGGTTGGCTGATAAGAAGAATCGGAGATGAAATAATACATTTCGATAACGAATTTCGTGGGGATTACGTGATCGGAGGGATAAAGTGTTGGGGAGAGGTAGATCGAGAGCGACAGCTTCGTGAGGGGAGAGAAAGAAAGAGTGTCACGACTGCACGGCCCGAAAAATAAAACGTGGGTGAAGGTAAAAAAAATGATAGGGCATCGAACCTCCCATTATACTACCGGTGGAGATAATGACAGTTACATAGCGAACAGTGGCGCAATAGTACCGTTGATGTCAGATTACACTCGAAGGCATATGGGTAAGAAAAACAGCTTGTGCGGATTTTCGCGGAGAGGATTTTTAAAACGGGATTTAACACGATTACACGCTTATTGCGAAGTAGGTGGCACGAAAATGTACTGCTAAAACTCAAAATAATAAAGTGACAACTGTTTATAAGTCCTTAACTCTAGATCAGCTATATTTTTGTCCTTATATTAAGTTTATGATTTGTCTATGTCCCCTAAAAAACATACAATTATGAATCAATTTTAAGGAAAACAATTTGTAACTCCCACAATATATAAAATAAATCTTAAATAACTTCCAGAATGTTTTTAAAAAACATTGTGGAAGATACAACATGTTTTACGTTTAAAATGGTTTCTACGAAGTTGGGATTTATCACATTAATTTTTCTATTTACAGGTTTCGAAGTTTACTATCAACCTAACTATTGTTAGCAAAATATCGAGATTTCATAAATGACTATTACGAGACCAAACTTAAATAGTGATTGTATAATAACAACTTGGATAATGAGCAACCAAGTTAAGAATTGTTTTGGATAAAGTAGAGTGTCGCTGTTTTCAGTGTCAGTTTACGAGTTTGAAAATTAGCTAATATTTCGGATGATATTTACGTATATTTGGTGGATACGAGTGAACGCACACGTACGTAAAATCAAAGGGGACGGATTAGAAGCTGCCTCTTATCTTATTAAGAAATTAATTTGTCGGTTTAGAGAGTCGATCAAAACAAAGAAAGGCTCCCGGATAGTAATGTGGACAGCGTGTTTGCCTTTGGAAAAGCGGTCCCGGGTTCGAATCTCGGTGGGAGCCAATGTGCGAAATGACAAAAGCTGTCAAAGCACTTTTAACAATACTACTACTACCAAAACGTAGAATTACATTCTCCAAAATAAATCTCCAGAAGAATGAATCACTGGAAGCGTCATGAAATCACGACCGCAGACATCGAGATGAGATTTATATCTCAACTATTAAAGGACACGGGTCAACAACTCTCTAAGACATAAATGCGGTGAATGACACAGAGGGCATTTCTTTTGGATACCCTTTTTCAGACACTTAACATTGCAGTGGTACCACAAACGGCAAGGGAATTTCAAAATAACAAAGTGATGATTATGTTTATATATCCTTGACTGTCTATCATAACTCTTCTCATTTTATTTCATCAAAAATATAGTTTTCTATCTGTAGGTTTCGCAGGTTTTTCCCACTCCCCTTCTTGTGAGTGTTTTTCCTGAGCCCTCAGCTTAGGTTTTTTCAATTCACATATTACTTTTCTTCGTGTACTTTTGCTAACTATCTCTTTCTTTCTGTCCCTCATATGACGATAGGTTAGATGTAAGAAGAGACTCCCTAGTCTCAGATTCGCCCGAATAAAGACCTATTATAATTATTATTATTATTATAATTAACTCTTGGTCAGTTAATTTTCTACTTGTATTGTGTAAATTCGATTCCCCAATGTCACCACAAACACAAATTCAATCACAAATTTCGAACAGTTCACCATCAAACATCAGGTTAAGTAACACGGGTCAATAACTCTCTATGACATAAATGTGGTGAAATACGCAGAGAACATTGCTTTTGGTTACCCTTCTGAGACCTTTAACGCCTCAATAATACCACATGCGGCTGGGAAAACAACACAGAAATCTAATTACATTCGGCGGTCGTTTTGAGAAGGAGAGGCCATTTCCTGGAGCAAAGGCAAATGTGGTTCCATTTAAGAGAGCGAACCCCACCCTTCAGTTCCGGCGTCCCTTTCGCAACTTTAATATTCCTCAGACCAATTGGTTTCGGTTTTGTTGCCCGTGTTGTAAACGATCATTAGAAAGAATTATGCAAAGAGCCATCTCCTCGCCGTGTGGGATGGACCGTATCCTCGAAATTTATTCGAAATTCCTCAAAACGACGACGTGAGAACGTTAGTATTTCGTTTATGATAATGCGAGATTTATGGAGAATGTTTAATAAACAAACTTTCATCGGGGGATAATCGGACACGAAATTTTGAATCCGCTAAACGTATACTGCCAAGTCACCTGCTACGTTTTCCTTCTTAATGACTTCTACTCTCTCTTTCTAGTTCGCTGATAAATTACATGTGTCAGAGGTTACATAATATACAGTTTCATTCATATTCTCACCAACTGTATAGTTGAGATATTTTAGCAGAAACATTTAAGCCACATGCCTTGCAATGCCATATGGCCCTGCTTATCGTTTTGTGAAGGTTTCTGGTGATTTTATACTCTTTAGCTTGTTTATTGAATTGGAATAAATGAAAGGATGGTTTTTTCCCCTTAAAAGTGAAATGCTGAACTCACGTTAAACAACAATCAATAATATAATAATAAAGTAATAAAGCTACGACACAAATAATTTTCAGTGAATTGTTGACAATACTTAGAGCGAAGTACTACATAATATACGGCACTCTTTACAACAGCAAATAGTGCCCAATGGAAGTAGAAGCTTGGAAACTCCCCAGCGGAGGCATTAAGTAAGGCACAGCGGCAAAGCAATTGTCCCACATCGAAAGGTCATTAGCGCAACTATTTAATGAACAACGATAATTAAACGGACAATGGATAAACTGAAATGTTAGGCTTAGAACAATTCTTGTTCATCTTCCATAACACATCAAAGTAAAATATTTAAAATTAAAGAATCAAGGACGTAGAAAACATCATGAAAATCTTATCTGCATTTCATTTCGCAACTCATGAACGGATTAGAACAGAAAGCTAAGAAAATCTTATCAAATTATCACTTGGGAATTAATTGTGAGATAAAATTTGTGATCGTATCTTTCATAGCGTACGGGTTAGAAGATTCAGGAAAATAATTCGAACGAGGCTTAATCAGCCTTGAGTCTAAGTAAAGGAGTGTTTGATAACAAACGAGCTTGTAGCGATATCGTGGCTCGTAAAGATAACTCTGTGGAGTCAACATTCTCGAAGAAAACTGGAATAGACCATAAAAGTAATATTACACAATTTTGGCCTCTATCAAAATAAATACCGAGCTCAAATATAACGCGACTCCGAAATTTTCATAAATATATTTAGAAAAAAAAATAATACTCATAAAAGAATTCAAAGAAAGTAAAATTCAATCAGATAAGCATTTGTTTAGGCAATTATAGATAATAACACAGGTTACATTCATGTCAATAAAATTAAGTAGTGTAAATCAAAATTACCGGATTTCAACCTCTGTAGGAAAATGTCCTTGTTTATATTACATTCCTTTACTTAAACATTAATTTAGTGAGATTCGATTTTTTTTTTGGAAAATAAACGGTCGAAAAATATCGCGTTATATTCGGGCAAATACGGTAATAATAAAATCTGTAGTGCAGTACTAAGAAATTAAAATCACTAAATACAGAGAGAATGTAACCCATTAACGAGTTCACATTATCGTAATTAATGTAAAAGTTAGAGTAAAAGGTACTCAGTGGGGTACCGTAAATCTGGGCCACCTCATTGCGACTAGAAATATGATATTAAGAGGTGATTGATAGTTCTGTGTATAGTATCTCAACCATTGCAGGGATAGCGGGCCCTCTATCTTCGCTCTCAGGTATACCAATAATTTACGAAATCTTGGGCAAAAGATATGCGTCCTACATAAAAGTGATAAATAAACAAAGATGAGGATCGAAAGCTAGTTTGGACATCGACGAAAGATTTTCAGGGCCTAAGGGGATTTAGGGAGGAGCCTATGAAAAAGGAAAAACCGCAAGTATTCTGGTTCGGGACAGTTGCTAAAACAACCCAAGTCAATCTTTAAGGATTTCTCTTCAATCTGATCCGACGTCTCGTAATGTGGAAACAGCAAAATCGTGAATACAAGAATCTGTGTCTGGTGAAATATACTCGAAGGGCTTCTCGTTTCCTAAGCTTACAAGCTACAGGTAGAAAAGATAAGAGATTTTTATTAAGGCTTCAGGCGCTTAATCAACAGAGATAAGATAAAGAACACCTCAGTTTCTCACCTCTGTTATCATCTTATAAAGTCCTTCTACATCTTCAAGACGTGGAAAGACTAGGCAAGTATTATCATACACTGAATGTTATGAAAAATGTAAAAAATTCCTTTAGTTTCTTTAATCAGACAGAAAAGCGCTAATTTTATTTCGTTAATGCGACCTCCATAAAAGTGGATCTTCGTATCATGCAGGGAAAGTATCACTACGTTAATCTTTGAAATGACATTTTAAAGTAATTCAGATGATATAAATAACATTTTTCACTAAGACTTATGGAGTATATCTATTCTAACTCTAAATTATGCTGATTTTATGCTTATTGCTCACTTTCAACGGTGGATTGCGTGTAAGAAGATCATATGATCCATCCATGACCATATTGAAAATTTGAACGAAAGTTAATGATTTATTTTCTCACGTTACATTGTTTACCGTCTGGTAACCCCTGATTGGAAGAAAATGAAATTTCCATAAACTATTCAATTAACATTCAACTTCACTTTGGATTTCAAAATGCTATTTCCTCGAACACGACCATACATTTTACGACAAGAGGAAGGAGTACAAAGGTTTAAAGCACTCAAGTAGACATTTCCTTTAGTGTAACGAATTGTGGTATAAAGTGACTTATTTATACCGTCGGTGATAGTATTTCCCAGAAAGATTATATCCACTTATATGATAAAAAGCAATTCCACGACTATAGATAATATTGTATGAGAATGAGATATCTCCCGCATCAATTAAGAATGTGAAGTGCAGAAATTGTACGGTTTTGCCATGGCAGAATCGCTTGAAATTAAAGGAAAATACTCGAAAGCAATGCCCAAGGAAAACTTTTGGCTGAATCAGCTTACAGAAGTTGCCTAGTTTATTATGGAAATTTCATCCACGAGCTCGTAAATTACGTTCAAAACTATTTTCATACGTTTAGCAATTGCATTTTTGAGGAAAGCAATGGCAAACTACCTCACTCCTCATCCTGCCTAGTGAACCTCATTCCTCTCTGGAAGCTCTTAGTAGCTTATGCCGGAGGGGATGAGGTACCAACCGGCCCTCTGGCTGAATACTTTACAGACAATTACATTTTTGCTACTTTAATTATTCTTGCCAATTTCTTTATCGCTGATGTCGCAAGGAAACTTCAAAACTGGAATTCTTAGGACAAATGTCATCATTTGCTTGTCAACCATCTAGCTTGGTTGCCCAATATCTAGAAATTTAACAAATAATAACTAAAGGTTTTACAAGAAGAGAAAAAACTTAATTTCCATCATTTGTAAATAATAGCTAATTGTACAAACTTGAAAAAATCGTAGAACATGAAATAACGAAGAACGTTAAAACTTGATATGATATAGATATGATTTCGATTTACAGGTATATGTAACATTTGAATAGGATCACTTGTATGGGTTGGTAAGGGCAAGGAGCGAATTTTAGCAATCTGAGGCCCTTGGTGCGACTCGGAGGCCCCATCAAGAGATTATTCACCTTAAAGAGGACAAAGCATCCCTTTATGGTCCTTGGACCCCAACGGTGGGGCCCTCAACTGGCGCCTGCGGTAAATCAATCTCTGTGTAAGAGAGTAAGAACTTTTCCAAACAACTAGCTCATCCTTCGTTTACAATTACAGAGGCGGAAATGGCTCGAGTAGACGCGGTTTTTAGCCGCGATCTGTTGAAACTTAGCACTCAAAGTGGGCTTCTAATTTTACGTCGGCCTTGCGTCTGAAGAAGAGGACTTGTCTCGGGTAAAACAGAGAGCATCTTTGTATTCGGAGAAAGCGAGGAGAGGAAGACGAGAAAGTGCGATTTGGCAACCACGAAACAACGCCACCCCTTATTAATTTCCATACAACTTCTGGTTTCTTCCAAATCGGTGCCGGAAAAGACGCGGGATTACGAAACGATTTACCGCGGATCGGAGTTACGAGTTCGGCAAACGATCGGCTAACCGACAAAGTTGGGAAAGCGGGTTTGCGGGATCCTTAACATAACAGACCAAATCGTACGATGGCTTTTTTCACGAATGTTTCCTGACTGTGGAGGTCCATCCAAGGACGTTGGGGTCGAGACTTCTTTTTTTCGTTGTCTTTCAAAGAAACGCCCTTTTCGCGTTAGATAAAGTGGATAAAACAACTCAACTTGTTGAGCGAGAGAACAGTGATTTTACATAGATTCTACATATTCCCCCGTTTACAAAAAGATATTACAAATAAAGGAGAATCAGAAGCAAAAATAGCGATATGGCAGGGAATCGAACCCAGGTCTCCCACTTTCCACTTACGATTCGGGGCAGGTATTCTGATATTGCGAATGCTGAAGAGTTCACTGTTTGGGCCGTGACTTCATGATGAGTCGCCATCAGGAACAAATAACAAGTACAGCTTTTGAAAACCACAAAATGATTCATTCTCAAACGATCATGACCCGACTTGACATGATCATGCGAATACTATTAAGCTAACATACGTGGAAAATCTATCTTAATAGTTCCATTCCGAGGTAGGTATTAAGAAAGACAATCGTAACTAAGCAGCTGTAAAAACAAACAACAACAATCATATTAGCAGCGGAATATGAAGAAAATAAGTTATACGGTAATGGGGAGCAAATATAATTCTCACTGATCAATTAATGAGGAGGATACGAATGAATATCCTTATCATAAGGAGTTATCAAACCGAAGATTGATAGTACTACATGCAGGTAATGTACGAGCATAAGATAATTTCTAAGAATTGGAGATTAAGGAGGAAAAGATGGACTCAAAGATGCTCATTGTTCTACAAGAGCCTATATATAACCGACACGATATATTATCAGCAGCCAAGAGTGCCATTATCCCTTTAAATACCAGTGAATTTTTAAAATTATCTTGATCTGATATTCGCTAAGAAATGAACCGATGATCGCAATGATTATTTGTTGTGCACCTTGTCAATCCTTCCGGATTGAGTTATGCATTTGCGACCGCGAAAGGCACAATATTGACGGAAAAAAGTGGGAATTAGCTACGATGGCATGTCGATAAAAAGTGGCGAGACGGCGTCGGTCATCCATGACGTGATGGCTGCATTTTACGCTTTTTTATGGCCTTTTGACGCTCAAATTGCTGCGAGTGCATAACACGCCCTTGCTACGTGAAGGGTTTCAGAGGTCTGCGAATTCGAGGACATTGAGGAAATGAGTGATTCATTTGATGCACAATAAGAATATTACGAATTGTCATTATTCTGTGGGAGGCACGGACTGATGATGTAACTGGGATCGAATCTCGACCCTGTTTTTCATGGCTCCAATAAAAACGAGGCCATTTCAGACTTCAATAGGATTTTATACTCATTGTCAGATGCATGAAATCGGTGGATTTCTTATTTTTTGGAATACATGGTGAAGTGAGCAATTTCATGAGAATGGATAAGGAACGGAACTTTGCGAAATTAACTTCACAAGGACGTAACGAAATTGAAAAGGAAACCGGAAATAAGTATGTATCAAAATTTTTCAACGGCAATGAAATTCCTCGTGGAGTTGATTCCATTTATAAAATAAATGATTCGGAACCATGACGTATATTTTTTTCGGAGTTTACTCATCGCCGCAATTTGTACAAAAATTATGATTTTTAATCCATCACGAGATTTACGCTACAAATATGTTTTATGATTCTATAGCACAATATCCGCATGGTTTCGTCGGTACTAATTAGTAAAAATTTCTTAGCAATCCTCTTTCAAGTCAATTCATTAATATTAAACTGATCCACTGATATTTGGTGGGATTCTATCACACAAAATGATATATTTTCTGGAAATACACAATCTTTTTAAACATTTAGCTATACATCCATTTTTGGTGCAATAAATTATTTTGTCTAGCATCAAAATTTCCTTAGTTAAAGCAAGGATGAAAATTTCGCTATTTAGCAAACTGTACGGCCACATCCACACTACAAAGTAACTATTCAGTGCTCTACAAGATCGAAAAATAAATTACAATCTTCCATGACACAGAGGTTGCATTTCATTTCTTATATTAATCGCTGATCCAAACGTGAGCGATTGTCCAAGGAATTTAATTTTAACCAAGGCTACTTCAAATCGAAATAAATCACCTAATTTCATGGCAAAATATTTCAAGAGAGGAAACCTTTGCGAGAGAATAGCCTCGAGGGAATAATATTTCCGAGGATTACTCAGCAAAGGCAACTTCTCACGGAAGGCTGACATTATCGGGAAATAAATTTCGAATCCGATCTGTTGGTCTGGCGTCATAGTCGATTCTTTGCATCGGCGGTTGAGGTCATCAACTGAGAGCGAAGAATGGACGAACGACATCCTTGGCGTGATCCGATGCCTTTTCGATAACGTCTAGTGCTTCCGTGTGCGGGGAAATAATCCACAAAACCCATTCAAACCAATCTCGGATTGAGTCATCAGTTATGGAGCAAATCTGATATACTTTCGAAACAATATTTACGCTAAGAAAATAATATCGTAAACGATTTATTCTAAAATAGCCACAAGAATTGATTTTGGGATAAAATAATACATTTTTATATAAATGAAGAGAAAACAAAGGGAATTGAACCTTTGTTCAATTGGTTCAGTAGATATAATCTCTAACAAATGAGTATATATAATAAAATTATTCCTTATGAAAACAATTGCTGATTTCTAGAGGTAATAAACGATACTAAGAATAACAACAATAATGACGACACTAATAACAACAATAATAATAAAATTATAATAAAACGTCTTCATTTGTCCGAAAATTACACTAAAATTCTACTCCTCCACCTAATTCATAAAACGACAATTATAATCATATCTTAATTATTGCATAATGAATTATGCAAAACGCGATAAATTACACTAAGAAATATATACAACAGATAACCAGGTTGTATTTTTACTTTCTTCCTTTACGTAGTATATAGAAAGTATTGTATTCGCAAAAAAATTCGACCTCCAGATTTCGACGGAAATAGATGTTATGGGGGCCATAGAGCACGTTTTCACTATTTTCCCGAACATGTCTGTCTGTGTGTGTGTGTCTGTGGTAAAAAAGTTTGTGGGCGCTCGATCTTAAAAAGCAATTCTCCGATCATTTCCAAAATTCATACTTAGTATTTTCCTAAAAATGCCAGGAGTTGATTAGTTTTTGATGAATATCGCTTAACCGGAAGTTGCAGTTTATCCGGAACAAAATTTTGTTTCTTAAATATCTCTGTCAGAATGCAATTTAGGTATATACAATCATTTACTAAACTTATAGATAATGTACTTTACTACAACTTTTGTATGAAACAGTTTTTCGTAACACTGATTGTTTAGGAGTTATACTTCAATAATGGTTAACCTGAAGTTGTTGTTAATCCAGAAATGGAAGTTTTTCATACATATCTCTGTCAAAATGCAATGTACGTACATACAATTACATACAAAAGTTATAGATAATGTATTTTACTACAACTTTTGTATGAGACATTTTCCTCTAACACTCATTGTTTTGGAGTTATTTATATATTACCGGCATAGGCTTCTGTTTTCAATAAATATGGAGAAATTCATGTGTTGGCCACATCAGATTTTTTAGTATAATTTGTGGCGTTAAGAATGGCATTTCACCAAATTTAACTTGATTAACTTAATTATTTTTAATTATCCACGTAATAGAAAATCTTTCCATAAATTATCGATATCACAGCATCCTTTACCGCTAGATCGATAGACTGTTAACTCTGCCCGTCAATGAACCATAAGGACTGATAAAATAAAAATATGGCGCCATTTTTCCAAATGCAACAATCCAACCGACGTAAACGATTCGTAGGCGATTTTCATCGAGCGACTGTCGCGTAATCGCTAAACATCTGAGTCGCCATTTCCTTTGGGTTGGGGTCACCGCTCCTGAGGACCAATTCACAGCTGCGCGAGATAAACTGCGTCCGAGGGCGATTTATGCAGATAACTCACGCCGTGCTAATCATCGTGGATTAAGTCCGATATTTTTTATCGGCGTACGCACACAAATCGACCTTGCGTCGGTCAGACGAGTCGACCTTGACCCGATTCGACGCCCAAAATGGCCCAAACTGAACGTTTCCGCTCAGATTTGAGCTGATCTCCGTTGAAGATGGCGTGCGTAGGACATAAAAAGTCAGTGGACAATGCCGATATTTATTACCGAAGGAAGCAGCGTCCTCACATTCAAAACTATATTTGATTCTTGTAACAGTTGAAAAATTAAGTATTGGTAGCGGTTGCTATAATAAATGGTAAGTTCCTTGCATTTCAAAGTTCGGAGATTTCCTTATAAGGGAATGAATATGAAAAAAGAAAAAATGGATTTTTTGTAATTTTATTTAATGATATTCTGTGATTGTATATGTAAGAATTCAGGGGAACTGTTTGAGTTAATTTTATACGCACGTGGTATTTTTAGATCATTTCGCTGACTGTAGCTATTTAAATTGTAATTAAACTTCATTTGTAAGCTATTGTAGTTAATGAACTGAGTTATTAAATATTAATTATTTGTAATCGTATGCATGCTTTTATGCTTAAAAAGAAAAATTTATTCTAACACGTAATTTTGATTGATCTTTGTAAAAAATATACTTTGTTATACAAGTAGCCTTAGTGATAGTTTCCTTTATTTTTTCGAATTAATGCGTATATATTTATTCATTTGATGAGTAATTTGAAATAGATATTTAATTTACCTGTTAGCGATAAATGAAATATCATTACTATTATACGTGAGACTTCGAAACATTGTCTGTGTTAGTTGTTCGATACAGTGTGAGTTAACATCGTCACCTGTCCTAGCGACTGACTACCGAGTTAGTTCATAATAAATGAAATAAATATGCATAAATAAATTAATCTCCGACACAGATAAATATGCCGACTTTCAAACATACGAATGCCCATCGAGTGCCAAATTCGAACTTGACATTTTCGAGGTTTGCTCCTCAGGTTATCCGTGACACAGTATATACTGAGAAGGTTGGCCTGTACTCAAATGCGAGGAACTCTATTTTTTCCATTTTTGATTTCAAAGCGACGAGTTCTCCGAGGAAAGAACCGCTACGCTTGAAATCGAGATATTCCTTTTACCTTAGCGAAAATAATACGCGAGGAAATGGCATAAAAATGCTCTTCTTCTTTACTGCAACCATGACATATTGAATATAACAGAAAATATGAAGACGCTGCGACTGAAATCTTGATGTTGACTGACAAATGCACTCGTGTGAAAATACAAAAATCTCATAAATGTGGAAATATAAATAGCGCTTCTGACCCTTACGACTGTCTTAGAGTGATCGACAGATAAGGACATCTGCCCGCTTATCAACAGTGTTTTGAGTAAATAACATTCGTTTCGAGTGGCATATCAAACCGTACGATTTTCCGACTTTATCTCTACGCCAAAAGCACACGGCGAACGTATCGTAGCGATAAAAATGTGATGGAACGTCCGTTTATGTCACATTTTTCCCATCAATGAGGAGAAAAGTGTATACTACAAGCTAATATTTGTTTATATCGCGAATTATTACTAATTTGCCATTTTCTGTGGTGTAGAGGTTTACCGTGCTAGCCTTCAGTAAGGTTCGGGATTGAGTCCAGGTTCGGGTACGGATGTTTCTGTTCATTTTTTGCTATTAACCTCATGGAAATTAGCCATGCAGTGGATAATTTGTTAGCTAATTAATTAAATTAATCCCAAGGAAAAACGGACTTGAAAAATGTCTGACGGGAACAACTTTTTCAAATCCGTTTTTCCCTGTGGTCTTTCCTGGTTGCACTCCCTTCTGTGCAAAGAAACTTAAACCCTTTCCAAATTAAATCAATGAGTGTTATGATTAAATTAATGTTACTTAACTTGATAAATACTTTCAAAATGTCAATAGCTCATAACTAAAGCCCGGATCGAAGACTACTTTCTTTACACTTTCTGCACTTTGTTACTTCCGAGTATATTCATTGTAAAACTTTGAATTGAGGTGTGACTTGGTGGAACTCCTTCATAATCACAGAGAAAGAAAAATGCACTTTGTAGAGTTCACATAATACTACTTATTGTGGTATTTCGTGGACTCTTGAAAGTGAGGTTTTCTTCCTGTGTGATTACAATCCTTGTATATAGATAGCGGCATTTCGAAATTCGATTGGAGTATCCTTCTTCTTTATATATATATTAGTAATTTGAGATAAAATCATAGTTATCTCAAGAAGCTCTCGAAAGGTGGTTCTCCTGGAAAATTCCATCCACGGTGGAGAATGAGCTCCTACTTGGAAAGACTGTAGACGTGTGGTCTACCGCATGACAAGTGCTCGAAGAAAAGAAAGATCGCTGGAAGATGCTAGTCGGGGGCATCAGAGCAAACGACCTCTGACCTTGAGCGCAAGCTGCTTATATCCGCCAATCGTTCCATTTCTATCTTGCATTCGGAACAAAGAGCGATTGGTGGATTATGAAAGGCGAGGCATTATAAACAAGCAGCCGTGTGGGCATTTTTATGTCGACTATCAATGAGCAGGCGGCGCGCGTAAGATCTCCAGCACGCACTTGTAGACCATCCGTCTCTTTCCGTTCGATACAAATCGGATGGATATCTCAAAATCACTTCGCCGGAGAGAGAAAAATGGATTCCCAACAACGTAAGGGAAGTTGGCGGACCTGAATGAAAATTTTATAGGGTTTTGAGATAAATTCACGAAATATACCAGAAGTAAACAAATAAAATTATTATAATTAACGCTTATATTTATTGTGAAATGATCGGGGAGACAAAAACTGCATTTCATACGAGTATATGGTTGATTCCTCAAGTTATATATTTAACACTAAAATCAGCGATAAAAACTCAAAGTTACTGTGACAAAGATGATTGTATGATGTACAGATAAGACTTAACTAACTTATGATGAAGAAGGACAATTTGTACTTTTTCCACAGTATTTATTAAAAACAATAAATGGAAACAAAACACGACTAGTTTCACTTGATGATGGCGATTAATTTCTGAAACTAGTCGTGTTTTGTTTCCATTTATTGTGTTTAATAAATACTGTGGAAAAAGTACAAATTGTTCTTCTTCATAATCACGTATTTTCACAAGACATCGTGAATTTTAACTAACTTAGTTGAACTGCATAATGTACGTACAATTATTTTATTTTGAGGTAAAATAAAATATTCTACACTACAAATTCCACAGTAGAGTAGGGCTTACTCCTTACTTTATTACTTCAAAGTAAATTTACCGTGGAATTTGTAAAGAGAAAACAAAATTTATTTTACCTCAAAATAAAACAATGGCTCCAAAGATTATGGAATGGCATATTGTTTTACACTTTGCAAATCCCACAATAAAGTGGTTTGCTCCTTAATTTAGTGGTTTAAAGTTGATTTACTGTGGAATTTGTTAAGTGTAAAACTATATTTTATTTTACCTAAATATCTAATAATCTTTCCAAAGATCATGGAATGAACTATTCTTGAAATCATTTTGGAGGGAAGAATTAAGTGAAATATGCATCTATGAATTTTCCAATTTAAAAAATCCCAAATTTGAACGAAATGTTTCGTTTCATTTGTCATTTCGCCATTCTTCATCAAAACAAATTGCCACGAATTTTTCTCGTGATCATCAAAGAAAATTAAAATCAGATGATGTTTCAACAGGACAACATTGGTTTCTTAACTGTGAAAGCCCCTCGTCAACCTTTCGTCGATTATAAACCATTTCCTCCGGCAAAAGCGGATAACACGTAACACGTGTTTTACGTAATTTTTCAACATGTGCTCCGCGTTTGTCTCTTTCTGAAGCTCCACCAAAGATTGAGAAACACCGCTTAAGCTGACAACATACATACGGAGAAAGCCGCAATGCTTTATTTGGCTAAGTAGGCCAAAAACCAACATGCTCCGGTAAATTTCAATTTACCGGTATAATTGAAATTTCCAACGTAATAACATTAAGAGCCCTACTTATTCCGTCCGGATCTCATGGACGAAATAAAAATCCATCGAAAGAAGGTCGCTGCACTTCTGGAACGTAATTGATCATTGACTGGAGGAAAGAGATTGCGCAATTGAAGACGATTTCCGATTGTTGTCGCAGGAAATACTTTTTGTTCACAAATATCCCACAATTAGGGACATCTTTCTTCTCGATCTCATTCTCACTATAAGTATCTCGTCTGAAACGTTTTATTTAGGCCTCTATTACGGCGAGATAGAGACTGAAAAGTCTCTTCTTCCATCTAATCTCTCTTTGCCCTGATTTAAAGACATAAGCAATGTTCAAGTAGAAAGAGATAGAGAGAGAAATTTTAGGAGGAGTGCATGTAATAAATACTTAAGGTGATATCTTAGGAAAAGAGATCCACTGCTGGAAAACACTCACAAATATTTGGAGTGTGAAAAACCAGGACAAATCTACCGATAGTACAAGTTAAAAGATGTAAAAGAAAACTGAGTATATCATGTAAATTACAAACGCAGTGCAATAACGAAATTAGAAAAGAGACAATAAAAAATAGGATAAAATGCAATAAAGTACAATTATAAAATAATAAATATCACAAAATGTACTCAAACCAACGGACCAGCTAGATATATATCTTCATAGGACCCATATTGACTAATACAATTTTATTGTTAATTGTAATATCCTTTAATTACTGGATAATAATAATAAAAATCACAAAATGTAATCAAACCAACGGACCAGCAAGATATAAATCTTCATAGGACCCATATTGACTAATACAATTTATTGTTAATTGCAATATCCTTTAATTAGTGGAATATCCGTTATTTATCACGCAAAGATGTAACTTTAAGCCTCATTGCTCTTATTGCAGGATTGCGTGCGGTGGCAGATGTTTTGAATGAGAAAGTATCCAGTAATATGCACACTCAATTATCTCTATTCATTAATTAGGAAAAAAGGTATGCACGAATGGTGCGAAGAATCTTAATTACTGAAAATCAGCTATTATAAATTATGAGAGAGAGAAATTATCACTCCATTATTATTATTAATTTTTCCGGACTTCTTAGACCAGCACAACGATCTATTGCGATCAAATTCAGCGTTTTCTCCCGCAAATACTTTTTTACTCGCATCTCTCCGGAATAAATCAAACTTTCCATTCACTCACAGCAATTTCCTTTATTATTAATTTTTAACGGAGACCGTTTAAACACCGTCTCTTCTCCGAGAAAGTACTGACGTAACAGGGAGCTATTCAAATCGCATTTCCACGGCACGTCTTTCCTTATACAGATGAATATTGATGTTTTTGAAAGTGTTTATCCCTCAAATGCTTGCACATTTCCCTCGCAGATTCAGCGCATGTCCCCGCTGCTCTTCTCGACGTGAGAATAGCATTAAAGAAGCTCTGGGCGACAGCTGCGCTATGTTAGGAATAATATTCGTAATATGAGACAGCGGCTACCGAATACGGATTAGCGGGGATTTATGTGGATTTACGATTTCGCTATTACCTAAACCGGAATCGGAATCCCTGGTTTACTAAATCTGTAAGATATTTAACCCTTAAAGGTCTAACCTTTTTTTGGTTACTCCGTGGTCCAAGGGAGGGTCAAAAATTGTCCACTTTTGCTTTTTTCGATAAAATAATAATTAAACATAATACCTCTTCAGCAATTGCCTTCTTGGATTTTTAAAAACTTCTTACAGTGATTTTTGTTGCCAAAATTGTACTACTGCGATAAACATAATGAAATTTTTATTTTAAAAAACTCATCAAAGACGAAAATATGATAAAACTTCTTCTCTATGGTATTTAAAGCTCTAATTCGGAAAATAAGTTTGTAAATCATTATTAGTTATGCTTATAAATCAACAACAAGGTATAATTAAAAAAAATAATTAAATTATTAAAATTGATTAAAAACTATTTTTCGAAATATATGATTCCATTTGTTTCAAAAAGATGTCGCAGGTTGGACCAAGGGAGGGTCATTTTGCGTCCACCGCCTATTTCCGCTCTCATTACATTGCTTAAAAAATACGTAAAAAATGTATTAACATATAGTTATCTTTAGCAACCTATATTCGACAATGTAATGAAGTTATAAGACTGTATAACACGATTAAGTTCTTAAAATATTGAAAAAGAAAAGTGGTGGACATTTTTTAGCCCTCTCTTGGACCTTAAAGGGTTAAAACGCTACTGGAACTTCATTTTCTGAGGACGAGGTCTTACTTCCTCAAGCAATTTCCGCGGAAAGGTTATGCATCGAGTTTTTTCTGAGAAAAAGTAACGATGGTGGTTAAGCAAAGATGAATCTCAACCTTCTTTTCCTTTCCGGACACAGCCTCTTTACATCTTAACGTCGTTCCCATTAATATTCTAAAAATTCGTATTCCCGAAATGTCGGGTCGTTTCCTACTCCTCCTAGTTCTAGAAAAAGAGAACATCGCTAAGAGGATGTGACGCTTTGTGATAGAAAATCGCTAATGAAGATAGCATGGGCCGCAATTTTCGTCTCCGTAAGTTTTCAGGATGGAATTCAGAAAGAATCAACAGAAATCTTAAAAAACTTATCAAAGGTGACTTCAGCGAATATTTCAAAGAAATTCAATACTCTCCAGATCTCGGAAATTTTCCAATGCGATGCATAAAATTAGGCTTTTGAATGTTACTAGTTCGTTTCCGCACACTATGGCTCACATTGAGATATATATAATATTATGAACATTTTCCTAGGTAATAAAAGACTTCACTTAAAAGACTACACTCTTCTCCAAATGCAGGTTCATAGTGTCACACTAGAGACTAATACTTTTTGCAGTAGTAGTAGTAGTATTGTTAAAAGTGCTTCGACAGCTGAGGTCATTTCGCACATTGGCTCCCACCGGGAATCGAACCCGGGACCGCTTTCACCAAAGGCGAACGCGCTGTCCACATGACTATCCGGGAGCCCGAACTTTTTGCAATTGAAATTCTTTGAAATAAAAAATACAGAGGCGTAAATACGATTCATACAAGGTAAAATTCTTCCATAAAATAGAGAAAAAAAGTTCGTTTAAAAATTTAAGAAAAGCTGCTAAAATCGCAAAATTCAAATGATTAAAATCGGCAATAATATAAATTAAGAAATACGAAGTTAAATTTAAAAAAAATTAAATATTAAACTTAGTTAAGTTATTGGATAAATTAATAATTTAGGAAAATAAAAACTATTCTAAACGTGATCGAAAAAGCGGATACGAAGTTCCTTTCGATCTTTGACATAATGAAACTTATTACTACCTCAATGATCACGAAAACCAACGAGAACCAGTGTTTTCATCGTGGCCTTTGGCCGAAAACCAAGTGGTTACAATCAAACCGTGAACATTTTTAGTTAAAGAATAAAAAGGATATTAAAAACCGTTAGAAAAAGATAGATACTAAAGAGTGTATCTAAGATATTAATACTCCTGAGCCGCAATGATGAAACTGTTGTCTTCCGTTACTCTGTGGTATATAATTGATCTTTTATTCTCTCAATCAACGATAATGAGAGAAACTATTCCAAACCACCAGTTGGAATTTGGAGGTCGCTTTGATCACTCATGTTCGGTGGGCTATGATGAGTGGTCCTCGACAACTTCTTCCAGAATCCATCGAATAGCGAAGGTTCCTTTCTATAGATTCCACGGCAAACACACAAGGCCACGCGACCTTCCATTCCTCACCACACCAATTCTGCATCACTATTCCAAGTGCATGACGAGATCCGGTCGAAGCAACGCTGATCTCCAGACCACTTTCAACAATATCCGACAGAAAAGGATTAAAATGCACCTCAAAATCTAAGTCTATCGTCAGCAATGCGAAACCGAGAAGACTAACATCGAAGGCCGGTTTTCAGATTGTGAAAGTCGAAACATTTCCTGGCATAAAATGAATCACTGTTGAATGGTTCTTCTTGGAAACTAATAAATCTCCCTTAAGTAAGACTTAATTTTCCCGCAAATCCCTTCCTGATTTTATAATCTTGTGGTTTTATTATCTGTCTAGAGCAATAAAAGTAATTTCTCTCTTACAGTAAATGGAATATTGCATGAAAAATCTGACAAAATCTCTGTATCTCATTAGGGAAGGTTACGCTTCTAATAAATTAACCGCGTGAGACAATTCCATTGAATGATGCGGAAATATCCCCGACTCTACTTTGAGTAAATGATCTCTCGAAGATTTTCTATGCCTTAATGAAGTTCTGGCTATATTCCTGAATGAATTAAAAGCATTGAGAATTTATTTCCATTTTAGTATTTGTACGCACTTAATTCTCTCTAGTTTATGATCATTTTTGTCGGCACTTACCACGATGACGACGGGTGAAAATTAGTCTAGATTCGTTTTAAAATAATATTCCGAGGAAATAAGTTACAGTTCGGAAGATTGGAATGTCATAGCCGCGAGATTTCATCATAAAAGCAATCAAAAGAAAGTCAGTCGGAGAACGATTAAAGTGAAGGGAGAGATTTCTTAAAAGGACCAGTGCCAGGAAAAGAAACTGCTTTGACAGCACCGTTCTCCAGGAAACGCCTCTGCTGTTATTCTTTCGGGCTCATCTCCCAATTGCATGAACCAATCCGAGGAACCTCTTAGCGGTAAAGCAGCGCTCAGCTTGGCACCATTATCATTAGACGGGAGTTCTGGCGAATAAAAATGTATGAATCACGATGTAAAACAAATATTGGAAAATATATGCGGGAAATTAGTTTCGATTAGAAAGTGTTGTTAATGAGTGTGGTGAGGGGGCAGCCATTTTCTTCTTATTCTCACTCATCAGGAAGGACGGATGGATCGGTGAAACTACGTATCGGGAGCCCAATCTACATATTGTAAATAAAATTAAATTTTCGAGCGAATCCGTCGATTTCGAGAGACGACTTTACATGAAAGCTGAAATGAGTTTTTCGCACTGGGTCTTCTTTCATGCGATAGGAATTTTCGCGGGATAGTGTTTACGAACATGTTTGCGGAGTCTCGACGGAGTACGCAGCTGTTTAAACAATATTTAAAAGATCTGTGAATCCCAAAACGTGATTCTCGATCGAATCTCTCGCGTTTAAGAACCCATCTTTAATCGTATTCGTCCGCGGATTCTCGAGATGGGACATATTGCCTTGATTCGAGTTTGTTTGATCGAAGGAGATTTAAAAGAGCTGAACAGGAATGAGATTCAAACAACCGATAGGTACCTATCCTGTAAAAAGGTCGCAATCCCTGACATAGAATGTGGATAGAAATCAAAGAAGAGATACGGGAAGAATGCTATTTAAAAGTACTCCAGAGGTTTGCGTATGTACTTAGCGTACGCACGTACTCCATAAACAACAACCGTTAGATGCTCGACCACGAGAATAATAAAATAATGACATCAAACTGTGGATAAGTAATTCCTCTGGTATCTTAACGTATTTTTATTCTTTTGCATTATAATGTACATTGAAAACACTCATTAAAACGTAAACTTGACTATGATTGTTGATAAACATAAATTATGTACAATTTTAATGTTTATCTTTATTATTTTATGTTATTATGTATATTGATAGCACTCATTTAAATGTTTATGTGACTATGCTTATTGATCTATCAGATAATTGTACTTATTGATAGTGTTTATTTTGCAATGACTCCTCTTTTCTTTTATTACTATCGGTAGGTTTTCACATTCCCTTCCTGAAATTTATAATTTCTTACCTGAGAATATCATAGCTTTAATACAACCACAATTCTTCCTATCTTTTCATACTATCTCTTTAAATCAATTATTCCATTATTTATGACGATGTGTTAGTTTGAAGATTAGACTTTTAGTCTCAATCTCAGAATAAAGACGTATGATAATTATTATAAGTTCCTCATACAATTCGATGATAATATTTTAAACTCGTTGTTCACAATAACCCCTCTAAGCAATTAAACATCGAGAAATCATACTTTCATCCGTCCCATTACATAACCTTCTAGCAGCGTCCGTATAATTCCCGACGTAATCTGTAGAGATTGAAACAAGGAACGCACGGATAGGCAAAGGGTCCCAAACTGACAATAGTTAGCACGCGCATCTCATAAAAACGTAATGGCCGCATGGGGTGGACATGAATCGAAAATAGCGAAGTGGGAACGGACCTCCATCTTGCCGGAGTGGTCGGCCGATTCCGAGAAAACGAATCTCAATAAATACGCGGAATATGCGATGGGCTGGGATTCGAGCAACACTCCCTTTCGACACTTTAATCTCCACTCTTCTCGGAAACAAAACGTGCGCGATTAAAAAGTCAGCAGTGCGCCTCCTGTAGCGTAAACAATTGTCATCTGTGTCGGCGCTGTATGTCACCGCGGGCGACCTCACCTCCGCTCACGTAGGCACGCATTCGCCAGAACGCGATCATTGCTAATCGCGGCTAACGGACTTCGGAAAACATTCGAATGAAGATCAAACCGATCATTAGTGATAATTCGGGGCCCAATCGACTAACATAATGTAACGAAATTTCCATCCGAGAAATACTTACGCATGCCGATTTCTCTCCTTTAAGTCTTTTCCTCGGAAGGAGTTAAGTGAAAAGAGAAACAAAGACAACTCACCGGAGCTTGTTTAAGTCGGTACGCCCTTTCATTATAAGTTTTAGGCCAGGGTTTTCAACCTGTGGCCTCAAAATGTTCAATGGGCTCAGTGCATCTTGAATACCGAAGTAGGATTTGTGAGGGAGATTAAATAAGCACCAGGTAATCGGCTTTACCAAATTCGGTTTGGTTTCCCCAATTTCTTTTCGTATCCCTCCTCCAACACAGTCGCACTTATGCATAATACTGGGTAATTATATAGCCTCCGAGCTTGGTTCGTAACAATAATAACAATGGGGATTTTAATAGGAGAAGTTTTGGTTTTACGAGACCATTCTTGCAATTAACCAATTCTTGTGTGTGTACATATCTCAAAGTAACGACTTTACCAAACATGGTGCGACGTTAATTGTTAACTTTGCCAGTAATTGACAATTCAGGCCAGAACAAATTGTTCCTTGAGGCAATCGACAGAGTAAGAGAGATAATAGCAATTCCGATTTTATAAGGTGAATTTTTGGTCTTATGAGACCACTTTTACAATTAACCAGCTATTGTGTGTGTTCATGTCTCATAGTTAAAAATATTCCATGTAAGATGCGAGTTAAATACGATAGTTAATTTTACCAGTAATAGATAATTCATCCCAAAACAAATTGTTTCCTCAGACAATCAGCAAAGTAAGAGAGAAAGCGATAAGAAATACAATATTTGTTTTCCTATTCACATCCACATATTCTCGGATTTCTCTCAATGGAAACAGCAGAATCAGAACTTTCGCCTCATTACATTCTCGATTTAATATTCAATTTGATATTCGGAGCGTGAAGCCGGCGTCCATTCCTGGATAAGCACTTGATCCACCTCATTGACGGGATGCATAACGTCAGAAACCGAACGTATGTTTTCGAGGAGGTGTGCATGAAAATACGATTGCCTCCCCACGTGGTAAAAAACGCTGGAGAAGAACGGCCCCTGTGTTCGGTGCCCACTCTTCCGGAAACCGAGTATTTCTTGAGCGGCCGAAAAGATGCCTTCGGAGGACCCAAACAAAAGACACGGGAGAATTGGAGGGAAGTGCTTAGAAGGTGTACGCCCGCTGCCACGGCGGCAAGCAAGCGTGCCTCCGTTAGCCTCCACGCAAGGCCACCATCATAGCGGCCCTGCATCTTACGACGAGGCTCTCGGGGGGGAGGGAGCGATGAGGAATACATGTCCGAGAGAAAAGAAGGTCGCCATCTTTCTCTGCGATCTCGGAAGAAGCCACAAAGCATCGAGAGGGACGCCCTTGGCTTCTAAGAGACGCCAACGACCGAATGTTCGACGCATCTGCAACCATTTGTCCGGTTGTGATTTCTGGCAGCGATGGCGGACGCTGATGAGGAATCTTAAGCGAGGCGGAAAATCCACGCCACATCGTGAATAGGAGAGAGAAGTTAATCACGGGATGATCCTCTGCATCATTCAACGGCGAATGCACCGATAAAGACGTCCTTTATGATTCAAAATCCCGCGGCATAATCCCCATGTGCGTAGAAATACAAACAAACAGGAAATGAATTCATTTCGAGGCGAATTGAAAGTAATGTCATTCATCCGGAGATGTGATGAAGGTACTACTTTAAAACACTTGATTTGGAAACCATATCGTTGCATGACTTATAAATCTTGGAAGTAATCTCATTCATTCATCACAAAGAGGTTTACATAGTAAAGGCTTCGTAATATTATTTTATAATACAATATAACCAAATTGTTTACCAAACTACAGTTAATAGTTGAATTAATAAGAAGTTCAATCACTTCGACCTTCACTTGATGAAACTTCATCTTGAACAGATAATTAAACTTTACTTTATTCAACAAATATATTGATCAAAAATTGTTTGGCTATTGCAAGAAGCGGCAAACAAACTTATTGATTGGCCAATCGCCGAAATTACATTTTCAGTAGGAGATTTTACTTACTAATTTACTCACTTTACTTAATTATATGCCTTGTCTTAGAATGCGTTTAACTAGATTTATTTTATATTAAAGATTGACTACAAGAGAAATATGGGAATTTTAAAAATTCTACCAGATAAAAATGCTCTAAGTATTTCAATCAAGTTATACACATTTATTTCATAGTAAATAAATTATTTTTCAATCAAATGAACGACATCGACACTCAATTCAATACAGCATAATCTCCATCTAAATGCATCGAATAAAACAAAATAATTTTTCGAGTAAAAAGATAATACGCAAGTATTCTCTATCCGTTAAAACACTATAAATAAACCTAAAACAATTCAAACGTCCACCTCTTTTGGCAGATAATGTAAGTTTCGACAACGTTCCACTCCGCGTAACATTCTACAAGAAGTCTTCACAAGGAAGATTCCTCGGACCACGGCTGTAAAAGGAAGACGCACGACCTTAAGAAGCGGTTAAAAAAAACGCATCTTTCAAACGCCTCTGGCAGTTTCTTTTCCTCTCAGGGCAACGGTGAATGTGGAAGCACGAGCCATTTATCCTATTCAGTTTCTGTTCCAAAAGCTGCAAAAAGTGGTCCTCGACGGCCTGTCACCTGACTTATCATTTAGAGAGACTATCTCGCCTATCCAATTAACAGATCAACGCGAGTCCACCGAAACAAAGGAACTCAAAACCGCGATTATAACCGCAAAATAAAACACGCCGCTTAAAATATTTTCCGTCCCGCTCGACATCGCAACATAAACCATGTGAACACAGTTTAACTATTAGGGCTATGGGCTATTCATTAGGATGGTCTACGAGACAGGTGCTTTTAATTAAGACCGCTCATCCTAGATTAAGTTCACCCGAAAACAGGTGTTGATGCGAATCGTCGACCATGAAAAACCGCTTCTAGTGTATCCTTCATGGGCTAAGGAGCACTGGACAGAAGTCTCATCTCCAGTTACAGATTCCTCTCCAAGGAGCAACCGTTTGTCAGTTCAACGACCGACATTCGCGGCTCCGAAACACATTTAAACGAGATGCATTACTTTCCACAACTCCGCTCGAGTCGAAAGTTTTATTCAAATCCGCCGTTACGTCAGTCTACAAGTTGGCCATCGTAGTTCCTGACGTCGAATGACATCCTCCAGAGTGATTTTTTAAACTCTCCACCCGCATTTTTTATAACACAACCTCAAACCTCGATTCACACCTAGCGGGTTATATATTCCCACGTTTCTCGAGCTTGAAATGGTTTTCTGTCATGCGTGACGGCGGGAGAAAAGAAATGAGCTCGCTGAATTAAAGATGATAAAATGAACTGGGCCTTTCCTCGAAATTAACTAGGATGTAAATCGGACAACGAAAAGCAGTCAATGATGCGGATGTGTATTTGAATTTAGAAAGCTCAAAAGAAAGGAATTATCGCATATTTACGACAGCTACAGAGATTTAGCTTAATCGTAACAATAGCATAATAAAAATTTAATTATAAAGTATTGATATTATTATGAAGAGAAATTTATGTTATCGCTGTCATTGTTCTTTGTAATTGATGCATTGTGATGCGTACTGTATACCATCTGATTTACTGCTACAAGACTTTCGTCTAACAGAGACTAAATTTGTAAATAATTAACTATCGTGGGTCTATCAGGAACGATGAAAAATCTTGCACGCTTTCCCATGTAATTGTCATGTAAATACAATGTCAGTATAAAATTTATTGTCTGATGCATTGATTGTTTCATTTTAATTTATCTTATCAAATTGTCTCCTATCTAGTTATTATTTTCTATTGTATAATTTGAAGAATATCTTGCCATAATTATTATGTTCCTTTATACGTATATTTTACACAACGCTGCTAACAGATTTCGGCCAAACATCGGTGGAATATAAGTAAATAAAAATAAATAAATAACAAACAACCCACATTAATCCCCGAGAAAAATATTGTACATAAATAATTATCGAAAGGATATG
Source organism: Sympetrum striolatum (assembly GCA_947579665.1). NCBI lineage: Eukaryota > Metazoa > Arthropoda > Insecta > Odonata > Libellulidae > Sympetrum > Sympetrum striolatum. Next base: position 11,150,222 of record OX388350.1, read on the forward strand.
CGAATGTCAGAAACTGATTGAAAAATTAATAATCTTCTACGAGAAATTTCATTTCGAATTGGCCAATCATTAAGCTGATGCATAAATTCGTTCTCCACTTCTTGCGATATATGATTAACGTTAAAAAACAACGCAATTAAGACTAGTGGAACATTGAGAAAAATAATTCAAAAGTTTTTCACAGTATGATTCTTCTCGAATGCACTGCTCCCAAGAGTTCGATCCAAGTACTGTAAAGATGGACGCAACTGCGGCATAAATACGATAACAAATCCTAAGGACGATGTGTTGGGGGTTGCCCTTGTACGAATATTTATAACTTCATAGGAAGAAGATAATAAAATATGAATTTTCGAGATATCTTTTTAATCCTCCGTTAATTTCTTAATACATTTTTTTTTAATTTTCCAAGGGAAATATTTTTGGAATTCTAACCCCTCTTCCCAAGAGATCTTTTTAGCATAATTCTCTTAATAAAAAGCCAACGGAAGCTTCCTAGCCTTAATCACCAGCGGATCAAGATAAAGACATTAAAATTCCCTCGTCGTTTACGGACAAAATACTTCAACGTGCCAACATGGGCTCCCAACACAAATTTGTCATAATTACTCCACTTCCGTTACAGAAATAATTGATGTCGAATGCATACGATTCAACTTCACTTTTCCACATTTTCCGTTCCACTTTGCCATTAATTGGCGTCTTGTTTGATTTTTTCCCTGCGGCCGGCGGCTGTAGGACGACCATATGGTCCGAATTATGCATCTCATTTAGTTAATTTAATTGCAAATGCTGAGGTAAAGGATAAACCGAGGTATAGTTTACATCGATCTTATCTTCGTGCAATGCGATCGCTCGTTTATTTACCCGTTTATGAAAAAAAGGCAGTTTACTTCCGGATACACTTTGTAACATGCGAGACAGAAAAAAATAATTCGGCCTTGAGAGTTTCGAGAGGATTTATTGGTTTAATTATCTCAAAAAACACAGCGAGAGGATAATCTGCCACATCTGCCAAAGAGGAAAACAGAAATATAAGCGGTTGGGTCAAATAAAATTATTTACGGTACTCCAACCTCGAAAAAAAGATATGCGGACGAATGGTATTTGTTTTCGTTCACCGTCTGCATCGCCAATTATTCTGAAAACTTTTAAAGATTTTTAAATTTGAAAATGATTGGGAAATGAAATTTTATTGTTAATTTAATGTGTCAGACATATAGGAATAATAAACTTCAATCGCTTCAGAATCTTATTCATAAAATTGGATGATTTATAAGTAAATAGCTATTTTTTTCATATGCGTCACCTTCAAGAAGTTAAAAACGGATAAATCTATTCGATGGCAGACCGGCTATTTACATTACCATGGGAACGTATTGAACTCCCTTTCCTGAAAAGAGGAAGCCAGCGTCTTTCGAAACAGGTGCACCAAACATGAGCTATATTTACGCAAGAAATTTAATAAATGAATACAGCAAACATTTTGGCTGTCGCGGGAATGGAGTATGTAATGAAAGAGGTTCCATTATCCGTTTGTGCAAAAGATATTTTTGTAGTTTTTGCTCGTTATTAAAGAATTTACCGGTAAACATTAGAACATAGAACATAGCAATGCTTTAACAGATTTTTCTGAATAATGACGCCTTTCTCGTTAGCTAAATTAGTATCCACTTTTTTAAGTTTTTTCCATCATCCAAGCTGTATACATTTTCAGTTGGTTAATCAAATATTGCATAGACGAAAATGCAGAATGAATACAATTAAATTTGCCAAAACCAAAAGAAACCATTGACTTGCTGTGAAATAACTAGGTTTCATTTTTACCACCAAGAAAAAAATTACAATACAGATAACTATCAGGCATTTGGACGGAATATTAATCTTCAATTGATGTCGTTTAAAATTTAAAAGCTTTGTCTAAAGGCTTAAACATAACGGAGCAATTACTATCCACTAAAAGGCTTTTTATAGAAAAGTTTTGTAAAAAGACCGCTTCAAGTCCACTTTCAAAGAAACTTCGTCATCATCATGTCGACTGCTTTTTATCCCATTTCAAAGTTCAAAACGCGTGTTTTTAAACCCTTTTAAAGGATTTTCTGGTTGTGTAATTTTTTTAAGCTTTGGGATGATGGAGCACGGCTTTTCTTAGCGGCGAGTGAGCTTTCATCTCAAAAAAAGAATGAGCCACTTTTTTCGAGCTCCGGAGCAATACCGAACTAATGAGAACATCGTATTAAATTATATTTAACAACACGAAGAAATTGAGTGAGCAGTAGGCTCTTCAAATCGAATTTCGAGTGACATAAATTTCTAAATATGAGGTGATCAAAATTACATTCTGAATCCATCATAAGCAACTAAATGAACCCCATACAAAATAAATATGTTGTTTACAAGGCAGCACATATTATATCACTACGAAATGGGGCAAATTTTAATTTTAAATTCTATCTCCTGGGCCTTTAATATCAAGTTTTGGTTGTGCTTTGCGTAAAACAAGAAAAATTAGATAGCGAAAGCGTTACAAAGATAAAGAAAATTCGAAAGCAAAAAGAAGATAGCTTGAATTCAAGTTGTTTATACTCAATTTGACTCAGGAATTTACATATCTGGGAACTGCGCGTGAAGTGCACTTTGGTATTGCATTTTTTTTATAATTTCGCAAACATAAAACGAGGTAGGGATTAAAAAAAAAAAACAAATTTCATGCGCTGCTTTTCGTAGCAAAATTTAAAGGTAAACTGATTTTATTTGATAAATCAACGAGTTTTTATTTTGCTACTCGTTTCGTATAGAGAACTCGGCGTAATGTTTACAATAAGTTGAAAATATAGTACATAAAATATTTCTCGGTTAAAGTATTAGAAAATAAAGCACGCAAATATTACCCCTGACATAAATCCACCATTGAGTTTGGTGGAATTTTATCCACTATTGTTGATAAACGTAAACAATAGAGAGAAACGAAAATATTGCCACTAAAGTGTCAAAGTTAATCATACTATAATAACATGATCTTAGGTTTCCATTATTTTTGTCCAAGACTTGAGTGGTACCTTTCGTAAACAATTGGCAACATCGTACTTGGACCGCGAGGGTTTTGTGCAGACGCAAAAGGAATTATCTCGGACGTGTTAACATTCCTTGCTTTAGCTGCACGGCTGGAAGATAAAAGTCCTGGTTGCGGAGGAAGAAAAGATAAACACAAGAGGGAGGTAGAAGGCAGAGGTAGAGAGGGGAGGGAGAGGGGGAGGAGGAGAGAGGAAAGCGGGAAACGTAGAGGAAGCGTCTTGAGGATATCAACGACCGAAGCCCGCGATTTGTCAGCCGATTCCGCCTGAAAAAGATACACGCGGATCGTCCAATACTATCGATGACACGCGAAAAAGGCACGCCTTATAACAAACAAGGAGATAAGCGCTTCAAAACGCCGTGGATACGAGGATTATGATCTCGCGAGAATCCCTCGACATCACGCTTCGCATCCTTCGGAAGATGCCTTCCGGTCGCCCGATCAACAAACCCGTCTCCCCGGATTTTTTCCCCGAGAGGAAAAGTGCAACTTTCGGTCTGTGATTTCGACGGCGAAAGCCATGGGGGTTGTGCTCAATGAAGGGTTTAATGTTGAGCAGAAAGCGCACCTGCTTGCCCGCAAACCTGTTCCGCGACGCCCTCTTCAAATCTCCACTCACCTATTTAAAAGGAAGCCTCCACTCTGGACCGCCGCCAATTCGCCGCTCCGCCTTTCCGTCGATTTCCTCCTCCGAAACAGAGTTCCTCTTTTTTTAAATGGTGGGTTTAAAGGTATATCGGCCCACTCACTTGCACATCCTCCGGAATAACGCGAAGACACGACCGGTTCGTAAACACACGGCGGAGGTCGTTGCGTTAAATCTCCGCGAGATGGAGCTACCTCCGGGTCGATCTTGAAAATACGACCGTCCTCGGCCGAAGAGGGCTTTTCTTTAACCGCCGAAGGTTGGGTCCGTACGCTGGGGTCACTCCTACGGCCGGGTCTGACCGTTGCGCCCCCTCCCGGTAACGCCGTTTAAAAAACAAGAGTCCCTTGTACGCTTTGGGGGAGGTTGGAATATAGAGACAACAACGCACCGATGCTACAACTCAGAAAGATTACGTCCACGGTACACTGGAGCGAGTGAGGGAGAGATGGGAGAAGTGGGGTTGCGCGTACATCCCGCCTCCTCAGCCGATGTAAGACTGTCGGCGGAGGAAGGCGAGAGCCGCCTCTCTCCCCCACCGCCTCCCCTCCCTCCCCTTTTACCTCCGCGGCCTTGCCACGGACTCCGGAGGCCTGCCCTCGGGCGCCCCGGGTTCGACTCCCGAGGCGTGGTGAGGGAAAAGTGAGCAGATATGCCTGCGAGACCGGAAGAGAGCCGTCAAGGCGTTAGTGTTTGTTTAATTCGGAAGAGAGCGTTTTCGCGCGCGAGAGCACATTTGAGGGCGGCGATGGAGTTACATCTTCGGGCAGACCGGTCGGGAAGAAGACGAGTCGCTGGGAGGGAATGGCGTTTGTGGTTCGGAATATAATTACAGGTGTAGCGCCTAATTGATCGCTCTTTCGCTTGGCTTTCTCCGCCATAAGCGGCGCGCGAATAGAAAGCATTGCACCCGTGAAAATAGTCGATCGAAAGCCTTTTGAAGTGCATGAGTGCATTTGTTGGGGTACCTAGAAAGAAGTTTTCGAAGTTCTCTAATTTCACCCACGTCTGTTCGTCCTTAAACGAGCTCTCCGTATAGCCAACCAGATGCAAACAGTTTTCACCCATACAATCATGTGTGAAATTTATTTGTTTATTTACTAAAAGAAATCCGAAAGCAGCACATGACCATCGCAACAGATATAATAACGGATACATAATAATAAAAATCAACAAGAATGATCAATATACTGCATAAAAAGTAACAAAAACAGAAAAGAAAGAAACTTGTACTGAGAAGGAATGAAATAAAGTAAATTGTTGGTGCTAATAAAACAAATTATACAAAAATATATAAATTATTTAAATAAAATTAGGAAAAAATCTTATTCAATATTAAATTACTGTTCACTATCCGTACTTTACAATTATTTTGTGATATAACTTCATAGCTTGTTAATCGTGTACATGTTTGCCTATTCTCACTTATTTTATTGTTATGTATTCAATTTATATAGCATATGTAATTTTGGACTGGATAAATCATTATTATTAATATTTTACTTTATTTTTTTAAGACATACTATCAAGGTAAGGCCGAAACTATTAACGTTATTTCGAGAAAATGAATGACATTCATTGACGGGAAGCAGGAAATTTTGAAATGTAATTTACCATTAAACATGTGAGACTCAACAAGTAAAAGTGGTGATGAACAAATAGAAGAAGATAAACGGGCAAAAATTAGCAGTATCAATAACTTCCAACCGATCCTACATCGGCACTAAATTTATTGAATAGCTAAAGCGTGGGCCACTTTCACGAAACCAAGAGATTGGATGAGTTGAGACTTCGATGAAGACCTCTCGGAGGAATTTGTAGCAACATCGTTCCGAAGCACGTCATTTTACGGCAGTGACACCAAAAATGTCGAAAAAGTCGTAAAAAGATGGCTCGGAAATGTTGAGAGGATTAGAGAAAGTAACTTAGGAGGATAGACGACAAATGAGGAACCGAGTCTGGTGAAAGAGGTTAAAAGTGTTGATTGAAGAAATAAAAAGGCTTCGAGAAAGCGGGTGTGACTAATCTAGAGATAGGCCACAATAGTAACATAAAAGTTAAATATGGATGCGAATGCCTAAGTGAAATTGATGGTTATCGCGTTTGAAATGGGAAAGCGTCTTGAAGGAAACAAACCTTCGATGTTGATGAGTTCGAAAATATCCGGTCGCTAACAGCGACTTTCAAAACTTAAATGGTTATCATAAGTTGAAACGTCTTTTTAACTCCAAGCCGACACTAAAAGACGTAACTATCATCATTAGAAATTAGAAATTATTCACTCAACTGTTCCATCAACACAAATGAGTTTATTTCAATAAATCGCTGAGATATGAGTTGATGTATTTCCCTGGCGCATCTACCTTTCCAAAATTCGATAAATATTAAAGGTCTATAAGGTCTTTATTAAGGTGAGATTGAGAATGAAAAATCTCTTCTTTCATTTAACCTTCCGTCAATGGCATTAAAAACATGTGAAGGTGGATAGAGACAGAGAAGTAAACTTTAGAAGAAGTGGATGTTAGAAAAACGTAAGGTGATATCTTGGGAAAAAAATTCACTGCAGGGAAACACTCACAAATAAGGGAAATGTGAAAAACCTACGCAAACCTACTGATACTACAAGCTTATATAATAGTAATCCATAATGAATTAAAAGGAAATGAGATATTTGATTTATATTCGAACCACATATAATAATGACTGTCGCCGTTTGTGTTTATATATTGTGGTTCAAAAAATATATTAAAAACAGCCTGTCCTTTTAATTTGTTATGGATTGTCACTATTTAAAGACCTTCAATATTCACCGGATGTCTGTTAAGTTTTCAGCCAGAAGGCCAGTTGATACCTCACTCCCTTTAACACTAGCTACCAACAGCTAGCGAAGGGAAAGAAACTTACTAGGTATGCTGAGGAGTGAGTTAGTTTTTCCTTGATTTACACAGAATACAAAATGCAGAATATGTTCATATAAGCTTATGGTAATCAGTTGTTAAAATAAGAATAGAACTTATAGGCCATATTATTAGGCATGGAGGACTCCTGAAGACAATCAATGAGGGGCATGTTGATGGGAAAAGACGTAGAGGAAGACCACGCCTGAGGTATATGGACCAAATTATGAAGGATGTAAGTCGTACGAAGAAATGAAGAGGAATGCAGAAAGAGTGGAGATATGCTTCCACTCAGATTGCTGCAGATCAATCCTCGGTTTGACCACTTGAGAAGGAGGTCCATGTAAGTGGAGGTCAGTGAATAATTTTCTGTTCTCGCCATTCCATAAGCCTTAATTAGTGTCACTGTTCAGAGTACACATACGTCAGTTACTTTAATCTCATCGTAGTTATGATCAAAACTGTGAAACCAAAATTATATTTTCTCTGCCAATATCATTCTCTGTTTTTCTGTACCACATTACAAATGAGATATATTCCATTAATCAGAATGCGGTAGCTGGAACATCTAACATCCTTTCCTTTTAATTTGTCAATGTCTACGTTTGTCCCTCCGTCTGCGAAATCCACAGCCGCTTCTAAAGACGAGTATTTTCAAGGATCGCATCTTTTTACCAGAGCGAGATCTTCGTCAGCGGCGTCCTCGGAAAATGGGGAACTCACCGACATTTCTCGAAATAAAATAACTCCTCGATTTATTCCCTCGCTTTGCGCCGTGATCTGGCTTTCACAACATTTTCCTCGTCGTGGATTTAAAAGGCTCCGTATCCGCACGGAGACCTTGAATTCGATTCGAATCTTTCATTTTTTAAAAACGTTTTCATGAATTCTGGAAGTGTTTTTGCAGCAATAACTTTGTCTTTTTGTGGCGGAATTTAAGAGGATTAAACCTTGTCCCGCAAATCCTTGGCTCGGAATACACTTCCCGAAATAGCGGGTCCCTGACTTGATAAGATAGATGATGCTAAATACACCTTCGCCCGCATGGATTTAACCCTTCGATTCCGACAACCCGCAGCGTTTTAAAATAAATCCTCCATTGAAATGTATAGAAAACGGTATTTCGTAATAATCTGAAATGAATCAGTCACGTGTGAAGGTTTCATCCATTAGCCGACTGATTTAGGTTGACCGGAGGAATTGATAAAACACGAAAGGAATGCACTCAACGTGGTCTACACCAAAGAATGTTGGGCTGCTATTTTATTACTTATGTTTTAAACTACTCGTACATTAACGTGAAATTTCACCGTTAACATAATTAAAAAATAGTATCCATGACGACAACACCAAAAATATAAAGAGAGATTTCAATACAGAAGAGATTCAGGTACACATATTCATTTACAGTTTTAGCGCAGTTCTTTCTGCAGCAGACTTAGAGAAAATCACTAAAAGATAAGTTAAAGTTGTTGATATTATTCAAATAAATGTTATAAAACGAATTTATACTATATTATAGAACAAAATGTTGTTGAGCTAATAGTTTTAGTCGATAGTTCTGATGAAGAAAATAATTCTATGTGAATCTATTCTATTTTAATCAAATTAAGTACAGTAAACTTTCGTTTATCCGAAATGATCGGGACGGCCGCCGGTTCGGATAACGAAAATTTCGGATAAACCGAAGTCCCGCGTGAAACACCCCGAATTGCGTCAATACCGCGAAATGTGATCGTAAAATGTGCGTGCGAAGAATGCTATTGATATGGTTGTGAACAGGCCTGCGTTTTTTTTTAAGAAAATTTGTGTTGACGTGTTAAAAAGGCGCCAAAGTATGATTGCAAACTCAAAGTATTTAAATGCTGAATAACAAAGATCGTTTATTTTGCGTTCTTACAGAAAAGACCGCCTTATTTGGCGGCGGGAAAAAACAGGAGTTTTAATTTTATTACCTACTCTTTTGAATGAAAAAATAAACTACAAAATTAGGGGGTGGGGCAGGTGCAATCGAAAAAACTTGTTCGGATAAAGCGGATTTCGGATAAACGCGACTCGGATAAACGGGAGTTTACTGCATTTCTAAAAAGAACGCTTCCTTTAGCGTTCCCGAATCTTTGAGGTTAAATAAAGTAAGTAAAATAAATAAAGATAAAGCATTTCTGTGAAATAAAAGTTTTAAAAAGTAAAGTTATTAAAGCAGAGCACATAAAAATGTTTACATGTACGGCATATTGGGAGGAAATCAAAGATTTCCATAGCATTCTACATTTACGGTAAATCCTGTGGGTTGGCAATAGGAGGGCTTTAACGATAAACAGAAGAAAAGTAGGAGTTTTCTATCGCTGTAAACCATTAAAATTGAAGTTTTTAAATGCCAGTGATTTAAATTCAAAAGTTACCCAGGCTCTGTCAACAAACGTAATTTCTCGAAGAACTTAGAAATGGAGTGATTGAATAACGTGAGAGAATGAATTCATCCACCACTATTTCAGTGAGATTTATATTGCTTCAATTATTATTTCTACAAGAACAAGACAAAAACAACTATATTTCATAATACGTTCGAATTAAATCAAAATATCGGTCGATTAAATAAAATAATACACTTGAGTAGAGACTGACACAGAAAGCTTAAAATATTTGTCAAACTTTTCGGAGAGCTTCCATTGCAAAATTACTAATAAATGCTGCAGTTTCAATAAATTCTTAATGATCAAAAGTGACTGCAACTAGGTTCAACTAGGGAAAATCAGATGCCATATTGCCTTAGCCAAGAAGACTATCCGAATGTTTGTATTCAAATGTTAACCATCGTTACCCAAGACAAGAAAGAAGCAAGCGTAACAAAAATGCGCTAGATTGGGAAACCTTGAAAGAAAAGAGAGAAGTTAGGCTGTGATTGCTTTAAAAATTTAGGGAAAGTATGTTCATTTGCGGAAGACATAACTTAATCATTATTTCCGCGATAATAACACACTATAAATGTAGTTAAAACGCCTGATATTTATACACACGTTGAAAGGTTGCTGTATTGTTGATAGTGAATTGTTGCGAGTGAAGACTAATGCCACAAACAAAAGAATGAGTAAAATTTGTGGATCCCCGAGATATAACATTTCTACATAATTGTTTTGTTTAGTTCCTATGTAGACAGTTGAATTTTATACTCATAGATTCCGAAATTAACTTGTAAAGCAAAATGATATGCTGCTTTCATCACGTTTCATTCCATAACCACGTTAAACCTTTTTTCCAAGATAGGCATTACATGTTAAATGTACAGTATCTTCCACAGGAACAGTTTTTAATGTTTGTTGATAGTAATCAGTCAAATTCCGGTAAAATATTCCGCGAAAGTAAGGTAGTTATCTTTCGGTGCATGAATCAGAATGGACTTATCGAAAATCTCACCAAGAATATTTTCAAAAAGTATCTTTTTATTTGATAAAATCGAAGAAAACATTCACTTAAATTTGCGCTTAAAAACCGGTAAAAAGAGAATCGGCAGCCATGGTTTCCAACGTATTATGCCAACCTTTACACCGCGTCGTATAATTTATCGATAGAGCATACAACTATTGATTAGGTCAATGAGATTTCCAATTTCGGATCATGTTTGCTCAATTTTAATTGATACATTCCTATTTGATCAGCCTTTTGTAGTTTTAGTCAACTTAATTTCATCATAAATATCGCCGAATTCATTGGAAAATTGAAAGATCGGAAGTTAACTCGTTATGCAAGTTTGGAGCTCCTTCACGCTCGATTTGTGAAACTCATTCGCAACGTCGACACGCAATGGCGAACATCGGATCGGAGTTGATTGATGAAATGCTAATGCGAAGCTGTTAATTGCGAGAAAACTTTCGAGAAAAGAACGGATAATGTCTATGAATGGCTGAGAATATCCGATCCTGTCAATTTAATGCAATCAGCACCTCGCAGATGAAAAGCATCCAGTGGAAGATTGAACGACGACTGCGCAATTGTGTTTCCTGATCATTTGATCACGCTGAGATATTAATTTGAATCTCCAGTGCAGAACAGCACATAAATTAATCTGAAACGAACAATTTCAATAACGATTACTTAGACTTCAAGCGAGCCGCCCTGGAAATGCAAATCGGGCCGAAGGTAATCCAGTTTATACATATAAGAGCGCAAATCACGGTAATTTTATTACTATAATCATATTTTTGCAACGATGACTGTAATAATTCAAAATTACATGGAAAATGTACGATTAGTAATAATATGTTTGATGTTTGTATTGAAGACTTAACCCTTAAAGGACCAAGAGAGGGCTAAAAAATGTCCACCACTTTTCTTTTTCAATATTTTAAGAACTTAATCGTGTTATACAGTCTTATAACTTCATTACATTGTCAAATATAGGCTGCTAAAGATATATATATATATATATATATATATGTTGATACATTTTTTACGTATTTTTTAAGCAATGTAATGAGAGCGGAAATAGGCGGTGGACACAAAATGACCCTCCCTTTGTCCAACCTGCGACATCTTCTTGAACCAAATGGAATCATATATTTTGACAAATAGTTTTTTGATTAATTTTTATAATTTAATTTAATTTTTTTAATTATACCTTTTTTTGATTTACAAGCATAACTAACGGTGATTTACTAACTTATTTTCCGAATTAGAGCTTTAAAGCCGGTACCATAGAGAAGAAGCTTTATCATATCCTAGTCTTTGATGAGTTTTTTTCTAAATAAAAATTTCATTATTTTCATCGCTGTAGTACAATTTTAGCAACAAAAATCATTGTAAGAAGTATTTAAAAATCCAAGAAGGTAATTGCTGAAGAGATATTATGTTTAATTATGATTTTATCGAAAATAACAAAAGTGGACAATTTTTGACCCTCCCTTGGTCCACGGAGTAATCAAACAAAGGTTGGACCTTTAAGGGTTAAAACATAAAGAGGTAATAGTCTGTATTGTGATTCTGCTACCATACTCTGATGAATGGAATATTCTTCGTTTGTATTTCGATGGAAAGAATTGTTTCTCTCTTTTACCTTTGCCATGTGCTGAAATGATATGAAGCTGCTGAGGTACGAGTTATGTTGAATAATGGCACTTACTAAGGTCTCCTCTCATGCAACGTGAAGAGTTACTGACAGAGTCATTGTGTTTCACTTACGTGGACATGTTTCGCTGATAGCATTCTAGCTCAGTGAGAAAAGCGAGGGCACACTACCTCATTCCTCATCCTGCCTGGTAAGCCTTTACAGACAGTCTAAACCAGTTTTTTCCAACACTTTCTTCGTTATGCCCCATCTAAGCCTTTTCAAATTTCTAATCCCATGTAACATGCATATAATTTTTGATATCCTAAAATGAATTGATTCATTGAATTGAGCCTACACCTCAACTTCTTCGGGACATAGGCCTTAAGTTGGAGGAATATATATTTAGGAAATTTTAAGAAAAAGTAAATTTTTAAGACATGAATATTTTCCAATGCCCCCCTGTGGGGTGTAGGACCCACGTTGATAAACAGAAAAATACACGATAAACGAATCGAAATTTATGAAACCTCTTCATTATGTCATATAGAAAAAAAATTATTACCAAAGATTATAGTCAATCATTCCTCAATATGAGCTATTGAAAATATCTACAAAGGACTATTCCTTCCAGTAAAACTTTCGGGAGTGTATTAAGTCCCAGATAATGATAATTTGAAGCAAAAACTAGTTGGGGAAACCGGAAGGACAAAGTGACATCAGATCTCTTGGGCTTTTCAGTGCCAGCGAAGATAATTCATTCAAAACTTCACTCTTATCACATTTCCAAGGCTCCAAATAGACTGACACTATTTTCTTGTCCGTTGTCTATATTTATCTAACGGAAGGAAAAGTGGACATTTCGCTGTCGAACTCGAGATAGCATTTCTGTAAATGAAACTGACCGCATAATGAAGTGGGAGGTATAATTTCAGTCACCAGCAACTTCGGGCCATAGGACGCCACTTTCTAGATAACAGGAAAGAAATTTGGGTGACTAAACTTTAGGCACAGTCGAAGTTGTACAGTCAGAAGCATAGTAGTGTTGCTCTCTGACGCAGAGTACAAACAAACCTTTTCGCTGTCGGTTGTGGTTTTAATAACGAATCTGAATTTGTCATCCTTTCATCTGTGAAGGAGAAATGTGTCACCGAGTGATAATGAATTCAGCGGTGAACGTTTCCAAAAACCGTAAAATTTTTGTAGCAGCACGAATTTTTAGCGGTATGGCTTCCCGAGATTGGAGGTTCCTTTAAGTTTCATGTTGGATTCATTCGAGATGAAAGGCGATGAGAAGAAAATTACTTCGTCATGAAGCTCTTCGTCACTGAGTGAGTAAAACACCTTCTGCACCTACTTCACTCCTTGTGACCTTCACTTGAGGATGGGATAATTCTCAGCGAGATTTGGGAAAGATTGCGATTACGTATGTCTTTCACAGTGCGAATTTTCCATATTGATTGCTCCTAGTATATAAACCGTTATACTAAGTATAAACTAGGAGTAGTAGTATTGTTAAAAGTGCTTCGACAGCTTGAGTCATTTCTACATGGGCTTCCACGAGAATCGAACCCGGGACCGGTTTCGCCGAAGTAGGAAGCGCAGCCCCATTGGTTATCCAGGAGCCTAGGTATAAACTACCTCACTCCTCATCTTGCCTAGTAAGCCTCATTTCATCTTAGGTGCTTTTGTAGGCTAATGTTGGAGGGATTGATTTTCAAAACCAGACTCCAGTATGAATACTTTAGTGAAAGAATCCTAAAATAAAGAAGAAAACAATATTTACTACCTGTCACTCGTAATTCGAAGGTTTTTCTTCATAATTCCTTTTTTATATCCACCCTTCCAATTCTCTCTTCAACGGACTACTGTGCCCAATCAAATTTCCTCTTCTTTTTTTATCAATCGCTTTACAGAATTTTTCTTCATTTGCTCGTCGAAGGTCTTCTCCAGTACTCAATTATATTTCCACCATTAGTCCTTAGTAGACCTAAATTGATTCTAATTCACCCTTTTCTCTTTGTTTAGTGTATATTGCACAATCATAATAACATTAAAGAAGTAAAAGCAAGTAAAGTAATTAAAGGTTCTTTAATCATATCCTAATATCGTCCGTATTATTTGCTACCAGCAATTGGTTTTCCTGATAGAATGCTCTTTCTGTATGTGCTACATTACTTACTTTTCCTCTCTTGCTACTACTTCCAGGGACCATAAAAATAATTGCGCAAGAAGGTCGTCTTTTCTTACATTGAGTACTATCTTCAAACAACCGATTTCTTTGATAGCTTGTCGAATTACCTTCCACACTTTTCATTGACCTTGAAGCTCTTTTGATCTCTCGTTCGATTGAAATCTTTTGCAATCCACTGCTTTCAACAGATATTAAGAAAAGCGCAGGTTGTAATCTAAAATTAAGAATTGATTTTACTTCATTATCTAGAGATTGTAATAGCGGTTCAATTATCAAAGAAAGATAAAAGCAACTATTTGAATGTTTTATTTTCTTCGGAGAAAGATATACAGAGATTATAAGAAGTAAGAAAATGAATTAGGAATAACTTTATGTAGACAATTTGAGAAGGATTGTTCGTCTTACATCACTGAAAATTTACTGAATTACAAACTAATGGTCGAAAATTCATATTTCGAATAACTCCGATTATTTTGTTCTTTACGTTAACATTTAATATTTTCGATGGGAAACAGCAAAATTATTCCTATTTTGAAGAAAACTGGAGGTGAAAGAATAAGTTAATTTTTACCCTATCACACAATTATTTATTGAATACGATTTTTTTTCGTCTCATTGTGTCATCATTACCTGGTGATGAATCTAGGCGTCGAAACCGAGGTCATGGGTGATTAATTATTAGTCTTTGCCGTTGATTATAATAAATCATTGCTGTTGACAATTAAGTCCAGGCCAAAGCAGACGATTCTAAGTAAAAAATTAAGTGAAGTAAGTTACTGATGTAAGATTAGTAAAGGGACGAGATTTTTTCCCTTGGAAAATATTCAGTGAAACTAAATGTTTCATCATTAAAGGAAAGATGACGCGGGTGCAAAGAGGTTAATAATTACTAGAAAGAGTAATGGGGCACCATAATAGATACGATTTCACAAAGAAGACTTTGCTATTCGTCACCGAGTCATATGTGTATACTTTAAGCACGAAATGTGCATTAAGTCGCGGCCGCATCTTCACGAAGCGAATTCAAGGATACAGAATCCGATTTTTCAAGCGATTAAAATGATTCAGCGAATGACGATAAAAACTTAAAATGGTGAGCCGCCGGTGTGTCCATCGGCAGTCAGATGGGTCTCTTGAGATGCAGATTGGGGGAGAGAGGACTAGTAGAAGGTGGGCCTTCTCCGCATTCAAAAAGGTGATAATGGATTCTGCGCAAATAGTAAACGATTGCTCTTAGAAAGTTACGAATATTTCCCAAACGGATTCTCCGACGTTTCGTCTGCTTTCGTAAGCTTTACGAGCCGAAGAGTCGAACGAAGAAAATATATTCGTTCAGAAATTTCGGAAGTCCAGACGTGAACGCAATATTCTGGATCGAGCCTAATTGGGTTTTCCGTCTTTATTACATGTCTAGCACTTCTCATTGTTGTCCCAACAATCAGCCCAATGTCTTTGGCGCCAAGTTTTGCACCGCCAGAGAGTGGTAAATAACCAGAACCCGAATACGTGCTTTGAAAATACGAAATGTATGCGAAAATGTTCCTCGAACACGCTGTAAGACACGGTATATTCCATACTGCTACCTCATTCTAAAGTTCGATAAACATACGACCAGAACATGCTATTTTCACTGAACAACATCTAATCTACTTTTCATATCTTCGTTTATTCATTCGATTAGTATTTAACGTCACGATGATGAAAATACACATTGTTACGTACAAAAACAGATATTATCGTATACTATGCACTTTGTTGCTTGATAGACGTGGTTCACCGAAAAAAGATTAAAATAAAATATTGATGGAATTTCAACTGATCTAAATTTATTTATAAGTAAATATTGTATGTCTAAAATTCTGCACCCCATTTTATCTATTGGATAAACGTAATCTCACATCTGTTTAGTGAAACTTCAGCCTAAAATGCATATTCACACTTTTTCATGAGTTTCTTTAGCTATTGATGTGCTGCCTGCAAAATTATCAAGATTGATTTACGCAGAGCTAAGTTTTCATCCTTCACAGAGCTTCATTGTCTTCAATCTCTTTTCCCTCACTGAAGAATCGAGGAAGAATCTAAATTCGCTCTCATCCTTACTAGAGTTTCGCAAAATAACCAATGCTTCGATAGATTACACAATTTGTGATAAAAACTTGGCATAAAAATAACCTCATCTTTATGACCGAATACATAGTTTACATGGAACCGCTTATTTACACTCAGAAGCGGTACACATCATTGTAAGGAAGACTATAGAATACGAATGAAAATTCACAGGAACCTACGTTATCTCTCGGCACATTATTTCCATCCTTGCGGAAAATTCATGAGTTCTGACATCAAATTCCTACTTATGCAAAAATCTCTCTTTGAGATTCAAAACTTCTTTCGCCATCGCTGTCGTTTAAGGATAGCGCACTGATCTTGAATCCCGTCTTTCGCATTAGGAAATATATGTTTGCTTTCGTCGAAAAAAGTAACGCCGGTAAACATTTCCAACGGCTTTTGACGGTGTTTTGGCAAAAAAGAACTCAACCACTTAAGGTGGACTATTCAGATGACAAAAGCGCCTTTTGAGAAGAGTGTTTCGAAAAGAGAATGGACCTTCACAGATTTCATTCATACGAGAGATGGAAGGTATTCTCGCAACCTCCTCATATGAGAATTACATCCATGTATTCCCTCGATACCGCTTCTCAATTGATAACATATGAAATGTATAGTCAAATGCATCGTACTTGGTAGAAAATACTAGTCACATGATCGATAAATATCTCACAAATTTTTGAAATTCATCTAATTAAGTTTGCAGAAAATATTTCAAATTTTGTCATTAATACGAATTCGTAGAATATCGGACGATTTTTAACCATAGGGATGATCAACGGCGTCTTTCGACGTATTAATTAAGACCGAGTAATGATTTCTATTCTGTTTTAGAACAAAAATAATTTATTTGCCACATTGTATAAACTGCTCAACAGATACAACGTCATGATAAAGAGAAAATGAAATCAACGCTAATATTCCGTAATTTATAAATTACAGAGCCATCTGTTTTTCATGGAAACATATTACTTATCAATTGAGAGCAAAAGTGTAACTGAAAATTTTCACTTATCATCGCTAAAAACCACATATTAATTACCCATTGATTAGCCATAGCTATTTTTCATGTTAATAGATAATAAATAGAACCAAAAAGAGCTTGTTCATTGAATGAGTCAAGGATTATTCATCAACGTCACTTGAGTTTCATTCAGAATCCCCAAGTAAAACCAGAGAATAGTTTATAGATTTACATATTTTATCTCGATATATTTTTATGTAATGAGTATTGTTACAAGGCTGGAAAGTGGGGGACTTGTGTTGGTAACGAGTTTGTTTTAGCGACGGTGTGGATTGTTGAGAGGGACAGTGAATGAAAGGTTGGATCGTTTTGACGGTTGTAATTTGATATTTGGCTTTGCTCGATTGAGTTTAGAAAATAAAGTTTGTTGTTTCTTTTATAACGAGTCTCACTTATCCCCGAACTCACGGTTTTCGTAACAGTATAAATAAATTGTTGACGATCATTGACGATTTCCCCGTGAATTTAATCGTAAATTTGCAATTCAATCATTCAGTTGAAATCAGAAAGGCGTTTCTAAGGAGGAAGGAAACATAACAGAAGAAGATAGAGCAGTAAAAAAACGAACCTCAAATGAGGTAAAAAAATTAGCTTAATCTGTAAAAGAGCCTCATTTTGCTTCGCTAGCATGTAACACCGCGACATTAACCACCTGACATCTCCATTCATTTCGCGTGAGTGCTCGGTTCACTTATCGCAAGGAAAAAAAATAATAATTATTCGAGGTGCGCTCCGTGAAAAACATCGAGCGGGGAAAAAAACGGAGAATGCCGCGGCGACGACCTCACATTTTTGTGTTAGTTCACTGAGGCGACGAACTGGATATTCCAAAAGACTTATTAGCGCGCGATTTGCGCCAAGGACACTCATATTCATCGGATAAAAGAAAATTCCGCGAGACGGAAGTTTACGTTCGTCCTTGTTAACAAAAGCACTTCGTGAGCATGGAAACCGGCGCCAATAAATCAGATATGAGTAAACAAGAAAAGAGACGCATTGAATTTAGAGATTTAGCGCTTCGCGGGACGCCTAAGAGAATGCTGTTGGAGCATTTTTGTCTAATTCGACGCAAATCAAATCAGCCGTGTCTCGTTCGGATGCTGTTACCTTGCGGAGATTCCTCGGCCAGAGACGCTACCTTGACAAAATTCCAATTCTGGGGATACGATCGAAAACAAATACATCGTTAGCTGATCATTAGCGAAAGAAACAGTGATAAACGAATATTCGCCTTATCGGCGAAACCAGCGAACGTAAAACAAAATGAAAACTAATTTTCGCGCAAAATACGTGAGTTTTATATTTTTTCTGCTATAACGAAATATATAAAGCGATACTTGGTGGAACTTCTTCATAATCACGTAAGGATTGTTTTAATAAAGATTGACAACTTTGACTCGACAAAATTAATTATTTTGTAGACTTAATCAAATTTTGTTTCATAATACTTATAAATTTTCCGAAATTCCAAGAAACAGAAGAACTCACAACTCTTCATTGGTAACGCTACCAATCTTCGCAAGAAAAATGAAAATTTGAATTCTTCATCCTTCGGCATTGATGCACAATTTGAACCCATGACTTATAGGCTTCAACTCCAACCCCGACTTCTCAAATTTTCCATTGTTTTTCTTTAATTCTTTAAAAATATAACAGAATAACTTATTATAAATATGCAGGCTATTAGAATTCAACAAAATAAACAGAATAATTCCTTAGGACAAAATTAATTTACGCTATATATTTATTTCATAAATCAATCTTAATTCAACGCGGATTTATAATCTATAGGGTAACTCGTGTGAAATCATCAAAAAATCTATTCAAATGTTCTCTAACAGAAAGAATATTATCAATTAGGTCCTGTTTCATCGATGTCCTCAAATCTGTAAAAGGAAGTTGGAATCAGTCCATTTTATCCGCTTTAATACTATATGTTGTATATTAACTCCAACTCTACTTTTCTGCGTAAATATGCTCTCTAAAAATATACAAGTCCTGATACTTCCAGTATCTATCAATAAATATCTGATATCAATATTAATGCAATAATAAATTAAATATCAATAAATATCTTGTTAGATCTACCCTATGCTCTCTTTCTGTACGCCGTGAACTTCGTCGGTGGTGCCTGGATGATAACTTCCAAAGCGGCGTGTATCTACCGAGTTAGAAATTTCGCGATGGGTCATCATATTCACATATAGCTAAACTCGCGAAAAAACAAAAACCCACAAGGAGCCCAAAAATCATACTTCCGTGGATCTCCTTGAATCACGCATATGAAAAGAGTAAACATCTTCCGTTAGCATGATTCGACTCGAGCCCGAAACACAAGTGGATTTTAGAGAAACGAAATTACCGAGATTCCTATTTCACCAAAAGAAAGTTAATTGCTATATAACTTGTGCTGTTCTGACTTGTTGTCTAATTCCTGCTTGTGAGCGCATGTTAAGAAGACGAATGCCTTATACTTCCCCTACAATTTTCTCTCTATCAGCTTTTGCTCGAGCCCTCAAATAATACTTCCTGGAAGAGCACATGATCTTTACGGAGCATTTTACTAAAATAAATTCACTGATATGAAAAGGTTGTAAAAAATATGAAATTAGAGATCTATTGCCCGCGAACAAGTAAAAACTTTCATCCTGAGTGCAAACTGAAGATTTCCCATTCGAGTTTGGCTTCTTCGGAATGCGAGAATAAATATTAGGCTCTTTGAATTTTGTGAGTCACAATAAACAAACACAATTCGTCATGTGGATGCTAGGAACCGTTGTGTTGACTTCTATGACCAGCATACGTTAGAAATGAAACGGACATGATGACAATTACGGTTTCATTTATAGCGTGCGAATGTAACGTATTTGATATAACGCTGGTTTGATATAACGCTAGGTGAGCTTCATCTTACATAGGAGAATCCTGCGATGCTCCTTAATTCAACATGAAGCTACCTGTGAGGAGGAAGGTGGATTCGGGTTGAAAAATGAAGAACGACAAATTAAGAACCAAATTTCGGAACGCTTTAGCCCCTTCTAATTGGAATTCCTTTCCAAAAATGTCCTACTTCAACAATAAAACCGAAAGATTTATAATAGTTTTGTATTGATTTAAGATTTAATTTACCAACACTATTTCGATGGCGACAGCATGTTCCTTTCGCAATTGCATCGTCATATGAAACTTTGCATTCGAGCATTTGCTTAAATATTCTGACCTATTACGAATGTTAGAAAAAGCCATGCATAATATCATATTCATGGAGAAGAATCCAAATGACTAGTTGTGAAATTAAATGCTAAAATAATTTTTTTAAATGATTTGCATTGTGTGCAATCTTAAAAATGGAATATCAGTTGACAATCCCTTCAAATTCCTTTTCAAATAAAAATAATCTATACCTCATGATTTAACAACGATTGTTATGAAACGTAAGCCAATGCTTGCAGCCACATTAATAGCAATTTATTAATTAAACTCACCCTAATGCCTTAGATTGATGCTAGATTAGATTGATAAATATTAAATAATTAGATTTAATTAGTTATCGATTACGTTAGATTAACCTCTGAGAAATGCTGATTCTGAAGTTGTACTAATTTGTTGAGGTACCACTAACTTTGCCTACTGAGCAGAAATTAGCGGGTAGTAGGAGTCAATTTTGCTGTACTCGCTCAGGCGGAGTAAGCAAGATCCAAATTACGAACGATTCGGTCGGAAGGTCCATTTATTGCTGACTGTTATGAAAAAACAGTAGAGGTGCATTCCTTCATCAATTCATGAATTTACGACCTTTTTCAATTATTTACTCGATCTGAATGACTTAAATAATATCTTAAAATAATTATTTCCCTTTTCGTTGGTTTATTTAATAAAATTATCAACTAGGCCACTCTCTATTCATCTTAAAATTACTTGAGACACTAATTAGATTATAAAAAAAACTTACAATTGTAAGTATGAAACTAAAGTTTCATACTTTCTTTAAATTTCGAACTTGTTAAATCAACTTCGTGGTACCGATTAGTAAAATTCTTTCTTACGAAAACTAAGTTATATATATCAAATGTTAATCCATCGCTAAATGAACGCAGTTCCTTGTTTTCAATTTTAGCAGAAAAAGATACGCTAGTAGAAATTATCTTTTGAGCTGAATGAATTGCAGTCGTTTTTACTCTCCGGTAGATATTGACGATAGAAGTAAAAACCGCTCTCATCTTCCAGAAAAAAACAAGTAGAGGTGAGAATAAAATATGACTATACCATTAATGTGTCAGATTAATAATTACTCTGTTAGCTTAATGTACGCGATTCTCCTTCTATTAGCGGAATCGGTTTAATTGCTCCGTCTTTTAATTAGGATCGTGACCTTTCATTAAGTCACTGTAGAGCGAGATTCATAACGTAGCAAACAAACAACATACTTGACTCGCATCTTCCTGATCGATAAACTTATATGTAATCATTAGTCCGTCGCAAATTATCCATAATATTGAAGCAGTAATCAAAAATAAAAATGTATTCATTCTATTTTTTTATTAATGTATGCATGCAAGTAATATTGCTTTCCCTTTAAATGTAGATAGTATGGGCTTCATCAGGCACGACGCTATCTACACCTTCTATTACCATGATTCTCATGTTTCTAATATAGTAATTATCTCAGTAGGTATAAAATACAAAATTATTCAACGCTACGCTCAGCTCATTACTGAGATTTTTATGCCTACATCCCAACACGGAAGTATCAAGCCGGCCTACAGGGTGTTCCGCTACAGATACCTAGGAAATCGCTAATTTGCCTTCAGTCAAAATGCACATACAATGTTCTACATGCTTATACTAAAACTAGATGCTTCATTATTTCCTTCTCTCCAAAGTCACCTTTTACCAGCGCAAAAATAATTGCACCAGGGCTAAAAGGAGAATAGATGTTTAGATATCGAAACAAAACTCTTAGATATGACCAATCTTACCTTCACATCCATCAACTATTAGGAATATATCTCAAACCCTATATAATAAAGTTGACTGTGAACGAGACTGACCGAGGGTGTAAATGAGGATTTAATTAACCTAATAGGTTTCCATCACTTACGATTGTATATGTTCATTGGTTGCTTAAACAAGCATCTTAGTTGAACAACTTACCTAAACATTTGCTCTTTTATCCGAAGTTTCAGGTACATTCTGTACGACACTGTCGTAGTTCTAGGGCAGTAAATAATTCTTTCCACAAAATAGTCTGTTGGCGAGAGGAATGTCAGTTTCCCGCGTGGTTTATCGCATTTCGATCTTAACAACAATTCAAAACGAGAGCGCACGTCGATTACAAATTTCGATTGTTTTGACATCGAGAAGCGACATACGTAAACCGCCAAAATTAACTTAGACTGAATCTTACACCTTTAATCCGAGTATTCAAGAAATCAAGTCTCTAATCCTTAATTCATTCCAAAATAGTTTGCAAAGTTCTTAATCCGTATAAACTCATACCTATCTGAGAAATAATCCCAAATCTTTGGGCGAAGAATTATGTGCTATGTTCAATATACATCTTCCACATGGATAAATAACATTACCTGATTTCATTTTTCTAACTACTGAACAGATTTTCTTTGCCGTTTGTTTCTTCCCTTCATGCACATACAATGAATTCTTTCATTGTGATTTTATGACCATACTCTTCTGAGAGATTAAATCAAAGTTCTGATTTATTCCTATTTTATAAATGGAGTGAAAGTTTCTATCACTTTGAAAGAAAAAAAATACTTTAAGAATAGGAGAAATAAGGATATTTTTATGGTCTAAAGTTAGAGTAAAAGAAGTCAAAGTTTAACTACTTCATTCCAAATTAACCCATGAAATTATTCACTCTGGTGTTTCTTCAGTATAGATTAGCATAGATTTGAAGCTTACTCTACAGAAAACCTCAAATATATCCCTTCCACAATGTAGGAGAACACCTAGTACAGAAACTGGTTAGTTTTTGGAGGGTTTGTTTGAAGTGGAGTTACATCTTGACAAATTGTTATGGAAGCAACTGAAACTTGCACTACAATTCATTTGAAAATATTTTAGTACTTCATAATATTATTTAACACATAATTAGTTTATGTTATTTAAACATCATTGAATTGAAGTTTCGTACTTAGGAAAACTTTGAAGAGCATTTCTTTCTTTCCGAGGTCAGCCTTAATATTAAATAACAGCATAAAATCAATAAGATGCGTAAATAACAATTATGTAATTTCAACAGCATAATTAATATTTTTCTTGCTATAGAATGTATATATCAGATATATTATATCAGATAATAGCATTTAAAAGAAGATATCAGAGAACATTTAAACAAAATTAACGAGATATGAAAGAAATAGAAAAAGAACATCTGAAATAAAATAGACCCTGATTTAACAAATAAAACTTCGTTAAATACCACACTCGCACAAACCAAAGGATCAAGACTAATTTAAAAACATAATAAAGAAATAAGGGTAAATCCTAACATAAAATGTCGTTTACTCAAGAAAAGAGGTTCCTTTTTAATTTCTTTGCTATCATGGAATTTCACAAAGTAAAACCTAAGTTAGTTAACTTAATTACGCCGTGATAATTCATTCAAAAGTTAAATCTTAAAGTAATCCACAGTAAGTAGTTCCACATATTGGAAGAATATATTTTGCTACTTTATTTAACATTTACAGTTAGTATGAAAACAATATATTTTGGGTTTTTTATTTATAAACAAACACCAACAACTTAAGTAATTTAAAAGATACACTGTTCTTTGACCTTTAATATTTTGTGCCTCATGGGGGGCCTAAGCATATTGTCTCATCATTAGCCAATTACAGCAATAATGTTATCGGCAAGCTATGAGACTAAAACTTTGGCTCAAAATAATAGTTTGACAGCGGGTTATCATGTCCCTATCTGTAATAATTTGTCTTCTAAAATTGGTTATTCTGAGATCAGTTTTATGTGAGTGAACTAATTTACCTGCTATTTTATTAGTTTCTCATTCAAACTTACTCAAGGCTTTTTTCACCATTCACACTTATGATTTATGCTAAAACAAATTGCCACATAAAGATCATCACATAAACATTTTTACTCATAACAGATTTACATAAAATGTTACTGATAGGAATGTTTTGTAATACTTAACCATACATTAAAAAACAATAAAAGATAAATATCAAGAGTATATTGAATTGACAGCCCATTCCAGATTATTATTTATTAGGAATAACCCTGTAAATACTGCTCTAGCTTCTCTGCGTAGGAGGGACCCATCCTCCGAACACTTCTTCGAGATAATTTGCCACCCCAATTGTAAGATGGTCATTAAGAGAAGTGGCAACAACCTGAAGACCAAGAGGTACTCCATCTTTATTGAGTCCCATAGGAACCTGAGTTACGGGGAGGTTAAGTACATTAAGCACAGCAGTGTAAGCGAAGTTGTATGGACGGAGGAGAGAGGAATTGCGATAGAATGCAGGAAAGGGGTGGCTGGGGTAGAGCAGGATGCCATCATCTCCCAGCAGCTTCTGCAATTGGAAAGTAAAAAAAGGGTTCCCATGTAATAAGAATAATTTATCACTATCAAGCATTATTTTATTATGCACATGTTGTAACCAAAACCTAGTTATGTAAAGTAAACCTAGTGTTTCAATTGATGATATGGTATTTATAATATACGTACTGATATATCATTCTGCAACTTAGTTGTGGTCTCTCTGGCCCACCTCTCATTAATAGGAGGCAGCTTTTCATCCGCAAGACGCATTATGGCTGGCAGACTGAAGTCACTCATATTGAAAATTTTCTTTGGAAGCTCTGTCCATAAACATACTTCTCCCTATGAAAAAATTATCACAAGAGGTTAAAAGTATTATATTAATTAATTTACATTATTTTGTCTTAAAATACACCCCAATTATTACATTTTAATCTCAGTAACCAACAAATAATGAATTTCATTTCTTCATTTCATCTCCATGGATATCACTATGCAACGAATTTTAACTTTTTTTCTGTCCTTTGGCATTAATTGTGTTTCCCCATCTCTAGAAAGTACAGACAATGAAAATTATGCTGTAGAAACTATGTGGCCAGGACCTTGATGTATGGAATTTGCAAATTATTAACTGAACAAGTATATGATTACGTTATACATTTTCATACTGTGATACACATATGCTCTGCCTAGATAAGTAGATTGGAGTCAAGAAGCTGCAAACAGCATGGATTAGCAGTTTGACTTGAATATAAAGAAATGAGCTGCTATGAGTTCCACTAGTTCACCAATGATTATTCCACCACAGAACCTAATTCTGGGATATTCTTTAAAGTTTGTGCGTCACAATATCTCGTTTTGTCAAATGAGATTTCAGATTAGACAGTAGCGTTCCGGCTATGATAGAATCCCTCTGTCGCTCTAGGTGAAAACGCGAACTCTGAGAAGAATTGACAAAACATTGAAAGGAAGATATCGCATAGATGGATAGCTACTTTAGGTCTTTCTTTCCACATTCTATTAGAAGAGCTAATGGGGTACGGTGGGTGAGGATGTTTGGGCTACTTCACACCCAGCCATACACCACTTGTGGTACAAATCTGAATATAAAGTGGAACATCAGGGAATAGTCAGAGGAGTACCTTCCACCAGGATATTATGGCTTTTGAACGTCGATACCAAAGACATTACAATGAGAGATTACTCATGAGAACTAATTCCGGAAAGGGATGTAGATCCAGAAAAACCACCCATTTCTAAATACAGTAGAACCCCGTTTTTACGATCCTCAATTTTACGAAATGACACAGTTTTACGAACCATTCCGGCGGTCCCGATCTTTGTACATGTAAAATGACCTCAGTTTTACGTAAAACCTCGATTTCATGTTTTACGAAGTGAGTAGCCGGTCCCTAGGAGTGATTGAACCCCGGGTTTACGAATTATTTGAAATTGTTTTGTCGCACAGAGCTCAAAACAAAGGGATGCCGTTTGCCGTAAACAGGAGCAGCGGAATCCAGATCGCCTATTTTGGGAGGGCCCATGAATTTTAAATGGAAAAATCGAATAAGAGTGTAGTGCTTTTTGATGCGCTTACACTGTGGTAATATCCCTGTGGATGATCATCCAAGTCGCACTTAAATCCGATTTATATGATCTAAGGAAAATATGTTCAAAGATGCAAGAATTTCTCATGCATTCTTACGGATCGTAATGCTATCGCTGGTATCGTCATTCTATCAAATTTACTTCCGTTTTTTGTCGTCGATGCCTCATTCGATGTGTAAACATTTGGCATTACGAAAATGTAAGTGCGAGCATTTAAAGTCAACAAATCCCAAAAAAATTATTTAAGTCAACAAATTTTGCAAAAGGAATCAAAACACCTTAACAACAATTTAAAATTTAATGCACGCCGCCTCTGCACATATCACCTCAGCGATGTTTTCCCCCTAGCGAACTATAGAAACAATGGGTTTCGTCTAAAGGTTAATAAATCGGGAAAGCAATCTCAAGTAAACAAAATTAATCCCGGTTTTAGGGTAGGTATTTATTTGCTTATGCTTGCTGTCAACTTGAATAATATATGATCCTGGATACAAAGGCTTTTTTTCTAAATTAAGTTTCACTTCAGGCAAAAGGAATATAGAAATTATTAAGTTTCTTCTTCATTCGCGGAATGCTTCGCGCCTATCATTTTGTTACTACAATCCTTCGAATCAACAATTACATTGTAGGCTATGAGCGGGTGAAAAATGGGTGTCCGCCAACCTGAAAAATTTGGAATGCATAGGATATTTCATTCATCCTGGAAAACTCAAGGAATTTGGCGGGTAACCAGAAAAATCTGTTTTTTTGCTCCTTTCGAGGGATCGTTCCACGGCTCTGGTTTCCAGCTGTGTGTTACTTCGCTAAAAATTTCCTAGGATATAAAAATTTCGATTATAGTTTTCGCAGAAAATGTTAGCTTATAAGACGTAGCCGTGCTCTTTCTTTCTACATCAAGCTTTCTGGTAATATCGCGAATCCGCGGCGTGGGATCGTATAGATCAGCAGTTTCCAGGGGTATATGGTTTCTATTTGGACGAGAGATAGAGAGCGAATAGAGCATGATAAGATTTTTTTTACTTGGGGAGTTTTGGGCTCAGATCTTGGCTGCTGAATTGGGGTGCGACAACTTTAAATGTTTAAGGCTGCTGCAGGGATTTCGGAGTTTAACTAGTTAGTAAAAGATTGAAAAATAATGGTTGGATGGTGGACACACTGAAAAATGTTGGTCTCCAAGCGAGGAAAAGTCGCACGCATTCAGTCAGAATGGTCAGAATCACTCAGCGCGAGGTGGACTGTGTTGTGATATCCCGTGTACCTATCAGTAAAATAATGGATAAAACATCGCTGACCAAGAAAAAGAGCAAGTCCCTGAGTTTGGTCACCAAAAGGTCAATTATCAAGAAAGTACGTGATCGAGGACAGACAAACACAGAAATAGCTCGGAAGTTATGCATTTCTTTATCTACATTAGCAACAATCGTCAATTTAAGTGAAAAAATTTTGAGTCACACAACAGCATCGTTAAAAATAAAGTACGTATCATCGCACTGTGGGCTGGAATCGAAAAAAGCTGGCCAAAAATAAGTTAGTTTTTTTGAGTGCGGACTTTGAAACTTCGCATAGTCATGCTTGAATAAATTCTGCAGATAACTGCGAAATCAATTATGTTGGTTCCCGCGCATTACAATTAATCTACAGGTATCCAAAGTTATACATCTACAGGTGGCCAAAGTTGACCAAATTTTACGAAAAATGCCGGTCTTAGATTTTTCGCAAAATTCTTCAACTTCAAGCCAATCCTGAACCAAAATGAGCAAACTCATCCGTTAAAAAACGATGCAGTGTTATAAACCTAATCTTTATGCCTCATAATACTGGGTTTGAATGATCACAGTTGAATATTTGCAATATTTATACAACAAAATGGCGAGCCATGGCGAAAGAAAAAATGATTTAGGAGCGAGTTACCTTTTCCCTCAAATCTCTAGATAGTCATAATTTCGGAAATTTTAATTTTTTTAAATAAATATTTGAAGCTATAGATTATCACTCTTGTTTCCTTTTTCAACCTTCAATTGATAAGTAAGCTCGGTAAGCCTATTTCACATCTATCGTCGTCCGCACGACCTTCTCGTGGGAGGGAGAGCGCGCGCCAGAGAGAGCCCTAAAACTTAAGTAAAACTTTTTGAAGGGGCTTAATTTATAACACCCAGCTGCGTACGTTTTGGGAAAACGGTTACCCTTTGTATTGTATTTCCATCAGTTTCGGCTCGATTATATTATTCTTGCAGAGTCAGTTATTTCCTGGCTGTGCTGAAGTTTCATCCTTCATAGAAACTTCAAAAAAACAAACAAAAATTGATCATTACTTTAAAATTTTAAAAGTTTAGAATTTTCTTTCTGTTGCATTAAACTGGATGATAATTCATTTTATTGAAATATTACCTTCCTTTCAATCCCATTTAACTTTATGTGCTATGCAACTGAACCTGGATTGGTATTGTAGAGGTTTCGATTGCTTGAAAGATAACCTCAAATTTACAAAACCCGAAATTTACAAAGCTCAAATTTTTGGATCCCTTCAATTTCGTAAAATTAAGGTTTTACTGTATCGTGTTTGTTTTGAAGTATAAGTAAACATTACTTTTGATCTAGATACTGAGGGTTTTGAATCAGACTCCTAGGAGTAATGGAAAACAATATAGGAGAGGAACAATTTGGCTTTAGAAGAGGAAGGGGCACTAGAGAAGCTATTGGTCTATTGCGAATAGTTGGAGAAAGATACCGGGAAAGAGGAAAAGGAGTAAGCTTATGTTTCATTGATTTGGAGAAATCTTTCGACAGGGTCAAGTGGGATGAGTTAATGGAAATTCTTAAAATTAAGTGAGTAGATTGGAAGGACAGGAGGCTGATCAGGGAATTGTATAGAACCCAGAAAGTGGCGGTGAAAGTTAATGGAAAATTGACAGAGTGGATGGAATTGGGTCGAGGGGTAAGACAGGGCTGTTGTCTTTCACCAACATTAATTAACCTCGATATTGAGGACATGATTGTCAACACCCTGGATGAGGAAAAAGGGATAAGTATTGGAGGAAGAGAAATAAAATACATCAGATTTGCTGATGATATGGTAATCTTGGCTGATGACAACCAGGCACTCCAAGGAACGATAAGATGTTTAGAAGAAGAAATGGAAATATATGGGATGAGAATAAACGCCAGTAAAACAAAAGTTATGAGAGTGAATAACGGACAAGTTGTTAATGTTGTAACAAATGAGGGAAGGAGAATAGAGCAGGTTAAAAGGTATAGATATCTGGGGAGCATGCTGACGGAGGACTGGAAGAGTAGTGCGGAGATCAAGACAAGAATAGCTATGGCAAAGGAAGCCTTCTATAAGAAGAGAAATGTGCTCAGCAGTAGTATTAATCTAGAACTGAGGAAGAGATTGGTGAAATGTTATGTATGGAGCGTTATGTTATATGGATGAGAAACATGGACCTTGGGAAGAAAAGAGTAGAATAGGATTGATGCTTTTGAAATGTGGGTGTGGAGGAAGATGGAGAGAATAAAATGGGTGGATAGAATAAGTAATGATGAAGTGCTAAGAAGAGTTCGGGAGGAAAGAACATTACTCCGCTCAATACGGAAAAGAAAAGGAAGCTGGATTGGACATGTTGTAAGAGGGAAGGGGATTCTAACTACAGCCATTGAAGGAACGGTGGAAGGAGAAAAGAGAAGAGGAAGAAGAAAGTTAAACTTAATAGATGAAGTGAAGAGAGGGTTATACAAGAAGACCAAAGAAGAGGCCCGGGACAGGTTTAAGTGGAGACGGTTGTGGTGTGTGGGACCTGCCGACAGGCAGAACACCAGAAGATGAAAATGACTGTCTGATCATAAAAAGTAAAAATTTGCTACCCATTTACGCATATGGGGAAAAGCAAAACATAAAACTCATTCTTCTGAGCACCAAAGCAAACATTGGAGGGTATTATGGCCATTTCCTAAACTTTTTAGACATTTGAAACCAGGAGATAACACTCACTTACCAAAGACAAAAAGTGCATTACATAGTATAATCAATTTCACAATCTATACTGACATCCACTCGTATTACTACGTATATTTACCTCTCTATTTGCTAATTCTCTCGAAAACTTCTCTGGTTCCTGGCTCATCCAATATCTCCACAAAGGAAAACCATACCTCATTCCAGCCAAACGAACCTTGAAAAGAGCAAATCAGGACATAAATAACTATGACTTAGTGAGGATAAGGATAGTGGGTACTCTGAATATATGTTTATCATCAGCCGAGAATCTTTGAAAGAATAACAACAGATAATCGGAAAACATACAGAAATATAAAAAAGCATTGTTTTAGATATGATTGACATAAAACTAAAATAATCATTACCTGCTTGACAAAAGCATTTTCCTCTTTCAAGTGAGAGACCGCTCGAAGCATGCAAATCCTCAGACTATCATCAACAGAACTCAAGCGTAAATCTCCACCAAGTCCATCATCTGAACTGCTATCATCCATCATGAAGTAGTACTTGAGCTTTTTAGGGTTCACCTGTAATGAGAAATAAAAATTATAATGCTCCATCAGTGCAGGTTCAAGCATGAAGGAATTATTTAAAAAAAGGCCATGGTAACCATTATTTTATAGAGGACTTCAGCACAAGGGGAAAAGAAGAATTAAAATACCTATTGCAAAAGATCTTAAAAGGAAGGCATTGCTTGTAGAAGTAATAATTTTAAAAATAGTGTGTTAACCTTTCATCAGACGCGCCTATTTTCATAACATGAGCAGTCACACATTTGTATTCCATACAACAGATCGTTTTTCGGTTTTATTGTAAAATTAATTGAACTAATTATTATTTCTGAGTGCTAAACTTTAGGTAATATATAATTCACGAGGATAATTTAAGAAGTAAACAACTTTTAGTAAAAAATATTATTATTCACCTTTACTCATTAACATGCGTTCATAGAGAACCTAAAAAGCTAGATGTCTATTAGTTCCGAAATTGAAATGCGTTTAATAAAGTTTAAGACAAAATAAGTGAAAAACTCCATATAAATGTTATAATATACAAAAATAGAGTTCACCAAAAAAACACTTAACCAAACGGTTGCGCGTTTTATGTGTTACAAAAGTTGTCACTTCACAGATTTACTCGCTTTCACAGTTGGTTTAAGACTAAAAAGAAGCATTTGACGACTTCACAAGTTAATGGTAAGTGCGATAAAGGAATAGACCCGGGCATGAGGTTCACCCAGGTAGAAACGGGACCCAAAAAACCGTCTGTGTTGTACAGATTACACCTGTGCGACTGACGGAGGGTTAAAAAGGGGTTCTGAAGCAAGAGTTGATTCATTAAGAACAAACACAAAGATGTACTCTCAAGATTCCCCACCCGAAATATGACTTAAGATAGCTGATCTTACTCCGCCCCTATAGCATTGACCTATAGATGACGCTTACATGATCTAGCCCAACAACTCAATAGAAGTGGAAGCATTCCTGAAAAGTTTGGAATCAACAACATCCAGTCACGCAATCGGCAATGGAACTAGAAGAAAATGGACAAATCCCCATCCTATAGCAGTTAGGAATGAGAGAAACCAATTAATGTAGTTTTTTCGTTGATGTGCAGGTAAACATGTCTTAAAATTTGCTGTGCTGGTCATATTGAGTATTTAGTTTACTTTCAGCTGTCAAAGAAGATATGTTTTGGTAGGATAGGTGATTTTGGAAATTTATCAGGGAATTTCTATTAGGTTCTATCCAGCACACTAAACCATTCTTCTATAAACTTGCAACACTTCTGAATTTTATGATGATCTTCCATAAGTTTAATGAGACTCATTTCAAAACAAAGTAAAGTGAGGAAATAGACACATTGCTTCCTTAGTGCTAAGAACCAATCCCCGATCCTGTCTTAATTATTCAACATATTCGAGTTGGAGTTACTCCAAAAAAATCCTGACACTATCTTAACCCACGAACATGTTTACCAATCCCATCCTGTCCTCCTCACCCTCTCTGCCACTCAAATCTCTGTGTGTGGATAGGTAAACGCTACTTTGTTGTTTTATATAACAATTCTTTCAATTATGTCGGAATTACACAAAGTTTCCACCTCCTCCGTGAATGTTATCCTGACCAATACTGTGAAACCCAAAAATCTACAAAGCAAATATGCAACGAAAATCTACTTATCAAGTACACAATAGAGTTGGATGATTCTAAGGTATGTCACAAAACAAATGCAAGTCCAAAAATAAATTAGAGAGAAATTAACATCTTTGTAGAATATTAATGATAGATGAGAAAACTAAGATGGATATTACAAATGTAAACATAAATTCCTCAAACCTGAGTGCCAAGTTTGAGAAGATTCTGGTTTAGGCCAACCAGCACGCGCAACGAGGGCAGCAAGTCCTTTGAATGACGGCACATAGGACCAGCAGCTACCATGGTTCTGGTTTCCTGCCCTGTCCTTCTGTTTAGTCCTTTGAGAGGAGTTAAACCTGGAGAATAAGTAAATTAACACATAAAACTTATATAGACACAAAAATACCACAGGATAGCAGAGTAGTAGTATACTATTATTTAGTAATACAGTAGAGGTTTGTTATAACGACAGCAGAGAAAAATTGGCAAAGTATTCCTTATAGCCGATTTCTAATATTAAATTTTCTTAATTAATATCAAGTCCTTTGAATCTAAGGGCAGCAAGCGCTGCAGAATAGAACAGTGGGATTTTTAATTCATCTGCAAATGCTTCAGCATATGTATAAAAGAACATTTGCATAAAAAATATAATTTCATTGATTCATAAACCATAACCAAAGGGTATCCTCTAATATATACAATACCAGTACTTCTGAAATAATTTATAAATATATGATATTATTTTATTATAATGGACTTAACTACCTATCCTTTTTACTGTGAGACACACAACGGCCAAACAATCTCTCACGATAACGCAACGCTCATTATATGCTGTACTCCTTAAAATGGACTTCCCCTGCACATAGCTAATATCATATAATGACATGGCATGTAAGAATAAGAAACACAATAGAAAAAAGGAACTTTCTGAAGAAAATAATGTAAAATTTAGTAATTGTTAACAGAAACTAGGAAATTTCCATGGTTTTCCCCACTTACGTCTAATCTTTTGATGAAGCATAAACAAAGTTTTGACCATGTCAGAAAACTAACTAATAAATTTTAGTTCGAAAAGTTTCATGAATACAGATATTGACTTTAATAATCAGTAATAATAAAAATCAAGGGGTTTTAACTGATGAACTGTGGTATTTGGCTACAAATTTAACAGCTTTTTTTGCAAATTTCCATTTTAGTTGCAGCTTTCTAAGTTGACACTAAAACAGTTGTATGAAACCTGACAATTATGAATGCCAAATGTTAAATTTCTTGAAGACATTCCCTTGAGGAGTGAAATCAGCAATGGTAGTATATAAGCATTTTAAACTTGGAAATGGTCTTGGACTTGGTTCGAATACCAGCTAACCAGATTTTTCTGGTTAGGGAATGATCGTATGGGTTTGTCTATTGTTGTGTGTTTGTATAACACAGGGTTTCCCAAACTTTTTCTGCAATGGAACACTTTGCAAACCTGGGAAGTTTAACAGAACACTAACTACACACTACTACTAACCATTATATTTAGGTTAAGTAATTCTACTTGTAAAATTAAATAAATCATTTAATTACACCTAATTATTTATTTGGTAATTATTTTTAAATATAAAACTATAATATTGTAATAAAAACTTAAAATATGAATCAATAAAGCATTTAATGTCTTTTATTCTCCAATTCTCCATTGACACTCCAAATTGTTGCGGAACACCTATTTGTGTGTTCATGGAACACCGGTGTTCCGCAGAACATAGTTTGGGAAACACATTAAAGTGGATATAATTTGGGGAAAACCTGTTTCTGTTAAAGAAAATATTATTATTGTTATTATTTAAAACATTTTTGTAATCAGTTTGCCTGCTGTTGATACCAATAATTATGCATGGTTCAATGAAACTGGACAATTTAAGCTATTCTGACTCACCAGTGGTTGGTTTGTGGGCAAAAATACCACAAAAGAAAGCAGGCATCCGTAATGAGCCACCAATATCAGTGCCAATGCCAATAGGAGATCCACATGAAGACACAAGAGCTGCCTGATCATGCAGAGAAGACACAGGGAGAACAGGGAAGAGAGAGACAAGGGCATTACAAGAGGAGAATAAATTACACACAATAATTTCTATTTGATAAAATGATTTTGATGACGATAACACAAGTCATCCAAAATATTTGCCACAATGGAGCATAATTATTAGGAAAATCTACAGCTACGGACAAAAATGCTTACATGAAGAGAGGGTTGCAGAATATTAAGGATGTTAGAATTTAGAAAGAGAAAAAATTACATAGATTTTGATATATATAACTTTATATTATATATTTTAATATATATAATATAATATATATATATGATAACATCATTTCAACTTCAACTTTATTGTTACAACGTCAACTTTTTCATCTTTCTCTCTTGCGCCTTGTTGGCCATTTCCTTCAACAACTTTGCTGGTTCAACTTCCGCAATCAAGAAAGTGCTACAAGTCAAGGAATGTACCAATTACATTCTACTCATTATAAGATGAATATTGGTGGAATGGTGGTGCAAATAAAATGAATTGTAACTCTAGTATTTCATCTTCTTTAGACTATGCGTATTTACTGAAATCTCGATTAACAACTGTGGTATAATAGTCATTGAATTCACCTTTTAAAGATGGAAAAGACATAGAATAGATTATTTAGGTTCTCTTATTTATTATCAGGTTTCTGTGCATCTAGGGATAAGAAAAGTCTACTTTTATTGAGTGATTTTACGGTTGAATTCTTTTTTATGCGAGTTGTTTTTCCTTTCTTGTCTTTCAAGTTTACATGAAACTGATGAGGTGACAAATTTATGATGCTGTTATTTCACACTTTCTGGAAGGAATTTGATTGAAGATTCTATATCAGCTATAGTATCCTGTGCAGGTTCTGTATGGAAGTGTAATTAAGACCTTTTGATGTGATTTCATCTCTGTTGAAGCTGTTTCTTCTTTTTTGCTGGGAAGTTTTATTTGGCCCTCCTTAATATACCAATCTTTCTAAAAAAGATTTTGTCTACAAATATAATAAAGTAGGTCAGTTATAACAAAGGCTGAAAAAATTTGGAAAAGTACTCATTATAAAGTGTACTCATTATTGCTGATTTCTAATACAAAATGTCTGCCCTCTTAAAAATCCAAGGGTAGCGAGTGCCGCAGAATGGAACTACGGGGTTTTTAATCCTTACGCAAAGGCTTCAGAATGCATAAAAAAGTATGTTTGCATCAAAAATATTATTTCATTGATTCACACACTATAACCAAGGTGCATCCTCTAATATAAATTGTGGAACATTATTGCTCAGTAATCATTGAAAAGTAATGATATAGCATTAGATAATCCTTATATCAAATTGCTTTCTCATGATGTTTTTCATTCATATGCTTCATAAGAAATGACTGTCACATGGGAGGGGGAGAAATTACCCTGGGAAGATTTCAATTATAATTTTTCATATCAAATTTAAATATTTCATACTTTTTTCTTCGATGGAAAAGATGACACATCTTCTGAGGGGTTTGGCATTAGTTTTCAATTAAAATTGATTTTGTTACATGATTCAAAAAGTTGCCTATAACCTGGTAAGTTGCAGACATTTTTAATACTTTCTTTTGACTTAAGTGGTATGTTTCATTCAAGTAGTCAAAGGAAGGTAAAAATTGCAACTTAAAAAAAGATAAATTGTACTGAGTCTTTCGATGGTTTAAACACCAAGATAGTCAAAGTAATAGTTTATACGAGGTAAATACAGGATTTATGTGGAGAGGTTGATAACAAGGATATAGAAAGATTTAAGGAATTGATATTTAACAAGTCAAATTTACATATTTCTCAATTTTTTCCCAATTTTTCCCATTGAGTTTCAACAAACTCATAGAATATTAAATTACCTCTCCACCTGATGATCCACCAGTGGTACGAGTTGTATCGTAGGGGTTGAATGTCTGCCCATGAACAGTGCACCAAGTTTCATACCACATCCCCAGTTCAGGTACGTTGGTGACTGCAATAGGAATCCCACCAGCTCCTCTCATTGCCCTCACAACATCTGCGTCTTCTGTGGCTACTGTGTTCCGCCGAGATACCAGGCCAATTGTGTGCCGCAAGCCTTTAATTGAATAAGATAATCAAAAAGGGTACACGAGGGTGAAACATAAGTGTATGATTTCAGTACACTAAGAGTCAACTCCCTAGAAACTAAATCAGCAGAACAAAGAAAATAATTTTTTCCAGCCTCTTCTGGGCCTGTATAGACCCCCAAATACACGCTTCGACAAGAATTATAGATACGAACAGCCAAGAAGTGGGTGTTTCTCCACAAGTTTGGGCTTGGATAAGCCATGACGGGTCAGGAACGATTTGGAGAATTAGCGGCCATCTAAATGGGGAGCAGTATGTCAATAATTTAAATGACGTGATGCTACAGTTGGTAACTTCCCTCTATGAGGATTTCACACATCAACAAGTACATTATTTTGAATTTATATCAAATTAATATTATCCTAAATTAAAAATATAATCAGGTTTTCAAATA
The DNA here is from genome assembly GCA_947579665.1 of Sympetrum striolatum. Taxonomy (NCBI): domain Eukaryota; kingdom Metazoa; phylum Arthropoda; class Insecta; order Odonata; family Libellulidae; genus Sympetrum; species Sympetrum striolatum. The sequence goes on from OX388350.1 coordinate 11,187,032, forward strand.
TGAGAATGCTTTTCATATTTCTTTAATATTTTTTATCATTTAAATTTATAATGGTACCTTTATGAGCCACCCTCAGGCATATGATAAAATTGATCTATATATGAAATCTTCATAGAGGAAAGTTACCGATGGTAGAAAGAAATAAACCGTGAAAAACACTGTACGGACACCTTGCATTTAAGGAAGTAGTAGCGAGAAATTATTTCTTTCTCCACGACTCTAACGTTAACCAAGTTAATTATGCATTTGATTATGAAATGTATTCGATTTTTTAAATTAAAAATATACCTCACTGAGGCATTTTCGTTATGCTAGAATACTTGACAGAGCGAATCTCTAAATATGTCTGAATTTTATTTGTGCTTTAATTTAAATATATTTTTTCATTACCATAACCCTTCTTTTCTCAATTACCAAATCTTAAATAATAGCTTTGCGATGAAAATCTTCGATCAGTGCCGTAGCCTAATGTTCATGGTCCCTGCCGTAATGAACCTTCTTTGGACTCACGCGGAAGTATGAGGATCCTCACTATGCAAAGTATTATCTTTCGGCTAGAATATCTATCAGTAATTTTCCACACTTATCTTATATTTTGTCATGGCTTGATTCTTAACGAGATTCTTAATTGCACCGAAACATCATCTTCTCTGACCACCGTTGCTATTTAAAGTCTGTGCTAGCAGTTCCTCTGGTGGCCGCTCTGGTTCGCTGGTGGGATGCTGAGTTAATTTTGGTCAGCAGTGTGCATAACTATGAAAACTCTATAATTAGCTGAACTTAAGAAAGTTTTTCTTGGAGAATTCAGAATCTAAGGTATTCTATAAATGATTACTAGATAACCTTGGTAACAGAAAACATATGCCTTTAAAGGCTTGTGTTGCAGGGAATGCAATTGCACTCTAATCCAATGCAAGATTTATCACTAATGAAAATTTCCTCACTAACTTTTTAGATACTTCTAAAACCTTGAAGCTTTTACCCTTTCCATTGACTTTCCTTCCATACCCCTAATAAATCTCCATTTATCATCTAAACTTCTCTAAGATGAGTAAAAATTCCCCCCTTCTGCAATTTCATGATAGATGTTTTACTTCTATTTATTGTATTTTTATGTATTATTATGTTTAATGAAAAAGGGCACTCTTATGCCCATTAATAAAATCAATTCAATTCAATTCTGTAATATAATTAAAAATTCTCTCCATAATGATTAGAATAAAAAATTTGGGTTGTAAATATATACATAGGTATATTCATAAGGAATTTAACAACCCAGCCTTTCTCAAGGTCGTCATAATAAAATGGTTAATATACATATAAATGTACTGTATTGCTAGTTATAACCTCATTACCTTTAACACATGTGCTGACTTTATTGGAAAATGGAACTCCTAGGAAGGGCATGTTTTCCAGTTGTTCTGACGTGTAAGAGCCATTTTGAAGAGCCTCATCAACCTTCCTCGCTTCTTCTAGGGCTGCATCAAATCGATTTTCCACTACACAGTTCAGAATGTGATTTACTTCAAGAATTCGGTCTATATAGGCCTGAACAGCTTCTTCTGATTTTACCTTTCATAAAAAAAGCAAAACAATTCATGTGAGGCACATGCAAAAACCTGAGCACTCTTTCATTACTTCATAGCTTATGCAAGTAGGAAATTTTCAACTTCATTTGCTAATCAAGCAACTCATTTCTCATTGAAGAATGCCTCAGTTTCTTATTGAAATATTAGAGGAAATTAGTCAATGAGAGAAAATAAAATATAGGTATTAATATTTGAACTTGCCGGGATATCAAAATTAACTCATTTACCCAGGGGTCGTACACAAATCAGGTAACACAAAATTCTCCAATTTTGCACCCCCAAAATTGCATTACGTAATTTTTGTACGGCCCCTAAGGCATTTTTTAAGTTTTCATCATGAAAGGATAACACAGTATTTTGGTTTATACAAAATAATGTAGAATTCTATATACTCGGTGCAATTACTTTCACGATGTATGATACAGCTATGTTCTTTGAAGAGAAGGCTGAAGCAACCAGTTATATTTAAAAAAATCATTCAATTTCCTTGAATGAAGAAACTGATGAATGAACTTATAAAACTTTTAAAGCTTAAAAATGGAAGGAAAAGTAATTCAAATATTCCCAAGTCTATTGCATAAAAATATCAAAAGAAATGAAACTAGATAAGAGACTTCTTTCACAATAAAGGTGTCAGTAAATATTGAGACCGTAACTTATGACAGACAAACAGGAATGTTTCCATAAGAGCAAAAGAACATGCTTCTTCCTATATTTTAAAAGATAATGTTTCCTATTTCGAAAAACATCCAATTTTAAATAGTTACTCCATTGATTGCAAACATTTCCCTCAAAATATCCATGTGATAAGACATAAATTACATCTTTTGGAAACATTACAAAATCCTCCATTTATGTCGTCGCAACAACTTAGCGACCATCATCCATTACATATTTCTATCGTTAAACTCTTACCTCTCCTTTGACCTATCACCAAACCTCTTCTTGCTTCAATTAACTAATTTTCTTCCCCTTTCCCTCATAAAACATTTGAAGAGTGTCATGCATGTTTTTTATTTGTATTATCAGAACTGATGATTGCATCCTTGCAACAAAATTATTAGTCGGTTAATTAATAAACAAGCCAAAACAATGAGCAATCCTTTTTCACAGTAAATTATTTAGTAAAATGTCAGCTTGAACGCATAAATTCATTTCATCAAGGATTATTATAGTATTTAAACATAAATTACAATGTTTAACAGCAACACGCATTGTCAACAATTTTAGCTAAGCAATACAATCATGACATAACGTCAGTACTACAGCAAAAATGCATGGAAAATCAAGAGAGTAAGGCAGAATGCTTGATTATTTTCTGAAACAAATAAAGCTCTGAAAGTAAGCTGGAAATCAATCTAACTAATATCCAGTCCAAGCTGTTGAAATGAATGAATCTGTTTTTCAATAATTCAATTAACATCACTACCAATAAGGTATAGGTTGATGGTGCATCAAATTCAAAATTTGAAAAACACTGACAAGTTGCTAGTTGAGAAAGCTCTGTGAAAAGATGAAGAATATTTAGGCCTCACTGATTCAGAAGTGAGCAATGATAATGATCAGCCTAACTACTGCACTTCTGTTTTAGGAAGTTTTTACAGTACTCCACTTAATTGATAAAAATCATTTAATGTCGAATGATCAAAATACCATCTGAGCTAAACAGACTAAAGGTCATCTGGAGCTATGCATTACCTCATACCTGGAATTGTGAAAGGGAAAGGCAAACACAACAGCTGAAACCTGATTTCAATGTCAAACCAAATGAAATTCCTACAATGCAGTAACTATGTTAAGCAACACTTATAATACACTAAACGAAGATGGAAATATTACTTTTGCTCAAAATAATGCTGAAAGTGAAAGAACTATATGATGCAACATTGTATATACATGTATACAATATTGTAATCAAGGATATTGCTACTGAACCATTAGTGCAATTTTAACACATGAATTAGTAGTAATAATAATAGTAACAAAAAAACATTCATATGAGTGCTGTAAAATAGATGGAGAATTTTTTCTATTAAAATGGATTTTGTACCAATCTTACAATATGAATTAAATTAGTTCCTATCTTGACACTGTGAATTTTATTTTTGGACTTCCTTCTTTGTTCACTAGAGACATATAAGACAAAACTGATAAAAAAATAAGACAAATTTATAAAGTAAGATGTTTTTAAGTAAAACATTTTTTTAATTTTAGAAAGAATTGCATTCTGTAACTGATAAGCATTTTCTTTTATCACTTTTCAAAATACTGGAATGGATTCCCCATTAATCTTTGAGCTACATATCTTTTGTATATGATCTTTTGCATAAAATATTCTGTAATATATATATCAAATACCAACAGAATGAGGAGATTCAAGTTCCCTTCGAATTTAATCCAAAATATACTACTGGTATTATACAATTAAGATGCACTCCTTAGTTATCTTCCTCCCATTTTAATCACCATTAGGACTGACAACCAGCCCTTCATAGAACTCCTTTTAAATAAATAAATGGGAAACAGCCTATAAAGGGAATGTCTATATATTGTGCCAACAATCTTTTGGTAATTTTCATCTCCCCCCTAGTCAATAATTGTCAAACTTTCAGTGACCCCCGAATAAAATTATCAAACAATTTTTATCCCATACCAATGATATTTTATACAGCTAGCTTATAGGTTTAAAATAGAATATAGATTAAAAGATCTAAAAATAAATTTAATACATTATTAATTTTTTAACATATGTCAAATTGACTATAACACTTTGAATTCATGAACAAATCGTGACTTAAATTGTTTTACAAACAACTTCCATCAAAAATCCAACAAATGAATGGTATGAATCTTAACATTAATACCTTTTTTGGTCTTCAGTCTACTTTCTATTACATTGAATAAAATAAAAATATGATGACACAAGACTTAATTGCCAAGAATTAAACCAGTTTAAGATTTAAAACTTTACTGTTAAAAGTGAACAATTAACATAGTTAATGCAAATTTATCGTGACCTCCCCCATGTCAACAATCGTCAAGCTTCTTCAAACACCTTCCAGCCCAAATTTGTTGGCATTATTAATGGACGTCCCCATAGGGAAGCAAGAGTTAAACTTCACAATAAGTCACACTGAATAATTATTTGATAAATTTTAAAGTAACAACTGAGTCTTGGGGAATTTCTTAACTATGAGATTTACAGGTATAGAGTTTAAAAAAAGGGAAGAGAGCATCTACACAAGTAAGTGTTGAGATAAAATTCACAGGAATACAAACAAACTTCCGCAAAGAAGTTTTTAATAGTGTAGAACAATAGGATAAAATAAACAAAAGAGCCCTAATTACAGTGAACAAAATAGCCTTAATTACAGTGAACAAAATAGTGAGGTAATAAAAAGAAAAGAAAAAAAAAACATTTAAAAAACCCTATGAATTTTTCTGCTGTCGTATTAGAAGTTGTTTCAGCAAAAATGAAACAAAAAAAAACAAATATTATTTGTTGTGAAAGGATGATGTAATGAATAATATATATATAGCTAACCAACAGAATGCCATGGAAAAAAATGAACAAACATAAAGGAGAAATAAAGCGATAAATCCACAGTAACTAATGTTGTAGAGACAACATTAGTGGAGGAGTGAGAAGTATTAGATCCTAGTGAAGGTAATATATAACAGTACACAGAATTATAACAATAACGGATGATTGTAGTCCATGATATGAATCATACTTCTAAACATACATACCGACTTGTTTTTAATCTCTCTGGCCAAATCAAGCGCACTGTACATTAGCAATTTATTTTTCACAGGTGGCACTTGTTTCTTGCTTCCCTTATAGTACATGGAAAATAGTTTATCTATTACAGCATCAACCATTTGGTGCACAGTAATGACAAGATTTAGGATAAAAAATCTTAACACTGCTAGCCACCATGACTTGCTTCCCACGGGTGTTCCCATCTGAAATTTGTTCAAAAGGTTGGCTACAATTATACACTTAGTGACATTCAACAATTATATTTCCATTCTCTTATGTTGCTAAACAATATAGAACTTCAAACCAAACTAACAGGACCTTGTTCTGAACTACATGTTTGTTATATTATTGTTATCTAATTCCATCAGGTAATAATCCAATGAGATACTACATTTCATGTTGAGATCTTATTACATCAGAAAAAGAATGACATTTTGGACGCATTCTCCAAATGTCAAATAAGATCCAAATCACAAATCATTAGTCTATTTGAATTATGGATCCACTTTACATTTTCACATGCTTCACTTTATTAGGAAAATTGATTAGATAGTTTATTCTTCCTTCAATTCTTATAAGTATTGTTTATAAAATAAAAACACTGATGATGCAAGCCTCCCTTCCGTACTAATATTATCATAAATTTAAAGCACTTCAAGACGGTGTTAAATAACTGACTTATGGCATAAAATATAATAAAGATAGAAATAACCCGCGGACCAGTAAAATTAAATAAACTAATGAATGAATAAGGTTTATGAATACATAAATTTCGCTTCCATGAAATTCTTTAAGTACACTTAAATCTAAAATTAAAGAAATGCCTTATATCGCCAATACAATGTGAACGTCACATGCACTACAGCTGATATCAACTAAGTCATAGAACATACCTCATTTGAATTTGAAGTACACATGGCTGGGCCGACAAATAACTAAAATAGAACCACTGCTACCACATCAAAACTCTAAATGAGGGAGTATACCGCCAATGCGAACAGACGATATCAGAGTGAATAACTGAGTGAAAAAATGTTTCATATCTAGCAGCACCTTACGGCTCGCATGACGACGGCAAAAAAAGTTAAGTGCTGACTCAGGAATCAAGGACAAGTTCAAGACAGAACCGTGAATCCGATAAGTAGGTTTGGGTAAGCACTGTGCCCTGCTTCGTTCACATTCTTTCAAATATTCTTAGGTTTAACTGGATCTTTAAGTTATATTAGAAGAACGTAGTTGGCGCTTTAATTATCACAAGAAAAAATTCCAAGGTGTACCCGGAAGACAACCAGTGGAGTAGGAGTATCCAAGAATCTCGTCAATAGGGAATGGAAATGTAGAGGAATATAATTACTTGTGATAGGTATTTGAAATTTGAGGAAAATTCAACTTCACTCAGTCAATAAGGAAGTACGATTTAATTATTTATCCACATTAATCTTGTGAAGCTGTCATGAATGAATGTTAAATGAATAGCTGTGGCTAAATAAAAACTACTTTATAATGTCACTCCCCACATCCTAAAGCAAATCTGAAATTATAGTTACGATTGTTTTTTTCTCAGCCGAATAGGAATCGTAGAGGCGAGACAACTGGCTACGTGGTGCACTATATTCATTTAGTATCTTGTGTGCTGTTCTTTCATATCTTTTTGGTAATGTAAACAACTTATTTTTAATCAAGATTAACTTATTTGTAAGATGATTTCAGACGGCAAACTCTGGCCCCTTTTGCTGATAATGTACACAATTATTCAGTCTGTATCCCTACGTATTCAAGGAATAGTGGCATGATAAGGCACTGCCTTTGATAACTGAGTAAATGACATGTTAGGAAGAACTCGAATGTAGAATTACTATTTAGCCACTCAGTGTTATGGACATTAAAAATTAAAGTAGAACTTAACCGAATCTCAAACTAGAGTGAAGTTGCATCTGAAGGAGAGCTTCTAGTAGCTTGCACAATACATAGCGTATTACTAGAGCAAAACCGGTGTTTTCTCCGGTTTTGTCCCGTAACTATCTTACGTTACAACTATTGAAAGTAACCTTTGCCTTGCGTTCATATCGGTACGCGAAAGATTTCGAAATAGATACCTTCACTTCCGCAATTAATCGAGCGAAGAGTTATTGCGATTACTCCGTCGGCCTTCAACGTAACGGCCTAGTTAACATAAAGTAAACAAGGTGAGAAAGCTATGGGAAACTAGAAGTGAGAATGTGGGGTAGAAGGCTCGTGAAAGGCAGCTTAGGAAGACCGATGGTACCGCTATGGGATGGATTCTTATTATCGTTCAAGTGAAACAATGAGAACATTGTATATTAAGCTAAGAAACAGTTACGATTAAAAATCAAGGGGCAATTCAGGCAAGGAATCCTGCTGTCGTTTACTGAGCTGGAACAAAAAAGTCAGTTTACTGACTTACTTTCCATCATATCAAGACAAGTTCCACCGACCTATGGCAACCAAGCTTTACTATGAAATCTTACTGAATGATAAAATGGAATTATTATTTATTATAAGCCTTTCATATTATATAGAAAATTTTTCATACCCAATTGTTTGCTAACATATTCTCTTTCACTTGTCTAATGCTTGAATTTTATTTTATAACCTCCTTCCCATTTCGCATTATGCTATAATTTGAACTTGCAAGTTTTCTTTTAGAAGTGTATACATTAAAATTATCTCCCTACCACTTAATGTCAATGGTAATGTAATAATATGATAAATAGAGAATTATCTCTCTCAGGGGACACTTAAAATGTCTATTGATATGGAAACTGCTATGTAATTAGAAATTTTCTTGTATATTACTGAAATTGATTAGCCTCCCTGCACTGGTCAGGAATATCCGTGACATATCTTACGGGTCTTATCTCTGTAATCCTGAAAATGAAGACCTTTGTCTTTATGATTGCATCCCATTCTTTCAAATGTTTCATCAAAATAACATTGTAAATAAAATATTTTCTAGTGTAGAATACTTTAAGTTCTAACAAATATCCTAAATTCATTGAAATTGCCTAAGAAGGAAATTATCTCAACTTCTTGCACCAAAAGAAAATAAGTTATCTTCTAAATTAGTTATTGATGTTGACTAGCTAATAACATTCAAAATGCTAGTGGATGAAAGAGTATATTATCAAAAAAGGAGTTGAAATATATAATACCGTTGATAGTTTTCTCTTTAGTTGCTCCATATTTCCTCTAATTTAAAGTCACCAGGGAAGTAATCCCTTGAGGACTATAGGGAAGAATATAAAATCAACTTCTTCAATGAATTCAAATAGCCAATTATGAGCTGACAGTTCAAGCAATTAGTTAATAAAATACTAATGTAGTTTCAATTAAATTCAACCATGTAGCAGTTAATACTGAGGGATAAGTATCCAGTTAATTCAAGAGAGAAAAAATAGCTTAGTTATAAAAATTTGATTAGTCTGAATGTAATCATCCTCTTTATTCCACTAGCTTCTACAATGTTCAGGTCTCTTTAAGGTGCAGAAATAAAAAAAACAATGTGGCTTTACAAGGTTTTTAGTTTTCAGGTGCAAAAAAATTCAATTGATCTATCACAAAAAATTACCAATCAGAGCTAGAATTTTGCCACATAACCGACAACACCCAAAGGCTTGACTTGCAAGACCTCCCCTCCCATTGGGAAGAACACTCTGGATGTGCAGATGAAAAGAACAGCCAACCCATTCTTCAAGCGCACTAGGTCCAAATCACACATCCTCACTTTATTTCATAGGTTTTAAATGCATTATGGATCCATTTTACATTTTCACAAATATGCTTCACTTTTATCAGGAAAAACATCTCTCAATGTAGAATACAGTTCAACAAAAGATGAATTCCAGCTAATTATAACTGTTTTGCACAATTCCTCAAAATTCATCGACACTTAAGAGAGACCGTCTGGGAAATAACTTTGGCTTTTGACGATGAAAAGATGTCTCCTAAACTGCATGGTATTCTCATCTGGTATTCCTCAGAGCACCATTTGATAGTAGTCAACTCTTAGACACAAAACACTCCTTGTAATTTTAACGTCTGACGTACGTGATTAAATATTGCAGAAACCAATAATGATAATCTGCATCTTCGATCACTGAGAAAATCTCCTATAAACACTGTAACGTATGCAGAACAAAAACATAAAACATCAAAACAAAACTAATGCAACAAAAAGAACGACCCAAGAGATCAAGCCGATCTCTCTCGGTCACTCTTCTCTCCCTTCCAAGCAAACTGCTTAAAAATCCTAAAGATGACTGAAACAAATCAATAGCTCTTCCCCGGATGACAAAAAAATAACAGGGGATCATGGGACATGAGCCAGAACATAAATCCATGCTTATCTGCCAGATATCCCAGGAAGAATATTATTAAAGAAATACCACTTGGAATTCGCAACTCTCTCCTTAAACTTACCTGAAAAAATGAAGTACTATCAATTACCATAAATTTTTACAATCAATGGTCAACCCAAAAAATATTTCCTTGACTGTACAAAAGGTATTATACGTGTAAAAGTTAAAGAAGCTACTGCTGTTTGAATAATGTTAAGAAGCATTTGAAAGCCATGCAGACAAAACACCATTAAGCTTCTGAAGATGTCTCAAATCAACATTTGAGAAGAATAAACCAATGGAAATGCTGAAATTTATTAAATGAACCTCTATATGTTCTACGACAATAAAAGACTTATTGGTAAAAAAGTTGCTCCAATTTCTATCTCTAACTAAATATCTCAAGCTTCCCATTAAGTAAAAAATGGACATTGTCTAAAATGATTTTTGATTTCCGAGGATCAATAGCAATGCTAAAATTAAAAATCAATTGCTTTTAACTTTTTGTGGTAAAAATTTAATAGAAACCTCAAATGTGTCAAAATTTAATAGAGCAGCAGCAACATTGAAAAAGTTATTACCCAAATATGTTTAAGCTTTTCCATCTAAAATTTCATTAGGAATGTTTAAATTACTCAACACTACAGGCTATAAGAACATATATATTTTACACAAAATAAAGTGCAAATTTAGGAATACTGCCAATTTTGGAAAAACTAAAAACAATACATTTGGAAGGTAAACAATAAATACCGCAAATTCTCAATGAACTGCTAAACCACAGGCACACATTACTTATTAAACATCAATCTGAACCAAACTAAAGTTAAACCTCAGATAGGTTTCACCCGATATTTTTAGAATTTCAAGAGCAGTATTACGCAACGAACAATTGGTTTATTTGTGAATGGGAAGGATTTCAAGGGAAGGAAAACCAACAAGGATTTAAAAAAGCAGAACCTCAACCACATGACCCCTCACTCACGTAGATAGGCGCTGGGATAAAAAAGGCACTACTTCGTTGGCTCCCAGAATGGAGGCAGCCATCAAAGGGTTCACAGGAATCGTCTCCTCTGTGGCCTACCGCTACATCTAGTGCCTCCCTAAGAATTTAACCACATAAGCTTTGGTGTGGGGGACAAATAAATGGGAAATATCTTGTCGGCTGAACCACCTGTATCACAACCTGAGGCAAAATGGCAGATATTGCACAGATCTTTGCATCAACGTATCACAAACTGCTTCCACATCCCTCCGTTAGGCTTTCTTCTCAATGCCATTGACTATTGTGAACCATCAACAAGTTAGGGGAGCTGAAGCATCTGCGAGGATGCCAGTCAGGTGAGGGGTGAAGGATTAAAGGGGCAGTGTTGGTGCTGCCACCACTAGGATGACGTGCTGCTGCTCACTTTGCGTCCCCCCTTCACCACTACTGGTCGGTTCCTCAGCATTCCCTTGCGGCGCTTGGAAGTCTGGGAGAAACAAATATATAACATTTTCATTTAAAAATTCATGAAAAAAAAGTTTTAAGCGAGCTAAATTCAATTCTCAGCTACAAACAACTAGCAGCCTTAAGATTCACTAAAATGTGCTGATAGCGAAGGATAAGGAAAATATAGGAAATCTGACAAAGAATATCTTACAATTACACCAATCAGGGTATACCATAGAGCCAATGGAAAAGATTTACTTGCCCCAAATCATTGAAACAATTAATTTGACACACTTAGGGATAAACAAAATATGATCATGTTGTTACAGCGTTATTCTACTGGTTGAAAATTTAAGTTTAAGAATAGATCTATGATATTTTCCTTTATCACTATTTTTCTGCACAAAACATTCAATAAATTACTGATGGATCTACATACATGAACATAAAAAGAAAAAAAAAGTAGTACCTGCTTAACTATCTGATCAACTAAATGTAGTAATGAACAAATGTACCTTTACTTAATGAACCTGGACATAAAAGAACTAAATAGGAGCAAGAAAATTATAAAAAATAATGTACTGCGGAATAAACATAATTGATGACCTAGATAAAAGCTACTAAATTAAGAATCATACCTCATAATATTGCATAATGGAAGAGTGATATGATATAGACAACTAAATACCAAGTAACACCAATTGGTTTAACTACCAAACAGAAGCTAAAACCAAAGATATTCACGATGAATTCAAACCAGGTGACTCTAAACAGAGTTGTAAATATGAGAGAAAAGCAGAACATAATTCAAAGTGAATAGAGTCATAAGAATAGGCAGAGTTGACTGCCGTCAGTTGTACAAGATGAACCCTCTTCTTCGAGCCATTCTTCTACTTCAGAGTTCATGGGAATGATACACTCATCCTGATCGAAAACAAGGAAACAGTTTTGGACATCCTTAGATCATTACATCAGCATTTCAAAATCATTCCAAATCCTACCATAAGTTTAGACGAAAGATATTGTCATAAGAAGAATCATGAGAGATCTGATAAAACTGATCATACAGCATCAACAGAACTAGAGGTAATGAATAAATATCACTCAATATTTCAAAATTAATTGGAAATCAAGTATACAGAAATAATGCACCACCTCAATGCAAATGAAAAGACTTAATACCCACACAAAAATATTTCATAGATGAATAATTATAAGTAGTTTCTCAAAAGATATTACAAAATTTATAAGTAATGCTTTTCCCAAAATATAAATTCCACTTGATAGCAATGTTTAGTAAGATAAATTTGAATGACAAATTTAACAATTTAAACAAAAACTGAATTCTAAGGTGGAATTTACAATGTAATACTTTCTCATCAATCTTACATTAAAGAATACAACATAGATTGACGGTATAACACTCTAAATTATTGCAACTAAATACAGCAAAAATAGTAATCGAGAGAGTTTGGAATTCACCATATTTCTCCAGATATACAGTAAACTCGGGTTTATCCAAAATGATCGAGTCGGTGGCTGGTTCGGATAAACCGAAGTCCCAAACGGAAATATGATCGTAAAACGTGCGTACGTAGAATGCTATTGATATGGTTGTGAATAAGCCTGTATGTTTTTGACAGCCGTGTTAAAAAGTTGCAAAAGTATGATTGAAAACTCAAAGTTTTTAAATGCTGAACAACAAAATTCGTTTATTTTGCGTTCTTACAGAAAAAATCCGCCTTATTTAGCAGCGGGAAAAAAACAGGAGTTTTAATTTTATTACCTACTCTTTTGAATGGAAAAATAAACAACAAAATTAGGGGGGGTTAGGTGCATTCAGAAAAGTTTGTTCGGATAAAGCGGATTTCGGATAAACGGGAGTTTACTGTATAAGGCACTTTATCTTGAAAATATTTGGGTCTAACAACAGGGTGCATCTTGCATTATGGTAGTAGATTTTTTCAAAAAAACTTCATCAATTGCTACCCCTTGCCAGATCAGTATTTCCATTGGTTGTTTTTACTCTCATCATGCACTTGCTAGGTTTAGGTTAGGTATTTACATAACATATTTTTTCAAAATGTTAGGTTCATAAAAATGGGGAAATAGGGTAAATCTTCCAGACTTTCATGATGCTCACACATTATAAACAGTGGAATATACGAGAAAGTAAATATAAATTAGAAGAAAGGAATCATATCTCAATCTCACCTTCTTAGAAGCAAATGGCTTACTCCTTTTAATTTTTCTTTCTGCAACGGGTATCCTAGGTCGGTTGAATTCATGTGGCTTCTTCACCCTGATTATTAAACACAAATGGATGAGAAATTTGCAAAGAATCGTGACTTTTTGCCAAAATTTGGTATTACAATACATAATGCTATGGAGTAGTATATAATTATGAAAACACCAAAGCTTTCAGAATAGTACCTATATATCCTGACAAGCCAATGCTCTGTGGTATAAGCTTCATCCAAATAAGTTAGTTCAAAATTTTTATTCCCAATCACAGCATTCCTAGTTCTGTCAAATCCTGCAGGATTCCTATAATCCAACTGAATAAAACATATATTAATTGATTTTCATAAGTAAAAAATAATATCACATTAAATTATATTCAAGGAGCGTCAAAAGATTTCTAAAATGGCAATACTGTACCTTGAGTTCTCCAAATCGATAATAACTAAGCTTGTACATTAAACTGTTCAACAAAGTGGGAGTTCCCTCAGAATCCACACGGAACTCGCCTCGATCTGTGAAGTAATCACTTTCCTGAAACATAAAAGTAAAAGGTTGAAAATCCCTGTCAATTAGAAGAGTAATACTATGAATAAATAAACTATTCATGAAATGCACAATCTTACATAGTTATTTTTTTCTATAAAATGTAAAATAAACAACTTGGTATTCATGCAATGATTGTTTTACAAAAATATTTTAGCCAACAATGTTATTTTATTATTGACTAATCAAAGCTTCTTAAAGAATAATCAAACTCAGTTTTTAGGTAAGAGACATCTACAAGAGAGACTTTAACAAAGAATTGGAAAGTAATTTCAAAAATACAACTTGATATTTAGTACTTTCTCAATGGTAAAATAATATAAATGTAAACAAGTCTTGTCTTAGGGCAGAATTCACATAAAATTTGGCTCTTCTGATATTATCCGGAGTTGTGAGTACATTGAATAATTGTGAACATATTGAGTTATTACTTGAAATAAATCTTCCTTTCAAGGTCTTAATCCCTTTTTTAATTTAAAAAACAAAAAATAATAAAATAATGTGCAATAAATGAAGAATTGTTACATGCCACCTAAAACTATTTCACTTATAGCACAGGTTTCAGTTGGTTTGCAGAATAGCATTTTAACAAGGTTAACTGTACTTAAACCAACAGAATAAGAAAACCAAAGCACTTGGCATCTTCATTCAATTTTTCTCATAAGTACTCTCTAAATATTGAAAAGTAGTGGGTGAAAACAAAAAACAGGACAAACCCTGATATCCTTAGGATGTTCTCCTTCAGCAATTCGCACCATCCAAAGGAACTTGTTTATATCATCTCCAGAATACCCAATGACTCCACCAAATATGACCAGAACGTAATCAACATCCAAAGCAGTCATTATGGTGTATGCAGCACTCTCATTTGAAGACATTGCTTTACCAACCTGAAATGGAATTTTTAAAAGGTCAAATTTTAATTATAAGGGTCTCTTTTCAAGTTATTCGGTTATATTAAACATACGTCAGTTGAGTATCAATCATAAAGGTATTTAAAATCATCCATTCAATTTACGAATCCATTTTTTAAGGTTATAAAATCTGATGAGTAATTAACAATACATATGAACATAAATAACCTCCCTCAGGGCTTAAGTACAAAAGTGTACCCTGATACTGACCATACTTATTTGTAGAGTCGTTTGGTCCCATCTGTATCTTTAATAAATATACTACATCTTGATAACACCCTAGCCAAAATCAGCAATTTTTTCAGGGAATTCAATTGAAAAATACAGAAGGTATCTTTTATAATATTTTGAAGGAATACTTTTGACTACTGCTAGATCAGCTTAAGTGTGGAATACTGCTAAATTAACTTCAACTAAATTGAAAACTTGAAAATAACAAATAATCAAACATTTTTACAATCTAATAATTCAAAGGATTGATAACATACTAAAAAAAACCGTACATAGAGGTTGCAGATAAAAATTTTAACTTCCAAAAATTACATTTCAGCTTTAAAATTTATAAAACCCCTTGCTTTATAGATTATTTGCACACAAAAGCTAGTGTTACTTCTCTAGTTAATCTCTGTATAAAATAAAGTAAGACCACAAATGCAATGGAAGGAAATTGAAGTTCAGACATCCTCTTATTCATCTACCAACGATAAGAGCAATCACACACGTGGATGTTATTCTAAGCACTTACCAGAGCAATATGACTGTTATTCCAAGTGTTATTATCAACTAGAGTTGTCCGATTGGCCATTCCCGCTATCTGATACCCATAATCCCACCAAGACATTACACGAGCATCAACGTCAGTGTTCTGTGATAGCCAGTGGTATGCTTCTCGAAAATCGTCCAATATTTGTCGGGTTCTGGGAAAAAATGAGTTTATTCATGCAATTACAAAACTTTTCTTAGAAATTATTGACTATAATAGTGGTGATAACGGGGAAATTACTACAATGGAGTAACAAATAATAAAAAATGTGTACAACATAGCTTGAGAACAAAATCAAGGGGGCTGAAATTTTTTAAATTAACTGCAAAACTCCATTTTCACTCAACACAATGTCATCAAGTACATGCATCCATTTTTAATACGTTATAAAAAAGCATTTTTTCTTTCGTACGGAAATTTAATTTGAAATGAAGATAATTAAATTTTTTTGGCAGACATGACTGCTAACGTATTGTACAAGAAATACAAAGAGTACTACTATCAATTGTAAGTAAACATATGAAGAAGTTTTTGTATCACATGATTTGAATGGAGCTTTAGTGATAAGAATCCTTTTCAAACCAACACCTTCGAATTTTAATACATACAAAATTTATTTTATCAAAGAAAAACAAAATATTAATCGCATGGAGGAATCAGGGTGGCCGCAGAACGGGATGTTAATAAATCAAGGTCATTACAAGGTTTTTCCAGGTCAGGTCGAGAATATTTCAAGGTCAAAATACAGTTTTTGGTTTTTATTCAATTCTTCAATTAAAATTTGGAATTTATTCCAACAAAAACAAGGTACAACTTTCAAACTTTACCCGGAAATTAATGTTCACGCGAATCAGTGGCACAAATGGCGAGGGTTGTTTATGTACGAGGCTTCAAAGTTTTTCGCGTAGGCAGCGCTGGTGCCAGAATATGAATGAGTGGTTTATTTCGGATTGAACCAGGATAATGAGTTGGATCAAGATTTTTCAAGGTTTAGCAAAAAAAATCGAGGCGTTTTCAAGGTCAGCAAAAATTCAAGGTTTTTTCAATGTTCTCAAAGTCCTGTGGCCACCCTGAAGAATGGTCGACCAAAGTCTGATTTTTTTCGTGTCTATTCTTCCTTGGGAACCTTTCCTTTTCCAAGATGCATGACCTTTCTTGCAAAGTCACTTTTAGCTTTCCTTGCTAAAATATTACATTATACCATATTAGCCCGAATATAACGTGATATTTTTCGACCGTTTATTTTCCGTTAAAAAATCGACTCGTGCTAAATTCAGGGTTTAAGTAATGGAATGTGATATAAACGAGGGCATTTTCCTATTTAGATTGAAACGTGACTGAACGTCCAACCGAATGTTTTACATTACTTAATTTTATTGACATGAATGTAACCTGTGTTATTAGCTATAATTACCTAAATAAATGCTTATCTGATTGAATTTGACTTTCTTTGAATTCTTTTATGAGTATTATTTTGTTTTCTAAATATCTTTATGAAAATTTCTGAGTCCCGTTAAATTCAATGTCGTGTTATATTCGAGCTAATACGGTAATAATTTTTCTATCTTAGCTGATCACTTACCCATCTTGGGCATATGAAGCCAAAACAATAGACGGGCTGGAGTAGGCATTGGAAGTGACCCACGTACAGTGAACAGCAAACATCATCAGCAGCATCAAAAGAGCAACAATAACAATGGATCGGATGTTCAAACCCAAACCACCACCTTCTTTAGTGTCATGAAATGAGGCCACAGCAGAGCTGTCCCCACTGCTTCCATGTCTGGAGGAAGGAGAACCAGGAGGAGTGGTAGACTGACCATCATGGCGTCCTCTCTTTGGTTTACCAGCCTACAAAATAAGCAATCGTAACTCAATTTACATAACATACTGCCAGTTGATAAACTCTTAAACTTTATCTTAATAACAGAAAACTATTTCACGGATAAGAATAAAATTAAATGAACATCGTATGAAGGCAAGGAGAATGATAAATTATGATTTTCCTAAGAATTATAATAATTATGGTGCTCATAGGTTAAACAGTGTTGTACCGAATATCTTTAATAAATTCCCAACACATCTGTTGTATTTAACATCATTAAGCGACGTTAAAAAAAGAATGAAAAACTTCCTACTACACAGTGAGACAATATAATTTTTAAATTATTATTTAATAACCTATTTTTGATAAGATCTGTATATGGATATAACGTGTTGTTTTATGTAAAACTTATGATTGTTAATCGAGTATTCTGAAAGTATTTAGAAGTAAGCTATATTCTGTAAGTCTTTAGTATTTTATACTTTCTGGTTGTCTGCTTATTTGTACACCTCCTGATGACCCAATTATTGGCTCAGGAGGACCAGAAGGGAAACCAATACCTTCAAGTGCAAAAAATTATTGTATTATATAAATATATATTGTATTATGTCCAATAACATGTGATGTAATATATGAGTAAAATGAATACATATTATTATATTTTAAATTTCAGCTTTCCATTATATGGAACTGAGGTATCATGATATTAGTCAAGAAAATCAAATAATTACACAAATCGCAAAGGTAAGAAGCATAAAATATCTGAACTTACTAGCTAAGGATACAGTTCTTAACTAACACTAATGAAGTATGTGATACTACACTTGAGGATCAATCTTTGAAAAGATTTTAATATAAGTAGAATTGATGTCTAATTTTTAGGAAAGCAAAATCTTAGAAAATGTTATATTTGTAAAAAAATGTAGCAATTTCAGACTGGGCAACATTCAGTTTCGAAAAATCTTGTTATGTATACTGCATTTAATAGAAAATAATGCAGCATCTAATGTAATGTGGACCCCAACATTCAAGCATCAGTAATAGAAATTTTATTATATAATCTAATGCACATCTTCAGACAAGCAGCTGTGCCATTTGCAGCGCAGAATAGGCGTGCTACTACACACGTATATGCATAAACACACAAACACTGTATATGAACCATAAATAGCCTATGCCAAAAATCAAACATAAGTGGACACAATATTGGTCATTTAAAAAGTTTGATGGGCTACCAAAATCCCTTTCAGGAAAAGCCAACAGTTTAGTCTGAGGGGCTCTCACAGTCAAAACATCAATAACACATTGGTGGAATGTTAGAATATTTATGTGGAACCAGGATGAACCGAGTTTCTAGTCCCCCCTACGGGACATGTGCAAGAGTAATATTTGCAGCCAAAAAGGGATCTAAAAGGGTACACATCATTTCCGAGTAAATATGGTATACGTCTCTTCTCTTCAACTTATAAGTCTCAATCTTTCCCTGAAATAAAGTTGTTTATTATTATATAAATATTTGAATTTATATTGACAAATTCTTCTTCCCAAAATAATTTCCCTTTTTAGTACAACATAACAACAATATGAATTACTTATAATAACTTTGTCGTTAATCAAGCAAATTTACTTACTCAAATATTACAAAAAAACTTGTACAATTGCACAAAAAATGTTATTATGCTTTACCGGTTTCGGTAGCAAAGTACCATCATCAGAAGCAAAAAAATGCTTCTGGTGATGGCAATTTGCTAACAAAACCAGTAAAGCATAAGAAATATTTTTTGTGGAACTGTACAATTTTTTTGTAATTTTTGAGTTAGTAAATATGAAATTCCACCAAATAACAGTGAAGAATATTTTAAGCAAATTTACTTTTATACATAACTGAAAATATGTATAAGATGGAAACATTATGAAAAATCAATATAAGAATATAAATGGTGAAAAATATAAGCAATTAAAAATATATACAACAGAAACCTAAACTCAAACTTTTCTTTGCCTAATTGATAATAAGGTAGCAATAATATAGAGACCTTGTCATAGAGGCTACGACCATTCTTCCCACTGCTGTCATCACCATCAGAGTCTCCGCTAGCGGTGAGAACAGCACCTCCTCCACTTAACCATGCTCCTGTATTGGTGTTTGATCCTTTCTTTGTGTCGGAGGAGGATCCCTCCTCCTCTCGGAGATACAACTCAAACAGTCGAGAGAATGCTATTCCTGATAGGATGCACACCACAGGGGTGAGGGTGAGCATCAACCTCACCATCACACCAGCAAAGTAAACAGCACTCAAAGCATACAGTACCACTAGGAAGGATAAAATAAACACCATTCTAAATTTTTATTGGATATTTTTCTCCTACATTATTGTTTATAGTCCTTAGTCCTGATTTAAAAAAATGAATTTATTTCAATGCAAAGTTGTGCCCCAACTTGTACTAATTTGACGTACATATTTTTTGTCAATCCTGCTGATCATGTAACTTCTGAGTATTTATGTATACTCTACAAAGAAAGAATAATGTACAAATGGTCCATCAAAATAAGTGTGCTGCATTTTAATTCTTCACCATGAAACTTAGGCTTTTCAAGAGTTTTACGAGTATACAACAATTGTATTAAATAGCTCACCATATATATTGATAACTAAATGATATTGGAAAGAAGTTTTTACCTGGAACAAGGAAGTATGCATTTTATCTTTTCAGTATCACTTTCCTATTCTTGAAATTAACTTGTTAACAATAAGTAGAACTTTCAGATTCAGAGTTTTGAATTTATATCACTAAAACAGAATTTAACAAATCATACTAACCAAAGACACGCTCATCATTGATGTCCCGAATACAGTGCCAAAGCCCAGCTGGGAAAGTAGGTACAAGTACATGCAGATCAAATAGGAAAGAGAACCACGTGGTAGGTTGGTGCTCCGATACCGATGCTATAATGGGTATATGTATCTTGGCGTAACCTGTGTCCCACAGGGAGTAAAACCTAAAAAAATATGAATTAACTTTTAGAAAAACTTTCTCTTTCAGACCACCACTAAAAAAGTGAGTTTAGGTATCTGGTATTTGGTATCACTTCTTCGGGTAATTAAATCACACTGTTAAGTAAACTTAAACCCCTTTTCTCTGAATTCAGCTCACAAAATTTCATGAATTCTACTTGACAGTTTTAATGTAATATTACCATTGTCACACAGATGTGAAATTTCATTTGATATTGGAAGATAAATTTAAATTTGAAAAATTACTGATTCAAAATAAGGATGTTGTATATTTGTGAAGGGTCCACCATGAGTGGAAGCATCCTCCGGTTATATCCTAGCAGAAGCATACTTACAACTATAAAAATGATTGGCAATCATTGATTGATTGATAATGATGTGACTGATGAATGAATATGCATTAATAGGATTGCGCAGTTTTACTGATAATAATTCTAAATATGAATTTTAATTGGTTGATTATCTGAAAGTGAAGTCTGAAGTACGAGATGGAAGACTTAAGCTAGGGTGAATTTACCGTCCACTCCATGGAGCAATCACTCCCAAGTAAGTGAGAAGTACCACCACAAGGAACACGGAGCCTGCTGCAATAAGAGACGCAACTCCCAAGAAGTGGCGTATATCTGGACCAGTCAAGTGCCTCTGTACATATTTCAGAAAAGCAACAGCATTTATGAGGGCAAAAACACCTGGAATCAAACAAAACAAACATATCATGATAACTGCATTTGAAGTCATTAGAATACCTAGACAATAATTACATGATATCTTAATACAAATAAAGATAACGTCAATTCAAAATTTAACAATTTAATACCAATTAATGCAAATACAGATATAGTTGGACCTCACTAAATAGAATTCAAAGGCACCTGAAAAACGTTTGACTAAGGGAGTTTTTGAGTAAGGAAAAATGGCGCAATAGGAATAATCAAGGATAAGGTTCTTTCAGCTTTTATAATAAACATTTAATAAATTGTTTTTTTATGTGAATATAATATGGTTACGTACCAGTTCAAAAATGTGTGGCATGTACACTTAAATCAAGAAAGTGCAATGAAAAATCTTACATTTAGAGGAAAAAAGAGGTTAACTTTCATTTGGTGTTGATGTGCATCTCAATTGATAATCTCCTCAATCTCATCTACAACTCAACACACATTTTCCTGAAGATCTGGCATAGATGCCAAGAATCTGTGTAGGATGTCAATTTCTGAGATTTCTGAATAGGTATTCAGAAAATTCAGCAAGGGAGGTTGGAGCCAAAATATCTTCAAGTTAAGGAGGTCCAAAACGCATTTTACTGGAATTACTGGTCTTACTGGAATTTAGCCAGGGACTAACAAGTAATTTGACTTAGGGAGTTTCCCGACTTAGGGGAGTTCGACTTAGTGAGGTCCAACGGTAACATCAATTTCATTGTTAACTCAATGCCTATTACACACTATCAGGTAGAAAGGTATTCATGTTTGCCTGAAAATTATCCAACGCAAAACTTCCAACTTTTTTCTATTAAAGCTCCATTAAAATTTAATTTCAAGTCTTTTGATACCTGAGCACAGAACATATGCCAAAATTTTTATAGATATCACTTGAATTAAAATTTTGTAGCAAGAAAGATATGCTGAATGTCCAAAATTTAAGTTATAGTTCACTTAGAGTGAACTTTATGCAATACAGTAGACTTAAAATGTTGAAAAATAAAAAAAAAATTGGAATCAAAGACATAAATCAAAGAATTAAAATTGTGCTCAGGGCATAATATGTCAATGTCTTTCCAAAGATTGATCTCATCTCCTAAAAGTTTATAATTGTCTTTTGCTGGTAAGATAAATATTTTTATGTTTTAATGACTCCTTGATTGGAAGAGAGGAACAGAAAAATCTCCATGGGTAAGAATAGGCACACACCTACTATTTTCCCCTCTTCAAGAAGACTATCATATTCTAATCTGTTCTATATAGGATTAAATGCCATCATATTCTAATTGGAAAACACATGAGCTAAGATTAATTGCCTATGCGAATATGTAGGTGAGTTGTTCAAACCATAGACTTCTAAAAGAATAATTTCATCCAAGTACTCTCAAGTTCAAATCAAAAAGAATATTCATCAATTTTCCTCACTTTTCTTCAATTTGTAGAACCACATTTTATTTAATTCTATAAAAGAAATAAATCTTACAAGAGATGAAAACAAGCTTTACATCCCTTTATTATAGACAATATTCTGAATAATTTGGTGTTCATTTAGAGCTATTAGGTAAGTGAAACCTGAACGGTCTTACTTTCCATGTGGTTTTTACCAAAAACTCAAGGAATAAACCATTATTCCTCGGAGAAACGAAGCTTTACAGAAGCTTACCATTACTAAAGAATCTTACCTGCCGAAGCTATATGCTCTGATGTACGCACAGGTTGGAAACCTACAAACGGAATTTGCATTGATAGAAGTAGTCCAAGGATGTAAAAGGCAGAGTACGCAGCATGCAAGCGCGCAGAGAAGCGCCCCAGCGCCAGAAGACAGAATGCATGCAGGGGCACCAAGTTGATTATGAAGACATAACCACCCCATGCTGAAACCTGCAGAGGAAGTCAAGGATTTCAATGGAAAAAGAAATATTACATACATTTGTCACATATGTCTCTAATATTTTATAGCAAAACCTTTTGGAGAAGAGAGATAAATCTTCCAAAATGAAAGAGTATCTTACAGTCACAATAACTCAAATCCTAAACTCATACCCCATTTCTATGCTAATTTCATTAGATTGATTCCATCCATTCATGTAATTATAAATGAGAAAGACTAGGATAAGAGGCCATCAGCGGAAAATCAAATCAAGATTCATGCTAATGTTGTTTCTCAAAGAAACACCAATCTATAAATAAAACTTCAGCTGGTTTCTGTGGAGAAATGCAGATTTGAGATCTCTGCCAGATAGCACTTGTTAGAAGTTTGGAAATCATTTCAGGAAAATTTGTGCAAGCCATTAATACTGATATTCAAAGAAAATTTCACAAGTGATCCAATCAAGCACGGCCCCTGAAAATTCCTCCATTTTTTTCACAGAAATACTCATTTCTGGCTACATGTACAATGCTTGAATGCAGAGAGAGTTAATGTACACAAATACTGATACTGCGGAAATTTTGAGTCTTAAAATTTATGAAAGATGACTTAAACATTACCATTACCACACTCAATATGCATCTTTGATCAGAACTTCACAGTCTTAACCATGCAATAATTATTTATTTCATAAATTACTATCCATCTTAACAACATTTTTGGGTATATTTTAATTATTAAAACACAGGCTTGTCATAGGCATTACAAAAGCCATCCTGACATTCAAAATACTTCATGCATAAAACTCTGATTGCTGCAAAAAGCTGTTTCCAAGACAATGCTCATTGAAATAGTAATTGAAAAGGCAAAAAGAGCACAGCAGAATACAAGATGTAACATATACTTACCATGTAGAAATAAGAAAGTGCTGTCATGCTAGCCCAGAACACTGATCCAGTTTTCACAGATTTCACCTAAAGTGGGGAATAGGGTCAATTAATATATTTCCCAAGATGTGCAAAAGCTGATAATCTAGCCATTAGGAAAATGCAATTACCCAGAGGTAGTAAGTAAACTGCAGAGCAAAAATTGCAATTCCTTCATTATCGTATGAACCTGCGACAGATCTGCTAATGTATCCAGGAACAATTGCCATAAAACATGCAGCAAACAGTCCAGCACCTGGCGACCACAGCTCACGGCCCAAGAGATAGGTTGATATAGCCGTCAATCCACTGCAATTATAAGCCAATAATTTTATCAATTGAATGAAAAAGGCACAACATCTGTATAGCGCATTTTCATGCATTGAATAGATTGTCAAGAATTTCTTAAGTACACATTATCTGTACTGCTATGAAAGTAGCGTCATTTTAAACTGTATGTTATCTTGTAGGTGGATATCATTTACACAAAAATTCAGTTATAAAGTCCAAATTGCAAAAAATTTAAGAAATAATATTACCTAAAAGTTGGAGCGAGAAAAACACAGATATCCCTAATATGAACAGGTATGTTGAGAGCATGAAGAATATAATGGATGGATCCAGAGGTGACCATTAATCCTGGATACACAGTTCCTCCAACGATGCGTCCAAGAGGGTACCACGCACGCTCGTCAAACCAGTTGAGGAAGTTGTAAAAGCCATGCTGCACCATGTATGCAGTGGCACGGTAATTGAACCTTAAAGAAAGAAAAAATAATTTTAGGCGACAAATTTTAGGTATTACAATACTCTATGATAACAAAATTTATGACTTGATAAAGCAAATTCTGTGAGTAACCATCCATTGGACAAACAAAGATATATAGACAGTGCAGATTTAACAATATTGCATCTGCAACGAAAGAGAAGGATAAACTTTTTAGATAACAGTCCTTCAAAGTTTCCTGTAAAAGAGAGACTGTGGTATGTGACAGATGGACACCTACGTGAGAATTACAGGTTCAATTCTTGATCTCATGATAAATTTTCACTGCCTCTGATTCTTCGGAAGACATATTGACAGCTTTTGGAAGTTTTTTTGGATTGGCAAGAAAAATTGTAACACCAACTAAGGAATTATATTTCTGACTTACAAGCTATCATTTTATGGATAAAGAATATATCAATATAGTAATCCCTTCAACATGAATAAATTTAGCTTCACACAAACACTCAATTAAAATCTATAGTGTACAAAGTAATAAATCCTTAATAGGTTAAACAAGAATTGAAAAATAGCCACATGACTTGAAACTAGGTCTATCACTTTCTGAGTATAAGAACTTAACTATCATGCTTCCTCAATCCCACATCCATATCGTGGATCACCACTATTATGCTCATAAACACCCATTGAACAAAAGTGGGATTGATGCAGAATAGCAATTGTGTAGTGAGAATACTAGTAATACTAATAATAGCATGAAAAGTGGAAAACTTGGATTCAAGTTACAGTCATGTTGCCATTTTTCAGTTATTTAACTATGGGTTTATGGTGCAGGCTTCCTCATGCTTAGACAATGTTCAAATACTAGTTGATATTTTATGCTCCACTTCAGTATTTTTGGATACCTAACTTGTATCTTATTTTCAACGAGTAATACACGTATTTTCAACGAGTAATACACAACTCTGTCTATTAGCTCATATTCTTACTTTATTTGCAAGTCACTGAATTCATAACACAATAAAATATTAAGAAGCCCTAACATAAATAAACATACTAAGCACTTTTTGAAACTATAAAAGCGACCTATCTTCCAATTTTTAAAGAAAACGTATAGTTTTCTAAAAATAAGTTATTCACCTTAAGCTTTCAAAACAATATTGTTTGGAATACATACAAATCCACTTATACAATCCAAAGATTCTACTTTTTCTACCCAAAGCAAGAACTCTTGTACTCAAATTAAATATTGAAGAAAATTACCACTAATAAAAATAGGAGTACTAACATAAGATTCAAAAATATTCTTTTAAAATACAACCAAACTATTACATTATTTCAATTTTACGAGGTACATTGAAGTATTTCATCTGTACCATTCAATTCAATGCAAATTAAGGATTTTATATAATGTATCACGAAGAAAAATATAGGAAATATAAAAAATATAAGAAAATATGAAAACAGAATAATGAGCAACATCGTTTTGAAATAAAACATTCAACAGAGTGAATATTCAATAAGACATTTAAATGCTGCATCTTTATCAAGAAAGAGACAATTTTTTCTAAATCTAAATCTTTCCATATGCGAATGCAGAGCACTTGATGGCCAATAAAGATATTACAGAAAGGCAAGGAACCTTCATGAAAGGAGAATGAACTATAAATTCTCAATGATATCTTATCTGCATCACACGAGATGATATGCACGCGAATGCAAATTGAATGAGGACAGACAAAATTCTACCCATGGAATGCCGTTTGAAGATGAGAGCATGCCAATTTTGATAAATATTTTATTCTTCCCCCAATATACTCATAGATCCCATCACTGGCGAGACTTTCCATGAAATACTTGTTTTGGCATTCACAGATTACTAGGTAAACGCAATATTTTACTCTTAAATAGCTTCAAAATTTTTAAAAAACAATTCCTGATGAATGTAAAATGACATTTTAGAATGAATTCTAGCAGGATTATTTTAAATGAAAACCATATGAACCAATAAAAGACTGCTCAAAACAGTTACAAACATAGACTAAGAAGAGAGTACAATATAAATAAGCTCTATCATATATTTCCATAGCTGCATCATGCTTGAATTTGCTAAATTGTAGCATTGATGGTAACTTGTGTCAAAAAGTGTGTTTATTTAAAAACATTCCAGTTACAAATTTCCTCGATTAAATTTATGACTTGTCAGATCTGATTTAAAATCTCCAGTTTATTCCACAAGAAAACTATGTGAGAGAAACATAACATGATCATTCAATCTGAGCCAATATTTTGAATCTCAGACAGGCATCCTACAAGAGAAAAAATGTATGAAATATTCTGAAGAAAAATTAACTAACTTTTATAAGCACATTTAAATATTGATCAAGAAACGTATAACCCTAATCATACAGTGAAATCTTCATCAGAAAACTAAGATTATTTAAGTTATATTGGCCAAAAGGTTAAATTAAGCCCATTGCAACCAATTTAGAAGCATGATATCGCTAGCCTGAATATGATCACTTAAGTGGCACATTAAAGAAGTCTCGATTTATCTACATCGAACATCCTCATAGAAGGAAATGCACTATAACAAACTCCAGGGATACATGTAACACAATTTAGAAACCGATTAATACAAGACTACTGGAAACTAAATGAAACAACAGTATTGCGCATCCGAGTATTGAAGTAGACGAAATTCATCTACTTGGCCACTACTTGACAACCTTTTGCTTAGTAAATACCACTAGGCTCCTACTATCAATTCTACTTCTTCCTTGGAATCCATTTTCATGATTTACAATAAAAAAGTTGCTATCATTTAATTAATGAAAGTCGAACCTCAGAGGGGTCACATTTACCCATTTTCTTATTCATTTATTAGTAATGTAGTTGACTAGTAGTAGTGAATTCGAGACTATCATATCCTTCACAGGACATTGGAATTAAGTAAAAGGTAGAAGATTGAAAAGATTTCTCCTTCTAAACATGCTATATACCAACCCCAAGACTGGGATTCATAGTGCTCAGCATTAAAGTGGCAATTTTCATATTGATACTTAGGTGCAAATAGGGAATAGATTTTAACAAATATAAATAAGGTATTACAACTAAATAAAAACAAAAATAAGTAAAGCTGTTCATTTAATTTCAGCACTTGTAAAAGACTGACTTCAAGGTTAATCCAGCTTGACTTTAAAATGAAAGATTTTTTTAAATTGTTAGCCGGAAAATTACAAGCGATCAAAAAGATAACTTACCATGGATCAAATTCATGAATAATACTTTCAAATCTTATTACTGCAAAAAGACGTGAAGCAAATCCCGATATCCATGCTAATAACAGAACTGTAAAAGTTATTAATGTTTTCCAACCCGAAGGGTTGGATAGGGAAGTCTTCATCTTCCCGGCTGCGACTGCGGCCGCCATCTTTAGAAGTTAGACACGTATACAAACAGGCATGAATCGCATGGCTGAGAACTGCCGGGTATATACGTGATTTAGAGCCGGTTGATCACAGAATATTTAGTCATTGTATAACATGTTTTCTTATTCTCGTAAGGACAGAAATGTGATAAATCCTCTCGATGAAAATGTTTAATATTGATTTCCACTGATCTACGCACTGAGCGATTTTGAAAACAAAAAAGCTCTGCCGGGTGCTTTAAAATATAAAGCAATGAAATTTAACATTGAAATCCCCTTGTATTCGATTACAGTTTATGCAGATTTGTGAGTTGTACGAATTATGCACATTTTTATTGTCAAAAATTTTCCAGTTAAAAAAATTTGTCGGCTAGGTTAACCAAAATTATTGATGTTATATTTGACTGGAATTGAGGTTCCCCAACCCAAATTCCTGTCTTTAGTTGAAATTACTTGAAAAACTTCACTCCTCCATAAATTGCAGAGTTTACTTTTTTTGACTGGGGTGGGAAGGATAGTTGTGGACTTAAGAACGAATTAAACGATGAGCCCAATTTTTATAGGCATTTTTCTCTTTCTCACTATTTAGCAAAAGTTTTTATTAGATCAGCGCTGCTAAATAAGAAGGAACAATGAAATATTGGCCCCCTTATCAACATTTTCTTTGATTCTTAGTTATCATCTATGCTCCTATGTGAATTAAGTCCCAATAAATGCTGTGGAATTCTCAGGACCCTAACTTTCTTGACCCTCTCTTTCACAATAAATTCTATGAAAGACAGACAAAAAATGGTTGGGTGAGAGGTCCACTTTCTGCTAATTGCATCCGCTTAATGGATTTAAAAAAATATCTAATAGGTAGCAACTAGCAAGCAGCTCATCCTTTTTTCTATGAATGAAATCCATCAAACTTATTTACATGGTAATAAAAGTCCTCATAAGCCATAGATTAAATACAAGCCTAACCCTTTTTTACTAGGATGTAAAACCTACTTCTCCTACATATTATACTGAATATATCTGTGAAATAGAAACCTAAATGAGTTTTAATGGATTTAATATGTTATCACATCTTAGAGATTCATAAAACTTCCAATTTAAAATGTGAAGTATTCAAAGTAATATATTACTTTAAACATTACTTATTACATATATGTACTAAATGATGTAAGTAATAAATATTGTATGGTATCCTGAGTTGTTTTATTGGTCTTAAAATAAGATTCTGATGAAGAAAAAGTTAATTATATGCAGATTAGAATAATGAGATTGGTTGTATACAAGTCGAGTTAATTTTTAAGTAAAAGTTGGTATGCAGGGTCTAAGCTAAGAAATACTGAGCCCTTGGTAGCTAATAGGGCTTGAATCCCTTTCATTCTTCAAAAATGTCTGTAAATCATGAAAACGCAGTTCCAGCAAAATATGAAGGCATACCGAATTCGAAATAAGAGGGGAGTATTTTGAAACCATATTACATTGAATTTAAGAAAAGATCTGAGAAGTCACAGCTGTCTTCTCATAATGGTGAAAGTATTCCCTAAAAATACAAAATAATTTACTGCATCAAAAATGCATGTACAATATAATATTTTTATACTTCCACAATTCCACTTAATTTTCCAAGAGAGGATAAGGAGGTTGTGACATATGGGAGGGAAAGAAGATAGATATCCAGTTTACATTCACTCAGATGGAAGGATTCTTGAAGAGAGAAGATAATGAAGTCCATTTACTACTTTATCAATTAACCAACAAAAAATTGGCCATGCATGAAAATTTACTACCATCAATACAGTATATTGAAATATTTTGCATTATTAATAGATCCGTGGTAAATATTAATTTTGGAAGAATCCTCATAAACACCCATTAAGAGGCTGAAATAATTTTGTCTATAGCAGCAATATACGTCCTAGGAATGAAAATTAGTTTAAAAGACATTCCTAAATGAAGTTCTCCCTAGATCTTATGCAAAATTAGCAAAACGTCACATCTTTTCATGCTATTCAACTTTTTCTCCAATGGGCTGAATATTTTAGTCATTGGATCCCGGTACTGGCCATAATAACAAGATATCCCTATATTTCTTATAGCCTTTGGTCAATCTTCCCATTGAAAATTAAAGCTTTCTTGACTCCTTGATGATATTAGTTCCAAAAATATATCAATAACAGATTGATATTGAGATAAAGAGAAGAAATGATTTAGATATTGATTCAAGCAAGATTTGAATTCAATAATTCTGGTACACTATCTTCTATTTCAAATCTGTCTTCCTTGACAGTTTGATATGAATTATGAAAGGGAACAGTTTATGTCTATTGACTACAGTAGCATAAAAGGGTTCACCTGTGGAATTGAAAGAACAGAAATTGAAAGAAATAAAAAGTATTACATCATAAATTTATTTCTAAAAGTTGGTGTTATGTATGTGTTTATATGCATGGATACAATGGATTTTTAAAAATATTATATAAGAAATATCTGACATTCTTTATTTGTAAATTGCAAATTCTTAGGAATGATTTAATGAGCAGATAAATTTTAATAAACAATTATAAAAATTTCCATTTTGAAAAGTATGTTGGTTAACTATAAGAAGCATTCATTTGGAAACACTTATTGAGACTGACACAAAAATAAAAAGGCAAGAAAGCAAAGATTTTAAATAATAAAACTAATGATTCACTATGTTTATCAATAAGAAAAAACAATTGTTTTTTATACAACATAAGTTAAAGTTTGAAAATATGCCAAATATTGGAGATATAAATCTTTCACATCTTTGATAAAAATCCTTCTAAATCATTTATTAGTCTAAATTTGACGTTGTCAAGGTTCAATTAAAAAATAAGTTATTTATTATTATATGTAAATATACCAAAATTCAATCCAACAAAAATAAAAGCTAACAGAATATCCATTTTGGCCACTTGGTTTTCAAATGTAAGGAAATTTTAATTCTACCAATCTGCACGTTAAACACAACACAACAAGGAACAAACAGTAATTAAGAAAACAATTTGATTATGAACTAGATAAAATTCAAAAATTACAACCAAAATTACTTGAGGGAATTCAAAATCAATCATAAACAATACAAATTATGTGCAAAATCAAATTACTTTGAAACAAAAAGCACAAAGAACTAATTTAAATCAGCTATCACAAGATTATCCAAATTTTCGAGCTAAAGGAATAAACAGATCCATACTAATCCAAATGCATACAAGTGATGCAAATGAAGAACTTCACTGACATTTCAAATCTTGACATACCATATGCACATGATAATTATAACATATCACTTTAAATAATTATTTCTTTTTATCAAAGCCTTGCCTATTACAATCATATTCTCTCACTAATTTAACCAACAATTCCACAACTTGCATAGATAATTCACTTCAGACACTCCAAGCTATATAATAATGAGAATTTACCTGAATTTCTTAGTTTACATAAATTCATAACACAATGACTATTATGACAAATCACAAAAATCAACACAGCTGATGACAAACAAAATTCAGAGTCATTGGGTACAAGACATTCCATTTACTGTACATGAGAGTGCCATAGAGGGGGTGTATTTATATAGCAACGTATTATTCTCACCTTTATTATTTTATATGCTTGATGAATCTTAAAAGGCTTCATTTATTACATTGGCAGATATTACTCGTGAATGGTTTCATTTGGAGAATACAAGCCAAACAATATACTGTAACGTTTGACTTGCTTTGTTCTTCGCTATATAATCAGACCAAAAGATCTTAAAATCAATCTCACAGTTATCCCTCAGGAAAATAAAACTTTTGGTGTGTAAAAATTTTCAGCATATATAATATATACACACAAATATATGTGTATGTATGCGTGTGTACAAAACACACACATATACATATGAAGGTGTAACTATTCTTTGTGCTCAATGGATTACATTTTACATAATTAAAGAACAAGAAAATGAAAGCCTTGTCATCTTAATCTAATTTATAAGAACCAGCTTATCACAATACAGTTCAAAGGGCTTTTTACCAATCAGTTCATATAACCTCGCTTATACCATTGAATAGTTGCATGCTATCAAATCAGTCATTCACATTAAAATGTTAGAAAATCACAGAATATAATTTCCAATTGTAATTGAAAATTGAAATACATCTACAAAGACAAAGTGAAAAAATACTTCAATATGTATTAAGCTTATGCCTGAAAAAACATTCTTCAACTGTCACAATATCCACTTCATTAAAACTTAATAAAATTCATATCAGCCAACACTTAACAAATCATCCATTGGCATCAATCATACAACAGGCTTCCAAAGAATATTTTATGCATTCTTCAAAGGCATCTAAAATTTTGCAAAACTTCAGTTCAAATCAAAATAAAAACAATTTCATTTCCAAGCATATTAAAACAAATATACACAGTCCTTCACTTTCCTCTGAAAAATCGTTTCCAAGCACATGTATCCCCTGTTGAAGGGACTA
This sequence comes from Sympetrum striolatum, assembly GCA_947579665.1. Lineage (NCBI taxonomy): Eukaryota > Metazoa > Arthropoda > Insecta > Odonata > Libellulidae > Sympetrum > Sympetrum striolatum. The sequence goes on from OX388350.1 coordinate 11,219,633, forward strand.
GATCAATAATGGAATATTCTATCATTGCGTCTGAGAACTGACACGTTCGTCAGATGAGCCTAGATTTCCAATCTGCTTCCTTTGCAACAGTTCCACTCTTTGCATACATCTTAACAGGCACTGACAAAGTACATGCATCCACGGAGGCTTCCCTCTTTCTTATACACAAGCTTACAAGTATAATACCAAGAGTGAATCTCGGAATATTATTCTGCCAAACTCTAAGAATCTTGTATGCATCAACCATTTGCTTTGACAGGAAATGATGCTTTTTCCAAAAGCACCTGGCTATGACAAGAAAAACATTTTGAGCCCACGAAGTCTACTCTGTGTAGTTAACTTCATTCCATTCCTCTGGGGCCATCAATAGGCATTGTATGGAGTACCTCATCCAGTAACTGCAGGGCTCTATGAAGGTGGACCTGTTGAAGATGTTAAGACATTAACTTACCGTAATTTAAGAATATAATAATAAGAGTAAAAAATGAGCCAAATGAGAAACTTCCACAGGTAATTTTCCATTCAAACAAACTCAGTGCAATTGCAACTTCAAGGATCACGGTATTTCTTAATCACTACTGAGATCAATAAGATTTTCTCATTTACATCAGAACTTTTTAGTTCAAAAGAATTGATATGATATATTGAATATTTAACTGGATATTATTTATCTAACTCAATCTTACAGTGAGAATAATCCTTTTCTCAAGTTGGGAGGCTGTTTTTTGGATTGAAATAGAACTGATAAAAAGTCAAGGACGGGCACAGCTGATATCCCAAAGGGATTGTCACCAGGGCCCATTTGAGACTATCGGTGGGGGATCCGCGAAGATTCAGCAACACTACTGACCATGTGTCATTAATCAATAGTGATATTTCTTTTGTATGTATTTTTATTATAGTAATTCAATACAATTAACTGACTAAAGTTTCTCTTCAGAGGCAAACAACAGAGACTGCCGCAGCTAAATTATCAGCACTGCAAATAAAAAGTCAAGGGGAACATAGTATACAGTGTAACAACGTCTAACATTAAGACCTGTTTACTGTGGACTAACTTGTACAAGTAAAGGTACGTTTGCCTGAATCTACGTACTTTTGCATGAACGAAATTCATGAATGAGAGCTCCCATGGTGCATGATTTTTGTACAAGTTTTCATACAGTTTTAGGAGGTCATTTGTAAGATTGTTTCCCTAAAAAAATCATTTACATATTTAGCATATGTAGACAACTCGGAAACGGATAAAGAAAATAATTTATCACATGTTTACCTCAATTTTTTCTAGGTTAGCAGAAAATTAGTTTTCTGTGGAGACATCTTACAAATGACTGATCTGATAACAGATCTGATAAATAACTTTTATCAATTCATAAACAGAATTAGAACGTGTTCTATTTTAAGTTCATGCACTCATACCTTTGTATAAGTTGGGGGGGGGGGGTTAAATGATAAATTTTTCTGGTTCATTCACAATTAGATTAATTTGCACAAGTTAATGGATTGTGTAAACAGGCCTATATAGAGAAGGTGACTAAGTATTTGTTGTAATTCAAGAATTAAACAAAAGAGAAAATGCACAATGATGAACGTATTTGGTGAGGAAAGTTGTACATAGAAATTTCTTATTATTCATTGAACACATTTATATTTATAAAGGGTTTGGAAGACAAATTTTATTCTGTTTAAAGAAGTAAGACGGACTGTATGAAAGACATAAATATGTGAAATTAGATTTACATTTTTCTATAAAGAATTCAATTAGTATATTCAGAAGCAGTTTTACTTTATGTACGACAACTTTAAAGAAAAAGAAGTCCAAAAGTTCTCATAAATACAAATTGTGGGCTTATTTTTTTTGGCCAGAAACTGATAAAGAATATCCTTCTCATAAATCAATTCAAGATAACAAACCTCAATCCAACACGGTGTCTCTTTAATTGACTGCCTTGGATAATCTGGACCCCATCCTTTCACAAAACTAAGTCGTAAAATGCAGAGGCGTCTAAGGTCATCCACCCCAATGCCAGCAGCAGCACTCAGACCTGCAAGAAGAGTACAACTTAGCTGCTGATTACAGAATTTACAAAAAACAGTATACAATCATGTCTTAGAATAACATAATGATGATAAAATTAACAATAAAAAAAATATCAAAGAAATAAATGGGTGCTATTAGAGTTATAATAGCATTGAAAATAACTAGGATATCATACAATGCTATATGACATGTGATCCTTAAAATAAATGAGAACAAAAGATAGGTTGAAGCAGCTAAATAAAGTTAGACAAAAAGTTTACTTTAATTGGTATCACAAAAAACTGCTGACAATAGACATTAAATGAGAGAAACTAGTTTGAATACTCCTTTTCTCAATGAATGATATTAAAATTGACCATCTTGACAATATGCCAGTCTTGATGTTTCTGTTTTAATTCCAAGGTATACTCTGGTTTAGCAGCAGGGGGGCAAATGCAGAAATTAAGAACTTCCGTGAAAATTTTTAAGGAAAAAATGCAAAAGTATTAAATTTTAAGTGTTTAAATTTAATGACTGATAAATACATTTATAATGCAATTACTGTGTCTGATAGATATGATAGTTTTGGGAGGTATTTGCTTCTATTTTTCATACGATGAGGATGGCTTTGAAAACTTATGAGCATGAATGAGTGAATGTGAGGCAACATTTGAATAGTCTACACTGAATGTGTTGAATAAATAATTCCTCTTCAAATCATCACCCCTTTTTCATACCCTGTTTACACAGATTAAATGAATTGCAAGTTTGAAAGCAATATATTTGGATTATGATCTAGAGAACATTTTTGAGAGCAAAGAAAGATACACACTTATGGCAGGAGCAATTCCTCCCACTGAATGTGGTCCAGGGATGTGACCAGCTACAGCAGCTGCTTGCGCTGCAGCAGCAGCCTGCGCAGTGGCTGCCTGCTGCTGCATTTGTCGGTGGCATTGACGCAGATCAAACACCTTCAATAAAAAATTTGTTATCTCAGAGGAAACACTTATCTATCAGCATATCTTGAATGTAAATAAATTACACAAACAAAAATAATAAAAAAATAAATGCTCATGAATAAGGAATGTTAATTGATCTGATCTTGAATGACTACAACATATGATTTAATTCATAAATTTGAGTAATCAATGCTAAATGCGAGAATGAACATTTTCTCAGATAAAAATTTCTCACAATACCTTAATATACGCTGAGGGGTAAATCTTGTGAACAGCATCACCAGGAGCTCTCCCTGCCTCTCTGTCCAAATAGTACGACTGGACAAATACAGAATGGTCACTGAGGCAACGGAGCCAAACATCACCTTCTCCTCTAAGATCAAGCTGGACACCTTTACCTATATGCAATCTGGAAAATGAAAATACAAATATAGCTGAGTCAGAAAAATTATACAAATGAGGTTAGTCAGAAAACTTACCAAAAATCTAATTTTTGCATTAAAATTGAGAAGAAATTCACGCAAACTACTCAAACTGAAAATACTAACATAAGTAGCAGCATTTATATGCATTTATACACTTAGTATTACATGAAAGCTATGATACATGAAATAAATATATGTAGATAGTTTCCGTTAGAACCTAAATAACACAAATAAATGTCAGTATTAATCCTGGAGGTTGATCTACAAGTTGTCATTGATAATAATAAAACATAAAGATTCTGACTTTGCATTACACATATCTTGGTTAAACCACTTAATTAACTCGTAAAGAGGTTGACGAACCTGGCTCGTTCACTTTGTTCAGTGCGGTGGACATTAGAAAGAGCACCGAGGCAGAATCTGGAGCCACCAGAAGGGTCGACATAACCATCTACAGTTACTGAAGGGCAGGATGATGAGGGAACTTTGAAGGTTTCTCCAACCTGAAACGAGAGATGACACACTTAAAACAAATCAATCCATTTTTAACATGGAAATCAGCTTGATGAATATGGATTGATCAAAATGAGAAATGGAATGATTATCAGTGAATCACCAAGAAAAAGTAGATCATTTGAAATAATTGAAAATTTTACATTAAATGTAAGGAGGTAAAGCATCACAATCTGAAACACTGTTGCTATATTTTAATTTTCTTTTTGATAATAGAAATTATTTGGAGCGAAGGACTTTTCTAATCTTAGAACTATCCTCTTTAAAATGACTATGATCTTCTCTCTTTTTTAATGATCTCACTTTTTTCATAAGCAAACATATTAGTAAGCAAATTATAACCGAATCTTTCAACTCTGAAGGCTGAAACCTGTCATTTCCAAAATTTAAATTTGTCAAAACTAAGAAGAGCTTTTGTTGATTTATTTCTGTAAATTATCGTTCAGTCATTTTCTATGCAATTCACTACACCAACCTGTGAGTCCAGCTCAAAGTAAGCCACAGAGCACCAATATTCTGGAGGTGGTTGAGATGAAAGTTGTCTGGGCTGAGCACTTAAGGCCTGGGCAGACCCTGCAGGGCCTACTTGAGGCCCTACTCCTCCCCCTTGGGCCCCTGCTCCTCCTCCAACCATCCCTGTAAGCACAAGTCAACTATAAACTCAAGGTGTTCAGACCAAACATTGTGGAATGCCATCTAAATAAATAAATAAAGTCCTCCGAAGTTTTCAGCAAATTTAATATTTCAAAACGTCCAGTTTCAACCTTACAGTTAATTAAATTTGTGGAAAACCACAAAGGACTTAGTTGATTTATTTACAAGTGAACTAATCCTTTCAACTTTTCACACCATGGATCAATTAAATCTTAATTAAAGCAAGCGCATTAAATAAGAAATACTATTATCCTTATTAAAAAGGACGAACTTAAAATAATTCCTGAAATTTAACCACACTAGCCAGAGAATTTCTAAAAAAAAAATATATAAATTATTTCTCCACTTATAAACATTGAATATATTATAGAAAAAATGTATTTTCAGAGCATACATAATACCAAAATTATATTACCTAAGCTTGCAAATAACTTAAATAGCATATTTTTGTAGTTATTTGGCCTTCACTAATGAATACCAACTCTCCAAAGAAAGACTTTGTCCATAAATATAAATAATACAATTAATACTACCAACCTAAGTTTTTTTTATTTGACCAGTTTAAGCACAAAGGCCCTCTTCAAGCCCTGGGTGGCAAAAGATGGCCTTTATGCCAAAACGATATAAAACTTTATAGTGTGGAAATTTACAGAATTTTTCTCTTGCTACAGTTCATCTGCTACAATTCGAAAAGACGATGGAATAAAGTAATACATGGTGCGAGGAAGTGTGCACCTTGAAATCCAAAGCAAGACAAGTGAGAAAATTAGCGACATGAATGGGTAACAAATTTTTCACCGTTTATCCTTGGATTTTGCACAAGGCACACACTTCCTTGCATTATATCCTTCGAGGGGATTACTCATATTGTTACATATTACTCATATTACTAATAAACCATCCCTTTAACAGAAGTGAAATTGATGCTGCATGATATTTTAGTGGTTAATGGGAAATCTGGGTTAGCATCCTAGACATCTAGCTATTTTTCACTTCTGTTTAGCTTTAGCTTTTATAACTAAAATTGAGGAATATACTGAATTATAAATCCTAGATTCACAAAAGTAGATTATTCACTATTTTTAAAGCAGAGGTGGAGGCATACAGCCACATACTGAAATGGGAATATATATGAGTCTTATGCACCCCCCTGAATATACCTTAAAATTAAGGACATATCCAGAGAAACGCCTTATAGTATTATGACATATGCATTTATTACTTTGAAATATAACAGAATAACAGAAGATCCAGCATCCTTTAGAAAAATACAAACTTTTTAAAGGTAAGCATTGTCTAGGATCAAAGTCAACCAGGTTGTGGTTTAACCATTGTATTGGAAGGAGAAGGTAACAAAACCTGAGGATTTCTTGGTTTAGAATAAATTAGGACAATGTAAAGACTCAATGACCGCAGCCAAGAGAATGAACTTAGTTTGGATGAATAGAAAGAATATATAAAGCTTAGAGACTGGCATACACCAAATGAATAGAAGTTACAAAATTGAGAGGATGAGGTAGACATAGGAAAATAAGTCTCAGGAATAAAAGGAAATGTTTTTAAGGGCTTTGTAGCTTTGGAAATAAAATTAGGAAAAAGGGATATTGAAAAATAGGAAAGAAATTTTGACTGATACACTCTATCAGACTATCTAAAGTTTTTTCCTCTTTTGGCAATTAGCACCTCTCTGGCGGTGCTCAACTACTATTCCTTTGGACTATCACAATCTTTCTTGGGTAGTGATTGAAATTTCTTCTAGTGTGCAAGGAACCAAGAAGATTGTAGCCTTGGAGGAATGACTTACAGTATCCCGAATGGGAAGAGCCCTGAGTATGGTCAGGAGGCTGCATACTCCGAGTGTAAGTGAGGGTGTTGCTGCCAGTCCATGTTCCCTGGGCACCAGAAGGGAATCCGAGAGGGGGAGAGGAGCCTTGCTGCCCAACGCTGCCACTCCCAGCAAACCCATTCTGGTGGTTGTGGGGCGATACAGGGGCTGAGCCGACTGGGCTCTGACTGCCTCCTGAAGTTAATGGTTAATGCAGATATCGCAACTGAACACACACACTTCTTGGCAATAAGGTTACCACTGGGTTTCTTTGTTAAGATTATCATTATTTGCAGACAAGAAAAATGTATGGGAAGGCCCACGACAATCAATAATTTTTAGAAGCTTAACTAAAACTATTTTAGAATACAAGAATATGTTTGTCGAGATAAAAAATTTAAATATGAAATAACTAAAGAAGAATTTTTATAAGATTAAACATGCTTAAAACGTATACATTAAGTCTGGTCACATTTAATTTTATCAATTGATAGGTTATATCAGTTTATAAAATTTCAATTGTTGCTTATACTCCCTTCCACACACCAAAATGCACCTTGTAGGGTGTCAATATAGATCTAGATTATATTTTGTTTTTGACGTAAGACTAGAATTAGTTTCTTTAAACTGACAATAGTGAGAATTTCTCCTCAGGGGAATGTAAAGCCCACGAGAATGAGAATTTCTAGACCTTATATAAACCAGTCCAGAATGGATTAACACACTGATCACCCACATCAAATTAACAACATTATACTTTCCTTTACAATACTGAGTGGGCAGCATAATGGTTTTCAATCAATGAGTTACTTCTGAAATTAAACTCTGAAAAATAGCAAACGTGAAAACTTTTATTCTGCTATTAGATTATTTGAAATAGCATCTTTTTTCATCTAGAAATCACTGTTCTTGGTTCACTGAGCCATATGCATTATCTTAAGAACTACCACAGTAATACCTGATTCAGATTCTTAACTAATTGTGAAATTTCTCCATTAACCATTGAGATGAATCATCAACTATAGAGAAGACATCAGAGGGTGAAGCAACCATTACTCCTCATATTTTAGATCAGTTACATCCAACTTTCAAATCGTCAACTTAAAGCAAAGATGCTATTGAGTAAATGGTTGAATTTTGATACACCAGTTTATCAATGATCTTATTTAATCCCGAAGCAATATTACCTATCCTCATACATTGACGCATTTTATCTGCAACCAAATCCTAATAAGTGATTGTATAGCATGAACAACTGACATTACTGTTAAGATCCAATTTTTGTTTAATAATCTGAAGATGGTCTCAGGCATTGTACAACAGGATAAGTTATGCCACAAAACATCCATGTCTCTGAATTCTTATGTCAAATTTACTTAAAACATTGATTTGCCATCTTCATATAAATTTAAAGCGGATAAGCACTTGTTAATGGCTATTTGCAGCAGGGCAAGTTATGGTTCTAGAGATGCTGTTATTTATAAGTATAGGATTCTCACAAAGAAATCATTTATAAAAGATATAGAGTGCAGAGTAAGAAGATTGTGGTAGCACAAAATTAATTTTTATTTTTACACAGAAAGACACTACTTAGACAGATACATTACACCAATACGAGTAATAGTTAGTAAGTTTGGAAAATTCATCCATCTCCGGATGGAAAAGACAGGAATATTTAGCAAATATGAAGGTTTCTAAACATAGTTGGAGGGGACTGAAGGAGACATAATGGGTTCAGGACAGATTCCAAAGCTGAAGATAAGTGTATAACAATAGGAAGAATGGAAAGTTTCACTTTACGGTAATTCCATGGGAAAGATAGTGAATAGCTCGTCACCAATTATTTTAGATTGTCATTTTCTGAGCGATAATTTATACCCCCCTAGATATCAGGGTTTCTGTCACAACCGTATTTACTCAAAAATAATCTATCATCGAATGTAACATGCACCCCAAAATTTGAGTGTCAAAAACAGAAAAATAATATGCCTCCAAATCTAAAGTGCACCTTAAGATATGCAGTCATGCCATTTCTTTGGGGGTTCTTACAGTGAAAACATCAATAGCGCATTGGTGGAATGTTGGATGAGTTACATGGAATCACGGTGAGCCAAGGATCCAGTCACCCCTGAACTACGGGACATGCGCCCAAGTAAATAATATTGTGCCCGAATCTAGTGCTCTGTCAATTCTAATACATTCCCTAATTTTTTAGCCGAAAAGGGTGCACATTATTTTTGAGTAAATACGGTATTTGGTGCCCTTCTTTGTCATTAACCTGAGAAAATTGCCTTTTTACAAAACAGTAATTAAACAAGGAGGTGCCATATAAAAACATTAGGAAAGAATAAAAGATTTTAATACAAAACTTGTACAAGTCCACAAATAAAAATAAACTGGTTAACCGGTTTTGGCATGAAACTATACCATCATCAGAAAAACTACAGAAGCTGGGCAATGGGTTATATACTTAGCTGGGAGGGGAGGGGGAAGCAAGTGAGGAGGGGAAAGGCTAAGGGTTAACCTGTGGAGAATGGGGAGGAGGAGGCAAGGAAGGGAGAGGAGTCGTTGGGGATGGAGGTGTGTATGAGTCTTTGTATTGAGTGGGGGGAGGTGGAGATAAATTTGGAAGGAGTGTTGTAAGGAGCGGTGACCTGTTGTTGGAAAAATGGAACTCATTGGTTCTGAAACCTATGTAGCTGGTGGAGGTTAATTTTTAACTCTTCTAAGAGATTCAGTCTAAAGCCTACGTAAAATGACAAGGGAGAAGGTGGAAAAATGTCCGTAGTCCAAGAGGTGATCAGTGAAGTGTGAATGTCCTTTGTTGTTGAAAAAAACTTTTCTTGATGGCATAGTTTCATGCCGAAACCGGTTAACCAGTTTATTTTAATTTGTGGACTTGTACAAGTTTTGTATTAAAACCTTTTATTCATCATGAAGTTCCACCAGATCTCTCTGGAAAATACTCATAAAGACAGAATTTTCACACACAACTTACGCTAATTGATGAATGACATAATCAGGGAATAAATAATGAGCCCAAAGATATGAATCACTAAAATATAGGTAGGGAAACAATATTTTCCCATCATTTCTTGAAGCCAATTTTCTTTGATTAGGTGCTACTCTTGAAAATGAAATCTAAAAAGGCTGCTACAAATATAAAGATGAAGATGAGATGAAAATACCATATTTACTCAAAAATAACAGGCCATCAAATGTGCGCTCTAAATTTCGAGTGTCAGGAACAGAAGAATCACTTGCCCACAAATCGAATGTGCACCTTAAAACATGCGGTCATTCCATAGTACATACATAATACTGTATACACATACAATGTATATTTATAAATGTGTTTACTGAATAGAATATACCAGTAATTGTCCATGCAGAAAATCCTATGTTAGTCCGCACATTAACCAATTAAAAATCGGTGATTTCAAAAGTTGGATGGGCAAGCCAATTCCCTTTCAATTAAAAGAACCCCGATTTTTTAGATGAAAAGGGCCCAAAATATGCATTATTTTTGAGTAAATACGATAGTTTACTATGAGCAAAATTTTGTTTTTCGCGATGAAATGCATAATAAATAAAGGTTTTCATACCATACTTACTTTCAAAATAAAAATAGCTGGACTTATTCATTAACATTTAGAGGTCGAAATAAAACATATCATATTTTCTGGCACATAAAGCATCAAACAAGAACATTAATCCGTAGACCTAAAGATGAGCCAGTTTGTTAATTTCCATTATCTATTTATTATGGGGCAAAAGAAGAAACACATTTTTTAAATCTATAATTAATACGTTTATAAATAAACTTTATATGAAATTTTTCAAGAAGAGCAGCACTCGATTAAACATTTTACACCAAAAATAAACAATAAGACTACTTCATGACCTAACAGGGACTTACCAACGACAGAAGCTGCTCCACCACCTCCTACACCACCAGGAGGTAACGTCCCACTATCCACTGGAGATGGTACACCTCCTCCACTACCGACGTCTGTTCCAAAAAAGACTCGTCCTTGCGGTGGAGGGGATGCTGGACCAAGGGGCATGAGGTGGGGATTTACTGCAAATTAAAACAAGTACCCTTGCATTTAGTTATTGGATAGATGTTAACACTTCGTGAAACTTATTGTATTAAGATACTGAAATCATACTATAATTATAATATAATCTATCGATTCGGTCGAGATGTTGTGTAAAGACATAACTGAAAACAGATTTATACTTATTTTTAACCTTTGTGAAAAAGTATAATCTGTTTTCAGTATAATTATAATATTTTAACAGGAATTAAAAGTAAGATTGAAATGTTTTCTTTTTAGTTTAACTTTATAGGAAATGGCTAATAAATCAGTAAGCCTATCAACCAAATGGCCATGCAAACACATTTCTAAGTTCAGTTCTTGGAAGGTATACACACCCTGACTGAAAAATCACATTTTTCATATACAGTTTCGCTTAACACTTCCACTGCGATGATTGACTTAAGTTGATCTTCAAATCTATATAATGTTCTAACAAATGTGTGGTAAAAAAGTTTAGCTGGTCATAGAACTTGAACTCACCAGCAGGAGAAGGCCCTGAGGGTTGCGTTGACATCTGCGAAGGGTGGGCTTGCGAAGGTGGTTGAGGGCCTTGCTGCAGCGGAGATTGCACCATTGCAAAAGACGGAGGGGGAGGGGCAGGTGCAGGGGTAGTTCCCCCTCCCCCGTGATGCACTGTTTGCGTTGCGCCTCCTGGCTGCCCTCCCACGCCTAAGCCTACCTGCTGCACACTACTGCTGCCAGGTACGCCCGAATTGCCCCCCATGACCACTACGTCAGTGCCATCGTCCACGTCCATAGTCCCCCCTCCACCTGCTGTGTACTCATCTTTGACCAGGCGATTAGGGCCAGGTTGGAGCGTCAGTCCTGAGAGGTCTGTAACGAACAACTGATTATTGCTTCCATTCACAAATTTAGGCACTCAGAACTTACATTGAAGGAATTAAAACCATGTTTCATCTGACCAGTAATATAGCTGGAAAACATCCAGCTTTGAGCAAACTCTCATTTAAACAAACTTGACCCATTATGAAACAAAGAATTGCAAATGTGGAAAGATTTCAGTATCAGTTAGCTGTATTGCTAGGATCTACTTTCCAAGAGTAATTAAGTTCAAGACTTGGAGTGGAAAATAAATACAGGCAGTTTCTGCATGTAAACACACTGTTAAGAAACTTTCCACTAGAGTTTTAATATACCTCCAAGCCTCTCTATATGTTTTCCCTTCTGAGTATATAGTATACCCTGTCTAACCAATGTATTTCTGTATGGGTTTTTCCCTATCTTATTTGCATTTACTATATTCCAGGTAAAAACTCTGAAGGATGTACTACTCTACTTTGGCAAAACTATAAACCACATTCTGCTGTCAATATTGTGGAAAGAAGTATAGTTTTCCTTCATCCTATATAATATACTTTGCAATATTAACATTTTGCCCGTGATGTGACAAGGAGATTCGATTAAAATCTGATTGTGATTTTTTTTTTCACCAACTACATTAACCACAACGAAATGGGATTCTAAATGTTAATAGGAGATGAGTTCATAAAGAAATAGTCTTAAATCATCCCCTGTATATTAAGAGATCCTCTCCTGTAGAAGGATGAATGAAATTTGGATTAGATTATACATAGATAAGAAATCTCTTCCAAAGCAATTTATCTATTTCACAAATCTATAAAAGACCAATCATCATACACGTAACTAAGTTTGAAATCAAGTTATTCTGAAATTAAAATAAGATACACATAAATCTATAAGGTTCCCTTTGTTAATTACAACTAACAGTTTTTTTCAGTACAGTTGTATAAATACATTCTAATGATGTTACATTATAAAGGAAAGGAAAAACAATCGAAGCAATTAATTCAAACAAAATCTACTAGCCATAAGTATGGATCAACTGATCAAGTGAAAAAGGTATCAATGCAATATATCTTGAGTTCATAAACTAGCTCATTATGAAATGAATGAATAACAGAGAATTGCAAGTTTCCAAGGAGATTACGCTTAAAATTGGTAAAAATTAATGTTTTCAAATAATTTGTATTACTTGCTTTTTTGAGAGCTTACTGAAGCTTATTAAACTGACATGAAAACTGACAATCTAAATCTAATTATAGTTTGACAAGGGTAGGGTTGAAATACGACAATCTTAGAACAAAATATGCTTTCTAATGCCAGCAGGAAAAATAGTAGGAAATTTAATGCACTTCAAATCATTTCAATTACTTAAAATAGAAAGTTTGCTTGTATATCTTTAGAATCTAGAAGTAAATTATAAAAATTGGAACAATCATGAATAACACAGACATGTTAATTAAGGACAAAACAAAGCTCACCAATACCGGGAGAAACAACGCGTTCATAATGGTATGGATTCACGCAAACGGAGTCACATTTCAGATCAAAGGCAAACTGGCAGAACTTGACGTGCTTCAGCTCGTTCTTGTGAAGGTCAGGCCAGCGCCAGATGCGAGCATAGATCACGTGTGGAAAGCCTTTTCGTCCAGCAACCTGGTGATGCAAACAATTAAAATTACTCATGAAGTTGTTAAATCGAGTCAAATCAAATATTTATAAAAACGAAACATTATTACTAAACAAATTCAGAATATAATCTTCTCGGTGACTCACCTGAAGTCGCCCATCCAGAGTCCTCTGGATGGTGACACACTTGCTATGGTGAGCCCCATTCGTTGTGATCGCTGTTATCAGGCTGTCAAGTTCATCCCGTTTCTCCTACAGAAAGCACAGAAAGTTTGAGATAAAACTTTACTAAAAATACACTTGAAAGTCGTAATTTATTATCTAATTCAACCAGAAAAGTTGCAAGAATATTTTCAAAGCAAAAAATAAAAATTTTATTGACAAAAAACATCATTTTTTTTCTAATAATATGTCAGCTACATTTTATAGCATTTACATTTAAACAAATTAAAATAATGGGAAGGCAAGAGCCCTAATGATTGGAATTTATTCAGATGTTCCAGGAGAAAAGTAGCAGTGATTTTTTTTTCATTTAGGATTAAATTTCATTTAGGATTAAATTTCATTTATGTATTAATTTAATTCATATAGAAATCGATGATTGTTAAAATATTTGTCCTTACAGGCTTCTGTACAACTTACGCGCATTTGCTTGAATAGCCAGTGTTCTCAATTCGCCCCTAAATATCTTCAAAATATATAGTCATAACATGTTTAAAACCATTCAAATTACATTTCTCCATTCTTGTACAGATAATAATTATATGAAATGAGTTTTTCAAGAATTAGGAAATCATGAAACCTAAATTAAACAAACACTGAATAACAGAATCTGAACTCAAACAGTCTCTTATGAAAAGGTAAGCAGTAATAATAATTGATTTTAGTATTTTATCATAAAAGGTTAAAAATATAACTGAAAAAGGCAGAGCACTACCATAGAAAAAATTATTTCACTAGGTGTATTTGCACGCTTTAGTAAGACTTATATTAAATGCAGTAGAACATAATAGTTAATAGAGTTAATTAGTTAACAGAGATAATTAATAATTGAATGGGAATTTATAATGTGTACATGGCTGTTTCAGACCCTCTTTGAAACAATATACAGCTGCTTACCTTCAGCTTCTTCACGAGACTCTCAATAGCCCTTTTGGCAAACCCTTCAGATTCTCCACCCTGCCTGTGGCACATCAAGCTGTGAACGATGCTGAGGCATGCATCAGCGGAAGTGGGGGCGTTCGAGGTCATGGTCGCCGGGCCCCCAACCTGGGCCACCCCTCCAACCCCGGCGCCAGCCCCAATTCCGCCACCCACGCCAGGCCCCTCCACCCCCGGGCCGACTGGCGACCACACCGAACCCACGCACGCCTCCACCCTAAACAAACAACAAACAAGATTAGCTGACAGGTATGACAAGGATTCTAAGGTACACAACAATCAGATACACTAAACACTGAAACAGCAATGGGGATTTAAGTTCCAATTAGAATGATGATAGAAAAAATTATTGATACAATTATAAAGATACAATCAATCACATTTACATGTGAATAAAGCAATTTAAAGTTATCCACTATCATAAAATGGTGTTATTTTCCTTCTGCAAATTTAATAGCATTTTAACACCAAAGCTATTCTTATTACTTCTTGTTAGACCAATTTAATCCTATTTATAATACAGAATGAAGGAGATATTTGGTACTTTTTCCACAAAAATTTTTTATTTGTACTACCGGTTTCAATGGAGGACCGTCATCTTCAGGTACAAGTTATACAGTTCAAACAAAATATATACTAACGAGGGAGAAGAGGGGAAGAAGTGAGTGGAGGAGAGGGAGAAGTAAGTGCGTTGGGGAAGATCGGGAAGGAGCGCGCGGGAGTAAGGGTAAAGGGGACGCTATCAGTGGGGGGGAAGAAAAGGACGAACCAGCAGTGAATGGAAAGGGTAAAGGAACTCATTAAGCACGGAAAAACCAGGGGAATTTGTATGGGAAAGGATTTCTAACTGTTCCAAGAAGTTTAGACGATGGCCTTTATTAGTGAATTGAATTATATATTAGTGAATTATTGGTGAATTTTACTATTTATAATAACTACTCTAAACATAAAATTTTTATTTGGAGTTAAGATAATAACGACAATGATACTACCCTAAAATTATTAAGAAACACCCAAGTGAAAATCATTTTTCTCCAGCAATCCATGCACAAAATAAATGAAAACTAACAAAGAAATGCAAAAAACTGCAAAAATATTAAACAAAATTGCATACAATGGTCAAACCTATATTTTGGCAGAAATGTAATCCTCAGTAGAAGCCTTAAGACTCCATACACAAAGATGGAAAAGAAAATTCATTTCTATCTTTGCATTTTTAAAACATTTCAATGCTCTCATAACAGAGCTATTTTGTGAAAAATACATTTCTAGGGAAAAATTAAATTAAATATCCTTTTTCATGTACTGAAAATATACAAGTAAGATACAAAGTTAAGGGGGAGTTTAGTTCAACACACATCAACAGAAAATTACATAGCAAGGATACATTTCGGCCACAAAATGGGAACTCATCTTACAATGAGATACACTAACAACCTTACTACTAAAAACTGTGCAAAAATCCAGCAGTACTGGAGCTACAGTTAGTAATTTGTATTATTAAATACATTTTTACATCAAGGCTAATAACCTTCTATAAAAATATGGGTATTAGAGTTTTTAAACGAATTGAATATTAAAACTCCAGTAAATATAATTGAGTGATAGTGGAGGTATATAAATTAAGTCATGATTTGAATGGGTTTTTGTCTTAAAGCTGTTTGTTAATAAAGCTAATGACATGAAAGAAAAGGATGCTTTTTGAAACTGGATTCATTGAATGTCTCAGAAAATAATATTTCAAGCAGGACATTTCATGTAAACTGTTTTCTTCAACAGAGGTTGTTATTTGGGGCTTATAAAGACAGAATCACACCAACATCAAGCTAACTCAAAGGAAAAATTAACAAAAGAACTAAACGAACAAATGACAAAGGCATCAAAAAGAATTTATGGTACTGCTTGAACTACCCGGTCTGGATGTATATTCACAATTTGGTTTTAGATTACAGGAAGATAATCTGGTTGAATTTCAACATGGAAAGCAAATGGGCATTTCCTCTTCTAGAGTTACAATGGGAGCCTGTTTAAAAAGAACAGTAGAATATAAGTTATGCAAAGACATCCACTTTTAAACCTAAATCACCATCTAAGTTGATAAAATGAAGAATAAGTTTTTATATTTTATTTTGAACCCCTCAAAAAACATTCATATTTTAACTTCAATTTCTTTTGTGCACCAATAAATGAATCCTACAGAGAGGGAGAAAAGTTAAGTAACAGAGGAGGATGTTTTTACAAAGACAGGTGGAAATGAAAGATGTGATTGCAATTCATAAAACAAACTTTCTTTGGTTTTATGTTTTGATACAAGAGTGGAATTTTGAAGTACACACATTCCTTCCTTTTGGAGAAAAATATGAAGGAAAGCTATAAACAAACTATGATGTTCATGTAATATGTTATGAAATAAGTTTTTAGAAGACAATACAAAGATATGAAAAATGTAGAAACGTTGATTGAAAATATTGATTGGATGGAAACAAAGATTTAAATAAAAGTAGTAAAATTTACATCTTATGTAGTACTTCAGAAAACAATTAAGACATCTGAATTGAAATTTTGCAAATATTTCTGGCAAGTTTAATTAGCAACAAAGACAAGGAAATACTAGTTGAATAAAATATCACTGAAGTGTTAGGAGCAAGATACAATTTATGTGATGTAAACAAAGATACATTTTAATCTATGCATAAGTGCATTTAGTCTTGAATTATAATGTCTAGGATTGTATTATATATTAATAAGACCATTTTGAACCAGATTATATGCCAGGGTAATAACAAGAAAATGTTTCAGTTCAAATTATGTTTGTGAAAAGAGAGTAAGGAAATAAAGGAAAGTGAATATTTATAAGATTAGTGCACAAATATGGATACAATGACTAATATTGCATTCATACATTCAAATCAGAAATATGACCTCAATACACAAAAATACAGTTTTCATAATTAAAAACTTTGGAATACTCATGATAATTAGGAAAAGCTACAGTAAGAAATATATATTTCAGTATAGCAAAAAGCATCTATTGAAGCTAGAGAATTTCACTTAGTTTTTTGAGATGATTTTTTAATTGCTACATAGAGGTGTAATATTGAAGTACACAGTCAAGATCAATAATATTTATGATTACTAACAGAAAGAGGATCATTAGTCAAAAATGATTTTAAAAGTGATAGAATTAATACTCAGATTAATCTTTCCCTTTGAAGGAGGAAAAAGTATAAATTAGAATTTTGTAAATAAATCTCTATATGTAAAGACCCATGTTCAACAAACTAGATCTCATAATATTTATGGAAAAGGAATGACTTGCAATCAGAAGTGGAAAATAAATTTACAAAAATCAAACATCATTAAGATATAATTTTTCGAAATTATTTTAAAACAATCCAACAACATGAAAGTATATCTCATAACATCCAGTAAGAAAATTGCTTTGGATAGGATAAAAATGTTTCCACATTAAAGACAATCAGATAGGGACATTGTAATCACTGGATTGAAAACAAGCTGAAACTGTTCATTTGATATTAACTTTGATCTAATTTAAGATTATTCCCAAGACTAATTTCCACCCGAGTGTCCAACCTACTGTATACTTCGTTACTAGCTAATGAAAATAATTAATTGACAGCAATACAAGTCTGTCGTCAATTCTGACAGGTTTTTGAAAGAAACTTTTAACTACAAAATCAAGCGCTGGCAGCTTTATATTTTAGATAATGCATAATCTATAATAAATATTTTATCCTGAACCGAAGGGGATATAACAATTGTAAGATGTATCATTCATGAAAACCACCCTGATATTGTTAGAGTATATTCACTTTCAGCTACCATAGATTTAGAAAATTGCCTTTTAGGTTCTGGATAGTTATTTCAATGATATTTAAAACATGTTAGCGAAACGTGCATGGAATATATTTAACTTTTGCATAAATTTATACCTCTGAAATGTTCATCACACAGACTTATTCGTATTGAAAGCATTATGCATTAAATGGAATATTTTCTTGATTCACCAGCCAAATTCTAAAAAGAATAAATGCTTCCTCACAAAAGTGTATCTTTGATCAGTTAAATTTACGCTTATACTGAAGGATATCTGCAAAACCTTAGCGAACTACTCAAGCTTACAAAGATCTTCTTTAGACCAAAAAATTTTGTCATCTATCACATGAAAAATTCAATATTTCCATGAATAATTATAACATTCATGGAGCAAAGCCTAGAAAACGCTTTAATTTGATCCAGAACACGTGCTTTCAGATTAAACAATTCACACATGGCTAACTGGGATATTCGCGTAAATAATGGAAAATACAAATACATGGCGGATAACAGATTTGCCGTTTTCGTCATCATGAATAATATCTTAAATTAAATTGAAAGATTCAGCGATCATGATTGAAAAAGTACCACCTACCTCGCTGAGTTGTTTGTCAGCAAATGCACTTCTCACACTCCTTCGGTTAGTTCGCCAAATTATGAATGCACACAATTATTATGGAAAGCTATGCTATTTACGTGACTTCTCCGATCTAAGCGTATAAAATTAAAGGTAAATGCCTAATAAAGCACACCAAACTTCAACATATAGAAACAACACAAGTATTCATTACTAATAGATTGGGTTGGCAAAACTTGCTGTCATTTTAACGTCAAAAAAACTTCAAGTTCCTTAGTTTATAACTGTACTTGAAATATTCATTTAGATGCATGTTTCTACATTTTCAAAACAATGGCACACATTCAATATCCATATATCAATCGTATCCGACAGTTCATGTATTTCTAGAGTGCCGCACAGCAATGTTTCCAAACGTTTGCGAATTACCACTTCACAGGAAAAAATGAACTCTTAAAAAATTCATACACGTTATATTTAAGAATAAGACACAATCAAAATATTAGAAAATGTTCGTTTTGGCCTTAGATTGCATTCGGGGACAACAGTTTCAACTTTACATTTAACACGGTTCTGCATTGAAGAAAGGTAGGCGCAATTTCATCAATTGGAACTTTCATAATATGTTTAAAAAGGGAAAGATAGAATGTATAAGCATAAAATTTTTATTTGCTTTGAAATAGACCTCCGCAATATTGTACTGCAAATACATGTTTATTTCCGAAAAGAAAAATCAAGTTTATTTCTACAAGAGAAATGTCACTGACATCTATAAACATATCTAGCAAATCACCGTTGACGGTCGCCCGAAAGAAATGAAAGCGCAGATATCGGGACCATTGAGATTCATGCGTTGAAGAATTCGTGCCCCTCCGAAAGACTTTCTTTAAATTCTACACACTACGTTTTCCTAAGACACTCAGCATGCAATTTTTGGGTAGTTATAGAACTGTTAGTTAATACTATCATCAGTCATAATAACGGTTGACTTACAAGCCTTCGGGTAATAATTTTACAGGGTGTTTTCGCTGAGGAAAATTCGGCACAAGTATTCTTTCATCAACGTGGTTGATGTTTCATATTCTACGAAACGTTATACACAGGTCGGTAACGATGATAGTAAACTTTCTGGGACACTAATCCCCACAAGTCTATTTCGTACAGATGACCGATTGATGAATGGATTGATCTTGTAGTGAACGCTTCGAATTATCCCCTTAGATAATGTTATGGGGATTGTGGTTATTAAGGATATTGCTAACGATCAAGTCATATAGAACATTTGTCTTGTTTTTCGTAACACATTTTAATTCTTTATATTATTGTTTTAGTCACCCGAATGCCGCTAATTTATAAATCTAAAAAGTTTGGTTCGTGTGAATGTTCAACCCCAATGGATATATTAATAAAAATTATGAATATTTGTGACTGATTCCAGAGCGCGAGAAACGAATTGTTACCTTGAAGATAGATTCGGATGATCGATAAGACCCTTGCATCCTGTGTTACATTTCAATTTTATATGCTTCCATCACGTTCATATTATCGGCAACTCAGCAATAATCAATTATGACCATTTTCATGAGCTTTTAAACCTGAGTCATCTTTTAACTAAAACAATCAATATATTTGTGAGGAAGAATTATTATGCTTCTGTTGCAATTAGATAATAAAATTCTCACTAGTTTTTGCAGTAAATTTGTCACCAGTCGGTTTTAGATCAATTGTAGATAATTGGCTCAGATGTTAAGCTCGGTTCACACGGTGTATGTTTTCTAGCTTGATTCCTTGCGTGGATCTCTGCATGCTCGCTAGCAATAAATAGTTCAGCTAGCAACGCATAGCAACCAACCATCAGCGAAACATGCAGGAAAAATAGCACTTGTCCTATTCCTCAAAATCCAGCAAGGGAGTATGCCCAGCAGCAGGCAGACACCAAATTTTCGTGCTAGCGAGCATGCAGGGTTCCACGCAAAGAATCAAGCTAGAAAACTTACACCGTGTGAACCGAGCTTTAGTAACTTACTTTTACAGTATAAAAATTTAGGTTCTATGCTAAAAATTTCCCTGAAGCCTTGTTCGTGGGAATTTCAAGAGTACAAATATTGGCAGCTGTGTGAGAGGAGTGATCGTTTGTACTACTATCATTGGATGCCCAAGGCTGATAGAAATAGGTGCCAAATTATAGGGCTAACATTCATATTATCACCCATCAATGCAAAAGACTTAAATCAAGATGTAAAATCCTAGCACCTTATGCAACTGTCATACAGTAGTAATGCTTTCGTTTTATGTCCAAAAATTCTTTCTCTTCAGTCAGGTCCCTGTAAGTTATTAGAACCAATGTTCTGGTAAAGTGAGATCATGTTGAAGATTCAAATGTTAATAGTGTTGACTTGAAGGGTGCACAAAAAATGACCAATTACAATATTTTGTATCAGTGGCCTTTCCCTTGTTTCCATTTTCAGTAATATTCCTTTTGCATATCTGCATGATCCTTAGTAATTGTACATCATCATAGAGATACATTCTACCATCTAGCATTCTTTGCAGACTTCACTCGAGTATTCTAATCATAAATCTGTTTTTATCAAGGATTTTAACTCGAGGCTGGTCCAAACATTAGATCTCTGATTTGTTTTTAAGTTTTTATGTATTAGTAAGAGGGTGAAAGAAAGGTGAACATTCAAGCTTAAACCAAAAGCCAATCCATTACCCACTTGTTTATCAGGGGGACATATAAACCATAGTACCCTATACATTATAACTCAATGAACCCAGAAAATACATCATAACTCAATGAACCCAGACAATCTACCAGTCAGAGCCGAGTTGAAAACTTTCAGCACCCTGATCAGAGCATCCAATCTCGCTTGCAGTTTTGAAAATGTATTTAAAGAAGGAAAATGAAAAATCAGAATTGTTCCAGTAGAAAGCTTCAGCATATCTTCTTGCTTTAGTTTAAACCAAAGACTAGACATCTTACAAACAATAGATTTCTATGATCAACTGCCTATGAATGCTAACAAGTTTTTCATTGCAATCAATAATTTCCCTCTTTTTGGTCAAAGTTAACTTCACTTAAAATTCAAGGGCATTTTTCAGATTTTCAATTTCAATAAATTTTTGTTACTATGATATTTGTAACAATGAACGCTATAATAGTAAATGGAAAACTCCCACTCCCCCTTTCCCATAAGAATTTGTGCTCTACCCATAAGTTTCTGATACCCGCTACACACTAGTATCACCTATCAAACAAGAGAAACATGATAACAGAAGAACTTCTCTTAGTAAAGAAAGAAAATTTTATTTTTCTTTGAAGTTCATATGAATTGGTTCTAGAAGTATAGACAAATAAGTAAATTTGATGCATTCTTTTAACAAATATTACTAATAACATAAGATGTTTAATCCACCATTCTAATCAATCCTACATTGGAAATTAGACAATTGAAACAAATATTGATGAAATAAGAGAATGTTTGCAGATTTTTCATGGAAAATCTAATTTATTACGAACACTCACACGCACATACCATACACATTCATGCAACTCAAACATTCAAACACACAAAAACGTTTTATAATGGTGTATCCGCTGTTTCCATGACAGCTCCACTGTAGGCCAAGTCCCAATAATGCTCTACAGAATGCTTCTTGAAAAGTTCTCTTGCCACTTTCTCTGTCGGGCACACTTTGAACTTGAGCTCCCCAAAATTTCTTTGCTTTGCGGTACCCTATAAGGAAAAAGATTACAATTATAAGATTGCCTTAATAATTGACTCCTAAAACGCCAAAAGTTGGAAAGGCAATATTGGAAATTCCTAAAAATAAACATTAGCCACTACAGGTGAATATGCCTACACTAGTTTCAAGGTTACTGACTTCACAAGAAAGGAATTGAGATATGTTTTGGGATAAACAAAACAGGTCAAAGTCATTTACAAATAATCATAATTCAAATGATGAGGTAACCAACTAGTTAATGCAACACTTAATTCTGTAATCTCATTCTTGATAGCTTGTTTTTGCAAATACTTGAATAATAACTGTTAAACAAAGAACACTTACCTCCCAGACCAAGTGGCACTTGTTAGGTACTTCTTTTCCTTCCAAATCTTTAGTCATGTCTTCCTCCCACTTGATTCGATTGAGCATTAATCTAAAAACAATAAAGAATATGAAGTTTTAGAATAACAACAGAAGCTATTATACAAGTATGTGCCACTTTTAATTAAATTTAAAAACAATCTATCGGTCATACCTTTTATAATGTTTCTGTTGCTTGATCCCACCTTCCACAGCAATAACATTGCAATCTCTGATCAACACAACACATCCAGTCATAGTAAGCTGTTTTGCATTGGCTTCAACCTTAAATTTTTTAGCTGGATTTGAAAGATCTTTCACCCTAGAGTATAAATGAGAAATTTAAATTAAAACGTAAACAATCTCTTTTACAGTCAAAGCAAAGATTAATTTTAGTTACTACGAATAAAGGACTATTCTGACCTTAACTGATAAAAATAATGTACACGCAAACAATCAACAAGATCATTAACAAACTACCACTTGTAACAAAATACATTTTAAGGGAAATTTCCACTGTATTTCAATAATTTCACAAGAAAATAAAAACTTTACTTTCATATGTACTTTAATTTTATTTCGAGAGAAGACTAAATCTATCATCTAACCACTACAAACCTATTAAATAGAATTCTCTTCTTGGTCAAAAGTTCATGCAATCTGTGATGTTTGAATATTACCGTATTTCCCGGGTTATAAGACGCACTTTTTTACTCCATAATATGCTCTAAAATCTGTCAGCGTCTATGCGCCGATGGTATACGGTATAACTCCGTCGTATAATAAGCAAGCCAAATCGCTGGGATAAATGCATAACATTGAGTATTTTTTACTGTATCAGGCATTGAAAATAGTTAAGTTAATTAGAAATTTCGATAATAACACTTTTTTGATTAAGTAGTAAGGAATACAGTTTTAATATTTCGATGACAGAACTTTCTTTAAAAAATTTCCAGATAAATCGGAAATGCATACAATGTAGTATGTTTAGTTTAATCTCGCATGAGGTGCTGCTGCAAAACTTATACACATTGTGCTAACGGTGATGTCAACCCTATGCTAATACATTGTATCTCTCGCGATAAAGAGTTTACCGGCACTCAACCTTATGTAACAAATTATGAGTTTTTTTGTAAATTCTTACGTGAAAAATCAAGGTGCGTCTACGCGCCGGTGCGTCTTATAGGCCGGGAAATACGGTAAGTAGATAGTGGATTGTAATCATTGTAATTTAAGAACAGAAACAACGGAAGACCTTGAAGATCAGAGATTTCAATATAAAAGAGATTGTAAAACATGACACAATTTATATTTATACAAACCTGTTATAACAAATAACTACCGTATTTCCCAGCCTGTAAGACGCACCTTGATTTTTCAGGTAAGAATTTACAAAAAAAACTCATACTTTGTTACATAAGGTTGAGTTAACTGAACTATTTTCAATGCCTGATATGGTAAAAAATACTTAATGGTATGCATTCATCCCAGCGAATCAGCTTACTTATTATAGGAGGGAGTTATACCCACCATACCATTGGCACATAAGACGCAGACTGATTTTAGAGCATATTTTGGAGTAAAAAAAGTGCATCTTATAGGCCGGGAAATACGGTACTACAATTCATGCTAAATGATAGGTGAATTAACCAACTCTAATAGATAAATACCAATTTTAACAATCTTTTACTATTGAGATCAATGCATACCATTCTAAAGGTGACAAATTGCCGAGTTCTTCTTAAGCCTTTACCAATAATTTCCTAGTTCCAGTTGCTTTCTGTTGCATGTGATAGGAATGACCAATGAGAACTATTAAGTAGTCTAAACCATATCATACACACTAACCTGTATATTGACACATGTACACCAAGGGAGACATCTTCTGAGATTTTCCTAGCTCGCTTGTCTTTTTTCTGCTGTGTGGTGAGTGCCCTAGCAGCATTAGCTTCTCTATGAGCTGCAAGGCGTTTTGCCATCTGCTCACGAACCTGGCCTTCTATTTTAGTGGGATCAGCCACTGCTTCTGTTCCAAGGACTCTCATCAGATTTGACATCCGTAGCTGAAAAAGGAATGTTCCATTCATGAGCAGATGAATTTGAAAAAATATGGGTGCATTTTTCCAACTGGTTCTAAGCAAAATAATACCAAAAATAGTGATCACACTGTGAAGAATATATAGAAACTTCAAGAAGTAGACTCATGCAATGCAAAATTTTACCTGTAAAGAATGTTTGCACTTCAAAATTTAAACAGAAATAATGATAATAATACCTCTTTATTCAGGCAAGATTGATAAGATTAGATAAGAAAATGAAGATAAACTTAAGAATATACAGAAAAGAAATACAAATACAAGATAGCTCATAACATTATAAATTAAATTAAACAGTGGATACATTTTTATTATAAAAACAATAGACTTTTTATATAACGCCATGGCATGAATGGCTTATATTTCCCCTTTCCAAAAAGATAATGAAAAAATTTATTTTTAAAAACAGACAATGAATTGGAATCATTAATATCATTAAGAAACTATTCCTAATGATGCCCCAGCAATACAAAAATATTTTTGGTATGTAGTTGTTCTGTGTTGTGGGATGATTAAGTAGTCGAGAGCCATTCTGGTCGTTACATTAGACTTTTTATCTCTAATTGGAAAAAATTGCATCAAGTATTCTGGTTGTTGATATTTTTAGACTATACAAATATGATCCAAGCATATTTTCTTTTAGTTTTTACCTTTAGCCATGCAAGATTGGCAAAGTAAAGATAGGTAAAGATTGAGACTAAAGGTCTCCTCTTCCATCTAACCCAAGTAGGGATATTGCTTAACTTGCATAATTTTTGCACTGATTTTTTGGTTATTTAAATTTATAATATTCATTTTAGTTTTGTCATTTTATACAGGTGGAAAAGATCGATAGAAGCAGAATGCCTAAGATGGTGTAATAGAAGAGGATTAACGATACTAAAGGGAGATAAAATCTAAGAAAAATCGAGTAAAATATGATTAATGAGATTCTGAAGACAAGAGGTATGTCTTTTAAGGAATAAAATAGTATACATTTATAAAAAGATGCAATTATGGATGAGTCTAAAGCAAAAGATATATAAGTTGTTACGGTGGCATATTGTGAAAATATGTCAGAATTACTATTTCAAGGGGGAAACTTGAGAGGCACTAACTTTTGGCTCTGGAGGTGGCACTAATCCAAGACGTATCTTCTCCTGCTCTTCTTTCCACGCTTCTCTCCTATTCTGTCTTCTAAGTTTCTTCCTCTCCTTCTTTGTAAGGAACACTGGCATATAAACAGGCTTCAGAGGGTCAGCTGATGAGAAATCAAAGAGAATTACGTTAATATATAGTAATGATTATTTTGTACATAGAGATTTCTAAGGACCTCGCAGGGACAGGGGTGTGCCACACCCTTGGACCTGTTTCTGCAATCAGAGCTTTTCCGGTACGATGGTGGTTGTGCCATGTGTTGACCCTCTGTAGAAAGGAAATGCAGAAAGCGTTGGTCCTTAGAATTTGAACAAAATGTGGTGATTGGGTAAGAAAAACCTACGCTAAGGAAGACGCTTGCTTCTGGGAGTGAGGTGTAAGAAAGCTTTGGGTAAAAGACAGTTAACGGATACCGCTTGACCAGAACGGTCCTCCCAAAACCCTTATCCCATCCTGTGGTGTTTTAGTGTTCCATCCCTTTTTATGAATTCGTCCCCCAATTATCTTGTTATGTGTGTGTGTGTGTAAGCTAGGGTAGTATAGTGTAAGGTTTATTGTTGTTCGTGTTTTCTTTGTTTCTTCATCTGTGTGCAATTGGTGTTTGTTTCCTCAGGTAACATGTGTGTCTTTTGGGGGTATGGTTTTTGCCAAATTTTGTGGTTTGATTGTTCGTCTAATGGAAATTCTGTGAATATATTCATGTTCAGATCTTATGAGAAATTATGGTTTTTATTTCCTTCATGAACCGAGCGACCCTGTGTGAATATCATAATAGTCTTGATTAATTTGTTCTTTTGAATATTGGCGCCCATTTTTCAACTTTTTATCTTTATGGATTTATTTATCATTATAACTTTTACCGCATGGCCTTTTCATTATTTTTATAAATTTAATATCATTATAAGCTCAGCGAGTGCCATTTTTCTTATTTTTTTTTAAAGTTGCGTTACAACTTGGCGCCCAATGTGGGGCCATCTTTTTATTAAACTTATCTCGTTGCAATATTTTAAATGGAATGATACAGCTGATAATCAAAATTTCATATGAATCAAATTAAGCTTATGTATAGTGAAAACAAACTTTGGAGGATTATTAGAGAGGAACTCTTTCATGGAATAGCAACTAGAAAAGTCAAATTAAAATTCAGAAACAACATAGTTATCAATGAAAATCAAATGGAAAATAGTGAAGCATGCAACTTTTGATCATAGTGTAAATATCAGAAAATTTGGCAAATTAAAACGTTCCCAAAGCAGGTATTGAAGGAGTGAAATGAGCAAAGAAATATTGCAGGAATTATAGGAATGTAACTCAGGTATCTCGTATTAAAAACATTTGCAAAACTCATTGATGTAAGAAAGAATTCATAGCGAGGAACTGATTTATCAGTGGCAACAAGTAGCAAAATAATCACTGAGAGTTTGTCACTAAAAGACAGGCTTTAAATAAAAAAAACATAAGCAGTATTAAGTACCTCCTCCTAAATCTAATATAAGATAAAATTAACTATTTGATGGTATCTGTTATGCAAGTAAACTTGCTTTTTATAGGTTAAACATTAAAGCTTTAACTTTCAATTTGACGAGTGATTTCCTTGTATAAATTACTTATTTTTTTGAGACATAATTAAAAAAATAAGTAGTACAACAAAATTATAGATTAGTAACAAAAATCTGAACAATAAAAAATATATTACATAACAAGCATGAAAAAATTATTAAGAGCAAGAACTAATTTAAAATGGAGTATTTATCTTAGAACATAGAGGACGAGGAATTTTATTCTTGCAGTAATACTACATAAACCAGACAGTACATTAAATACCGTGAACTATAATGAAAGAGAAGAAAGCTTACTTGGTGGTCTCATTTGTGTAGGATGCTCCACTAGGTTGGACACTCCCTCTTGCCTTATCCCTATTTTTCCATTTATTTCCTCATACCTGCAATGAAATATTCGGTATATTAAGACAACAACAAATGATTGTAAACAATGTGTTTAAAATTAATGAATGATAAGAGATAAACTCAATAATCTGCCGATGATTAACATTCAAAACTCACTTGTCACAGTCAGGACGAAGAATCACAGAGTCCCACCACTCAGAATCTGGAATCTCATCCTCGGTTGCCTCAGCCTTTGGTGCAATTAAGGCTAATTTAGTGGCTGAAGTTATACCTGTTTTACGAGCAATTTGAGATATTTCATTCTGTAACTTCTCTAGCTGGGCCTGTGAATATCAAAAATATTTAATTGAGCTCAAATTTCAATATATCAAGTTATTAATCATGCTTATATTCTAAACATTCCCACTTGATACAATACGGATTCTTATAAAAAAATAGTATTTTTGCAAAGAAGGGTAATAGATGAGCAATTACTTTTACTACTTATTATTGAAACTAATTTACCTTTGAATTTAATTTGGAACAATAAATTCATGAATTAACATAAATTTTAAAGGTGAACTTAGATTAAATGTAATTGATTAAATTTAAAGTTATCTTCTGATATAGAGAAATGATTTAACCCTCTCAGTGCTATCCTTCTTCCTGGGGTACTGGCAAGAAATTCGGAGGGTATTTAATAAAATGTAGCAACTAGGAAAAAAAAAACATATAAAAATATTTTTTGACATATCTATATGCGTTTTTTATAATTAATGATATAAACGGGTTAATAACGATAAATATAATAATGATAATAGGCAGGCAGATATATCTGCCCGCTACACTTTCAGCCGGGCAGCAAAAGCTGATATATTGGCCCGCCGCACTAAAAGGGTTAATATTTTGTCTATAAACATCTACTTTATATAAAAAGATACATAAAAACTACAATAACTAATTCTTACAAAATGAATAGTCTTACAACATGTGGTAAAAGAATGAAAAAGCCATACACACATCAAAGTTGTGGGTGAACTTTACCTTGACTCTCATACGATCTGCCATTTGAGTAAATTTTCCAGGTTCATGGAATCGGAGAGCTCTTTTACCACGAACTGGAGCTTTGCTACCCAATCGACCATCAAAGAAAGTGGTCTCTGTAAGGTCCTCAGTAGCTCTCTCCTGCAACTGTTGGCGGAATTCTTCCCTCTTCTTGGCTCTAATGTTGGCCTAGAATATTAAACATGGCTCATTATAAATAATTAACAGCTAACAGTAGAATAGTTTAATGAGCCAAAAATGTTTCATTTAAACATCATGCCTCTTTTCATAGTTAAGGATACACAAGATGCAAATTCAGCAAGATTAACAATCACGAGTCATAGGATTAAATTATACTCGACAATGAGACAGCATCAAAAAGGACTAGAGAATATTCATAATAATCCGTAAAAATATTTAAAAAAAATAAGATTTTTTCAGATTAGATATAATTTTAAGAAAAATGTTTAAGATAAATCAGTTTTTACCATGTAACTTTCATATTGATGACAGCTGTTAACCAATATAACCATCATTGGGTAGATATCCTAATCCTTAAAACTTTTCAGTTTTAAGGATTCTGGGGTGATAATGTGAATCATTTCAAGTATTAATTGTGTTCATGACATTTGGATATAGAAATTACATTTAAGTAAGACAAACTGAAAGCTTGTAATGGAATACCTTCAGAGTAGGCATGCGATGAGTGAGTTGAACTTCTTTGCCCGTCACGTCTACAGTCCTACCCTCGGAGTCCAAGATGAGGGGAGCTGGCTTTGGCTGGGGAATATGCTTTGGCTGCTGCTGTTGCTGCATCGTAGTCACTGGTCGATGGGCCATCCCAGTTACCACTGCCATCAGAGGGGGTGGAGGCAGCCGCTGCCCTTGCTGAGCTGCCATTGCTGCCATCTGCTGTCCAAGCACAAGTGCTTGCTGCTGTTGGCGCTGAACTCCTGCTGCAGCAGCCATAGACAGAAGACCTGATGATAGCTTTGACTGAATCTGTGCCTAAAAATGCAGCAAACAAAAATAGGGTAAACCACAACTGAAGAATTTTAAGAAAAATGTGCCTTCGAGTGAAGATTCACTGAATAGTTGAAGATACGCAAGATTTGACATGAAATTAATTTTAACTCATCTAGAAGTAATTCTGCTTTAGATAGTATGCAGCTACGTAATTGGCTAGCATGAGGATTCTATTAATTGCATTTACATCTGATAATATGAAAATGACCTGAGTAAAGATTGAAGCACTAAATAAGGTGATGTTATGATAAAATACTTCAAGCCAATTTTTAACAAAATAAATAAACAATAGCATTAATATCTGTAATCAATCATAGTTCTTTCACCAGCTGAAATAGCATGCATGTAAGGTAAAAGTTTAGTATACTTCCTTGTTATTCTCAATCTTATCTTGACTTTAAGTTTATCTATTCATATTGTGTATTTATTATTTTAAACAGAAAATCTTTAATAAAGACAAGAAAAAAGAAAGCTAAACTATCATTATACAAACCTGTAATTCTGCTATTTTTCGAGCCTTATCAGTGTCAACGGGTGCAGCAGAACGACTTGAAGATGATGTTGGCGATGATGATGAGCGACTGGATGAATTACTGAAATTTAAAAAGTAGATATACTATTTTCGCAAGAAACATCCTAGAACAGATAATGGATACATTCATTCCTAAGCAACAACATTTAGAAGGTCGAGGTTGGAGAACAATTACTGAACGCAGTTAATTGATCACAGGCATTCCTTGGGGAAGTATTCTAGGGCCCTTGTTATTTTCAATTTACTTTGAAGGCATACCAAAACTCTCAAATCTGAAGTTTGCTTTTTTGAGTGTCATTGAAAGACAGAAAGGAGTTTGTACCCAAATTTGTCCGCAAAGGTGTTCTTCAAGGGTAAATTTTTGGCTCTATACCCTTACTATAAATTAACAATTAATTAATGAATCTTTATGGTTAAACTAACAATAAAACTTTTTTTAAGCAGATGATGTATATAAGAGTGATTATAAGTTCCAATACTCCCGATATTGACATTTTAATAACTCACTTAAAGTTGATTTTCGATTATTTTGACGTTTTTTTGCTTAGTTTGTGCTAATTATATAAAATTGTATGTTATTATACTCATGAGTAATAAATAAAACTGCGATTTGGAATAATCATTTTAATTTTTTCCTTCATTATAAAAACGTCATTAATATACATATATCTCTATGTATTTTAAAATAAAAATTAACAAGAAAAAATTAAATCTGTGTATATATATATATATATATATATATATTTATTTATTGTTATCTTGATAAGTAATTTAATTAAAATAAAACAAGCCATTGGCCATTCCGACAGTAAATATACATTTCTAAACAACATAGGACTATTGGTACCCCAAAATTTCTACAATTTTCAAGTGATACACAGTTAAACGATATCGATTCAGGGTTAATTTTATGGTACTTATTAACTTGTAAAAAATTCATGGTAAACAAACTTTTACTAGACCACTAATTTAATATCTGAATAACACGACCTAGGTTTCGTAGTGTTGCTACATCATCAGATCAGACTTATCAGATGATGTAGCGACGCTAAGAAACCTAGGTCGTGTTATTCAGATATTAAATTAGTGGTCTAGTAAAATTTTGTTTACCATGAATTTTTTTTGGTAAAAAGTTGCTGAAAGGTTGGAACCCCTGATTTAAATGATATATTTGTTCAAACTGGTGCAGGTCCGATAACTAAATTTGAAATAAAAGTTAAACCCAACTGGATGTCCTTTCCCCAAGTATCAAATTATAAATAGATATGACTCAATTAAATCTGGTATCAAGTGATAGTGCAACCACTTTTTAGTTATCTGAGTATCTGTATTTTAGAGAGGGTTTTATAATGTAAAACACATCAAAGTGTACAATGGAGGATGTCCAAAGTTGTTACAATCAGCATGTTTGTTTTAAGAATTTGCCATACATACCCATTACTCCTCATTTCTTCTGTACTAGCAGCTGGGGTCTGAGTTTCCGAAGCAAAGAGGTCTCCCCCTCCCCCAGCTCTCACCCCATCTCCAACCCTCAACATCGTCAATGCCTTCTTCCTCTCTTCTATCATCCTTTGGGCATTTGCCATCATTTCCTTTATCTGCATTGTACGAAAAGTTAATATCAGGTCTCTACTTATAGCGTTTCTCTAAATGCACCTTTGACTAATACCATAATGCCTAAGAATCAATTACGATAAGAAAATAGTGCTATGTAATGCCAAAAGGGAAAACTTAAGATATTACTCACAATCTCCAGTTCTGAATAAAAACATTCTGCTGAATAAATGTCTCTATTTATATTATATGTGAATCTGAACATAAATGAGTTAGAATTTGTTGTGTATTTTCTTTCCAAAATGAAACATCAATAGCAATGAATTCACAAAAATCACAGCCTGAGCCTACCTTATAATGTCGCAAAGCAATGAAGAGGATCTCTGAGGAAACTAATGGTTTCATAGCAGCAGAAATCCAAATACAACAGGCTGAGAAGAAACGTCACAGACTTCTTAAGAGATTTTTTTCTTCAAAATTCACACTGAATATTATGGTGCAGTGAGCATACTTACTTTATAGAAACTAATTGATGTGCAGCTGTACCTTGTTCCAAAATTTCATTTGTTCAAAACAGTATTTTGAAAAACAAAGTAATTTCATACATAAAAACTAGGCAATGATGATCCACAAGATCCTATACCACCCTAACTTCTGCAAAGAACATGCAATTCGCAATTAAAAACATTTCCCCTATTTTCAACAATAGAAAACTTTCCCTCTTTGCTTTCATTACATCAAGAGAATGTAACCATGAATAAAATGTTCTATATTGACTTTTCTGAGAACAATAAGGCAGTAAGCCCAGGGTGCAATGAGTTACAGTATGAAGGATTGCCAATGGGAGAGTAATTGCTATACTACCTTACTTAAGTCACTATTTTCAACTCTTAAATTGCAGAAATACATCTCAAACCTGGAAAAATATGAGAACTCTGACTGTAACAGTTAAAATATTTCATGGATGCTCCAGCCATGCTAAAAATAGTCTCACCTGTAAAGCAGTCAACTGCCCAGGGCTTGGCTGACCCACTGGTGGCTGGGTTGCAGAGGAAGCTTCCTCATCAGTGGTCTTGGGACGTTTTTCTTCTTTTGGAGCTGAACTGCTGACTGAATCTTCACCCTAAATGTCACATTAGCCAAACTTTTGTAAGTAAAATCATGTAATTTTCAAGTAACAAGTAGATAACAATCCTCTTTTGGATTCCTATATATAAACAGCATCGCTTATTTCTTCACCTTACTATGAATAGATGATATTTTGATAACAAAAATGCTAAAAATACTACAATGTAACGCTAATGTAATTACTTTTCAAGGGCATAGCAGTTTCATAGACTGTACATGTTAACTGAAGAAGCAGTATAAACCATGCTTAATAATATCAATAATAAAGGCTTGAACTCTATGATATTACTTTCTTACCAAATATTTTTAAATCTCCAAGAAATTTCATTGAATTGAGTTAAATACTAAATAAAATTGATTATATTAATTTAAAGTTACTTAAACACTATAACTATGAAACCATGGTGAAGTATGAGATACAAAGCTAAGCCAGAGAAAAATTGGTTAAAATAAATTAAAATACAGGATAATGGAACATACAGTTAGTCTGCAAAGTAAAATAAATTGTACCTCTGAAATTTTATAATCTGTAAATTGTAACTCACCTCATTATCGCGTGAACGCTTCTTGGAGGAACGGCTAGATGATGAGTTTTGCTGTGACTGATTTATAGTGATGCCACGAGTTTCTTCTAGCATATCAAATATGCGATCAGTAAGACGTGAAGCTTTCTGATTATCTAGTAAGGATGCCAATTTATCTGGAATAACAAAACAATAACAAAAATTATATTTTGAATTTCTTTGTCGATATTGCAATTCATACTAATATAGAGACATGAAATTACAATAAATAATAATTATTGATTGAAACACCTATATATGACAATAGGATCCAACTTTAAAAGTAACTGAAAACATTTCAATAAGAATGAGGAATAAAATGGAGAAAAAAATGTAATTTTGAAACAGGTTAAGAACTAACTACATTTTGAGTAAAGAAAGCGATTCTTCCATAAAAATATTTAAAAAAGTTTATTTTTCCAATTTGTATTAAAAATAACCGGATATTAAGGTTCGAACATGAGAGTATAGTGCTCAATTATGTAGAATACCAGTAACCCCGAGCATACATCTAATTGAGTCTAAAACAAGAGGTAATTTTGTTTGTTTGTACTCCATCGTTCACCAACTACCTTAAATGAACACAATAGAGTAAATTTTAAACATGAAATTCAAAATCTCTTGTTCTGTAAACAGCTTTGGGCGTTTGAAATCAAGCTCTCTGAAACTTACAATTTGCTTCACATATCAATATCAAAATCAGCACATCAAGAAATTACATATTACAATAAAATTAAATTACAAATTACATTTAATTACATTAAAAAACGTCAAGTTCCTCAGTAAATGACAATGAAGCTTAAACAATGAAAATTTAACCATTAAAATGAGATTACACTTATCTTTCCATTGATAATCTCCGCTAAGATTTCAAGACCATCACCATAGGTCGTCTCGGACATTACTTATTATGTAGTATGGAGAAGTATTTTTTCAGGAGGGATAAGTAAGAAATATAATAATTGTGAACATAGGAAGTTAAAAGAAATGGCTTATTTAAGGATATATCACCAGTAGTTTTTCTTCTATCATATCCAGAAACAAGGCAATTGATTGCCGCCGTCACCAGAGAAGGTTCACTGAATCCTAGAAACTTTTGGACAGTCATATCTAGCGATGGCTTTATCTCCTCAATATCTTTTCTTGAAATATACGTCGTCATGGTGAACTCTTTGAAGAGTGCAGGACAACTGAAAGAATCGACATAAAATATTTCAAGTAGCGTTCAATTGCACAATCCGAGCGAAATACAGCACACACAGAAAGAAACTTGACGTAAACAAACGAAAAATTAACTACCTGTTAAGATACTATATTTGCGATTCGTTGTTTATCTCAAAGAACGCTATCTAGATGAACAGTAACGATCTAATAAAGATTGATCAGTTTGGTCACCAACAAACATCGGGTCCGCGTTGAAGTGTGCCCTACGTTGCCGATAGTGTCGAGATAATCGAAAGTGATCGAAAGGATAGAGGGCAGACCGAAAGTCGACCATATTCAAACTACTGGCGGCTAAATAATGTGAAAAAAGGGGTAACATTCCAAGTCAGTAAAAAATATCAACATTTTGGGTATTTCCGTTGGTTTCTGTATGATTCAGTAACACATCTTAATCACAGGAAAAATTATCCGCGAAAATTAGCGTTAAATCTATCTTTCACATATTATCAAAAGGTTTTGCTAACTCTTTTATCTAATCTCGCTCTGCTTCTGAAATTAATTTTCATTATTTGTAGAATAAATTTCACGCATAGTATTAATGACAAAGCTTGACTATTTTTCTCCTAGAAGTATCCTTTTCTCTCAGTCTCATGGGTTTATTTTTTAACTTGTTTGTTAAAACTAAGATTCCCTTTTTTTTAGGTCTGTGCCAGGATGGACGTTCAATATCATTCCAGACATCCTTAACAATCGTTCAATTCCACTCTTTCCTGACTCTCCCATCAGTTTTCAGGGATGATATCCATGAAAACCGTTTAAATGAAGTCAAATAAGTTTAAATCACCATTTAAGCATGATGGCATTATTTTTGTATTGTAACATTAAGTAAAAAATAATTTTTTTAAATGTGTGAATTTTATGAACACATAGAGGTAAATAAGATATTGAAAGACAATTGATAAAATTCTTGATTTACCATTTTGTGTTACATAATTTGGTTTTTGGCAGGAAATACATCAGCATAATGTAATTCTTGTACCTAAAAAGCATGATTTTACCAGCAAAAAATGTTTGAAAGGAAATATTATCTATTGTATAAAAACATGTATTGCTTTTATTGCCATATGTTATGATTTTATTGAAGTGCTTTTCCTAAAGGCTTTTTCCTAGATGATCAGTCTTGCATTTACATTTATTTTACCACCCAGAAATAATTATTTATAGAACATGAAATATGCTGATGAAAAACACAAAGATGAAGCAAAATTTTCATGGAAGACAAAGATGCCACATGTTTTACAGCAATTATGTTCTATCCTGGAATATAACCGTTGCCACCTAGTTACACCAAATTGCAACGCTATCTCATCATCATCATTGTGCTTCTGTCCGCGGACAGGTCTCAACGGAACTTGCTCCTCCAGGCATCCCTATCCTGTGCCTCTCTTTTTAGAACTTGATATTCTTTTCCTTGTTTTAAATCAGTCAGCATTCCGAATTTTCTTCTTCCTCTTTGTCGTTTCCCCTTGATCTTTCCTTCAAAAATCGTCTTCTGTAGGCAATCTGCTCTTAGTATATGGCCTATCCATCTTGCTTTCCTTTTCCTTATGTTTCCCAAAATTACTCGTTCTTCTCCAACCCTCCTCAGTACCTCTTCATTTTTTATCTTGTCTTTCCAACTTATTTTCTCCATTCTTCGCCATAGCCACATTTCAAAGCTCTCTATGTATTTTTCTTCTCTCCTTCTCAATGTCCATGTTTCGGATCCATATAACACAATACTCCAGATAAAACACTTAGCAAATCTTTTCCTTAGCTCCATCTTGATGTTCTTTGCTGTCAAAAGATCTTTTATCTTCTGGAAGGTTGCCTTTCCCTGAGCTATTCTACTTCTTATTTCCTCTGTACAAGTTTCATTAGATGTGATGGTGCTTCCCAAATATTTAAATTTCTCGACCTGCTCCAATTCCTTCCCATTCAACTTAATTTGTACTGGGCCAGCCTTCGTTGATATCTTCATCACCTTCGACTTTTCAATGTTAACTTTCATTCCATATTCCTCTCCTTTTATACTGATTTTCTTCTAACGCTATCTAAATAAATAAAATTCATCAATATTTCTTTGATCAAGAAGAGCAATTTTGGCTTCCCAAATCACTAGATATGATTAAGAAATGCTTAATTTTATATAACAAGTTCCTTGTTATATCACCTTTCACTGAACTTAACATTCATTTTTTTGTCCACATTTGAAAGAATAAATTGCATAAATTCTCATAATCATATTGACTGTAATTTCTTCATAACCATAGTAATTAGCTGATCTTACTTCTCCAAAATTAATAATTATAAGTCTAAATATTCGAAGAGCCCCAGGATAGCAAAACAGTTAACCCAAGGTGAAAGCAGTCCTGAGTTTGATTTCTCCTATTGTTTTCTCATAACTTCAATTCCCAATCACTAGAATTTTAATGGAATGGCCTAATATTTTAAATATTCATCTCTGAGAAAATAATTTGATCCAAGAAAGTATCTCTACCGAAGGGCCTATTTCATCTATAAAAATTTGAGCCCATTTTTGTACCTGGAAGTTCTTCATTAGGTAAAAATTATTATATAATATTAAGATGATAAATCGTTCAATTATATGGTACAATACTTTTATTTCATAAGTTCAATTATATTTTAAATTGATTCCCCATAGCAGTAATTCCTTATGTTCATAGTATGTATACGAGATCCAAGGGTGAAATACATGTTCTTAAAACTAACAAGGAGAGGACGCAATAGATGCACCTGAGATCTGTTAGTAATTTAACTGAGTGAGAGACTCAGTGCCACATTCACGAATCACCCCCTTTATGGGAATAGCAAATCTACAGTGTATCTAGAAAATGGCCTTTTATTTTGTGTATCACGCCTATCTTGCATATCAGCCAACTGATAATCTACTTGGTACTTGGCTATGGCAGAAAGGTTCCCATGTTCGATCCCTGCT
Source organism: Sympetrum striolatum (assembly GCA_947579665.1). Classification (NCBI taxonomy): domain Eukaryota; kingdom Metazoa; phylum Arthropoda; class Insecta; order Odonata; family Libellulidae; genus Sympetrum; species Sympetrum striolatum. Next base: position 11,257,378 of record OX388350.1, read on the forward strand.
TGTTTTTTGTCATTAATTTACATTATTTTCTTCTAGAAATTTTCACCCACAGCAATTTTAATGGATGTCCTGTCACTGAAGGATTTAATGCACATAACATGAAATGCACAATGGTTTTAATGGAATTTTGATCAATGTAGAAAATGGTTTTCAGGAGAAACAGTAGCTTAGATAACCCCAAAACAAGTGATTCATGAATGTCGCATTGAGAACTATCTCCGTGCCAAATTTCAACCAGATCAGAGGGGCAGCTACCGTGTCCTGCCCTTGTAAGCATTACCTATCCCACAATGAAATCATTTAAATTTTATTTCACTTTTTGCTTTTGTATTCCCTTTCAATTTAGAATGTAACAATTTCATTTATGGTGTTATTCTGATTAGCTTGAGTCATATAGTAATTACACTACAAAAAAAGATTGGGAGGGCATGCCATTTCTTCAATAATACAGTCAGGCAAGGACAAACTTCAATAAAGCACTTTGTTACCAAGGTGGTGGTTCAAAATCCAATCAAACATCGCAATACTTTACCAAAGATTTAGAAATCTTCAGGGATCACACAGTTCACTGCCATTTAATGTTGGTGACAATGAACGGCATGAACTGGAAAGGAACTTAAGAGTCACTATGGGTTACCATGTAGTGAAACCACAATTATATGATTTTTTTCTCTTAAACTTAATCACATAGGCCAAATGAAGGAATCCATCATCCTTGGTGGCCGAGTGGATAACATTCCAACTATGATATCGCGTAGATTGGACTTTTCTGATCAAGGAATGGTTGTCTATGTTTGTTGTTGCCTCGGTGAAGCTCCTCCTGACAAGTTCATTAGAGCTTAGGGGGACTTCACTGATAAAGGGCAACGGTAACTAAGCAGGAAAAAAAACCTTGTAAGAAATATGTCTGTTCTGATTTATTACAACAAGTTGTTGCTACACAAGAAATTTTGAGTATCAATGACAGTCATCCTTAACGTTTTTATGCTCATGGAGAGTTCTGTTTCCTAAATAAGCATTTGAATGCTCAGTCTGCAATGTGTTATAATAGTGCAAGTAATCAATGAGCAAGTATTGATAAAAGAATTTCCCTCGATATTTCATTCTGGATAGGTAGTCGAGATAACATTTTGCTCAGTCCAAAGGAAGGATTTCCATAGAATGCTTAAGTATAAAGAGACTTCAAGTAACTTTGTAATCACTCATTTTAATTTACAACCTTTATAAAACAAATTTGTGTAAAATTATAAACATATACAATTGAATTGTGATAAAATTATACCAATTCCTTATTTTTTATCTTTCCTTCAGCTACAATAGAAACTTACATCAGGTCATCACATGTGAATGACATACGGCATTAAGAATTGCTGAAGGAAGGGAAGACGGATTAACAAGAAAACATAAGTTCAGAAAATGTTCTATATACACTGGATTGAAGAATAATGTATTTACATCAGCTCAATTTCCTTAATTCATACCATTAAAATGCAATTGTTACGAGACCTATTGTATTTTCTAAATATCTTTATAAACCACAAGAACAAACCAGCTAATGTGACTTATTGCTAAATCACAGCCATTTTCTCAGGTAACAATGGTTCCATCTTGAGAATCATCACTTTCTTTTTGGAGACGTTAAACAGACAATATTTGACAAGAATTGAAATTACACTAGTTACAAATATTAGGCAAATATTTCTGACTGTATTTTCAATATTTGAGGCATACAATTAGGAAACAATGTCTTTCATATTTATTATTACTGGCTTAACAAAAAGATCGGGTGTATTACATTTTATTGCATTATTAGTATAATTATATCAAATACTTTGAGGAGTACAGCACAATAGAATCTACAATAATGAGAAATGTATCATTTTACTATCAAATAACTTTATTCTTTGTAATTCTTTTCTTCATAAATATATGTTTATATAAACAGTTAGATCATCTCACAAAAATAGTAACTCATAACATAAACACCTGAAGATTCTTCTGTTGATATGAAGTCTGCTTGTGGAGATTATATCATTGACTAAGTTGAGGATGAAGCAAACACAACAAATTCCTTTGGGAATTTGAAATGCGCTGCTTCCAAATTGGATGCTTTCAAGGAATCATCTTGATGATACAAATTATTTTATAGGAAGAGCTTTTTCATGAGTAATCCACCACCTGGATATGAATTCCCTTTTCATGTTTTTTGGGAGTCTTCTTCCACTCAATACACAGTTGTGGCCTGCAATTCATCAGTAATAAAAAATATTACAGAATTTAGATAATTAAATCAGCAATATAATGAAGTATTAAGGAACTGTCATAATAATTTTAAATACACACCATTAATCAATCAGAAAAGATACATAAAAGCAAACTTTGAGAAACAACATGAATGAATAATTAGTTTAATGGCACATTCTGAAATGCATCCAGGTTTCTCTTAGCATCTGAAACTGGCGCACAAATTTGTAGAATATATACCTAAAGATGCTGGTGTTAGGAAAGTTGCTTGAGCAACCAAAGTTAAATTGTCCATTGAGGTATGAGTTTGTCAAACTAATAAATGCATTGAAGCAAATGGTAATTGCAATAGACACCCCTTGAAATGGTAGTGGACAAAGGCATCTCAAATATATCTTAAAAACTTAAAAAAAATTCAGTATCAGAAATATATAAAAGTTTTTCTTTCCCAAAAACTTGTACACATATTTTAGCTTTTCTTGCATTTACACGAAGAAATAAAATGAATATTGTCCAGAGGGATCTGGTGGAAATTCATGTTTAACAAAAGTTTGTAGTAAAAACTTTTATTCAACATGAGGAGATATTTATCCAATGATATAGAGGAACATTTGAAGCTAGATTAAATAATACCAAGTAAGGCATTAACTAAAATCAACTAACGAAATATTAAAAAAGACTATTAGCAGGCTAATTGATAAATAAAATGTATATATACAAAAGAATGATATCAGAAATTACAAATGTTTAAGTTGATAAATGAGAGAACTGATTTAAAGAGATGCCATCTTATGGAATATGCTAACTTTGATAATGTTCAATCTATACTTACTCAATGTTTAAGCCATTTTTTATTTTCTCTCCATTGCTTCTGCTACTTGCATCAGGTTCTTCAATCAGTGAGAAGTTCAATACCTTATCACCTTCTAGGCCATTTTTTACTCTTTCGCCATTACTATCATGTATGCAACTTGATCCAGGTTCTTTCGAAGAGAAATTTATAAGCATACCCATTCCTAGGTCATATGATAGATCCTGGAAACATATATGAAGATATAAACATTTGGTTGGGATAAACCTCCAGAAAATCACATCAAAATCTGTGTTATAAGCCTCGCATTTATAAAGTTTATGAGCAAAGCACTGCATTTGCTCATACAGCAGCAAGAGCACATCTGAATGCAAGTACCGGTGGACTATTTGGAGATGTTCATAAGAAATCCATTATATTTTTAAAGGAATGGAAGGATCAAAGATGGATTGATACACTTCAGAAATGAAATAGTAATCAAAACAGTGGATTGACTGAGATAAAAGAGACAAGGTATGATGTTATTAGCTGGTAAGGTGATGACACCAGTAATTTGAAAAGCAAAAGGAGCCATCATTAATTATTAATATACTAATATAATTAACATTGATTAATATAGTACACTTCATTAATTAATACCCTAATGAAGGATACCGTAAATTATTAGTTAGAAATGACTATCATGGAGAACACTTTGCATCACTTTTAAAAAACATTAATGCAGCAATAATGAAAAAAATTGTCCTAAATTTTAGTTTAGTATGGAGTTTTAAAATGACTCTACTTCAGTAAGGAATCAAAAACTAAGTACTTTGCCAAGCAAAAATAGTTTTCTACATCAGATCGATGTTATAAATTAGCAATTTGTTTCATTTAAAATATTTCCTTCTTACCTTCACAACAATTACATCTCCATCAGTAAGGTTAGTTATAAATTGACGAGCAAGCTTCCTACTATATAAATTTCCTTTTTTTAGCTGCAGTGGGGTTTGCTTGTCCTGTGAAAAAATGTAGAAATAAACAAATAGAAAATATTCACATCTTATCACCATTTTAAGAGTAGGTAAATAAGAATTTATAATATTTTTATACTTCCTAATTGATACATAATATTTCATAATTTACAGTGTAAAAAATTATATAAAATGTGTCACAAATCATATTTTCCAAACAAAGAACAAAAGAAGATTGGCAGAGTCAAGAAAGCTACAAGTTGAAAGGGAATAAATCCTTGATTTTATTAGACTTTCATCTGAATGAGACAATAGATCATCTCATGATGATTAAGTGATTTATAGATTTTATTTGAATATTAATTTATCCTAAATATCAAAAGGGAGGAGCAATTGGCAAGGAAATAAGGAACTCTAGTATTTCTTGGTGAACTGAATTCCATTCACCTAGAAATACTTAAGTTGAAACCATCTGTAAAGTATTCAGCCAGAAGCCTGGTTGGTGCCACACCCCCTCTGACATAAGCTACTAAGAGCTCAGAAAGGAATTAGGTTGACTAGGCAAGATAAGGAGTGAGGTAGTTTGCCTTTACTTTCCTCAAGACTTGAAACAATAAAGATTATTAGCAGCTGAAAAAACTGTAAGCAAAATTTGAGGGGAAAATGTCCTCATGCTTAGTCATTGCATTTTTGTACTCTCATGCATTTATAGTGAAATTTAATAAAATACAAATATCAAAGTCTATCAGCACAGCAGCTAATGTTATCTCTTGATTTGATCTTCTCAATACATCTGCTAAGCTCATTTTCTCTCTATATCATACGTTATGGAGGATGAGTTTTTAACACAATGGAGCTGGAAGCCACCACCATTCATCCACAATCACATTTTGACCCATAAGGATGGGGTTCGAGTCATTCACCAAAGTTAGGTCAGAATGGTTAACCAATACAAATCAAATATCATACTCACTGGTGTTACGCTTTCCAGTATTTGTTTGTAAGTGCCTGGGAAGATCACCCAATCTCTTCTGGTGGATATATACTTTGCTAATACTATTCCATCTGGTGGCAGGTTTAAGTTAGAACTAACAGCTTTTAAAAAGCCCAGTGCAAGGCTGTCTTCATCCTCAAGGGGACTTGAGGATTGCGACTCGGAAGGTGAATCACTTGAAGCGGAGGAACTGGAGGGTGAGCAGTTATTTGGGGTAGTGCCATTGAACTCAAAGGACTTGACGGCATTATTGCAGTTGCCAGACTTGGGATTCAAGCTGCATCCAGAACTATTCCAAACAAGTTCAACTGGAGGTAGATAACTTTTGCCATCAACATGTCGCTGGCATAATTCCAAAACAACATCATCAGACCTGCAAATTCAAAAGAGAGAATGTTACAAATCATGAAGAAAATGAAATTAGTTTTCTCGGACATTAATTTTAACTACATGGAATCATAATTAAAAACTATGGATAAATGGGAATAACAATCCTCAAGAATATTTTTTTTAGAAGTATATCTATTAGGCCCTGAAGTCCCAATTTTTTCCATAAGGATGCATCACAGAGATTTTCGGAAATTTTTTTAGGCACTTCCCGGAAATTTAGAGAGCTGAAATTCAAGGGATCCTTGAAAGTCTTGTGTTTCCAATGAAAATTACAAAGACATCCTTGCAGATTATCCTTGGTTCGACCCTAGATCATGGCAAATATTCTCCTATTTAAAATGCATGAAGATGCTTAGAAGAACTCAGTAGGGTTCAATTCTATACCTGACTCCATCAGAGCAGAAAAGTTGTTCTGAATCTGGGAGAAGTTTTTCCTCTGAGAGCCTCAGCACGATTTTAAGAGAATATGGCAGTAGTGAAAAGATTAAGGAACTTACCGATATGATATCAACTTGAAATTTGTATCATCACTATACTTGCAGAATGCAAGCAACTTTTACTTGTATATTATATTTCAATTCAAGCTAAAAACAAATTTCCCAATGAATATAGGCAGGAAAGATCATACCCATCCTCTGATACACACATAATTTACTTTGCAGCTTTCAGCCATCCCCTGTATTACTAGAAATTGTTTTACCAAAGAAAAATACTTAATTCATAAAAAAAATTTTCAATTTCATAATCAATGAAAGTCATACCCCAATTCCTCTTCAGCAGTTAGAACTTGCACTCCAATGATATCACCAGAATGAACTTGCAGAGATGCCAAATTCAAACTGTTTGGTTCCACACCCATGTCATGGGAAGGGTTTTTGGCAGAACGATGGACAGAATTATTTTTTAAAACCCTGGAGAATCTCACTGTTTCAGAGCAAACACCTGCAGCTTTGGCAGCATTTTCAGCCTTTTTTAAAATCCTAAGACGAATTCTTTTAGGAGAGGAAGAGCACAGTGATCGTATCCTCAAACAGAGATCTATTATCGTCCTCTTTAGTTCAAGCAGCGATGAATCTTGCTCAATCTCCAAACATCCCAGATTGTCCAATTTATAGCTTGCAACTTCCATGACAAGAGGTCCTATCAATGTCAAGAAACATAATTTCATAATTAAATTCAAACCATTCTAATACCAACGAATTTATTTCAACTTTGGGAGCTAAACTTCAATTTATTGACTGTTTTTCAGGAAACGTACACTTTACTTGAGGATTCTTAGAAAGCATCTTCAAATTACAGTAGAGGATCGTTTATCCGAACATCTAAACAACGAACATTTCACGGTAGATACACAATAATTTTGAACGCCAATGCTACGTGTGTTTTGCACCGATCTTTTGAAGGTGTGCAGGAGTAAGTATTTACCGTATTTCCCGGCCTATAAGATGCACTTTTTTTACTCCAAAGTATGCTCTAAAATCAGTCTGTGTCTTATGCGCCGATGGTATGGGGGTGTAACTCCGTCCTATAATAAGAAAGCAGATTCGCCGGGATAAATTCGTCCCTTTAAGTATTTTTTACCGTACCAGGCATTAAAAATAGTTCAGTTAATTACAAATTTCAATAATAACACTTTTTTCATTAAGTAGTAAGGAATTCAGTTTTAATATTTCGATGACAGAACATCCTTAAAAAAATTCCCAGGTAAATCAGAAATGCATACAATGTAGTATGTTTAGTTTAAACTCGCATGAGGTGCTGCTGCAAAACTTATACACATTGGGCTAACGGAGATGTCATCCCTATGCTAATACATTGTATCTCTCGCGCTAAAGAGTTTACCGTCACTCAACCTTATGTAACAAAGTATGAGTTTTTTTTGTAAATTCTTACCGGGAGAAATTGAGGTGCGTCTTATGCGCCGGTGCGTCTTATAGGCCGGGAAATACGGTATACTATATTAATTAACCTTCTAAATGGATAAAAATAAGAAGAAAACCTGTCTAGTAGCTAGTTCAAGCGGTGGGAAAATCAAGAGAAAAAGACAGGTGCTGACGTTACAGCAAAAAGTGGACATAATAAAGAAACTAGATTGTGTTGTCATTTCATCCAATCTTCAGCAGGAATAAAATATTAGCAGGACAACTATGCATGAAATAAAATCAAAGAATGACCGAATTCTCCAATTTGTCGCAGAATCTGACTCAACGGTAGTCATTTTCAACGGTGCATTATCGTCACTTATTTCTTACTGTAACCTGTAAAAGCCTTTTTTTAGTTCCTTTTTCTCATTCAGGTTAAAATACCTATTATCCGAACATATCCTTTATGCGAACCGACCTCAGTCCCGACAAGTTTGGATAAACGATCCTCTGCTGTACTTCTTTTACTTCAAGTTTTCCATGTTCCTTTCAAAGCCTACAATAATTGACTTTCATTAGAATCAGCTAATCTATCAGAAAGTCAACCTAGACTAAATTAAGTTAGATAATTGTCATTTCAAAGGAATGATTAACATGATACCATCAGGTTGACAAATAATCCTCTTTCAAACAAAAACTCGAGGAATGAAAGTAGGAAAGATTGAAAAGAAACGGCTGGAACATACTCTCAAGTTTCTGTGGGACCCATTTTCCACGTACATGGTCCTCCTCAATCTCTCCACGATCGTTATCCACTTCCTTGCTGTCTCCATTCATTTGCTGAAAATAATCTGAAAATACAAGAACAAAACTCATATTGCAGCTATTGGAGTGAAAGAAATTTGGACTTAAACTGGATTCAAGTTTATTTTTATGGCACATTTTATTGAGACAGAAAAGTAATACAGAATTTGAGAATGCGCTGATTCAAATACAAAAAGGGAGCTAAAAATAAATTGGAGTGAAACAAAAAATTCAAACGGGAAAGGGAACATGACAACAGAACAATTTTCCAAGTTCGGATGTATAAGATTTATGAAGAAAGAATGCTATGAACCAATTTACATCTACCAATTACTGAGGCATACCATCAACTAACTGTAGATAAAATTACTGCAATATGATTTCACAATCAATGATATCTTACCCTGAAAGTTTTCTATCAAATCAGGAGAGTCTCTTAAGTGGGAACAGAGATAGAGATGGATCCGCAGGAAGCCTCGCTGAGGAAGAGACTTCTCACACAAGATCAAATGCTGACCGTATTCGATGGCTTCGTTGCATATACTGGCATTTAGATCATCAAGCGGTTGACCTGAATCTCCATTCCATTTTGTTTTCCTAATATGCCACTCCTCACCTGGCAATAAATGACAGACGTTTCAGAATGACATTTATCTTGAAATAACATTATTTTACTGTAACAAGAATTTAATTTTATATCTACATACTTTTATATTTCAAGGAAAAGCACCTTCAAGGAAAGAGATGTGCGATCAAAAAATTTAGGATACAAAACTCAGAATAGGACTAAATTAAAAATTTGAAATTCATGGAACAATAAAATCATAATAGCTAAGTTACTTTCAAAATGGCATTCCAACGCATCTTACAGCCTGGATGCTACACATCGTTATTTTTATTACTGATAATAATAGCTGAAAGATCAAAACAAAATATATATTCAAAAAAATGAATTATAATGCAGAAATATACTCTATTGGTAGCATAAAAATAACTAATACGGACAAACATACAGTATTTACTCAAACATAACTTGCCATCGAATGTAATGCACACCCCAAAATTTGAGTGATGGAAATTGAAATAACATTTGCGGATCACCAATAGCACATTGTTGAAATGTTGGACGAGTAACATGGAAACAAGGTGAACGCACTATGGGACATGTGCATGAGTAGCAATATGCCCGAATCTAGTGTGCCGTTGACTAAGGTACACGACATTTTCGAGTAAATATGGTAGATTTAAATTACTTTTCTATGACCACAAAGAAATACAATGATAAAAACAATCAAGATCATAAAAATTTAATAAATATATCGATATTTTCATTACCTGAGAGATGGGCAAGTTTGAGCATTTCCTTGAGCAACTCTCTAATTGAGCACCTTTTGTCCATAATAATCTCCAATTCACGTGCACTATCCCCAGAGCAAGATGGTGGAGAAAAGGTCAGCCATATCTAAATGAAAATAAACAGCGTAATTACATTTATATATACATTTCAGTTACATAATGAAACTGATTATTTTCCTTCTAAATTCTATTTTTATACATTGATATAAAATAACTAGAAAAAGCATTTGCTACTGCAATTGATCAAAGCAGAGTTTCCCAAACTATGCTCCGCGGAATACCAGTGTTCCGCTGAACCTAAATAGGTGTTCCGTGGCTATTTGTAGTCTTAATGGAGATTTGGAGAATAAAAGTCATTAAATGTTTTATTTATTCATATTTTTATGTTTATGTTATAATATGATAGTTTTCTGTTTAAAAATAATTACTAAATAAATAATTAGTAGTAATTAAATGATTTTTAAAATTTTACAAGTAGAATTACCTAACCTAAAAATAAGCTAAGTGTTCCGTTAAACTTCCCAGCTTTGTGAAGTGTTTCATTAAAGAAAAAAATTGGGAAACCCTGGATTAAAGAATGCTAAAAAAATAAAGATTCTGAATCCTGATAATATCAGAATACATATAAGGTGTTCATTTATGCATATTTAAATATAGAAATAAAAACATATCATATATACATTTCATTTGTGCAATGCTTATATAAGAATTCAACATTAGAGTTTAATTCCAAAATGTAAAGGCAATAATGACAAAAGGTCACAATTTATCAAATTAGAGTGAAGAAATTGAGACAACGTACCTCATTCTCTCCTACTGGTTTACCCTCCTCTAAAACCACTTTGGATCCAAACAATACATTTGCTTCACTTAAAATCAAATGCTCCTGAAGTGGACTCCTCAGTGATCCTTTACCATTTGATGCAGAATCCCCATAACACTCGACTGGCTCATCTTCTTGTTTTCTGAGCCGATAGTTGTTTGGAGGAAGCTCAAATTCCTTTATCGCTGAATTCTTCAGCTGTTCCACAGTCTTTCATAAAAAATATAAATTATCAGTAAAGAAGATTCTCACAGACAATTCAGTAAAATTATTTTATTGAAATAATCATAAAAAATGATTAGCTTTGGTGCTATCCATTTAAAAATTATCCAATAATTGCCTACAATAATAATTACACATCCTTTGTTATGCAGGATATTAATAAATTGCAATAAAGATTTCAAAAATTTAGTTAACTATCAGTAGTTGACTTCTTTGAAAGAAAATCTTTAAAAAATGATTATACCTACCGCCTCTGTGGAGTAAATTTAATGACAGTAGAATTGGTGGAATATTTTAGAGTAACTATCACAAATACTTATCATGGAGTACCCACATCTATACTATAAGTGTAAATGCACTTAAGAAACTCAGTTTCGTTAAGAGAATAGTTGGAAGGATCAAAGAAAAAGTTTCTGAGCATTGTTACTTGGAAATAGTTAGGCCTCACCTCGAGTATGCATGTAGTATAAGGGACCCTGCCAACAAATATCACACTTGAGAATTAGAAAAGGTACTACAAAAGGTGGTACGCTTCGTAAAGAATTGCTACGAAAAAGCAGTAAGCATTACTCAAATGATTCAGAACGCAGGATGGGAATCTGTAGAGGATAGAAGATTAATACAAATGATAAATTTACTAAGTTTAGAGAAAGTACATTCTCAGAAGAGGACATTGATAAAACGTGACTTGTTATATAGGTAATTCTGATACTGGAAGGAAGAAAGGGAAATAGATGCTAGAATGAATCGATTCCAGAATTAATTTTTCCGATATGCAAAAACAATCGATTCCGTAGATGATGTCTATGTGCTTGCACTCCCAACTACTTGCTGAAAGATTGCTTGCAAGAACCATACATAGACATAGAGAAATAAAGCCACATCTTTTCTGTATGAGCAACACAAAAAATATCAACCAAAAGTCTAAAGCAGGGTTTCCCAAATTATGTTCCGCAGAACACCAGTGTTCCGAGACAATTTGGAGTGTCAATGGAGAATAAAAGTCATTAAATGCTTTATTGATTCATATTTTACGTTTTTATTACAATATTATAGTTTTATATTTAAAAATAATTACCAAATAAATAATTTGCTGTAATTTAATGATTTTTAAAATTTTACAAGTAGAATTACCTAACCTAAAAATAAGCTTAGCATTCCGTTAAACTTCCCAGGATTGCGGAGTGTTCCATTACAGAAAAAGTTTGGGAAACCCTGACCTAAAGAATGGCACAATTTTAGAGAGAGAAATTCATCCAATAGGTAGAGAAATAGAAAAAATAATGAGACCTATTTTGAATATGTTAAACAACTTAACCCAAATAGCTACTTCACCTGGGATGAATAATTTACTTAGATACTCATAAGAGGCAAAGTAAGTTAAATAGTGTCATGAATTCTGTCTTACTGTTTCCAGTGGTATATCCATCCTCACAACTCTGCCTTCAAAGCCCCAGTGAATAATTCCCTCTCCATCTTTCTTGAAAGTTGAATCCTTACAATGGTTTGGGGCCTTTGATATGCTGAACTTCCCCCCTGCTTGGGTCCAGTCCTCCACCCAAACCATGGTATTTTTCTGAGTTTCATCTTGCTGTGCATTAGATATGCTCTTGGAGTCAACCAATATTCTTCCACCAGACATCATGCCAAGGGCAGTCAGAGATGAGCTGTTAGACATCTGAGACAGGCGAATAGGTTTGTAAAGCGTGAAGTTTCCATCATCAACACCATTTGTTTGAGCCTGAAATTGAAAAATATCATTATTGCAACTTTATCAAATGGCTTTTATAAAAGAAGATTTTTGGATTCTCGGAAAAGTAATGGACAACTTTATGTAAAACAGAAATACTTGCTCAGAAATTATTCATTTTGTAAAGATTGTTAATAAATGTGGTACTGATAGACAGCTAGAAGCCAAGATTTTAGCTCAATAATATGCCACAAAAATGTTTAGTTGATAAAATATAAAAATATATATAAAAAAAATGCGTGCATACATATTTTTTGATGATACATATGAAGAGTGAATAACAGGACATAATCATAGAGAAAAAATATAATTTTCATCATCAATACTAGTCTCTGATGTACAGATGTTACAACCTCTGAAGATTCCCATCATAAACCTAAATGCATTCATGAAAAGTACAGCAGACTCTTGGTTAACATACATTTTTCATCACAAAAATGGTCGAAAAACAATTTATGAAATAACAATCATGAAAGTTGTTAACAAAGATTGTTGGTAAGGTTTGAGAGTTGGCTGTGGAGAGCCATGTATTCATTGTAATCGCCATGGTTATCAACGCACTTACTGTAATGTGTAACCAGTTTTTTGATGCCGATATTATACTCTTCTACTGTCAAAAATCTGAGGATGTCACTGCTTCTCTGAGCTCTTCATCGTTTTCAAACTGTTTCACAGCAAGAAATTGTTATAGTTTTGGGAAGAGGTGAAAATCACTGGGTGACAGGTCAGGGCTGCAGGGAGGATGTCCAAAAATTTCCTATTTAAGACGTTGAAGTTCTCGCCGAGTTTGTGCCGATGCACGAGTCAGAGCATTTTAGTAAATCAATAACATCTTGACTGACAATGTGCCATGTCTTTTGTTTTGAATAACACGTCTCAGTCGTTGAATGGTTTCACAATATGATGTTGAGTTGATTGTTGCTCCTCTCCGCATAAACTCCACGTGGATTAAACTCTTTTGGTCCCAAAAATGTGATGCCATGACTTTTTTCATGTGCAAATCTGGTTTTTCTTTCCTGTGTTCTGAGGGTGAGTTTGTGTGATGCCACTCCATAATCTGACACTTGGTTTCCACTGTTTTGTAAGAAACCCAAGTTTCATCACCTGTTACTATGCAGTCGAGAAAACTGCCACCATCATTGCTGTATTGAATCAAAAATTGAAGGGCTGCTCCCATCCATTTCATCATGCGGACGTCAGTCAACATCTTAGGAACCCATCAAGTACACATTTTTCATAGCCTAGGAGTCGTGTCAATACTTTTAGTTGGAGAGATCTTGAAATTTGTGGGAAATGCTAATGAATTGTGCTCAAAGTGAAATGTGGGTCTTCCTGAATGCTTCCTCCAATTTTTGCCCTCAACTTCTCCATAACCAGAGATCTTGATTCTTCTTTCTTGATTAAAATATGCATAATTTCCTTACTGAAAATTTCTTAATTGCATTGTCTCCATAAACATGCTCTATTTACCAATAAATTTCGATGAGCTGAACATTTTGTGCATTCGGAAAAATGAATAACGCTACGCACTTCGCATCAGATGGAATTTTTTATACGCACAGTAGAGATCTGCATGGGCTGAAATTTTCAGCCATAGCTCAGCCCGTTCGTCGTTGAGCCCAAACCTGACTCGGCCTGAACATTGATACTAATTTTCGCTCTCAAGCCCGACCCGAGCCCGAACTTTCCATAAATCGCCCTGTAATAAATTGCTGTGAATTGTGAACAAATACATTTTTTTTAACCCTTCACGAAAACTGAGCATTTTGTTTAAGCATTGTGTTACAACTTTAAGAGGTTTTTGCCGCTATGCAAGAAACTAATACTCTTTAAGAACGAATAATTCTCTCCTTCTCAAGTTATCCATGTAGACTGTCTGCTTACCCGGCCCGAGCCTGGCCCATGCAGACCTCTAACACACAGCCATTTTGATAGATCACAGAACAAAGATGCGTGTCCACACACACTGAATCTCAGCTCACCTTGAGGAGGGAGGTAGAGCTTACTGATGAGCATGCAATTTTAGTGTAAGGGGATCTGCACTGGGAACGATACACAAACTTTCTTTACTTTCTGGATGACCCTCGTAATTAAAAAGATGAACAACAAAGTAATAAATTAAAAAATTACATAATTTATTACTGTTTGATAAAATGAGTCTGTGGTGATAAACCAATAATAAAATAAAACCAAAACGTTCAAAAACAATTTATACTTAAGACTCCAAATGTTCAACGTTTCGGTTTTATTATTTAGGTAGTTTATTACAAGAAGTATGGTGCCCCATCAAATTTTACAAGAAATAATCAAATTTAAATTAATGTTTATTGAGAAAATTGAGACACATGAAACATACATTGCAAATTATATTGATGAAGATACTTTCGAAATACATGAAAAGCCTTGAGGAGATATAAAGAATAACAGAAGTATTACGAATTTTTAAAAATCCCTTAACATGGAAATGTATGTGATGAGAGGTCATCAATACATTTCATATGAAAAGTTTATCGTTTATCTAATGATCCTTGGTTCAATTGCAGAGCACCATTTACATTCCTATATGCATAAAAAAAGGATAAAGGAATCTTATTTTAGGATTTTTAATTGGCAACATAAAAGTCCCTGCATATTTTTGTCTGCCTTTCATAACCTTTCACATTGTTCTCTAATAACAGTAAAAGGATGACAAATTGCAAAGAAATGGTACATTTTTCCCTTTTGGTTAACTTCCAAGCATTTTTATTTTGCTTGATCCCAGAAACACATATTTATTTTGATGAATTCAATGATCATCTATTGAAATTTATACCAGGGTTAGAAGCATATCAACCTAATATCAAATTATAAAATCCTTTGCAACCAACAAATATCTGTCGCAAGGAAAGATGGCAAGATTTGGTCAATGAAATGTTAAGGATGACATACTATAGCACACTTTGCAATTACTTAGTTAATGCATGAAAATAAATGTATACATTGTAATGAAAATTAGGAGTTTTATATAACCTGGAATTATTCATAAAAATAAGGAATAAAACACAGACACTGAGATCAGATAAATCATGCAAATTTTATACAAATCGTTTCTCCCCTCTTCCACACCATTCTCCTATCTCAACCAAAATAATGGCAAATTGTTGACTTCATTTCATAAAGAGCCTTAGATAGGAGTAAAGCACTCCTCTAAATTAAATCATTAACAAGATGCTTAATTTCTGTTAGTTAAACATAAATAAAAAAACCATACCTCTAAAGCTGCAGATGCTTTCTTGGGTCACTTAGAATAGCAAACGGTTTAAAACTCTGGAAAAAACTTGTGCTGTTGCATCCATTCTGCGGCATTACATCAGCAAGATTTGAGAGTACAATTGTATGCTCTTGGGCATTGAAGCATACCATTAACCAATCTCTTTATCCTCAAAATCAAGCTAACTACTCCAAGAATAGCTTAAATCTAAAATTTTTTCATGATATGCATCTGCATTCAAGTAATCTTACATCTTCAGGGCACTTCCCAGTAGCAGTGTTGGAATCTCCATTTCTGGTGACCTTGTGATAGTTCTTCGAGTTTTCTGAGCTTTCCATGGGAGGTTCATAGGAGAGGTAGAAGGAGAGAGTGTTCAGTTGGCACATCTCCGCCACTGCAACACGCAAGTGCGATAGTGGCAATGACTTGGCGAAACCACGAGTGACTTCATGGCTAGCTCCTCCAACAGGTGGAAGCAATATCCTCAGCAGAATGGGTTCATTCTCAGAGCCAGCATGGTATGGATAACCTCCAATCTGAGAAATAATGAAAAATGATATTAATAAAAGAGCAGAGGATTCCCATTGCCTTTATATCATTTAGAAATTGACCGAACTTAATATGCGATGGCAAACATAGTCTTCCTACCCAAGCAGTTCAAATTATAGAATGCCATAATTTACACAGGTAAAGATCCACAAGGAGAAAAGAAAATTACATAATTAAACACATTATTAACTTAATTTGCTAAAGCATTCGCCCGGCAAGTGGAAGTGGTTGGTGTCCTGGCTGCGGCAGACTTTTTCTCCTTCATTTCTTCTCACATTATTAACTCAATGGAAAAGAATTACTTCACACACGCCCCAGAATTTATTGGTACAACATATATTTTATTTATTTACTTAGTTCCCTCATAAACATTAACTCATGGATAATTATATGGGGAGGCATTAAAAATAGATGAACACATACAACGATTCCCTAACCAGAAAAATCTGGTTACCCGGGATTTAAATCTGGGACCTTGGTGTTCGAGTGCTAGTTATGGTGTAATATACTCTGCCACCGCAGCCAGTTTTGCTAGCAGACTAGCATCATCAGGCATGATGATGTTAGTCCCACTACCGAAACATGTTGCACCAATTAATGATGGGGGAGAGTATGAAGTACCGTATTTGACGGCATATAAGACGCACCCTCATTAAGTTGGCCACTCAAAAGGAAAAAAAGTTTTAATAGTCCTTGTGAAAGCGCGGTACCACAATAACTTAAAATGTGGTTTCTTTCAGTTGTCACGTTTCGTAAAAGCCAAATATTAACACAATCATTGAATGCAATTATGAAATAGGTAGTATAGCCCATTTGGGCTAAAAATTGCATTCAGTATTGAAAGTTAACCCGTGGAGGTTGAACCTTCACATATAAGATGCAGGGAAATTTTTTGAGACGTAATTTAGGTAAAAAGGTGTGTCTTATATGCCGTCAAATACGGTAATTCTTTTCCATAATTATGACCTTCAATGAAGTAATAACTTTGCATATTGTGTTTACATCCAGAACTTCTTTCTGTCATATAATTCATAACAGTCATTTGAGGGGAAAAAGCATTTCACAAGACGGTGAAGAAACAATTAAGTATTAGAAATGAAGAGCATTAAGCTATACAGGAGCTATGAAAATAATTTTGATGGAACAATGAGCTTTTCTTTCTATCTTAATCTTTAAATTATCTTTTCTTTTTAGGTCTAACATAAAAAGAAAAGATAAATTTATGAGAGAGATCTCATCAGTTATGTGAATATTCTTAGGGTTGGGGATTTGAAAGTAATTCTCTAATATTTTCAGCAGATAGCTTTCAAAAGAAAAACTATTACAAGAAATAAAAATTGACTAAATATCTAATACTAACAATAATAAAATAAATAATTGAATAGCACTTTTCAGTTCTTTCCAGTGTGATAGCAATAAAAAAATTTGATAGATATAAAAATTTATCATATCCCAGTTAAATTACTACTTATTTATTAGTTATTTTCATTCAGTCCACTGAAAACGATCAAAGTGGGTTTTACTGCAAGTATAAAAAAAGTTTTTGAGTAAATAAAGACTTCACAAACAGTCAAGAAGCTTGTTCATTTGATTCTTCTATATGTATGTTTCTGTCCTGTTTATGAATACCTATAAGGCTGTTTATAATTTTGAATATTGAAGTAACTTTCACAAAATGTTTAAAATTATTACTATACAGACAGTAAATAAAAACTTACGTCAGAGCCATTCCAGGCAAATATCCTGAAATCTTCTCCCTTTACAACGTCTTTCACATGTCTGGTGTCAGGATCGGATTTGGCGATGAGAGGGTCAACAAGATGGAGTCCACAAGGAGTATCTTGGACTGTGTAAAGTAACCTTCCTTCCATCTCCCAACCTTTTGTTTCCTCTAACACCTAAAATATGTTAAAAACACTCACGTTACAAAAAAATAACAAAAGGGACATCAAAGATACAAAAAATTTGAATTGAATTTAAAGTGAAACTCTTGAGTTACATTGAGACAGTGGATTCAGACTTTATTTGGTCTAAAATCTAGAAAAACTGAGTTTGCAATGACTGCTTTAATTTACCTTAATTATCTCCTGGTTAAGACTGTTTATATCCCATCTTTTGTCTGCAGAAACTCTGAGTTCTTCGCAAATATCTTTCCCAGTTAGCTTTTGGATTCCTCCATTCCGAACAACATATGCGGAAGATGGTAAGACACGGATGAAAACTTCGTGTAAACGCCTATCATACTCTTCTCTAATGGACATGAAAGAAAGAAAATCCAAAATATATTTTATATAAGAGATGAGATTACTTCAAATTGATCAGGTAAAACTTTGTTGCAGCTGATGAGGATAGGAAAAAAAAATTTGCATATCTATTTTCACGAAAATTACTGGGTATTAACAGTTAAATTAACAGTTACCAGTTATATTAACAGTTACCAGTTAAATTAACAGGTACCAGTTAAATTGACAGTTAACAGTTACATTAACAGTTACCAGTTAAATTAACAGTTACCAGTTATATTAACAGTTACCTCTGTTTCCTGAGTTCAAGGTTCTTTTCCTCCACAAGATTAGCAAGATGCTCAGGCACTAGTGTCTTCTTGTTTTTCCCAGAACCCAGACCTTCCTTCCGGTAGAACAACATGTAAGCACTTTCGCGTCCAGAGAACTGAGCCTCTAGCGCAGATATGGGAATCGGAGAGACTGATGCATCATCAAAATTGAACCAATGACAGCCCTCCTCTTCGTCCTCCGAAGAGCTTCCTCCGTCGTCAACCAACTCTTCCCCCTTCCTCTCTTCGACCTTCTTCCCTTTCCATCCTCCTCTTCCCTTCTTTTTCTTTCTCTTCTTGCGCCTGTGGACCCCCTTCCCATCCGTGCTGCCACCACGAGACTGCGCTCTAGCGGGCACTAAAGGCTGCAGAAATGAGCTTTCTTTAGAAAGGATCATCTTCTTGTCTTGCTTTTGAAAGGGTAAGAACAAACGTAACACTCAAACAATTACGCCTAATCTTTGATTTATACGGTTGATAAATTTGACTCAAGTGCCATACTGATTGTGACTGATTTTTGCACATAAAATGAGAGTATAAGTTACCTGGAAAAGCTAGCAAGATACAACTTTAACTTGAAATTACAATTACTTGAAATACAACTTTAACTTTAATAATGAAGATTGCTATAAAAGATATATTAAAGGCAAGTAGTATTAATTGGAATCAATGAAAAAAGTGAAACTTGGTGATGATATAAATTACCAAGAATTGAAAAAGTAATCAGCGAAAATTCACCAGGAAACTTTAAAACCAGGTCTGCACTTCAAAATACACATATAATCAAAAACAATTTAGCTACTATTTTACAATTGCAATTAGTAACTTAGTAGACCAACTAATAAAGATATTTGAGAAGCAACAACACAATAGCTCGGTGGACAACATTAGATGTACAGAATTGTATAAGTAATCAAATAAAATGTTGGAAGAAGAGATACGCATTTGGAAACCACATCTCTACTGAGTTTTTTTTAATTTGAGGTAAAAAGTAATAGTTTAGTGGAGTGAATAATTACCCAAGAACTTTAATTTTCCTATAAAAAAGATATTCTGGCTATCCTGCAGCTAGCGTACATTTTTAGCATATTTTACAATTCAATCCTTTCACCCACTTTCTTAATGTTATAAAACTTCTTTTATTTGAATTGTAATAATTTCTGAACTTCCCTGTTTATGAGATGAAAAAGAATATAAAAGGCATCCTAGTTTTGGCCACATATTTTAAGAAAAATAATAACCTTTCTGTAATCCTTTGTTTACTGTGAAACTAAGAAGGCATCATTTATAGACTGACCAAACCAAATGTGGTGAAATAGCTTTAAAAGATCATCAAGAATTAAATAGATGGAAGGAATAAAATTTATATTTTAGGCTGCTTGGCAGTCTTTAGTCAAAATTAGAAATAGATCATCTAAGATGCAGGGTGATTTTACATGCACTTCCTGCTCATTTAAGTATTTTAAGATTGGGATAAAGTAAGGTATGTCAACTGTCATTTCCCAAATCAAAGTTTTCTATTTACCTTTGCTCCGGCTGGTTGCAGTCCTACAGCTCTCGTGACTTTGTTGAAATAGAAAAGCGAGGGATGTGTAGCGAGGAATTTCGAGAGATGACCAAACTTTGGTTGGAATGTTTCCCTCCAGGTGGACCCACTGGTGACTTCTGCAAGTTTGGCACAGAGATCCACAAGAGGCATTGTACCTGAGGTGAGGAAGTTCCAATTGTCAAAATTCTGTACTTAATTAATCCTTTGGAAGAAAGGTCAGAGGTTAGGAGTGATACCTGAGGGTGCAAAGCAGTTATCACGACGCAGAATATCTCTCAGCAGATCTGCAGGAAGAGGAAGACCATTGTCATCAGCGGTTCTGTCCTTGGCTTCTTCCACAAAATTTTCAGGCAATACCGTGGATTCTGGATTTACATCGATGAGGTCATTCTTTTTCTCTTCTTGCTAAAAAGAATACGTTTAAAAAATGCCCTAATTTAAAAAGACTCAGTTGCAGAAATAATTCAGAATTAAAAATTCTTTTGAGTAAAATTACTACTTTGGCATTCAATAGAATTTTTCCATTGCAAAATGATTCTTAACACTATGTTTAAAAACTGTTATGGAATAAAATATCTTTTCTAGAAGGGTCAATTTTATTAGGAAAATTTGACCCTATTATACCATACATATACTTGTCCACCAACTATAACTTCAAATAACATAACTTTTTACTTAACAGTAGTAATCATTTCCACAATGCAATCTGCTTTAAACATTTTTATTGGTACAGTAAAACTACTAATTTAAAAATTTAGAAAACAGGAATGGAAAAAGCATAAAAAGAAGATTTACCCTTTCATTCTGAAAAAATTTTGAAGGAAAATTACATTAACAGAAAGAGAACACTGAATTAACGAGTCACATATTGAGTAGCAAGCATTATTAGGGTAAGCGATATTAGTGTAGCATTTTAAACATACAATTTATGGTTAACTTACAGAGGATGAAAGATTCCAATGACCCAAACTTCCAACATCACGAACGTAAGCATGATAATGGCCTCCGTGAGCATTTCCTTTGTGAACTACGACAGAGAGCAACTGGTACACGTTTTCAAGGCTTTCATTGGCAGAACAGTCACAGAATGGATTGAGATCAAGGCGAGTGGGGAAAGAGAACTTGGACATGTCCTTGTATCGCTCACCCTTCATCGGATCATAGCTGAAGCGTAAGAGGGACAACGAAAGCACTGGAGGTAATGTCTTCAGCTTTGCTCCCTTTAAAGAAATAAGTCAAGCATTAGGAGTGAATTATAAATATGCTATATTTTATCTTTGGATTAACTTAATTCTAAGCAATTTCATAAAAACTTTATATTACATGATAGTTGTTTAAAATTGAAAGAAGCCAATCATACAACTTCCGCACAGACAATAGATACAAGATTTGAATCAATTCAGCTTATACATCATAAAGGGTAATTCAACACCTAGACTGAGAATAAGTGATATTAGGAATGGAAAAAATAGAATCTTAAGAGGAGTAAATTATGACTAAATTCGATAATAAAACCATGAAATTTACAAGCATTTAAATGCATTCATAGAACTATGAAAAGTTTTTTTAACAATGGAGCATTCAGAAAGATTTTTCTAAAACATAAAGAGGAATAAATTGCAGTTTAATTAGTTTTCCATCTCTGCAAAAACTGACCTTATCAGCATCAACAAGGTGGTCACATTTGCTACAGTGATAACGATTACTTCCAGCCAATTTCTCAGGGATGAGAAAAGTTGATTTGAGACTACT
Organism: Sympetrum striolatum; assembly: GCA_947579665.1. Classification (NCBI taxonomy): domain Eukaryota; kingdom Metazoa; phylum Arthropoda; class Insecta; order Odonata; family Libellulidae; genus Sympetrum; species Sympetrum striolatum. The sequence continues at coordinate 11,279,241 of OX388350.1, forward strand.
TTCCAAAGAGTCATGGCCAGAGACACTGATCGTAAGGTCGAAAAAACTCTCCTCTCTTTCACTCACATGACCACATTCCAAACACTTAACCTGTTAAGAAACAACATAGTGAGTTAAGTAAAAGTCAAATAAAGATCTTAACAATTTTCAAGTCTTAGATGGCATTTGAAGTAAAAATAGCAATGATTTTTGATCGAGAGTTTTTGAAAAACACAGTGCAACAAAAAGACAGTAAATAGAGATAGCAAACTCTTCTCCACCTTCATGGAAACTTATTTCTTGGATGAAGGCTTTCTTTCATCTGGATCTTCTTGATTGATCTTAATGGCAAAAAAGTACTCAAAATTTATTCATACATAACAAGAGAATAACATTTAAAATATATATTTGGATGAAATGAAAGAGCCATACACAATAAATGAATATTTATGAATATTATTGATCATATAAATGTAATATTAACTTGGATAGCAAATTCCTTGAATGATGACAAAATAAACATGGAAAAAATCTGACGCTGAACCCATCCATTTCTTTAAAAATGTAATATTCATTTAAAAAGTTCAATTACAAATACAAGACTTATTTTTTTCTGATTCTATGTGAATATTTCTTCTTTAAAGGTTAGAGAATAGTAAAAAATGAAATATTTAAAAACCAAACCATAAATCAAGAAGTTCCACAGTTCTGCTAATACGTACGAAGTATGAATACATCTAGTTTTTGATAACTACGGATACATTCCTATAAAACTAAAGCAGATACAATAAAAAATTAGATTAAATCCATAAAAAAATACTGCCACAACATGAAAATGAAGGGACGGAAGCAAAAAATAACTAAAAGAATCTATGGCGTAATAAATGATTTATGTGAGTTTGAATGATCATTTAAAAAATTTTAAGCAGCAAACATTAATGTGCGGATGGCGTATTGATCTTTGGTGGAAGTGGTTCTTGGTTAGCTTCTTAATATATGCTACTATGTTAGGAAAGAAAAAATGAATAATTGAGTGAAAATATGGTGCAAATAATAAAAGGTGTATGAGAGTCAATGCTTAGATCATAGTCTGCAGAACTAAAGATGAGTAACTCTTTATGAATTCAGTTATACCATTTAAACTCGGATGATATTCAAAAGGACTTCATCCTAAACTGAACTAAAAAAATACACAATAAAGAAATGACAAAACACACACCTGAAAGGAGGTGTTAAGAAAAATCACTGAGGAAAAAACGCCACAAATAAATGAGAGGTCTAATACTAAAGTGGGCACTTACAGTGTAAATGGTACGAGGAAAGTTGGAAAAACATATTAGGATCATCTTTTGGGAAATCATTTCGTAATCAGAAACACATCCACGATTAGTGTACTAGGGTCAACTTCTATCTAAAAACATGTTGAGCATCCTTCAGTTAAATTTTTAAGGTGAATTTGACAGTTAACATAATATATGAGGTGTTTATGTACAAATTTTGCATGCTTCCATAAATAATTCATTCGACACAAGATAAATTATGATGGGCCTAACTTATGAGAACATGTGATAAAAAAATATATATATTTACTATTAACCATAGAGTATTTTCTGACCTGGTTAACAACAGTTCCACGGTAAAGACTGGAGATAAGATCCTTGCCGCTTGTCCCCACGAGAGATTTTTCGATGGCAGAGAACAGTATTCGATTCAACTCTTGAACGTCATGCTGTTGAAGCTCCTGAATGTAGAACATCAGATTTTAACTCTTCATGCAGAAATAATTAGGTCATGCTGCAAATGAACCTAATGAAAATTAAATCCCACCTCGTTGTCAACCCATCCAAAACTTTCGGTGAGGTCAGATGTGGATACTGCTTCAACATCAGCAAGGAGAAGCTGCGAAAATAACTTCTGCAGCTCCACTGGAATTACACGAAGTTTCTTATCGGAGGCTTTGTCTTTGCCATTCTCAACCCAGCCAAGTTCTTCTCGGGTTAAAGAAAACAGTCCATCTAAAGAAAAAATAAAACCGTCACCTCAAACATAACTATGAGAAAGATAAATATTCATAACATGTCAAAGAAAATACTTCGGAATTCGGGGGTAAAAAGAAGCGTTTGTAGTAAAGAATTTAAGTAACAGGTAGCTCCCTGATTCTTGATTCCACACATATTGGTGCAAGGCCTAGGAGGAGGTGGGACCGGAATTTTCTTCTCTTTCTCACTCGCACTTCCACTTTTTCCCACATTTTGTAAAAATTCAGTATTATCTTCACTAAACAAACTTCCAAACATTGTTGCCAAGATCATCTCTGATTTCACTCAATGAATTAATCAACTTCGTCAGCTCCAATTTCCGTATTCCATCTTCAAATAACACATTGCATAAACTCACAATGTTGCTATCTGAAGAGTTGACAAATTCAGTAGAAAACGTGATTAAAGGATGGCGAGACGGCAGTGAAACTTTTCTTTTTTAGGTCAACCATCATTTACTATCAGCACACCAAGCGGCTGGGGGTAAAACTACTTTGTTCCCGGGTGGAAATTCTTTCCTGTTCTTCCCCCTACCCGTTAGTTGTACGTATATCTAAATTCAATTAGTAACAGCATACAGCACTTACATTAAGGAGGTGAAAATAAAACTATGAACTCACTAATGTTTCTTGAAGCGACCATGTAAGAGTAGCAGAAAAATCAAGTTGGGGAATTATCAAAAACATTGATATTATCGGCTTACTTATCGGAGCACATTTTTCAGTATATAAATATATTCTTTAAACGCATTTATAATTAAATACTCAGTGGAAGTGGCGACCCGTGGAACGTTTTTACTGCTCAAAATGGGCTTTTGCTTGGGACCCAATAGACCTCTGGACACCTATTGAGATATTGACATTGGTGAATACTAGGGAGAAAAACTTTACTAACACCCAAAGAAATTTGTACGAAAGATTTTTTGTTTTCAAAATACAAGCATTTGAAAATTTCACAATTTCACTTCAGTCAAAACGTAATTCGCACCACCACCATCTTGGATGATGTCAGGTACCACATCCATGCTTTTGGTACGTCCCGATTTTTCCCATTTATTAGCATTGCTTTGATTTTCGGGAATTAAAAAAAATACTTCCAGGATAGGTAGAGAATCAAAACTCAAGGAACCTATACATATGGTTAGGATCTATCGAAAATATACATGATTTTTACAGGAAATATTCTGGGTTCGACGCTAGGACGATTCAACAATTTGCCCTTTAAAATAAATTGAGGTAGTTTTTCATTATTTTTTTGATGCACTTATGGAAATGATAGGAAGTTCTCGCTATGCTAAAAGATGTATATTAAGATTTAGTTTAAGAAAAAAATTAGATACGGCGATACTGTTCCTAGGTTCGATGCTAGAGCACATTAAAATTTCTTTCATAAGGAATATATGTGAAAAGTAGGACGTCGTTTGAGGCAGTTGCAGCCAATATTTCTGCTTGAATTTTTATACATAGTTAGAAATGATGATCTTCTATTGTGCTGCACTGAAAGTATTACCATTAAAACCCGAGTTCGATGCCGGGCGGTAAATATATCTCCCATATAAAACACATAGGGGTAGCTTTTCATTATTTTTTTATGCATTTATCGAAATGATAGGAAGTTCTTACTTAGGTAGAAGATGTATATTCAGAATTCGTTAAGAAAAAAATTTAGATAAGACCATGTTTTTCTTGGGTTCGATGCCAGAGCACATTGAATTTTCTCACATAAGGAATATAATGGAAAAGTAGGACGTCGTTTGAGGCAGTTGCAGCCAATAGTTCTGCTTGAATTTTCATACATAGTTAGAAATGATGATCTTCTATTGTGCTGCACAGAAAGTATTACCATTAAGACCCGAGTTCGATGCCAGCCGGTAAATATATCCCCCATATAAAATACATAGGGGTAGCTTTTCATTACTTTTTTATGCATTTTTCGAAATGATAGGAGGTTCTTGCTTAGGTAGAAGATGTATATTAAGACTCCATTTAAGAAAAAAAAATAGATAAGACCATGGTTTTCCTTGGTTCGATGCCAGAGCACATTAAATTTTCTTACATAAGGAATATAAGGGAAAAGTAGGACGTCGTTTAAGGCAGTTGCAGCAAATATTTCTGTTTGAGTTTTCACACATAGTTAGAGATTGTGAACTGCTGTTTTGCTGCATAATAAGTATCACCAGGAAGACCCGGGATCGATGCTGGTCGGATAAAATGCAGCGAATTAAAGAATATTTTCATATTATTTTTTCTATTAAGGACCGTCTCGATATGGTGCCGACTTGAAATTAGTGTTATGGATATGCTTGCAGTATGCAAGCAACATTTTACTCGTATCTATTATAGACGATCGGTGTGGATGATGAAGTGTCGACGGAAGGATGATCTGTCGCAAAAATTATCCGTTTGCGTCTGTGAAGATCATTTTGACGTAAGCAAACACGATGAATATAACAATATTTGCTACACTACGCCAAATACCATTAAATGCAACTTAGCATTCGTTCTTAGATATTGCTTTATGTGCACGAGGGCAGAAATATGTATGTTTTGTATATATTGCATTGTTGATAGCTGAATACGTCTTTATTAACTAAAGACGTATTTTGCATCCTTGGTTAATAAATGGTCGATAAGAACATATTAAATTTGCGTAGTTAAAATGCGAAATTATTACGTTCGATTCATGTTTTTTGAGAGGCAGGTGTATGCTCAGTCGTGTACACTTCTTTGAAGCGCACCATATATTTGATGTCATCGTAGCGTTATGTAGGTTTAATTATTTAGATCCTATTTATAAATTGATAAATATTTATAATGCCTAAGATTCATACAATAAATATAATTCTTCCTTTTTTGTATGCTTAATTACTGATGTCCACAGTAGTTAAACGCAAACATAAAATAACGAATGGACCGTACCGCTAAAGGTACTAAAGGGCCGCGCGGATGTGGTAGCTGACGTCACATTTACGTCAGCCAATGGAAATACGTATTGAGGTGGGGGTGTCTGCTGAGCAAAATTGTTTCCTTTTCTTGCGATTATAAAAAAATACATGGCAAATTATTACCTGAAATATACCTTTTACGTATGTATTTCCCCTTTTTGATATTTTAGAATATGTTTGAAGGCTAATTAAAAGTGAGTCCAGAGGTCTATTAATATTACAAGGGTACTTGCTTGCTAAAGGCAAAATGAAATTTCAGTAGAATTTCGAATCCCGGTGGGAGCCAATGTGCGAAATGACCTAAGCTGTCGAAGCACTTTTAACAATACTACTACTACTACTACTAATTTCAGTAGAAAGAAACTAGATAGTTCTAAGTCTATATAAGTCACTGTACTTTAATTTCTCGTACGCATCTTCTGCGCATTTGGTGTCAATTCGTTATTACCGTGTTCAATTGTAAGTATTTGTCAAAATTGCATCAATGTTAATAAATTCCGCTATTTCCATTTGAGATCATAGTCATTTTCCCGGCTGAGCACCGGCGTAAAATTACGTGAAGAGACAAAGCGAACGGAGTGCGAACTACCTCGCAGATATATGATAGATCGTAGGAGAGGCGGTAGGATTATCTGGATTTCGGTTTTCGTTATTCTACTGAGTGACTATGCGGACATGCGGTCTACGCCTGTTTGAACCGTTTTAAACTATTTGGTAGTAGCCGTGCTATTTTACAGAGTACTATTTTTATCTATTTGCGTAGATTTTAATTTCTTTCTATACTTTTTGAGTTTATCTTAGACTCTAAATCATTTCACTGTATTCATATTCAGTTCTATGTCTCCACGGGTGTTGGAAAGGTAAATCTTTAATACAGGTTCAAGTGGTGGAAATAATCGTTAAAAGATTTCTCAACTAATCGTAAGAAGTCCTCTGTACTAGAAGGATTGCCGATGTTGTAACTATTTTATTACATAAGTTAAGTATTATGTAGCATTGTATCTAAGTTCTGCATTTGTTAATACAACTGATAAATTATTATCCTTCAATTTTAAAGTTAAAATCATTGCAGCAATAGATTTAGAATTTGTGATTCTTCTATTTGTTACTTATAGCGCTCATTAAGAAGAAATTATATCTCCAACGTGTACTTCCTTCCATTGAAGACATGCCAGGACATAAATGATGGTACTAACTGGTGTCATTTAATCTTTCATTTGTATCCGAGCTTACTTATGTGTCTTAAACCCTGGAACTTTGATTCGATAGAAGGTTCCTTCATATTTGTTATAAAAGCCTATCAAAGGATACTGCTAATGTTTAGGGTTTCAGAGGGCTCTTTTAGTGCATTTGGGCTGCGGGTTTTTTTTAAAGGGAGCTCAAGGTAGAAAATTTGAACCTTCTAGATTGGGGAAATAATATTGATAAATCTGGGAAGGATATCATTGTTTTAGTCTTTAACGGTTTAACTCCTTACGAATTTTGGTGTAAGACCCCATTCATCTTGTAACTCTTAGGATAGCATATCTAACTTTAATCTAGCCATAGCAAAAGTAATGCTTAATCTTGACCCGTTATGATGATATTACATTTCCAAGGTAAGCTTAATTGGAAGGATTTATTAATCTATATTCAGATTGCAGTGCTTTAGTTATTAAAGCAGTGTTAGATTAAGGATTGTTGCAAGCAGTTATGCTGCACCATATTTAAAAAATGCTGGATTTATGTAGGAGATATTTGAGTAAAGAATCCTATCTTCCAGATCTTTTGCAAACATCCAGATTATATGAATTGGGAATGCACTCATTTAGCTTTTGCCCTTGAATTCTAGATTGATCAGTTAAGATGAAGATTTCAGTACGTTTTTAATTTCTTATTTTACGTATGACGGGGCTGGGGATCGAACCCGGGATCTTCCTCTATCCGGGATGGAGGAAGATCTCGATTCCCGGCCCCGTAAGACTTTTTTCAAGTCCGTTTTTCGTTAGGGTTTTTCCTGGGTGCACGTCCTTCTGTGCAAAGTACCTTTAATCCTAGTAGTAGCTTCCTTTGTATCTTCTAACTTAGGCTAAATTTGTAATTGTTTCACTCTTATTCTCTGAATGGAGCCATAAACCTTTTCCATCTAAATATTTTGACATTTCGTAGAAATTGGTTTAAGATTGAAGCATACATGAAGTTGCAAATCAAGGTTTTTGTGGAATTTTCAGCTAATAGATAAGATATTTATTACACTGTAGGCATTAGAAAATGCATAGTATCGTCAATAACATAGTAAAACAACACATGGCAAGAAAATACAAAATTCTACAGACTAACATAACAAAAATACACATTCAATAATTATTTTCTTGACATAAGTCATAAATAGGTTGAAATCAGATGTTTCCCTTATGTCTGCTGGGAGTTGATTATATAATTTAGCACCTTTATGATAAGGACTGTCACTACATAATTTGGATCCTCTGCTGCAGATATGAATACTAGATTGTGAACGAGTAGTGAGATGATGTATCAATGTATTCAATTCATTACAGTTTATTTTTTTTACAAATAAAGTCAGATTATTTACATAAAGAGATGGTAGAGGCATTATCTTTAAAGAAACAAAATATGATCTACCGGATTCTCTAATAGTTAAATGTAACATTGTCCTTATAGCTCGTTTTTGCATTACAAATACTTTTTGGCTATGGCTTGAGTCACAATAACAAGATATCCACCTTCATTGCTTATCAAGATAACAACTGCTAGTTTGAGGCCAACTGTATTTGTCTTGACCTTATGCCAGTTGAAACATTTTTTCATAGAACCTGATCTTAATTCTTCATTTAATGAGAAAAAATTTCCACAACAGGAGACTGAAAAATCTGCATGTCCATGAGGATTCTGTATAAGAGACATCTCTAGAATGGTTGGTCTAGTTATTTTATATCTTATTAAGGAGTTATATCTAAGTAAAGGTAATCGTCATATAATAGTAATAATTTATTTAACATATACAGGATCCTCCAATTATGTATGCTATAATAAATTAAATACATCTTACAAGAAAATAAGACTAGGTATGAAATCTAGATGATCAGGCGTTACTTTGTGGAAAGCCGTTTTAGATAATGAATAAAAACAATGTAATTTTCCATACTTTTATTTAACTGACAACCGGTTTTGCTACCGGAGTAGCATCATCTGGTGATGCTACTCCGGCAATTGTTTTTATTCATTATCTAATAAGACTAAGTAATTGTTAAAACAAAATCAAGTAGGAACACAAAATAATTATAAAATACAAATAACTGTTATTAAGTAAATGTCAAATATGTTTTCTTTTTAGTCCTAATCAAGAGTTGGTGAAAATATGCTTATAATCATAAGTGAAGATCACGATTGTAATTGGATTGCATGCTTTGTCATTTTAACTAAGTTATTTCCATTGAATTCATGCCTTGGTCATTTCAAAAAGTAGGCATAGTATTGGAAACCTTTTTCAGTAGAAGGATGAATGTGAAATCATAGGCTATTTAAGTTGCCTTTTGTTTTCATCGAAGTATTTAACTGAAATTGTAAGCAAAAAAACTATGTTACTCTATGTTGACTCAAGGACGATATTTCATATTTGATTTTCACTCCTGATGATGAAAAAATAAAATTATTGGAGGGTCTAAGCTTGTTAAAGAAAATGAAAAAATTAAAGTAGTGGATAAACAGCATATGTGGATAGTTACCATTTTAGTCCAATTAATGGAGAAATATTTTTTCTCTCAATGCTGAAATAGTTTATATTTCCTGACATGTGTATCCAGATATAGGTATTTTCATCTCACCACTTTGCTGACTGATTAGCAAGTTAATAAATGAGAGAAAACATTTAATTTAGGGAAATCATTGTCAAGATTCAGCTTGTCATCTTTCTACTTTGCAAATATCATTCATGTGAGAGGTTCAAAAAGAATAATTACACTGGATTATAGAGAGATGAAATATTACTTGATCAAACGCATTTCATCATTAAGATGTTATTTTTGCATGTTTGTCTAAATTGCTAATATTTGCAGATTCAGAAGTAATAATAAATTTCTTTATTTCACCTTAAGCTTAAAATCAAACTTTTAATACTTGAGTGGATTTATCTTCTTTAAATATTGAATCACAAGGTAATGTGCATTCAACTGCAGCAAATGGTGGCTGTGAGAAGTCTTTTTGTTTGGTAGTAAGTTCATATTTCTATTCGAGTTAATCATTAGTAGAATGTCAGTATACCTTTTTATTATGTAATTTCTAAAATTTGCTTTGTAACCAAAGGGTTTAAGTTTCCCTCTTATTGAAAATTTTTGGGCCCAAATTCATTCATAGTGACTATCTAATAATCATTTTATTAGAATTTCAAAGATTATTGGACAACTTACTGAAAAATTTTATACAATTTTCAAGAATATCAAAAATGAAAATTACCCACAGAATACTTATCAAGTGATATTCTACAGTGCTGCACATTATGATTTCTTGTAGAAAAAATGTTTTCACAGCTCTTATTACCAAAATGGCTCCCAGATTGCTTGTGTTGTGTGTTCTCAGATAGTATTAAAACAGATAACTGCCTTATTTTCCATTCATCCTTCATTATAAATTTCTTTCTTATTCTTTCATTGAATTTTCAGTTACTTGAAATTTTAATTTCTTGCTCTTCAGTAATTCAATTTATGTTTTATCAGTTTAGGAATGTACCTTTATTCCTTATATTTAGACCTAACAGTTTTTCACACTACTTATAACTTTCACCATTTGAATTTTCTGTTATTCATATTTTTTGTTGACGACATTTAGTACTCGTGTATAAGCAACGCCTATTCCAATGATATTCATTTTAAATATAGACTCATTGTGTTGGAGTTCATCAAATGTTCTCAATCATCAATGCTTGGCAGAGCATTTTAAAGATTTCTTACTTTCATAATTTTCGAGGCATTAAGTAATTTTCTAATATCTCATCCTGAAGCCAATCAATGCTATTTTGTTGTTGCCACCAGACAGTTGGTCTATTTGAGATGTAACTAATAAATAAATAATTTTCTTGTTCTGTTGTCCTACACTTTTGATATGTAATATGTATTTTGATCTATTCTAATTTGGTCATTCCATATTTCATTAAATACCCTCTGGGGATAGGTACTTCTCATACGTACTAATATGATAGGATGGGAGAGGTAAATGATTGATACTGAAATATTTTATATCTCTGAGCTTTAACATAGATATCAACAAACTCAAACCACATTAAAAAAACATGAATGAAAAAGCTACTCAGAGAAGCTCTTATATTATCAGCTCCATTTATATTTTGAGGATTTGAGCTAAACAACTAACAGATTCACAGTATTTGTTTTGCCAATGCCATTTTAGTACTCGGAGAAGGAAATGTATTATGTATATTCATTGTACTGCAAATGGATCTCACTAGAATTAAATATGGAATTTGTTAAGAAAGTAAGAACAATGGTAACTGGAAAACATGCTGGTATCAAGACATATGTTCGTATGTATCAATATTACGCACTGACAAGTATGAATAGCAAAATAGGATTACCAATTATTGTGATCAATGCTTTGACCCATACGTGAGATAACTAATAATAGCTGCTGAGACACCTTCGCTGTTACCAGCCTAAAAATACTACTTCAAAAGGTCATTATTTCTAACTTATTCTCTTATGGTATTTTCGGTGACAAAATTAATTCTTAAGCTGGGTTTACACAAGCAATGATTACTGGCACAAGTAAAAAGAAGAACAACTTCCTGGCACCAGTACTAAATATTTAATTGATATTAAAAATCGAAAAGCCTTTACAAAACGAGGCTTTCTATGACAAAGGAGTTTATGGACGAGCAACCACCTTTCCATGGACATGAGGAAGAGGTTAGTACAGAATTTAGTATCGAATGTTCTTACTAATGGTTGTGGAACATGGGTGCTAGGTAAGGAAGAAAAAAGATGAAACGCTAGCAGCTGAAATTTGGATGTGGAGAAGGATAACCAAAGCCAATTTTACCTAAAGGGAAACCGGCTGAAGAGTGCTTAAGAAAGCATGAGAAGACTGCCATATTCAAAGAAATAGTCTGTGCTCATTTAGTCGGATATTATGAATTGTTGAACATTATTGTGGGGGCCAGAGCCCTATAGAAAAAATTGATGACCGGCCTGAGTTTTCATGTTGCAAAATGTTGTAAAGCAAATTATTTGTTAATTGTTTCATGATATCAAAGAAAATATGATAAACCCTTCATGTTGTGGAATAGAAAGACAAGATGACAATTTCAGTTAGAAGAAGTAATCATTACGGCTGACATATTTTCAAGTCCTCTAATCTTTTTAAATTTAAGATTGAATTTACCTATCTACAATATTCTTTTCCTTGAATTGAAAGAAAAGACTAAGTAATTTCCACAATAAATTTTTAATTTAAACGACCGGTTTCGGCATTGACAGCCATCCTCAGGTGATGTTACATGTTTATAAGAAATAAACTTTCAAACCTTCTCCCTCCCAATTTGAAAGCTGGTTTCTACACACCTAGGAACCTCTCAAGATCCCTTTCCCACGCAAAAAACAAGAAAGACCTTTCTTCGCTCTCCGGGGTGTATGAGCTCAATTGTGGGGAATGTGCGGCCACATACATAGGGCAGACGGGTCGCAGCCTTAAAACAAGGACCGCCGAACATCAGCGATGCTACCGATTGGGAAACCCCGGATCGGCCTTCGCGGACCACCTAGAGAGTGGCCATTCCAGCTCTTTCAACCCGAAGCTGCTCCACAGACAATGGAAAGGGAGAAAAATGGATTCCTTAGAAACAGTAGAAATACTCTCTTCAGCAAAACCCCTAACTAACGATCTCACCTTCCTCAACCCCTCCCCTCTCCTGGCCCTTCCCTCAAAACTCCGTACATCCCTATAAATATTGTTATTTCTGATGTAACATCACCTGAGGATGGCTGTCAATGCCGAAACCGGTCGTTTAAATTAAAAATTTATTGTGGAAATTACTTAGTCTTTTCTTTCAATTTAAGATGTCGTTCCACGAAGTACAGCTAGGACATATTGATTATACTTTTCCTTGAAATTTGTGATTATCAAAATTTATTTTTTGTGGGTATCATTCCTCTCTAATTTTTGATTGATATTATCCTGTTGAAAACTCCTTGCAATATCTCTGAATTGTGTCATTAATGATGTATCCCTAACTCCTCTTCGCTGAGTATGCTTATGTAAATTAACATCTATTTAAAAGGTAGTTGCTTATAATTATTAAATTCTTGTCGAATAAACTCAATCATATTTTTTCCTTCTTATAGAGAATTTAAAAGTTAACAATATAATCCTTTTTGTGGATAAATACCTCTGAACTATAAACCATCATTTTTAAGTCTTTTATCATTTTACACCTTCATTATAAATTGATTTACTTTTTTACTCATTATATTTCCTATTCTAACATTTTTTATTTATGATTACAATTGTTTCGCTCCAGCAGTTTAAATAAATAAGTACAGACTTGACTGAATATGGGTTAGGTCAATTGGTGTTTCAATATTGTAGGGTGCATTTTGAGAATTCCTTTATAATTTGTTGGTCCAACAGTATTTCAAGAAACTATTATTCATGGATGATATGCAAGCATGCTGTTTTATAATTCCACTAAATGAATGAATCCTGTAAAATTAGGTCAAACATGATTTCAATACTGGAAGAAATATTGAATTCTTGAAGATAGCGTAATGAATTATTTACTTCTAATTTAAAATATAGTAAACCAGTAACTAAATAATAAAACTAACTTTGAAAGAAGTTAAAAATATTTCCAAGTTTGAACATGCATTTCATAAGAAAAAGGGAAATCTACAACTTGCTTATAAATGTGAATTGTGGATTCCAGTTGCTAATAATGGAATTGATAGAAACTAAATAATTTCAGTGGAACTTTAATTGTAAATACAGGAAAGAAGTTGGAATGACTAGTGCATGCTAAAATTTCAAAATCAAAATAAGAATGGAAGATTTTATGTAGAAGTAGCACAGGAAAAATTCAGATGGATCAACTTGAAAATGAAATGATTTCTTGAAATTGTAAAACTGTATTCATTACATTCCAATTGTAAATTCAGTTCTTTTTAATTAACAAAACCTTAATGAGCAGTAATTAGGGAACACTATATTAAAAGTTATGATGAGAGTAGTTCACAATGAACTAGCTCATAGCAAAGTTTTTATGGAAATATCTACACCAGGGTTTCCCAAACTTTTTCTGCAATGGAACACTTTGCAAACCTGGGAAGTTTAACGGAACACTTAGATTATTTTTAGGTTAGATAATTCTACTTGTAAAATTACCAAAAATGTATTTAATTACTAAAAATTATTTATTTAGTAATTATTTTAAAAAATAAAACTTTAATATTATAATATAAACATCAAATATGAATAAATAAAGTATTTAATGACTTTTATTCTCCAATTCTCCATTAAGACTCCAAATGTTCGCGGAACACCTATTCAGGTTTAGCGGAACACCGGTGTTCCGCGGAGCATAGTTTGGGAAACCCTGATCTACACAATACATGTGGTGCATGAAACTGGATCTAATTCAGGAGCCAATAACTATGAGAGATGAAAGTAGTTATTCAGTATTAAATGATGTAACTAAGAATGTATGTCTTTTGAATAAAATTTACAAAGGATTCAATTACAATTTCAGTAATGAAAAGAATAGCATAATGTGTCTGTTCCTGCAACCTACAAGCAATTACTATTTTGATAAGGCTCTTCCATTGTAATATCCATTTGCGGACATGTCTATGATTATATTCTTAATTTATTATAATCTCATCTAATATTCCTCTTAACTGATACACATCATTTTGTGGCTGAAGTTCAGTTTTATTTAATTCTAAGCTTTCTGTTCTTTTCTTGATTACATTAAATTCTGTGACAAGTTAAATATAATTATAAGTTATAGAATAATATTACCTATTTACCTCTGTTTATGTATTTTCCTGCAAACATAACTTGATGATAGAAATATTTTCTTACTAAGAGTTAAGGATGATCTGCAAATTTTCGTTAAACAGTCGAAGCAAGGATGCTGAATTTGCAGTTTTGCCAACACCAGTTTTGCTGCAATTGAATGAGAGATAGTTTATCCAGTTAACTTTGTAATGTTTTTACTAAAAGCATTTTGTCTAAATCTATTGTGGTTAAATATTTGCTGTTACAATTAACTTTATTTATAATTCATTTAATTTCTACCAGAGAAAGCTAAGGCAGGAAGGCAATTAAAAAGGCATTGAACAAAATGTTCAATTTTTATTTTATATGTCAAATTTAAACAAAATATCACTTAATTTTATAAAAATCCCAGGACTTGAATGCATTCCATCTAATATAATAGTGAATGATGAAAACATATGATACGTGAATTAAAAAATTTTTATCCAGCACTTTTCTTCCTTTATTTAAAATTCCTCAGACAAATTATCTGCGATGACTTTGGAAGATGCTGTTAGGTCCTCAAATTTAAGAAATACTACATTAAATCATAAAATTAAAGTTGCAATAACTGTTAATTCGGAACCCAATGTCCTGAGCCCAGAACCTGTCCTTAGCCTAGGCTAAGGAGTCACAGCTGTGACTCCTTTGATCCTACCAGCAATCCCAGTAAGTAAATCCTGGAATCCTTTCTCTTTGTAGCATTGAATTACTATTATTATGAAGAAACAAAGTTGATTGAATATACCATACTTACATATAGAAGCAAATTTCTATTTATAAATATAGCGTTCCTCTATATTCCTACTTAATGGTATATGTGTGGGTGTATATAACTGCTTCTTTATATGTTCATCATTAAATGATGTTTATTGAAGAGTTATACCAGATAATAGTGATCTGAGATTGTTTAATTATGTTCATATACTACATTGTAAAATGAGGGTTATTAGTATTTCAAATCATTATGTTCCACTTGTTCCATTACTTTCTCAGATACACTGAATAACATCAACACTAAATAGGCTTCTGAGCATTCTGAATCGGTTGAATGTATACACCTCCCAGTTTTAGGACATAGGAAATTATCAAGTGACATAAAACTGAAAATATCTCCGTATATTTGTCTTCAGAAATATTTTGTTCAGCCAGTACTGATTGTATACTGTTTGAATATAGACAATATACTACTGACATGTGGCATCGTATGCAATGGTTTTTTATATGCTCTAATGGTGCATGAGGACTGCTGATGAAAAATGTTTCTCATGCCTGTCCTTGATGGATATATATGAATGTAAAAGTGGGAATCTTTAGTGTTTTTAATTGCATAATATGTTTGACGAGTAGTGAAAGTTGAGATTTGGTGGAAGTGTTGGGAAAGGTATTGAGAATCTGTGGGATTCAAAGAGTGGAGAATTGATAAGAGGGGTGCTTTATGATAATGAAGATTGTGCCTCAATTTGAGTTGCAAATTTTACTAAATAGCACAGGGTGTAGTTAAACCTATAACATATCTGAGGATTTTTTGTTGTAACAAAATGGCAGTTGCATAAATTCATTAATCATATTATTTACATGATTATATTTGTAAATAAAACTGAATTGGCCATTCTGATGATGTTTAAAATTAAAATATTCCTTGGTTTTGAGCTTTGTTATTAGATTATGCTGGACTAATTGATGGTGTCTCTCTTTCTCTGGTCATCATTTTAATCTCTTCATATTTCTGAAAATAGAATGGGTTTTGAATGAAAATGAACATAGGTAAAACTAAAGTTATGAGGCTGATTAAGGGGAAAAAACTAAGATAACGATAAGGGTGGATGGGGAAAAACTAGAGCAGGTGGATAAATTTTCTTACTTGGGAAGTACTCTTTCGTGGGATGGAAGATGCAAAGATGAGGTTCGTAAAAGAATAGTCTAGGAAGCCCATATGAAGCAAAGCGAATTTTTGGACCAAGGGTCTTGATAAAAGATGCAGTAAAAGATTGGTGAAATCCTTGTTGTTTTGCTCTATGGGTGTGAAACATGGACATTGAGAAAGAAGGGAGTTTAGAGGCTTTTTAAATGTCAGTTTGGGTGGAATGGAGAAAGTAAGTGGGGTTGATAGGAAAACAGACACGGAGGTGCTGGAAATGGTTGGGAAGGAGAGGGCTTCAATTGAAGTGATTGAGCATTGTAAGAGGAAATGGGTGGGTCAAACATTGAGAGGAGAGATGTTGCTGAAGAAAGTAGTTCAGGGTAGAATTCAAGGGAAAAAACAAAGGAGAAGACAAAGAATAAATATGTTGGATTCTTTAAATGGTGGGATAACCTATAAGGAAGTGAAGGAGATGGCATTGAGTAATGATTTTTGAATTCATTCAGTCATCTTATTTCATCTATAATGTGAATCACCGGTAGGATCATCTTGTTGCATTTTCCACCCCCTAATTGATTTTACTCACACAGAGCTCTTGAAGTTCATATTAATTGTGGTGATTAACACATCACTTTTGTTTTGATAAGTCAGCACTGATTTATTGGTTGAAGGCTTTTCTCATGAGACCTTCTCTCGCACCGTCACGGACCATCTCTTGCGTTGCTCATTGATTACTAACAGTAATAATTGTTTGAACTCCATCCGTTCGTTAATAGAAAAATAAATTATATCCAGCAGTTGATATGAAAAACACGCTAAATTAAAATAAAATTTTACAGTTTTAACAAATAGTAAGATCATCACAGGCATAAACATGCGGATCCCCAAAGTTTAACACAGCGACCTTCAGTGGTCTGCGGAGCACCGGTCGAGAGTTTTTGAGCAGTGCTGCCCAACCGGTGTGCTGCGGTATGCCGTGAAAAATTCGATTGCTGCATCTTCTTGAGATTGATGAAGATGAGTTTTAATTTACTGGAAAAATATTTTCTCTAACGGGGAATCGTACGTAGAGCCTTAGAATATCGCATTTCTTACTTGATATTTCCGTCTTCTCCTATTTGAGTTTTGAATGAAAGGAAAAAAATGGTGGAGTTCAATGTGCCGCGAAGCGTAATTCAACACGTGAGTGTGCCGTGAAAGGCAAAAATTAGGAAACACTATTGCAGAGATTTCTTCGATGACATCAAAGTGTAAGACTTGTATTTCGATAGTACATCGATGGAGAGGCTCGTGGTTCGAAATATCGCTTTATTCACACGTCCAGAACGTGTCTGTTTTATTACAGTTTTAATATAATTTTTTATAGATTGGTATGTATTTAAGGTTCTAAAAGAACTTCCTCGCCAATTCAAACTGTTGAAGTTGAGTTTATTTAAGTCAGATCAAGCAAGCCAGAAAAGGCAACAATGTACATAATTTTTATAAACAACAGTAACCAACTTGTTGTTATGTCATCATAACAGTTGAAGTAGGTATTTAAAATCATTTCACAGGCAAATTCGAGGTATAAATCATTAAATTGTAATTCAATTTCAACAATTTTGAGAATTTGTTATATAATGAAGTTTATTATATTATATGAAACATTATATTTCAAGAAGTTGGTAAACGGAAATTTCATAAAAGTAGTCTAAATCTACTTCTGCAGCGAAATTAAACTTTTCAGGCAGCCGTTAATTGACGTAAGAGTTAAATTCTAGAAGTTGGAGGAGATAACTGATCATCGAAAAGATGCTCTCTGATGAAATTATGTATTTGAGATACTTGCAACTTTCAATAAGGACAAAACAATTTACCCTTCAGAATAGGATCTTGTTAAATTAACTATAAGTAATAGTTGTATTTTTAAAAGTACCTTGGAAGCTTTGGTCATTTAGCACATGGGCTCCAGCTAGGAATCGAACCCGGAACAGTTTTCACCGAAACCAAAAGCGCTGCCCACTTGGCCATCCTGGAGCCAAAGTAACTATGGAATACGCATGCAACAAACTTGAAAGAAAAACATAATTGGCAAATGCTAAAATATTTCGGAGTCCATGATAAATTTTTACGAATTTCCTTCATCGAACATATTTAAATTTTCAGCCTTTCCATCGACGTAGATATCTATCGATACCCATTATGATAGACAAATTATTGATAATTCGGAAAGGTATTCTGAAAGGCTATTAAGACTAATAACTAATATTAATTAAAGTTCAATCAAATTAAAAATTATTAAGTATCAAGGTGTTTAAATTTCCGTTAAGTTTTGATTCCGTCAATGAGCACTCACAACTCCAATCTAATTATCGAGCGAAGCATCTTGAGTGTTACTTTCTCATCCGCCCATGCTGAGCATTGTTAGCCGTTCTGGAATTGATCATGGCGTACTTAGTAATTAACAGCAGTAATTCTTAAGTTGTTTTTCCATCCGTTACAATCGCTCACTCGGAGCTTGAGCACCGCTCAATGAGCAGCTTCCGTTTCGTTGCAGTAGGAATTGGTCCTTTATAAAGCTATGCTTGAAATGATTTAATAATCATTATTTGATCAAATTCACCTGAAGTCTCGCTTGAGATACTTGGATTCTTTCCGTTTTTCTCGCAGAGTAATTAAGGATGGATTTTTGTGCTTCCTGCAGATCTTTAAGTTATGGTTTGCTCAAATGTATTCTTATTTTATCTCGAATTACGAACTTTTCGAACGCGAACTTAATTTCTGCCTCATTATTCTCTCAAGCTACGAACCTTAATTACATTTCAATCAATCAATTAAATGTCTCGCAGTTAAGGATAAGAGAAAGGAAGTACATTAGCCCTTATAAATCTGATATGTTCAAGTTCAACTTAGTGGAAGCGAGCCATGATAAATGAAACAATGCAAACTTGATATCTTAAACAGATTCATTCTTATTAGAAGATATTAAGTATGCATTGTTTCACTCATTATCTCAACTATTATTTACGTGCGCCTTAAAAACACAAGGATAAACATAAGTGAAATATAGCGACATGACAGGGACTCGAACCCAGGTCTCCATGAGGTGTTCTTGTATTTTTGTCGCTGTTCCTGAAAATCCTCAGAAGCATCGCCTTGCGAGAAGACTGCCTCGATTAGGTATGTCCAATGGACATTGTCCATGTCCAGCTCCAATCGCATTTCTAACAAAGTAATCTGTTAACTGACAACTGTGAGTGGCATCGACTCGGCATGTTACGTTAGAATGCCTATCTAGAAGACCTGGTTTAGAATTTCAGTCACTATTTTTCAATTCTATTTATCTTAGCGTCCCGCTGTTTGTAATATTAAATATTTTCAGCGCAACACCGACCCGGTTACCCGAAGTCGCCACTTGGCCATCCGATCTGCATTAAACATTTAATATTTTGCTCCAAATTATCGCTCCCGTATGTGTTCCAGTGAATTACTCAATCACGCAGTAATTCTCACGTGAGTTTTACCAGGCGTAGAAGTCATGAGTAATGTCTTAACGAGTTCAGCTCACTTGGAAAATATTTTTCAAATTGTTTGAATTAGTTTTCATTGATCACTCTATAGCATTACCAAAAAGTCTGACAGAGCTGGGAGACTTTTTTCAAGTCCATTTTCCTTGGGTGCCCGCCCTTATCTGCAAAGTACCCTTTCCTTGTTATTTCCAAAGTCGTAACGCAATCGGAACCCATGGCTATATAATAGTTGACAATTTTGTGATAAATGATCTCCCTCTGGCCTTTCAGTATCTCTTCTATCAGGGCAGATATCTTTACACAGTCTATTAAGAATCTGTCTGCTGTAATTCACGTCGGAAAATATTGCTACAATAGTATCTCTAATAATTTCTCGCTCTATTTTTCTTAACATTTCGCTGAATTAATTAAATTTATGCATATTTAATTTCACCCCTCTTCTTTCTTTTATTTGTTTTACTTTTATTCTTTTATTTCTTTCTTTCTTTCTTTATTTTATTTTATTATCTCGTAACTCATGTTTTCATTGTCTATTTTTATTTCAGATCCCTAAGTTTTTACGTCCCTTCGTTTCGTTCTAGGAGTCTAGTCGACTTCCGTTTGCATCCCTGTGGAAGGGGTTCCTGAAAGACATTCTTGGACCGTTTACTCAAACATTAAATATATTAATTCCAAATACACAACAGATTTTCTTAAGATTCCTGATTACAAATCGAAGGTTAGTAAATAAATTTTATCGAAGAATTTGAGCGGAAGATGTAGTACTAATATATAGTAAAAGTTTACAGGGAGGCATTCTGAACTACCGAGCCAAGACCTTTTCGCTTCCGTGCAGTATTTTTAAAAGTGCTTCGATAAACGAGATAATTTCGCATTTATGGCCCCCCACCGGGAATCGAACCCTGAAAAGAAGTATTTAAGGATACGATAGTATGCAGCATTGTTAATAAATAAAGAAAATAACGTGCTTAATCCAAAAGAGAATTGCCTAAGAGTACGTATTGAACAAAAACCAATCAATTTTACAGGAATTATCGATTTTCATCCCAAAGTTTTGCGGAAATCATACTTATCCCCTCAGGTATAGAACAGTATGGATAGGGCTTAAATTAATATATGGAAAGAATGAGAAAGCAACTGATACACAATCATTTATTTGCTATTTGAATACCATACATTTTATTGCTTCGTAATATACAATTTTATCTTGAGCCTGATGGAAACCATATTCCTTCACAGCTCAGTAAGTAACTTGCCCTGCTCTATTCATTGTCATTCAACAATCAAAATATTTTTATTTACATATTACAGTTCTGTAAATAGATCATTTAATTCATACGACCATTTCAAGCATCATATCATACAAACACATTACAACTTCATCGCCTCATATATATATTACTCCAAGTTCAACAATCACTCACACAACAATGATCTCATCACTCTCATTCCAAAACACATATCCGAATTACTCATCACACATTCTCATGAAAACAATATCAAACGTCTTCCATAATTCACATTTAAGTGCTGGTGAACTGACATCAGAAGCACATATTTCAACAGCCACAACCAGAACTCTCTACTGGAATACATAACAGCTAAATCTAATGAAGGGGTGACCCTTTGCTGAGACATAGGGTTCGACAGCGGGACTCTTGATAGAGGCTTTTGGCCCAATGTTAAATCATCGTATTTATAAGCCTTGAAAGACTAGAGGCAGCTGTGTAAGAGCCACATGCACATATCTTATTGCATGCGACATTATAAATCACAAACAATTCCCAGTTATCAATTTTTACAATTCTTCGTCAGTTTTCGAACAAAGGCTTTTGCGGTTGTACATTTTTGTCTTCGACTGTTACCCTCAATGAATCGTATGGAAAAAATATGTTCATGTCAACCCAAATCTTAGCCAGCAAATCCACTGTTCGGGTATTTATTAGAGACTGAAAAGCAATTTTGAGCCCCGGTATACGAAGTTTGGAATACATTTTTAAATATTTGCAATTTCTTGTATTTTAAAATAATTTCCGAACAAAATATTTATTGGGTAATTTTCAGAGAGGGAATGTCGAAAAAATCAACAATTGACATTCAATTTTGAAACCGTTCCCGCCATTGGCGAACGTAAAGTAACGGGTATTTAATTTATTATGCGTATACAAACCATTAACTTGTTTGGTTAAGAGATGATTTTTAATCATACAATGCGATGGCTGGTGAGATTTTAATTGATATGAGATAATATAATGTCATGAAATCAGAAAATTGATTCTGAATTCGACTTTTTATGATTTTATTCTATTTTCTCATTTTTTTGTTCATTTTGGGCTGAAAGCACATCAATATAACGGCTCATTGTAATCACTAATGTCATGAAAAGAAGAATCATGATAACTATTTAATACGAAATAGCTGTTAACCACAGCTGATTTTGATTGAAAATAGAATATTTCATTTTTAAAATACACTTTTCAAATGCCAGAACTTCGTATTTGGAAACTGGAATGAATTCATCGAACATTGTCTTTTATAATTTTTACGCCTGGATTCGTGGCCATAACTCATCGTTACAAAAATATCTTTCCGTATTGACTGATTACTAAGTTCGAACAAAGAAGAAGTGCATCGAAGAGACTTTGGGATTACGTATACAAGATGGAACTCCTAAAATTTGAAAAAGCAAACGGATTAAGTTTGGAAAGTTTTGCGTTACCGTGGGAATGTAGCTTTCTCCATTAGAAGTAACAGTGTGTACTTGAATATTGAAGTGAGCGTCACTGTTGAAGGTAGACCTTTACTAAATGAACCATGTTTTTTTTATCTTTTCCCCATTTACCATCGAGTGTCTTTAACATTTTTTTCTCATTGGTATACATTCGCTTGTTTTATATTCACGAGGAACGTCAAATGAAACTCTTGAATGAATTTTGCTCATTGATATTCGAATTGACAGCAATATCAACAAATCAATGGTATTTGTACTGTAAAATTCAGTCTTGATCGATTTCACGAGTTTAAAAATCATGGAAGGAATATAATGCGCGTCAATTTTTGTTGCCATGGAGATTTTATTCAATTTTTAATTCAATAGAAATGCCCAACGTCGTCGTGTTGCAATTGGATCCGAAAATGAAATCGCTTGTTTGATAAACGAACGCGTTTTGCTCGATTTGGACAAAAAATCAACGAAAATGGTGCCCAACCCAATCGTCGTCATTTGTGTAACACGTCACATTCGCAATAAAAAGCTTAGTCGCTTGATTTTAGTGGCTCTTTCGCTAGAAACGTTGTCTCAGCCCAACTCTATTAAAAGCCTTTTTTCGTTTAGTTTCTAGTTCGCCGAGTATCGCCGCTTGTCACCCACTCTCGTCCTTAAAAAGTCATATCCCTGAGTATTACTAATGAGGTAGATTGTGTTGTATACCGAAAACGCCATACCGAAATAACGTTCATGAAACAATAAATAAAGAAATGCGTACATTAAATTATCGATAAGATTAAATATCCTTACGACGTAAGCACAAGTACTTCATTTATTTACAAATGGATTCTCAACCGGTTTCATTTGCGGAAGGGGTACACGCAGCATCCATGCACTTTTCGAAGAACTTCTATTGGAAATAATATGAACCGCGCTCTTCAATGCAGTATACAACGGAGGGCATATCCGCTTGATTTGGTTTTCAGCATTTCCGTGGTGATTTCATGTTTTTGTTTGAATT
Organism: Sympetrum striolatum; assembly: GCA_947579665.1. NCBI lineage: Eukaryota > Metazoa > Arthropoda > Insecta > Odonata > Libellulidae > Sympetrum > Sympetrum striolatum. The sequence goes on from OX388350.1 coordinate 11,302,343, forward strand.
CTTTTCGTGTTTTCAAAAGCCCTTGAGTGGAAAGAGATCTTAGCAGCACGATAGCAGTCCAATAGGTTTTTCGCAATCGCTAGTACTTAAGCGAAAAGTTCGTGAAATCTTTCGCACTATAAAAATATCCTCGAGCACACAGGGTTCGCATTCGTGCGAAATCGGAAATGGCATTTCAGCCGCCATTGAACGTAGAACGTCAGATTAAAATAAAGTTTCTTTGAAAATATCGTACACAGTTATTACATTTATTGGATCTCTCATAATTGAGCTAAGGATTTGAGAATTAGCACTGATGCGGTCGCTATCCATAGATACTATTTACAGGATTTTGCTCTGAGTTCTGAAGCACAGAGTCTTTCATTTGAGTTTTGACATATTATAATTCTCATTGATTCCAACCGAAGTTGCTTTCTTAACTTGTTTACTATTGGTTGCTATGCCCGGTATTTTCTCACAGTGATTTACTGCTAAAAGTTTGGGAAATAAAAAGACCGGACAGTTTTTATAGTTAACTCTTTTTCATTTTTTATGTTATCGGTCTCCCTGACATGTTTGAAGTAACAGGTCACGAAAACATTTATAGTAGAATGTACTTGCTCGATTTCAGATGCACGGAAGTCACAAATTTTTGTAAATCATCTTGTCTTTGCTTTTGCTCGTATTTAATTTTTTTTCCGAGATATTTCAACGACTCATGAAATACATATATTTCGCTACACACCGTATTCAATTTGGTTTTGTTACCAATTTTACGATACATTTTTTTCACTTTCTTCCTGCGAGATCTTTGTTATCCGTTTTGCCAAAGGAATAAAAGCGTCTCGCGAAGCTTAAGAAATTAATGTAATGCCCCGAATTTTGGTAGGCTCAAATTTAATATCACATTAAAATGATACGAATAAATATACCGTTTAGCCTAAACAATGGAGTTTATAATTTATTTTGATTTATGATCGAGAGTTTCACCCTTAAAAAGGTTTCTTTCCAACGGATTTGTAAATTATCTCAGATAAAAGAGCTAATTTTAGTTTCATCTCTGTTCTCAAAATACAGCAAGATACATCAAAATGAAATTAATCATCTTGTGATGATATTCTCCGTTTGGAATTAAAAAAAAGCGTCGATGTATCAATTGGTGATTCTTCTTTGATTTTAAAACGGCAGAGAAATTAATAAATTCCAATTTCCTTCTCACTAAATATATATATTATGTTTTCTGCATCGTTTCTAAAAACATTTTTAGTCGAGGTGGATGATCAGCGATTATTACTCTATTAAATGCAGTTATAACAGCTTCTAATTACTCCATTCACATATCTTTCCTTCCACGGAAAAAAGTATTACTTTGTCTTCCTGACAATTAAAGTGTCGTTTTCGAAAAACAATACCCTTTATGACCTTGTTGTAGCTGGTACGCAATGTTCATTGATGCAACTGAACATTTCATTTTTCGAATTCCTATGAAAATGCTCTTCTGTACCTTCGAAATCCCCACCAAATTCGTTCGGATCACAAGAAATCGTTAAGGCATCACGCGAGAGCTAGGAAGGCCTAAAACGCCTTCCAAGCTTCTTTTTAATTTCGAAAATTCACGAAAAGCGGAAGTGACAATTCCATTGACATCCGAATGTGTCCAAATCTGTGCATCGATTGGCTCCGATCGCGTGATAAGAAGCGTCGGATGAGTCACCGTTTCTTATAAAGCTTTCACAGGCTGCCGTAAGGGTTCGCCGCGAAGGAGAAAAAAAAGGCTCAAAGTATTGATTTGTTCGATGAAGATGTAGACACTGCCGGAATTGACGCCATGCCAAATGTCTTCACTGGAAATTTCATCCGTCGCGATGTACACTGTTAACCTTGATCACGATTAGGACGTGGAAATTGATACATTTCAATTTCGAAAGCAGAACACCGATGGTTTTGATCAAGTAGATGGGAACTGGAGATCAGGAGTGCCACGTGTGAAATATTTATAGCAATTGAGCATGACTTGAAGGAAGTGTTGAGTAATTTACAGAATTCCTCGGAATTAGAATTCCTTAGCATCTTTTCACCAGCTGATTTGGTTGTTATTTGCCTCTCATGTTGAACCATTTCTGATCCAATCAGAGAGTTCCCATCCTGAACCTTTTAATGACCTTTATTACATTGTTTCGTAATATCTTAAACATCCTTTATAACAAGCATCAAACTGCGAAATAATTGCGAAAAGTCATTCGACTTCAAAGAGAATTTCCAAAGAGTATGGTGTACTCCAGAATTTCTACAAATGAAAAATATACCAAATGGTTTAAAGGGGCAATTTGAATCAACAGCATACTTCCTTTGTATTGGGCATATCGTTAGAACTCAATTGGGAACCAATATAATATTCCTTCCTTGTAACCCAAAACGTGCACACTGCAATATTTGTGTATATTATCAATTTTGAAATACCTTTTTCTTCCTTTTGTCTGTTCTCAAGATTAATTTTATGTTTATTAGTATATTCCAGGAGTAGAATATCCTTGAAACCTTAGGCCAGTATGCCCAACCCTTAATTTGCTAATTGTCCGAAATTATTTGATATAGAAAGCCATGGATACACTGAAGTGTACTCCAATCGCTTCTAAACGTTACTTGGAGTCAAAGCAAATGGTTGCTAAGCAAAGCCCTTCATCTGTGATTGTGTGACATGGAGAATATAACAACTTATCATGTACCGCTGAAGTTTGATATCATCGTACTATTCTCTTAAATTTAATTTGATTTAATCTTGAGTCTTGCGATATTCATCTTCTCGTTTCTACTTACACTGCATATCAAACCTTTTTAAGTAAGGAGAGATATCGTAATAATTGGGGTAGGATGTTAGGAATAGCTCGTAAGGGAGGCTGCGTTAGTTGTCAATATTCCCGCTGCATGGCGCCGTCATCTTGAATTGTCGGCGTTCTTTCAGGGGTTTCCTAAAAACAAAGAAAATCACGATTAATAAAAGTAATATCGTATTTAATACTTTATTTTGTCCGCAGGTCAACAAATGACAAATAAAAAAAATTGGACTATAAAAATATGCAATATATCTGCAGCCTGCAGTTATTTTAGCACAAACAAAATTTGCTTACAAGTAAAATAAGAGAAATTCATAGGCTTCGTGCATTTCTTAGAATTAACATTCACTTCCTCATTTTATTTATTGAAAGCTATTTATTTCATCGAGAGAAATATCTTCGACAGTCTAGTTTTCCATAACTCTAACAGGAATCCCATTTGAAAATGTTTTTGGAAATTTGAATATATATTATGTAATATTTTATATCAATACAAGAAAAGAAACACTAAAAGTTTTCACAATCCGAATAAAGCTATTGCGTTTACTGCTGCTTGATGGAAGCCATTCATTTAATCATCGCAGTCAGGTCGCCATTGTCCTTTGTTTAATTTATTATTTGTTATCGATGACGATCGCTAGACTGTATGTAAAAATTTAAATACAAATTAATGGAACTATAGTCATTTAAGGAGCCTAATTAGTTTCTAAATCAACAGATCTTGATCGAAAGTCGCATGGTCGGCTTCCGCTGCGAGTGTTGAATTATGGGTAGATAAAATTTCATCGTTTCCGTTTCCAAAAACACGTCCTTTAGTGATATTTGGCGGGAAAGATAGTAGACGAAAGATGAGAAGCGTTTGATTTGGGAGGCTAACTCTTAAAAGGAAGCAAGACTATATTAGGTTCCTGTATTCCTAATTTTATAATTATTACTGGAATAGAAAATTCGCCGAGAATTTCTTGTAAAAATAAATTCTGACGGAGGGAGAAGAAAAGTAAACATTCGTTACTATTGTTACCATCTCTCTTAACTGTTTGGTTTTATTTTATCCTTTGTTATTTAATACACTGAAGTATAAATACTTGAGTATTTTACGTCTTTGAAAGTAGATTTTTAGATTAGATTAAGAAAAAATCATCTCTATTAGAGTATAACTATTATATAATATTTAATTGTGGATTATTAATTACATTATAGAAGCTTATTAATCTCAATCTTTAAGGCCTCCATTACTTAAATCGCATTTCTGAAAGCTCTTTATTTTCCGTCTACTCTTCTTCTTCTGTCTTTTCAGGTAAATGACATCCGTGGTCAACCACCAAGAAATTTACCCAACAATATTGGTCAGCAATTAAGTGACTAGTGATATACCTGCTTGTATTTATTTCCATCTGTGTTTTCGCGGTTTTTTTCCGCTCCCCTTCTTGTGTGAGCGTTTTCCCGCACAGTGGGTTTTTCTCCGAAAGCCTTCAGCCAAGGAGTTTTTCCCCACGCCACAATTCTTTTATTTTTACCTCTTCTTTTTATTTCCATATATATATATATATATATATATATATATATATATATATATATATATATATATATATAATTGTATTTTCCACCTTGTTTGTAATTAATATTAGTTATCCTTAATGTTTAGGTGTAAGAGAGGCCCTAATGGGCCTAACCTCGCCGAATAAAGAGTTTTTATTATTATTATTAGATGAAATTTAGACTTTATAGTCTCCTCTTCTAACTAACCAATAAGTAAATTACAATAAAGCAGTTTATGATATGCTAAACACGACAGAAAATAGCTAGTTAAGAAGTATTTGGGTTCAAGGTTCCCAGAGTGAAATGATGTCCATCGGACTCCCGATTGGCTTCGACCTTAGTGAACGCAGATTCTATTCCCGATGGTTGCCTATGTGAGAAATTAATGAAGCTATCGAAGCAATTTTGACAACACTAGCAATAATTAATTTAGAAAAACAACTATTGATGTGTTTCGCTATTCGGCTGAATTAACTCTTGTTTTTCTGTTGCGCATAATTTTTAGCTGCCTCCATACCCTATTCGGCCCCTGAGTTAGGTAACATGTCTTCTATCCGTAAATATTGTTTAATCTTCTTTAAATATAGGAAATGAAGTTGTAGCTGCCATCGTAATCTTACAGCTAAAACGTGCAGATTTATTTCAAGGACGGAATTTCATCGAAACATTGTGCAGCTAGGAAAGTGGAAGCGAATCTACTGTATCACCTGGACGTAGATGAGATAAACTATGATTCGCTTGAGTGCCTTCCTCAGTCTAGCATAAAATTATCAAATATTTCCTATTAGCCCTATTTTCTCAGAGTAGATAATTGGTTCTAAGAAAAACATATTGACAATTAAAAACAAAAGCAGTCCAAAACAAGCAATTCCAAAACTAGGAAATCTTCCTCTACATTTAATATATGTCTGTTTATATTCACGTGTTGCAACAAATGATGGCGGCAGCATTCCACAGGTCTTTAGACAAAGCTGTTATAGAATTAACTATCATCTAAAAATAAATTGTGGTGTATATAATCTAGGTTTTAAAACATCCATATCAGCTAATATTTGAGAATCATTTCCAAATGAAAAGGCTAGGTGGAATTTTGATTTCCAAATTGGAGACATTTATTTCTTTTCTTCACCTTCATCTTTGGCGTGGTCCTCTTTTCTGTTGTTCCCCGTGCTTCGCCCGCCATTCTCTTCTCCACAGCAGCGCTGTCTATCGGCCGTACAGAGAAGTTCTCCTGCTCCGCTGGGTTTTAATCCATCCCTGGCGTCTGTACGGAAGAAAATAAGGCAATATATTATTGAAATGTTTTCATATAAATCAAATTTCAAAAGCATAAGGAAATGTCTAATGAATTCCATCCCGCTTGTTAGTGAAAAATGGTAGTAATAATAGCACAGCCTTGCGGAAATCGCAGGGCAAAAATAGTCGCGTAATTGATGTTGCGTGTCCAAGCTCTCGCTTTCCCTCAACTCCTCCATTCATTTATGTTTACTATGTAATTGGGCGGTGGTAATCGGAGGGTCAGTGGAGATACGAATCTGCGCACGTGCCCGAACTCGCGGCTGACCCGGAGGAGGAATATGGTTGGGCGCCAGCGGAAGATTTGTAAAGGAAGAGGTGTTAATTCCGCCCACATTCCGAAAGATGTTTCCAAGAGCGTTCAACCTCACCAACAAATAATGGCTTTCTCTCTATCTTTGTATCAATGTATGTTCTTTGCGTTCTCTTGCGGTAGCTTGTGGTTGGACTGAGTAGGGGCTCCTGAAGGCTATATCGTTTATCCTCTGTTGGACTGTTCATAAATTTCCCAAAAAGTAAGCGATTGGAATAACAAGCTCAGTGAATTAAATTACTATTGTATTTTAAGTGAACTTGGGTTCGCACTCTAAGGAATTAATTTCAAAAGCATTCGTACCGTTTTCGAGCGAATAATAGTTTATCGTTCTGGTTATATTTGTAGATCATGATCAAGATGCTGTAGAATGATCAAAGGAATGCTGAGTAGATTCGGTGTAATTTTTTAAGATAAAGTATTTCGGACTCAGTTTGCCTCGACCTTTTCCTTATCAAAATTTGTATCATCTCGAAGGTAAGATATAGCTAATGGAATTTTTTTATCAAAAGACAAGTATTTAGCATTTCTTCAGTGAAAATTTTACTAAAAAAAGTTTAAAGGACTTTGTGGTGGCATATCTGTATCGTTTCTCCTTAATACTTCCGATTACTCTAAATGGCTCGAATTATATGTAATATCATAAGTAGACAGAGCAGCGCGGTATTAGAAACCAGAATATATAGCACACATGCTGCAATTGGTAAAGGCACGCTACCGTCAAAAGTTACATATTATATGCTACAAGTTGCAATTTTTCTCAATACTTCTTCAATTAGAAACACGCAATTCTTTGAAATCTAGAATCTCTGGATCGGAAAAAGCCTTGCAAGTCAGCAAATAGTTTCCCGCGTCTTTTCATTACTTGTTATGTGTACTTTCTTGATGCTAAAGACTTTGGAATGATGTTTGGGACTTAGTAGTCTAAAGGTTGAAGGATTTTAACATGAATAATTATATGGTTACGTGTAAAACGAGCAAGGACCGAGGGGAAATGGAGCATCATCCCGAAGTGGGATTAGCCAAGCGGTATTCGCCATTGATAGCACGTGGTCAGCGCATCTACTCCCAAGCCACCATATTGGATTTTCCAGAAAAGACCACCTTAATTCATTTAACTATTCGGATGCAATATTCAGATGCTGGGTGAGCATCGATAAATGTCGGCCTCCACCAGGAATCGAACCCAGAAGAGATTTCACCGAAGGCTACAAGATAAGTGACTATCTGTGGCCTCGGTATGGAAGGGTGTCCGATACAGATGAGAAAATTAGCTCACAGAACCCAAAATAGAATATAACTTTTACGTTAGATATGTATTATTGTATCCAGGTATTATTTAGCGAACGTGACGTACATTCTTCTATTTAAAAGTGCACTATAAAGGAAAATAAATCCTATGTACGCAATCTTGCAGCTGAATTACTCCGGAAGATAAGTATTTTAGGAAACAATCCATTCTGATTCAAGATTTTTTTTTAAATAATCCAAAATAATCGATTGAAGATTATGTTTAAATTGACAATTGTAAATTTTATATAATTTTCTAAAAAATAAATATAATGCAATACCTTTGTTTGGTTTCAAGGTTTATAGACAATTTTCAAGTAAGGTAAATGTCATATTAAAATAAATTAACTGAATCGTTGGGGAAATATAGTTTATATATGGCTATTCAAGAGCTGAGAGTTTATTTAATTTCTCTTCTAAATTACCTTCCAAGCAGTAAAATATGACCCCAGTATATGAAAATTTATTAAGGAAAAATTGGTGATTCTGTAAACAATTTCAAAACTTCAAAACATAGGCAAACATTTGCTCATTTCAGTAATTTTAATTTGTTCATTTGCCTCATTTTCTCTAAAGACCCGAAAGTGGATACCCTACAAAATCCTTATATTGTAAAATATAAATAAAACCTGCTTACAAATTCTTAATTAATTCTTACTGAATATGTGTATAATTCTCCTTCTATCCTTCAAGATGTCAAGCATCAATTTCCCCACTTTTCCCACACCCCTTTCCCCTTAAATTTCCCCTCTCTTTCTATAGCTAATCAATTCTCCATCCCCTTACTCCTCTACCACCTTTCACTTTTTCACTATTTAATCCACCTTTTCTTTCATTGTAACCCGTCCATTTATAATCGTTTCATTTTACTTTCACTCTCTCGATCACGTGTTTCATTAATTTTGGATTTTCTTTGTTTTATGATGAGGTAACGCTTCGATATTGATTGTTTAATTAAATAGGTTTTCCTTTGTTGCATGTCTAAAACTCAGTTTAGAATTTCAATAGACTGCAAGAAGTCGAGGATAGATGGAAATATTGTGAGAATACTCATGCTATGTGGTGTACTAATTCAAAGGATCTAATGGCAGCTTGAGAATGATATTATATACGCCGGAATTTTTGTTATATGTCTTTGTACGAGCCACCTCTGGGCTCATACTGCAGCTGATTATTGATTCGTGTGAGTAAATGACGTCATAAGGCGTCGGTGAGCAACTACGCAACACGTGTTATTGTCGTCGTACGTCGGAACGGTCGTAAGGCGATCGGCTGAATTGTACATGGAGGAATATGCTTTAGCATCTATTCACTGTTTGAAATTAAGCCTTCACCTGGGTTCAGCCCGATTCAATTGATTCTGTCGACGGACTTTTCCTTCCCTTTGTGCATTTTGCACTACATTCAACGTATGAAGCGATGCGGAATTCCAATCAATTCTTTAATTAAGTTTTAATTCATGAGAATAGACTGATTGAGGCTCAGATTTCCCTGTCTTAGAAACTGTTAAAATTGATTGTTTTCAATTAATTTTAATTTAAATTACAAGAATTAAATTGGGCAATATCTTGGATAGACCAATATGAAGGATGAACTCTATGATGTAAGAAACTGTTTTGCCGATACTGCAAACTCAGCATTATTTTATCATAAACCATAGCATAAATTCACTGATACTCAGCAGAGAGTATTTCTGCGAATTTGGCTTTGTAATCAAAATAAAATTACCAATCCGGATTGATTGACAGTCCTTTTTCTCTTATACAGGAACTTCTATTCACAGAAAGTAAAGAGAGCAAAGAAAATGTATTAGTTCATAGAAATCCCTAGTACGGTTTTCTATTTCATTCCTCATCTCCTCTTCAAGAATGGCGTCTGCAGATGAAAATACGACGTATTTAAAATATATTTTCTATCTCCATTTTGTTCAAATTAATTTGTATTTTTTTTTGATTGAAACGTCAGTTATGTTAGTGTAAGTCTTTATTTTTTTGAATCAGCAAAAGTGGTGAAGAACTTCAGAAAACAATCCTTCAAGCTTTATCTGAATTATTGAGATTTCTATGTTCTTCTGAATTCCATAAAATTCTCCCAGAGCATTGATGTAGTTATTAGAATGAGGAGCAGATTTTCTTTTGATAGCCAAAACATATCGCCCCATCTAAAAGCGATATAATTACATTTTCATGAATTATCGAAGCAGCTTAACCTATGTACAACTGTTATGATTAGTTTTTCATTTCCTTTAGCCATACTAATTACATAAAATACAAACTAAAGATACCTCTACCGTTGCATAACGGTACTATAATGCTGTAACAGTCGGTTTCCATACGATTTAATTAAAAATATGGACTCCTTTATCTAGACGTATCGAAAACTAGTCTAACGCTCAGGTGCACGAGAATTTTTGTTTATTCAAAACATTGGTTACCGAATCAATAAATAAGTGCGCACCTTAGAATAAGTTAGAACAAAAATTTATCTAAGGAATTTTTTGTATACTAGATGACCCGGTGAGCTTCTTACCACCTAAAATTGATTTGATTTGAACACTTCATAACACTCTAAATAAAAATTCAGTAAACAATTACGTTGCTGTATACAAAACTTGGTTGCTACTGACGTTCAAACAAAATTGTAAAAAATTAAAATTTAAAAGTTCGTAATTTTTTCAGTGCGATTCTTCACAGTATATATTTATACAGGATATTGTTCGTAACAGCAAACGTTAAAATCTAATGCAATTTTTTCTTCTTCATAAAGTGTATCACTTATTATCCGGATTAATTTAAACTTGACTTATAATCTCAATGCATTTTGATGGATAAATACATGAACTTGGAATCAACAATCGCCTTCATTGTCAAGGGGGATGGGTTGTTTACAACCTCGAAATTTTGATAAAATATCCACGCATTTTATCATAATTCTCAAAATTTAGATTCGTAAACGATATTTCACGACCAAAATAAGAATTGTTATTCTATTCCCCTTCTTTTGGAGCTTGATTTGACTTTGTATGACTATTATTTCTAATTTAAATTTTCAAATTAAATAAAGCCTGCTGCGAGAAAAATGAACTTTACGTGCATTTCTTATGGAAATGCTTTTTCGATTTTTCGGCTATTTATTTTGGGTTTTTCCAAAATTTATTTTTTTTCTAAACCACCTCCGTACCGAGGCGAACAAAAAGAAAAAATATTCAAATCGTTAGAGCAGTTTTCGAGTTTTAGACGACGTCACGAACATCATTTCATTTTTATGTATACGAAGAAGAAGATTTCCCAAAGATTCAGAAAGCAATGGCGTAAAAGTTATAAATAAAAGAAGTAAGTCCCGAATTTAAATTTGATTTGCAGGTTCAGCGTGATTAGATTATGTCCTATTTTCAGCTAGCTGTGACATTCTACTTTTCGTTCCCTTTGAATTACAAATGCAATAATTATATTTGTACGTGATAAATTTAAGCTATTAAAAGAGTCCTGATATTGCAAAGGCTTTCCTCCTTTGTCGATGTTTATAAAGGTATTTCTCATTTGAGTTTAGCCAATTCATATCTTCCACGGGTTCTGACTATTTTAGACAGTTAGATTATATCTCATGAGTTTGGTACCGTGAATTTTATAAAACAGATCGCATTATAATACGGGCTGGACCGTATTTATTATAAAGAGAAGACATTTTTGCGAGAAAAAAATCGCAATTATTGTTTTAAGAAAGTTGAGGCTATGGTGGTAAACCTTAGTTGCTGAGGTGCGTGCCTTTAAACTTAAGAATACGCAGAAGTGAAAAATGTCGACATGAAAAGGACTCGAAACCAGGTCTCACATCACTGGTGGAGAATATTTGGTATATATTCCTTAGGGTAGTGCAAGTACTTCAAATACCTGTCTAGAAGATGGGAGACCTTCATTCGAGTCTCAGTAATGTTGTAATTTTTCTATTTTATTTTATTTTAAGGATGCAGGAGACCCACACATTATATAAATGATGCATCCAGTCCCGCGTCCGTTTTATAGCGCGAAAATAAGAAACGAATTATCTCAGCGTTGTTAACAAATCCTTAGAAAGACCAAGTATTTTGAGTTTTTGTTTGTATTGCTAAAACAGGCTCTCAAAGGCCATGCGGTCGCAACATACCGGAGACCCCCTGGAGCGGAGAGTAAACATAGAGGTGAACTCAGGGCACACAAAGCGACCTTTCCGTGGATACGTCGAAGTTTATGGGAACGGCATCAATAAACTTCGCTCCCTTCCTCTACAAAACGACAATCGAGTAAGTCATTTAAAAATAAGTAATCAACCTTGTTGATAGTTCGAAAATAGCCTTGGGTCTCCAGGTTAATGGAGAATTAAAATTATGTTTGTTTACTTAAGGAGTATTACTGCATATTTTTAATCGACTATTTTTATCTCGCGCAGCGAAATGCTTGCTTCAGAGAACTAGCCGAACTTTGTTGCTACGTATTTGGACAATAAATCCTGAAAAGGATAAATATGGTTTTGCGGGGTATCCAGTGAAGCAGTATTTACCAAACTTTACGGTGTCGCTTTTCATCTCTTCAAGACGGACAAGCAGGGACGGTTTTAACCATTAGCTCCACCATATCCACATCTACATTAATACCCTACAAGCCGCCTTTCGGCGTGTTGCAGGGGGTGTAAACACCAGTTGAATCTAAACTACTTCCTTATTCGGTTATTGTCGCGTATCGTTCGCGGAAAGAATGAATTTTTAAAACGATTCGTCCTAGCATCTATTTCTCTTAACTTACGGTCATTATCGGATCGACCGTGGTAGCAGGGGGTGTCCAAGATGTAGTTTCCCTGAATTTATTAAGCAATCGCAGCCTAGCTTCCAATCTCCTCTCCTACCTACGTCTGAGGCGCTAGACTGGGCTCTAGGCTAGGTACTAGGCGCTACCTAAGGGCTCCAACGTTTAAAGGGGACAAAAAAGAAGTTTTATATTTTTTTGAAAATCGCCCCTTCAGACAAGGACCACCTACGTGAGAAAAATTTGTATTCCTTTTCCTTTTTTAATTAATATTTTACGAACATTTAGTTTACTGGAGAAATTCACAGACTATTTATCTCCAATGAAGCGTTACACTAGAGAATAAAATTGTTAAAAGTAACAAAATCGAGCTATATCAATATCCTCGAGTCCTGTGATCATCCACTTTGGCTCTATAGATTTCAGATATCTCACGCATCTAATCAATTCTCTCCAAAGTCATTTGTTGCTAAAATAATTTTGGTGGATATATTTTCTCCGAAAGGTTATGAAATATTACGTCAATGGTGAAGGCGAAAAATCACGACTTATCTTTTCGAATTCCTACCATTCATCACAAATGCGATCTATATTCATTATACTTTCAAAATCTGGTGGAATTTTGCAAATGTATTAATTGTTATCTCCCAAGAGGTATCTTTGACGTTAGCGTTCATCTTCAAAACCGTGGATTTCTTCGAGTTCTATCGGAAGAAAATTATTTAAAAAAGTTTAAGAAAGCATTCACGGCTCACCATGTAAGTAAAATAATTTACAAATATGTAAACGATTAAATCCTCGAGGTTTAGGCTCAAATGCTGCTTTTCATGCAGTCTTAGAATTATTATTTCATATGGTTCACATCCAATGAATATATTTGTAAGCCGAATTTTGGACTTAATCGTTTAGAACTTTAAAACGCCTCTGATGAAAACTTCTTACGTCGCTTAGCTCAATACATCTACAAGACCTGAGTATAGACATAGAACAGAGGAGTAAATAATAATAATATTGTCATTTAAGAGGGATTCATTAATTCTTCGAAGAGATATCAACTGAATTGCCTCGCTATTCGGTGTCGCTAGAAACCAAAAAAGCTCACCGTTCTATGTGTAAATATCGATAAAACAATTTCATACGTGCGAGACCACTTTCCGATAATTTTAAAATTTAGATTCATTTTGTTTTTAAATTAAATAATTAAACTTTTCTCACTGAACGATCTAAATGTTAAGCGCCATACTGAATTCTGTTTGGCGGGAGAATAACGGAAAATACGATATTCTCGAATAGAGGAGGAATTCTTTCCAGCTCGCCTATTAACGGAAGCTTGTGCGGCATTTCTATACAAAATGGGCCACTTTTATTTGGAAACTTTCTCCCATTTCCCCCATTATCGGCCGTTTTAATGGCCGGAGTCGCAACAGGCCGGAAATCGCCGACGCCGGAGCTGGGTTTGCCTAACTCCAGGGGCGGCCGTCTCTCCGGTACACTTAACATTCCTTAAAGACGCACGGCAGAGGACGTATCGTTTTGGGTTAGAACATTTTCTTCTTTCCAAGTATCGCCTTCTGAACTATTCATATCCAACTTCCGCGATTTATAAAAAATAATCGCTGTCGATATCTTAGAAGCGATTTCCACAATTTGCACCTGCCCCTTTCGGATTTTCGTTCAATTAAGAGCTCGTTAGGAAGAGTTGAGATGAAATGGATCGCTTTCCACGGAATTCAATTATACGAACCTTTCTGGTGTGGAAGACTCATAAGAGACTCATACGATATTATTTTGTGGCGAAAATTTATTCTTCTCTTTGACTTGCGTATGCAATTCAATGAACACATTTCATTTCCAACGAATGACCGTTTGAGAAGTAGCTATTGTGTCAGAAATTAAGGTTAAATTTTAATTTGAAGTTAAAATCAATGGATTATGGAATTTGAATTATCAAATGAATTGTGTTAAGCGAGTTTGACATGAATGCACACAGTGCGGCTGATTTAAATTATTGCATCAAGGTGAATAATAATGCATTTTTCATTTTGCATAGGTCTCTAAACTAAGAGCATGCTTTTTAAATCTGGATTAAAACCTACTTGATAATATAAAAATCAGACGAAAGTGGAAGCGGACTCAACATCTCAAACATATCTTCTTCTTCTATCTATCCGGGGTTTGGCAATTTTGCTTGCTTAGGTCTCACCGATGTTTTCCAGGTTTGTCAACATTTCTTCTACTCAGGGGCTTTTATAACATTGCTTTTTTTGTTAATTTCTCTGAAGATATAAATATGACATGTTCTCTCCATTTGTCTTATGTCTATGTCTATGTAAGAACCCTGCAAGCCGCTTTTCGGCGTGTGGCAGGGGGTGCAAGCACCTTGACTCTATTTTCCTAAACGGTTGCATTCGCGTATACTTCGCGGAAAAAATGAATTTTTGAAACGATTCGTTTTAGCATCTATTTCCCTAATCTTTCGGGCAGTATCAGCACGGCCCATATAACAGGGGGGTCGCATTATATCGGTTACATCATCTGAAAACGTAATTTCTCTGAACTTATTTAATAAATTTATCCTTTGAATTTTTCTTCTATCTCCTAATGATTCCCATCCCGCGTCCTGTAACATCTGAGTGACACTCGCTGTTTTATCGTAGCAATTCTTTACAAATCGTATCGCCTTTCGTTGTTCTTTTTCTAAATCCCGAATATGACATTTCTCGGCGGGGTCCCATACACTACATGCATACTCAAGGTGAGGCCTAACTAACGCTAAGTAACATCGCTCGCGAACTTTTTCTTCGCTCCTACCGACTATTCTTTTAACGAAGCCGAATTTCTTAAGTGCTTTTCCACATACATTACGGATGTAGGCATTCCATGATAGATTATTCGTGAGAGTTACTCCAAGATACTTTACCGATTCTACTGTCATTAGGTTATTAGGAGTTGTCCCTCGGAGGCTGTAAGAATAATCATTTATTATAGATTTACTTTCGAAGAAGTTAACTACCGAACACTTTTCTACATTAAGCTCTAATTGCCAATCATCGCACCAGTTCATAATTCTATCTTAATAAAGCATCGCCCAGCCCCCTGCTTAAAATGCATTTAGTGCTTCTCGTATGCCTTTGTTCCTTGTATAGTATAAATTTGCGATTTCCTTAGCAGATCTGAGGGATTTTATTTCTAATTTTCCGATTTGTCTTCCCTCTCTTTGCCTTGGTGTTCAATATTCGGACCCGTACGATAATTTGGGTACTGCAATCATTGTTTTTAGAATTCAACCCTTGTTTCTCTCTTATTTATTCCTTTCATCGTTCTTCTTATGGCTTCGCCTATTCTTTGATAGCTCTTAGCTTCGCTAATCATATCGTTATGTTCTTCATTTATTATATTTCAACCAAGATATTTGAATGTGATAAATGTTCCTGCGTTTTCTTTATAATTATAATTGATTGCAAATTTGGTAATTCCACAGGAATGCCATGGTTAAATTTTTGATTTAGAGATTTTAAACACATTTGATATTTAGCTGGTGTTATTTGTGGATATGTGATTTCTTTATCTTGGTTAATCGGCAAACAGAATGGTGCTTGGGAAGTTATTTTTACTTCTTGGATTTTAGACGGTGCGCCTTCTTTTAACGAAATACAAATTAAAATTATTGTATTAAATTAAATTAAAGTTATTATGTCTATTCACATCTACAAATAGGGCCTGGGTTCGACACCAGGCGTCAACAAATCTAGAAATTGCTACAATTTTAAAGATATTTTTAACTCCTTCCCGTTTAAATTGAAACTCAAACCTTGGCATGTGAATAAATATTACAAGACCGTACTGTTCCTGGGTTCGATGCCAGAGCACATTACAATTTCTCACATAAGGAATATCTGTGAAAAGTAGGACGTCGTTAGAGGCAGTTGCAGACAGAATTTCTGCTTGAATTCCCACACATAGATAGAGATGGTGATCTTCTATTGTGCTGCATCGGAAGTATCACTAGAAATACCTGGGTTCGATGCCGGGTGGTAAATTTATCTCCCATATAAAACACATAGGGGTAGTTTTTCATTATTTTTTTCATGCACTTAACGAAAAGATAGGAAGTTCTTGCTTGGATAGAAGATGTACATTAGGACTCAGTTTAAGAAACAAAAATAGATAAGACCATGCTGTTCCTGGGTTCGATGCCAGAGCACATTCCAATTTCTCACATAAGGAATATAAGAGAAAAGTAGGAAGTTTGAGACAGTTGTAGCTAATATTTCTGCTTGAGTTTTCACACATATTTAGAGACTGTGATCTTCTGTTGTGCTGCATAGTAAGTATCACCAGGAAGACCCGGGTTCGATGCCGGATGGATAAATTGCAGCGAATTTTAAGAATTCTTCATTACTTTTTCTATTCGTAGGTCCCTCTCTATATTATGTCGACTTGAAATTTGTGTTATCAAAATGCTCGCAGTATGCAAGCAACATTTTGCTCGTACGTGTATATTATTATTAACAAGAGTTCCATTCCGAAATCAATAACATTCCTGGACCCATTGATGCGAATGTTACGCGGCCAATAACGTAGTAGTTATGAGGTAAGTCAAGGATCAAGTACGAAAAGATTGAGCGCTCTGAAAAATAGGCATTTCGGATATTTCCTCTCAATTTCTATGATCCATAAATGTTTCTACGATTTTGTTCCAATATGAAATAGAAATTTTTGCTTGAAAAACGCGTGTTTACTGCTCAGTTTTACGTTCAAAGATTCACCAGAATAAAAGAAAGCTTATTAAAGAATGAGCTTCGATTAACACACGTACGTGTGATGTGTTTTCGATTAAAACTGTTTCCCTTGCTGTTATATACAGACCTGTATTCGAAGTTAAAACGTTTCGTAATTAATCAGAAAAAATCTCCGAGCTCTTCCGACAATATTCAATTGTCATTCAGAGGAAGAGTTTGAGAAATTGGAAAGATATATTTGTACAGAATATGAATAACATTTGAATTATAAAACGAAGGTAAAATTACGTTTTTACAGCAAAATATTACTGTGATTTAAATATGATCGTAATAGAGATTGTCAATGATGATTCAAAAATCGCCATTTATCTGTTTGGTTGAGAAAAAACTTTTCTTCATAATTGTTAACGTCTCTCTCTCATTGGCTAATCAGAATTTCTGTAATCTCGGACTATTTTTCACCTTCCTATGGATGCATCTTCACTTAACCATGTTTACTACTTTTCAGTTTGGAAAACACATTTTCTCTTTCTCTTTTATGTTTATGGTTGCTAAGGATCGTTAAATAAACAAACCGTGTATTGAAGAATTGTCATATCTGAATTCATATCCCTTGTTTTTCACGCATATTATTGAATGGAAACGCAGTTATGGGAAGGAGGAATTAGTCTATTAGATGGTAGAAAGATATTGTTGTTATTTTTAGTAATTGAAATTTAGCGTCAATATTTTCTTCATTCAAAGATGGTTACTGGCCGGTGTGCGAGTAATCTTAGCTTATTTGTAATGTCCAAACACTCAGTTGAAACAATTTTTGAACTTTTCTTTGACTTGCGTAGTAGAAAGCATTCAAGGTCTCATAAATACTAAAATAATTGCTTCCTTACTATAATATATTCTCCGGAGATACCGTGAATTTTCAATTAAACCAGTTTCTTTCGTCATGTCTCTCAAAGTATACAAATAGCAATAATTTCAATTTTACGTGGAATTTAAATGCGCAAAGTCTCTGGTAAGGGACCAATGTTATGCCTCCTGAAGACCGGCTGACGAGAATCCAACAACAACTCGATATCTCCAAAACTAGTGTAACGAAAGGGAAAACTTGTCCCGAGTAGATTAGTAGTTCAAGTTTAGATGGATAGATGGAGACAACATCGAGCGTCATAACCGCTGCGTCTAGGCGACCTAGATCCAACAGATGCCGAAAATAATAAATAAATCGATATTTATGAGAATGAACTCTTTTTTCAGTCTCTTAGGGACGGGGAAGGGTCAAGATGCATATATTTATCAACGGATCAATACGAAGTCTCATTTAACTAATACTAGATGGATGAAGATCGGCGTTGAAATGCCGGAGGGTATAAAGACAAATGACGGGATGAACGGGCGTCATATTCTAAAGCTGAATTATCAGAACAGAGTTCGAGAGGTAGTACTGAGGCTCGTAAGGATATTTCTTCCTGTTACTTTACAGTGGTCTCTCAAAGTTAGTACGTGCCTACTGCATCTTGCCTCCTACACCTTTAAAGCTTATCGCTACCTCCAAACCTGTTCTCTAAAGCTATAAAACGATTTGTTGTTCGTACTTTTGTACTCAAAGGCTATCTTTGGCATCAATTACACCACCGAGGAATGTAATAAACCTGCGAACCGTACCCAGACGCGTAAGCTCCACCCTCGCACCCCCTGGATGACGCCGGCCGGATGAGGGCCTTCGAACTCATCGGTTACTTCCTGTTTTAGCTATCACTAACTATTATCCTACAGCGCTATTACCAGCGTCACGACCACAAGACGACTCGCTTTGTATCAGCTAAACACGAAGTATTTCCTCATCTACATACAAGTATTCTTAATTGCTATTGAGCTTTCTGCTATTAGGACAGTTGGAATATAGGTTGGTTTCATGGGAAATGGTTGAAATACTTGGAATTAATTGAAGGTTTTGCCTTAAAAATAGATAAAATTTTGTGAGGCCAATGCCAATTCTATATCCTAGCCTAACTTGTTCTCTAAAGCGAAACACAAGAATCTTATTTAGTCGGCTTAATTTTTAGTAAGGATGTAAATAAATATAAGGATCATTTTACAGTATTAGGAGTGGCGTTATATTGTATTATAGAGACTTGAGGTGAGTTATATCTGCAATAGTGAATGAAATGTGACAGCATGTTGTGTTTAGTCTGATAGCTTACGTTTTACCGACAGCAAATCATTAATTACCTGAAATATAAGTTATTAATGTAAAAAGAACACCGTTGGCCGAATATACGGAACGATATTACAGTTCAACTTGTTTGGGCGTATTTAATTTCTCTTTCCGATTAAATTTAGAGCTGGTAAAGGAAGGATCGACGAGTATGGAATGGTAAATGTTTTCTCATTGCACCGTAAATCATAGAATTGCTGTAAATAGCAAAAATGAAACCGAGATTCCCATATTTATAATACGTTCGTCGATGATACAGTTGCAGAATACAGTATCCAGTGCATGATCCAGTTTACGTTAACGGCCATCGTAACTCTTGCGTAAACTCCGGAGTGGAAGTGATACTTTGGACATTTACTATATTTTCTTGGAAGTACTAATGAATAGGAAAGAATAATCGAAAGTATGACAAGAAAGTATTGTAGTTTTGCGTGATATACTGATATTTGTAGTTGTAACAGCAACCGACACCTCAGAGTTTTTTTTTTCAATTTTCCGAGCTGTTTGGTAGAAAATTCATTTCCTCGGGTACTCCTTCATAAGCCGGAAGCCAATCATAAGTTAGATATGATGTGGATATATTTAAATTCGAAGCAAACCAACATTTAACCTCATGCGGCTCTTACAAAATATATAATCTAAATATGTTAAATAATAAAATGGAATGGCAAGTTAACTTAGTTACGCTGGATAATACTAACAAACGACCTCTGGAAATAAGGACCTAAATCGAAGAATGAAAATTGACTGAGTTGAATTTAATATTCAGATAAAAGAATGGAGTGTGGTCTACGAATTTGGTCTATAATTCCAAATGCATTAGAAATAAAATGGAGTGGGCTAGAGATCCCCAAACCACAGTCCAAATCCGACCCAACAAGGGCTATTGAATATATATCCCGCGAGCACAATGGGTTTTGCTCGCAGGTATTTCGCAATGTAAGACATTTTTACGCGATTGTTTCGCAAATTTGATGTTCGCGCATTCTTTTGTTTACGCACAAATGAAAAATTCTTCACCTATGGCTTTCTAGGAGAGATTTTGATCTGTTCTGTTAAGCATTCTTATGTATGATCTTCTCTCTAGAGGTTCTGGTATCCATGGACCAGACCACGGTAAACAAAGGCCGCAGAAGATCCAGCTGGTGAAAATGGGACTGTTGTATCGACTAAGCACGAAGTTATCTAAACGTGGCATTGATTTATATTTTAATTTTAAAATCGTTCCCATTATAGAGCGCGAACAGCTTTGTTTATCTAAATGCACAAAAGAGAAGGCATTTAATTAGTTTTCCGTGTTTCAATTACAATTATTTACAAAATATATAAAGCTTCAAATTAATGATACCACAATATTTGCGGCGCATCTACGTTTTAATATTTTATTTTCAGTTCCTGTTTATTACATATTTACAGTTTCTTTTCCAAGGATAAATTTTGGTGGAAAAAAAGCTCTTACGAGGCGATTTTTCAATTTCTCTACAGCCCCAAACTTTACCCGTCTTATGAATGCACTGTTTCATTGTTTTGCGTCCATTACCGTGACGGAGTTCCAAATTAACTAGAGTGATTCAACGGTTTCTGGTTAAAAATAATCAGATCAAAAAATTAAATTGGCAGCCGTTAATATAAGTTGATTCTACTACCAACGAGTTGTGAGTAAAACATCTTCCGTCGTCACTGGATTGATCGTGTTGTCAGCCTAGAATATAATGATCGAAAAAAGCACGGGATACGTAGATGCCTCTTGCATTTCGAGCAGCCATTTAATCAAGTGCGTCGTGGCCTATGCGATGCATTGCGATCTCGCTGATGCACTCGGCTGATTTTTAACCGCCAAGTATATATATTTATATATAATTATATCTATATTTAATAAGCTAAAGTGGGAAAATATTTAACAACAATAACTGAAACAGGGGACCAAATTTCAAGCTTTCACGATTAAATTTATGTCGTTATTAATGTTGATTTATATAATGAATCATCAGATATTTTTATTGGGTCGATTAAATATTGTACTACTGCTAGGGATATTCGACTTACTAAATGTATATATTCAAAACATTTCTTCTAATGGCAAAGAAAAAGATGGAACGGCACATTCTATGTTTTGATTTTGCTTTAGTAAACACTGGTAGCCAGCGGGAGCTAGAAATTCTCGTCGACGAGAGTCATTCATTTTGCAGCATTTCAACAACTATAAACTAAACAGGACATAATTCGTATTTGGGAAGGTATATTTTAGCGGCAAATGAAAAATCGTGATTCGATATGCATAGTGAATGTGGAAATAGACGTTTTCTACTATTACTAACAACGACGCATTTCTTAGCACTGCACGCCCATTTAATTAACGATACAACACTGTCACAGGGCCTGAAGGAACTGAGACGACATCGCGTACGCCTTGGAAGTACCAATCTCACTGGAAGCAAGATCGATCAAGCAAGGTTCTAACTAGAGGAACGAAAATAGATGAGCAAGCAAGCGTCATGACCGCCGTCGGCAAGAGCGGTATTGACTGCGAGTGAAAGGGAAGTGAAAGTGATGCAAGGAAAGTGAAAGTGATGCAAGGTCACCAAGCAATTCGGCGCTCACCTCGGATATTCCTCCCGGGCCCTCCGCGGTGCTCTCCTCCGGGGCTGCCCCCCGAGGGGGCGACCCTTCCCGGGGCTGACAGGGACTAGTGGTTCCTCCCGTGTCTGGGAGTGGACTGTCGGGAGCAGCAAGGAGCGCGCGTCGATCCGCTGCTGGCCCCTCCCACTCCACCCCTCCCACCCTCTCATCCTCACGACATTTATTCATCGCCATTACACCTCCCATTTTGCACTCTCAAGAATTCCTTCGCGAATGCACGCACTGGAGACAATGACTGAGGGTTCCTTAGCTGTCGACTTCCTGTCCGAGAGAATTATTTACTCCGCAGGTCGGGTTTCTCGAGTTCATCTGTGGAGGACTCGATAATTATTCCGAGGTATTGATTGCTAGGTGATTGCGCGAAGGCACAGGTAGAATGTACAAATTTTGACGGAATCCTCATGAAAAAATTCCGCGGAATATTTCATAGAAATATCGTATCCATTACCTGTATCAACATGTAGACTTATGAGAATTGGGAACTTTGAAGAACATCCATTAATTTAATTCAAGGCGGGCTTAATTAGTAGCAGCGTCGGATTGATTTTTTTTTAATTTCTGTATCGGAAGAGTGAATAACGCTTTCGCCTTCTCTTTAATATATAAAAACTTTGATTCATATGAAATTCCAGGAGTAACTGCATTAGGTGATGTCTTGGAGTTATAGGCACTAAAGTGATCTTTATCATTCGCTTTCATAATTTCTCTTTGTTGAAAAATGTAAATTTACGAAGTTAAATACGACTACAAATAAGTATGTGAAGAGTAAAGTAATAATCATAACTCCAAAAGAAGCAATTGCAACGTACAGGATTTGTATCACGAAATAGTAAAATTTCAAAGTACACGAAATTCTAAAATGGTTAATGATAATAAATTAGAAATTAATAAAATTAATTGTTAAGTACTTTGAATTAATGCCGACGAATTAGTTTCGGACCTCAAACTTAAATGATGCTATGAAACTTTGTTGGATGTTCTTCAAATTTTCATGTAAAACATAGTTAATGTTAAATGTTTTACATCTTTAGTGTCAGAGAAACTGAGATTAGATCTTACCCAAAATGTCATCATTCTCATGAGTCTTTTAGCTCAGAATAGAAATAATAATAATAATAATAATTTATTTAATACATACAGGATAAATTCCCACATAGATGTGTTGTATTATATAAACAATAAATTAATAATAAGCACAATAAACAGTGAGTGAATATGAAAAAAGACGAGAAGTGCATAATGATAAAGAAGATGAAATGAAGGAGAAGTAAGAAACGGGTGAAAGAACAAATAGAGGGAGAAGAAAATAACGTGTAATTAGGGTTAGGATAGGTTTATATTCCCTTTTCCTTCCCCACAGGGGATTGGATACCTTATTGAATACACGATTTAACTAATAAAGGATTGGAACCATCCATATGTCGTATAAATTTCCACCATTTTCGATAGCTTTTTTTCATCAGCTCTTCATCTAACAACTTTTGTTCAATCTTTTTCTTGTTAATTTTCGTAACTTCTTACCTGCTTCGAGACTTCCCTTTTCAGTACGATTGCATTATCCAACCGCTTTCTTCTCCGTTATAATTTTTTTAATTAAAACTTTCCCTCCTCCACCAAATGGATCCATCTTTGTTATTTACTTTTTTAAAAGCCCCTGCTTATTATTCTATCTTTCGTTTACCAGACTTCGCCAAACATATCTCAAAAGCTTTGGATCTTTTTGTGCAATTCCTTGCAAAGATCTATTCATAAATCGGATTGATAGAGGGCACAAGGAAAGAAAATAGCTCCGCACGTAAATTGTGCGATTTAAACTCAAATAGAAACAGAAGTGAAAAATAGTGATATGACTGGGAATCGAACCCAGGTCTCCCACTTACCGGCATTCTAACCACTAAACCCCGATCTCGAATCCCGAATAATGTTCACTTTCTGACGGAATACTTTTGTTCCTGACTCGAGGTCTTATCCATGGTTTTCCTTTATGCACTTTAAGTTCACTTTATTTTTTTCAAGATCACTAGGTAAGGGAAAACGCCTGACTCGGTTTCAGGTTGGGCTATGGTTTGTCTATGTCTATGTAAGAACCCTGCAATCCGCCTTTCGGCGTGTGGCAGGGGGCACCTTGACTCTATTTTCCTAAACGGTTGCTTTCGCGTATACTTCGCGGAAAAAATGAATTTTTGAAACGATTCGTTCTAGCATCGATTTCCCTAATCTTTCTGGCAGAACGGCCCATATAACAGGGGGGTTGCATTATATCGGTTACATCATCTAAAAACGTAATTTCTCTGAACTTATTTAATAAATTTATCCTTTGAATTTTTCTTCATCCTTTGAATTTATTCATTTAGCGCAATTTTAGGACGGCGATATTTATTGATAATTGTTTTCATGTCGAAATCCCAGATTGTGGAAAATAAGCTATTTTGAGTATGTTTTAGTTTTGAGTTGAACCTTTTAGTTGAAATATTAATGGTTTTGGAGAGAGGTGTGTTTCTGTGGTATTTGTATATCTCTGAGGTACTTGTTTGATATGGAACATTTAGAATCCCCTTGATGGTTTTGCTTTCGAATCTAACCACTAAACCCCTGAATGTAGTTGACGCGTAATGGTAGTTTAGTGGTTAGAATACCTGTTCGGTAAATGGAAGATCTTGGTTCGATTCCCAGTCATGTCCCTATTTCTCACTTGTGAATCTTCCTGCATAGATACCATGTGCATTATATTGAACCAAAACTCTTGATGACCTCAAACTATTCTGGCTATAATTAAATCTGGTTATAATGAAAAAAATAGAGTTTCCAGTAGTTCTTTAAATATATTTTCGGCACAAATTTTGTTGAATTTTATCGAATAAGCTTGCATTGGCAAAAGAGGTAGAATCTTCTCTCTCTTTCTTGCCTTCAAACGGTGTCCTGAGCAAAACCAGGAGATAATCCCATAAACTGCAACTGAATCGATAATTTCATCAACGATTTACTGAAATGCTAAATTCGTTTTGAAGAGATTGGATTTGAAAGTCATGTTTCCCGCAATGTGTTGTTTTCACTTCTTCAGTGGCTTTACTCGACCATTTATGTGGCGATTCCCTCTTCTCATTTTTTACTCTTTTCCTTTTTACCCCCGGATGCCTCCCTTTTCATAGAAGGGGTTGTCCGGTTCAGTTTTTTTTTAACCTTAGGGTCCCCCTTCCTGAAGGCGGTCATAAACCTTTATGGTTATACAGGAATTGTTTTACAGTGAGGCATCGAACCGCTCATGTAACATAAATACACTCACATCCCAAAGAAAAAGGTTACGATCCTTGGAAAAGTAACTTTTCTCTCCCAAGGAATCTTACATAATATCTTTTGACGTAACTTTGTGGGCTCTTTTTAAAGTGCCAAGTTGCTATTTTGTATTAGATTGTTTCTATATTATGATAGTTCCACCCCGAGCTACGGGGGACCTGGGCATTCGCAGATACCCTAATCTTTTTTATTCTAACCAAAAAAGTTAATACTTCCAAGAAATTTCATAAATCCGTTTCACAATCACAATCCCGTCTTGTCAGTGTGAGTTTTCACTAAACTGGTTCAGACGACATCCAAGTTTGCTACTGGCCGAAGCACTTCCTAATTGTTGTTTCTTTAATGTTCTAAATAAACTAAACAGTTCTTCGTAGCTTCCGCCAAGTATGACTGACCTGAGGAAGACAGTTATTTGGCGTAAAACGGTCGAGAAATAAATATTTGGTGGAAGTCACGAAGAACTATTTAGTTTATTTAGAACTTTGTCATGACTTTCCACGATATTTGGCCAACACATAATGATTATAATTCGTTTTTTTTGTTCCTAAAATATTGAATAATAGGGTTAGTAAAAGTTTATGATGCAGTTAATCAGGCTGTAGTAGATATGCGGCAAAAAATTTGAAACAATTAATTTATTAATTAAAAATTTTAAATAATTAGGGTAAATAAATAAAAGATAACGTAATAAATATAGTTCACAAAAGACTTCTACATACTACCGCATTTTACGTCTGTAGCCATTGAAAAGAATTTTTAACAATAGGGTCCCTACTCCAGAGCACACTATAAATTTCCAGAAGTAAGGAAAACCTGGATTTAATCTATTTCCTGATTGCTGTTTAAGAATTAATTCGTCACAAAGTCCTTTCCCATTTTTTCTTACATTTGGGCGATTCCACGTCTTTACCCCGAGGGCGCTTGCATGTGTAGGGCTGACCTTATCTAGTGGAAAATGGAATATCAATTTACGGACATCTGTTTCCACCTAATTAAGATGTATAGTATTATTTTAATTAGGCATTTTAAGTCGTATAATAATTCCTTAAACCGGCCTAATGGGGTTACCTTAGTCATTAGTTTTCTTGGAGCGAATTAATTTGACATGGAAGGAACTATCACTACGAATTCCGCTTATTACTGCCACCGAAGACAGTGAAAGCGTCCATTTTATGATTCCGATGGAATGATTTCCTTTTCTGGGATATCAAAATTAATAAATGATCTTCCGTAGAAAAGATGGAAATTTTATTTCCGATTCTTCGACTTGCTTACTATCCCTTCTGGTTTTATACTCGTTCCTTAGATCATATAAATAGAAAAACTGGTTTATGCTGTTCACATATGCTAAACATTAGCTGTTGCTGCCGGCTTATTTATTCTCGAAAATAAGCTTCGTAGAATCACGTAAAGTACAATGGAAATCCACGATGGACTCAACTTGGGAAAAAGTGCAATTTAGTTCATTTAATTTAGTTTATTTCTATTCTCATCATGTTCATAATTAAGTGAATTATTAAATTAGACCTCTTTTCCACCCTTTCTATCCATTTCGATGCACCTTCGCGTTAAAAATGAAATGAACATATTCCTACATTAATTATCGTTTTTAATGGAGTCAGCTTTTAAGATAAACTAGAGATAAAAACATTAAAGTAGATGTTTGAATATTTGTGCTTTACCAACCTCGTTTTCAGAGGAGCGCTGTGAAAGTCATATTACTGTATCTCTTTGCTTAATTCAGCTCTAGACTACACTTATAAGTGCAAAATGCACGCTTCGGAGGCCACGCATTATAAGTACCGCCCAACTAATTTGTCGAGCGCCCATTACTAATTGTTGAATTTGAAAGCCTTTAGTTTCCCATAATTCATTCTTGATTTTTCATATCTTGAAATTTATAGCAGGAGTACATGGTTCATTTCGTCGTTCAAAAAATATAATTATCACAATTTAAAACTCTTATAGAAGAGTTGAGTGTTCTACTTTATATTTTTAATATCCACATCAAAGATTCCTATCCTGTGTCTGAGAGTAGTTTTGTAGCGCTTGCTTTTTTATTGCGTTTTAACAAAACGTGTCGCCTTGCGTTGCACTTTCTCAAACGTGTCTCACAGTTAGCGAGACACGTTTCAAACGCTGCATCCCATGTACGTTGCACGTTTTCCACATGTAGCCTCTCCAAGGTCTATAAAATCGCTATTTCACCTTTTCTACGCATTCACCCACAGTGAACTTTATAAAGCCGAGCCTTTTAATTGCTTTGCAGCAGATTTTTCGAATATGTTTGCTCCTATTTATCTTATTCGTAAGGTTGATCTGATGCTAATTAGCTGAATCTACTACTTTTATATTTATTCCATTAATTTTATACGGGTGATTCATACGCAATTGTTTCTTTTTAAAGAAATTATCCACGGAGCATTTACTCACATTAAGATCTAATTAACATTTTTCGCACCATCTTTGAATGAAGACTAAGACGTTTGATGTACGGTCTTCCTAGTTGGATATTTCACTATATATACATTACAGAGTTATCTGCAAATATCCACGTATTTCTATCTATCTCGTCTTCCAGTCATTGGTGTAAATGAAGAAAAGAAGTCCAATCACGCTGCCCTTAGGTACACTTCAGGTAACTTCGACTATGTTTGAAGTTCCTTGGCAATAGTGGCACATCCTTGTAAAGCAAAGAGCAGCAGTTATATTCTTACCGCCAAAAGATAGAAAAAAGAGAGAACTACGAAGCACAGTGGGCTAGAATCAAAAAAAGCTGGTCAAAAATAAGAAAGTGGTTTCTTTGAGTGCGGACTTTGAAACTTCGCACACTCATTCTTGAATAAATTCTGCATATAACTGCAAAATAATTTGCGATAGTTTCCACGCATTACAATTCTTCAGGGGGTCAAAGTTGACCAAATTAGACGAAAAATGCTGGTTTTCGATTTTCGCAAAATTCTTCAACTTCAAGCATATCCTGAACCAAAATGAGCTAAATCATTGGGTAAAAATCGATTCATTATTATAAACATAATCTTTATGCTTCATAATACTGGGTTTGAATGATCACAGTTGAATATTTGCAATATTTATTCAACAAAATGGCGAACCCTTATTTTACGACAAATTTTCACCTAAAGTGAGGAAAATAGTAGTGATGTACAACGATGTACATACACGGGCTAACTTATACCACTATTTTCTTTGAAGCTTACTTAAGAGGAACCTGAAATAAAATCTTGCGACAATTTGCGATGCCGATAAATAAAGCGACTGAATGTAATCTGAGAAATTTGAGAAAAATGAAAAAATGAAATCTGAGAAAACACTATAAATTACAACATTAAAGACGACAAATTTCGGTAAGAGATGCAAGAATAAAAGACCACAATTCTTTCTTAGGTTGGTAGAGAATCGTTTGAACGAAGGATATTATACGCTATGATTGAGAAGTGAAGCTGATTTAGAAAGAGTGAAGTAATGAAGAGAAATCCTTATGGATAATATTCGATCCTCCTGCAATCACCGACCTGACATAGTTCATTGAGATATATACTCGAACCTAATGCTTTTAAAAAACTTCCCTTTCTCCGATTACTATGGAAATAAATAAATTGTTTATGTAAAATAGGTTATTTGGTTTTGATCAAATCTTACAGAAAAAATCTGATGTGGCCAGCACATGACTTTCTCCATATATATAAGATGTAAATATTTATCTACCGCAGTAATTTCGAACTCTATATTCCATCTAAACTTGGAATATGAGTGATTAATATATATATATATATTATTATCTTTGACGCCAAAAACATGAATAATAATGTTTTACGGGACATGATCGATGAAAAACGATGAAATTGGCATTTCGCCCATAGAGCCCAGAGCGCCCACAAAGTACATAATCAGCAACTTCCGGTTTATCAGTATTTCATGAATAACTCCTACACAATCAGTGATACAAAAATATGTTTCAAACAAAAGTTATAGTAAATTTTATTTTCTAAAACTTTTATTAATAATAGTATATACCTAAATATCATATTTATGGAGATATTTTGAAAACCGGAAATGAGCATTGAAGAATACAGCTCGACTTCCGGTAAACCGATTTACTGTAAAAACTAATCAACTCTTATAAAACTAAATAAAGTACTATATATGAAATTTGGTGTTGATATAATGTATCGTTTTTAAGTTAGAGCGCCCACAAAGTACATAACGGCTACTTCCGGTTTATCGGTATTTCACGAATAACTCCTAATCAACCGGTGATACAAAAATATGTTAAATACAAAAATTATAGTAAATTACATTATCTAAAACTTTGATAAGTAATACAATGCACGTATATATCATATTTATGGAGATATTTTGAAAACCGGAAATGAGCTATAATGAATGAAGCTCGACTTCCGGTCAACCGATTTACTCCAAAAACTAATCAACTCTGACAGCACACACCACAGTACTATATACGAAGTTTGGTATTAATACGACCAATAGTTTTCACGATAGAGCGCCCACTAACACACACACACATACAGACACACACACACACATACACACAGACATCATTCCGAAAATAATCAAAACGTGTTCTAGGGACCCCAAAACATGTATTTCCGTTGAAATCTCGAAGTCGAATTTTTTCATGAAAACAATACTTTCTCTATACTTCGTATATGGAGAAAGTAAAAATAGCGTGATAGCTCTCCAAACCCAAAGTCCCGGGTTCGAATCCCGACTACTCATATTTTTACTTTCTCCATATACGTAGTATAGAGAAAGTATTTTTTCATGAAAAAAATCGACTTCGAGATTTCAACGGAAATACATGTTTTGGGGTCCCTAGAACACGTTTTGACCATTTTCGGAATGAAGTCTGTGTGTGTGTCTGTAATTGTGTGTGTGTGTATGATAGTGTGCGCTCTAACGTAAAAACTATTGGTCGTATCAATACCAAACTTCATATATTGAACTGTTGTTGGTGCTGTCAGAGTTTATTAGTTTTTGGAGTAAATCGGTCAACCGGAAGTCGAGATTTATTCTTCGAAGCAAACTTCCGGTTTTGTAAAATATCTCCATAAATATGATATTTAGGTATATACTATTATTTATAAAAGTTTTATAAATGTATTTTAATATAAATTTTGTATTAAACATATTTTTGTATCACTGATTGTTTAGGATTTATTCGTGAAATACTGATAAACCGGAAGTAGCTGATTATGTACTTTGTGGGCGCTCGAACATGAAAATATTTTGTCGTATCAACACCAAATTTCATATATAGTACTTTGGTTAGTGTCGTTAGAGTTGATTAGTTTTTGGAGTGAATCGGTAAACCGGAAGTTGAGGTTTACTTATCGAAGCTCGTTTCCGGTTTTGCAAAATATCTCCATTAATCTGATAACTAGGTATATACTATTATTTATAAAAGTTTTAGAAAATATAATTTACTATAACTTTTGTATTAAACATATTTTTGTAAAACTGATTTTTTAGGAGTTATTCATAAAATACTGATAAAACGGAAGTTGCTGATTATGTACTTAGTGGGCGATCTGGTCGCTGTGGGCGAAATGCCAATTTCATCGTTTTTCATCGAACATGTCCCAAAAAACATTAATGTTTTATTAATAATGTTTGTGACGTCAAAGATAATATAATATAAATTAATCACTTATCTTCCAAGTTTAGATGGAATATAGAGTTCGAAAATACTGTCGTAGATAAATATTTACATCTTATATATATGGAGAAAGTCATGTGCTGGCCTCATCAGATTTTTTTGTTAGGAAATGGAATCTTTGTAAAGGAATCTTTGTAAATAGTAATAATTATTGAAATGGATATTTTTCCTGTTTTCATTTGTGAAGTTAGTGTTATCATACAAAACCATCGAACTTCTTGATCAGAAGTCGAAAAGGATGGAAATCAAATAGAATCCGCCCTCCTCTTCTCTCTTGGGCACTATTCATCAACGCTCCAGCGTGTCACGACGAAAATAACTTCGAATGATGTTCGAATTAAATATACGAGATAAAAATAGAACTACTTTCCCTAATATTCGATGAGCAAACGCACACACATCGCTCCGATAACCGCAAATTCCTTTTAAATGAAGAATCTCTAACGAAAACCCTGAATCATGGACGCCTTCGGATGTGTACCCAACGGCGCCGATGATTCCTCTGAGGTGTGACTCAGTGGACAACAGGTGGCTCTCCACAGGAACAGATGACCAGTATCCGAGGAAGACCTCGGCTGCCAGAAGATTCACATCCACCGGATTTCCTACGAATGTCTTCCGTCTGATTATTTTTTCCATTTAGTTCTGAAAGGTCTCTTTTTTAAGTTTCTACGTAAAAAAATTTCCGTTCGTCTGATTATGAGGAGATACTCAGGGGCATTATGCTTTGTCAAAAGTGCAGAAGTTTTTCATCACTTTTTGCCTTCTTCGCGTGCATTCATTATAAAAAAGAATTTTGAGTTATTAATCGCCCAAAATGATAATCCCCATTTTCTTCTCTCGAGTAATTTTCGTTTTTATATCCATTTCTACTCATTTTTTTATTCTTATCACATCACTTGTTCATATAAAGAGAATAGTCCTAATTCCTGCAGCAGTAAAGCATCCTAGAAACTACGTTTGGTTCTGTGAATTTATAAACATCTGCAAGTGGTACAAATTAGGAAACCGGCTTCCTAAATTGGACCACAGATTTACTCTTCTCAATTGAAGCTAAATAAACCCATTACAGTTCAGATCATTGTAATTAATAAATTTTACTGTACTTATAGACCTTTTGTTTATCCTTCGTCCCAAGCCATGAATGAAACTGTCTCCATGACAATTTAGGATGTCTCTTCATCAAAGTATAGAACCATATTTTGCCTGCAATACCTTTTTCGACGATAAAGTTATGAACTATTCCGTTGCTTTCTGCAACGTCAAATGCAAGATTTCTAACATAGGATAAGATTACACCAAACATCATCTCTTCATATTTTAGGATGTGTTGCCCTAATAGGGAATATCTTTATAAAACGATATTGTACAACAGTAAAATTTTCACCGAGTACATTTCAGATGATAAACTTCTCATTAAAGGTGTTAAAAAAAATTATGGAAATTCCCCATTTCGCTTCAATTTCTTAATTTCTTCCGTAAACTCTTTACTCCGGCCAAAAATTTTCATTTGCGCTTTTGTTCTTATTTTCGGCGTGCCTTATAGTGCCTTTGGGGGGTTATAAATACGGACATATTCATTTAAACCGTAATATCCATTTAAATATGCTACCACACCTAAATTTGGTTCATCTACGTTCTAATTTTCATATCTTCCTTTGGTACCAATACTACGGTGAATATTGACTATTTAATTAATTCTTCACGGTAAATAACACGTTAAAAATGCATCAAATCAACCAAGAATACCGTTATTTACTTTAAAAAGCTAAATTATTATTTAAAAGTACTACGGTTTTCAAAATTGTATCGGTAAAATAAAGGGCACGCAAACGGTAGAATACCTATACACAACTCTGACATTTTCTCTTCATTGCTTCCTTCCGAACTAACCGTTTGAGTTACAGAACCGTATCTATACGAAAACTTAGGCATATTTATATATACTCATCTGATAAGTGATACATTTTGTTTCCACATAATCTATTACCGTTAATTCCTTAGTCATGTGCAGAAAAATTATCTTTGAAACTGCAAAAAAGGTAACACCTTCACTGATAGACCGTTTTCGAACACACAAAGATGACGACTGGAATTTCGGCGTTTAGTAACGTCTAGTTACATGTACGTACGATGCATCTCGCTACAAACGAAGTTCTTCCATTTTACGGAGGCGGTACAAATTAGGCGCCGGTACAATATTTAGGAAACTCTCCCCTATACAATCTTTTTGATGTAAATTTCATAACAATTCCATATGCCTCAATTGTTGGCAATTAGGGTAAGAGAATCTAAAATGAGAGAGAGTAAAAACGATAGAGTCGACAATAGATAGATATATCGATAATAGATAATGTCGACTTTATTAGGCGAATTTTAATCTTACAAGACCACTCTTACAATTAAAAATTGAAAACCACAACACAAAAGACCATGCCCCAGCCAGGATTATAACCCCAGAGCGAAGTTTTGTACGCTAACCCGTACGCCATTGAGATGGTTGCGTAGTAGGCCTGGCGTAGAGCAGGTGTACACAGTAACATACCCAAATTTATCGGAGAACAGGGCTTCAAAGTGATGCATCATCATAGCCGTCGTCTCCATCTCTCTAGCAATAAAATATATTGGCCAAATATTAAAGTGCTTTATTTTCATGCCTCTTTTGTTTCATCGGGAGTAATTAAACTCTATCCGTCTTCTAATATCTTCAGTCAGTTATCTACCATTTCATCATTCAACGTATCTATATATATAAAGCAGAAATTCTGTGGGTTTGTTTGTGTGTTTGTGGGTTTGTTTGTCTTGGATTGGAGTCCACACCGTTGGCCCGATTTGTCTCAAACTTTGCATACATGTCCTCTAACACCAGGAAGGAAGTACTGTTGCATTTTTATTCAACAATTTTGCTGGATTCGAACCAAGATCGCTCAGATAGATTTGCATAAGAAATACACGTAAGCTTCACTTTTATCGGTTGCAGGCTTTATTTCTCCTGAAGAATTAAATTAGAAGGAATAGTCGTACAGAGTCAAGACAAACACCAAAGGAAAGAAAATCAAATAAAAAATCTTATTTTGGTCATGGAATCTTACTTTCGATTAGAATTTGCGAGAATATTGGTAAAATATACAAAAATTTTGTGAAAATTCGAGGCTATAAACAACTCATCCCCCTGACTACCGATCCCATTGTTGAATCCGAGCTCATGTTTCATCCCGTAAAAATACTCGAGGACTTTAGACCCATATAGCTGATGATTGAGGAGGACGATATATTACATGGATAACGAGAAATTTTCTGTAAGAAGGTAACCAGCAATTGCAGGTACGTAATTACAGTCAGGAGATTGTGTGTCTTCGATTTTAGTACAAACCGTTTGCCAGATTCGCGTCAAACTTTGCGTACGTGTTTTCTGGGACCAGGAAGGACGTACTGTCTCAATTTTATTCGATAATTTTGCTGGTTTCGAACCAAGATCGCTCAGATGGGTTTCCATAAAGAATAAATCTAATCTTCACTTTAATCGGTAGCAGGCTATATTTCTTTTGAAGAATTAAAACAGAAAAATAGTCGTGCGGAGTCGAAACAAGAAGCAAAAGAACGGAAATTAAATGAATGTTCTAATTTTGATCGTGGAATATTGTTTCCGAATCGAAATTTCGAGAATTTTGATCAAATACGCGTAAATTATCCAAAATTGTTGAGGTTGTAAACAGCCAATCCTCCTCACGATCAATGCGATTGTTGACCCGAGCTCATGAATTTTCCTGTACAGTAAGAATAGCTTGGGATTTTAGACCTTCTTCTAAAGGGAATTTACGCATTGCACGGCAACTTGAATTTAATCTACTTCAATATACCCCGTTGAGAATCAACGGACGCTTCAGCTAGTAATATATATTTTTATTTTAATCCTTATTTTACAGTAAATGTAAGAATTTCAGTAATAATCGTTGTAACCAAGGGAACTGTTACATACGCGCGTTCATTCCTCAATAACCCCAAATTTTCTTCTCAAATGATTCCATCAATTATCTCGGAAGACTCAGATACGCTAAGTTTCAGATCTATCTTCACCTTCCCCGTCTAAGGATCACTAATGACGTTGAAGACAAAGGAAGCTTTACAAAGAGTTTATTCATCATTTTGAGCAGATAAAGTGTTGAAAATGATCCCATTTTAGCACAAATCAATTCTACGATATCAATAAAAAGTAAGAAAAATGATTTAGGATTTGAGCTTGAAGCTGCTCTAATGCGACTTCTATCAAAGTGGAAAATTAACAGATTTATCACTCGCGATATATTGGCGATATTTCACCGCAGACTTGATCTCTGAAATGTTATACTTTTACTCCTCAAGAGCCCTCGAGGGCCCGAGGAAACCTCTTTGTCGTTTTCAGAATCCTCTCGCTTTTCCGAGCGGATCCGTCAAATCTCAAACGGATCTGAAGTTGAGGCTGAAGACTAATGATCCCTTCTCTTCCCCGAGGAAAGCAACACAAGGGCCATCACAGAACCCTTTCTAAAGTCCGATTAAAACTTTTGCCCCTTTCACGCCATCTTGATTCCTTCCGGCGAACTTAAGACTTTTAAATAAAAAAACGACAACGAAATTAATTTTTTTGCGGTTATTCTGCGAAGATAAATATTTCCCGTGGTTTCGATGGATGCTGTTTAAAAATTACGCTCGAGAAGTCTTTCTCGGCGAAGTTGGCTGAGGATCCTCAGGAGAAGTTGCTTTTCCTAATCCTCGTCTGACGCACTTCTGCGGCGCAACTTCCACTCGAAGGGCAAACTTGCGTGAGGACCCAATACATCAACTGTGATCGAGTTCCACGGTAGCTTCAAATTGAAGCAATTCCAGTTCGGAAACAAACCGCTCGATGTCGTCAACTGAATTTACACCTTTATTAAAAAAATTAACTTTCTCCGGGTGTAAGTGCATCAGGATAGTTTTTGGTATCCCTGAACCTGTGAAAAAATATAAAAACCTTACCTTTATAAAAGTTAATGACAAACCAATTAAACAAATCCTACAGTTTATATACCTAGGAAGTTTAATATCAGACGATGGGTACTGTAGTAATGAAATAAAATCAAGAATTGGAATAGATAATGAATAAAAACACTGTAATTTTCCACACTATTTACAGTGTTTTATTCATTATCTTAAATGGCTTTCCACAAAGTAACGCCTGAACATCTTGATTTCAAGAATTGGAATGGCAAAGGAAAAGTTTTGGAAATACAGTCGAAACTCGATAACTCGAACCTCGATAACTCGAACCTCGATAACTCAAATACATCGATAACTCGAATACTTCGATAACTCGAATACTTCGATAACTCGAATACTTCGATAACTCGAAGAAAACGTCCGGCCCTTGTGAAAACCTTAGTCCAAGAAAAAACAGTGCATAACTAGAATTTTATCCTGACGATGTTTTGGGCGTAAAAACCTTTATAAGTCGAATTTTCGGTAGCCCGACCTCTATAACTCGAATTTTCCAAGAACCCTCCGCCTTTTTGCCGCTAGCTGCTTCTCGCACGGCGTGTTTCAGTAACGCTGAAAGAAGCGAAGTTTTACACCCGCAGACTCCGTACTTTTTTGGATAGATCGCATGATGCAGGTGAAAAAGAATTCGCAGCTCTAGTAACAATCGAAAATGCCATCGATCCTCGGGTCTGTGTTTCGTTAAAGCAGAATTACTGCGTATTTTACAAAAGACAGCGTGTAAACTGTATTTTGCGACAAAAATTTACTCTTTTTTTTAATCTTGATTTTATAAGTGTTGCCGATTACCAAAGTTTGTACAGTAATTCATTCCGTATTCTGAGAGATGTACAACTTTTAATTGTTAAGAAAATTTGAATTTACCCAAAGAAAAAGCTTACGTAATTAAAATGTTCCTAATACAAGCTGTCTCTTTTATTTCCCCAGATTTATTACCCCACTTTTAAGTAAATACTGCAAAATATTCTTAATAAGTCACTAGATTTTGTTGGATGGTCTTAATCAAAAATGGAATATTAATGCAGTGGTAATCGTAAGAAAACCTCGATAAGTCGAATTCTAGGTTACAGAACCTCGATATGTCGAAACCTTGATTATTCGAAACCTCGGTAACTCGTACTTTTTAGTCCGTCCCTTGAGATTCGAGTTATCGAGGTTCGACTGTACAAGGATCTAATGAGAGGAGAGATCAACCTGAAACTAAACTGAAAATGTTTGGCCGGTTTTCCTGTATGGGTG
Source organism: Sympetrum striolatum (assembly GCA_947579665.1). Classification (NCBI taxonomy): domain Eukaryota; kingdom Metazoa; phylum Arthropoda; class Insecta; order Odonata; family Libellulidae; genus Sympetrum; species Sympetrum striolatum. Next base: position 11,339,216 of record OX388350.1, read on the forward strand.
CGAGATATGGACAATCTTAAAAAGCATGGGAAAGAGAATAATTGCATTGGACACATGGTTTGCCAGAAGAATGCTGAAAATTAAGTGGTCAGACAGAATAACAAATGAAGATGTTTGGAGAAGAATTGAAAGCTGGTGTAGCCTATTGAATGAGGTGATAGCGAGGAAGTGGAAATACGCGGGACATTTGCTGAGGGGATCGTCAGGGGAGAGAATCGTGACAGCGCTGGAAGGATCGACAGTAAGGAAGAGAAAGAGACCAAGGATGGAATGGTTGGACAATATAAGGAATTGGAGTGAAATTAGGAATTATGAGGAAATGAAAAGGAAAGCAAGTAGAAGAGAAGAGTGGAGATCCATGAGAGCTAACCTCCTGATAGGAGAAGCTACCAATTGATTGATTGAACCTGTGAGGATGCTGTGAATGATCCTCATCAGTGGGATTTTGCGGAAGCATTTAACGAATGGTTATGTCGATTGTAACCATTTTCTCACACTCTGGATTCAAAACTTGTGACAATAGGAGCTGATATAATCCGACACGACGTGCAGTTGATCCTACAGCACAATAATTATAATCAGAAGATAGAAGATAAATTTACTAAATAAGTTGAGAGGGTATCTACGTTCTTAGAAGATGTAACTGATATATTGTGGCCTTCCTGTTATATAGTCTGATAATTCAAGGAAGATCAAGGAATTAGATGGTAGAACGAATCGTTTCAAGTATTCATTTCTTCCGCGAATGACACCTGAAAGCAATCGATTAAGAAAATAGAGTCATGGTGTCACCCCCTGCCACACGCCGAGAGGTGCAGGGTCTTTACATAGATACAGATATTAATTTTTATTATATATTATTTTATACTTACAAATTTAAAAAGATTCCTCATAACAAAATATGAGGCATAAAACCAGACAAAAAAATACAGATCCGATGTATAAAAATGCAGAGTTAAAATCAGATCTATACAATAATGATTTTAATAGGAGATAGTGGAGAATGCACATTTCTGAATTTTAGCAAAAACATGGAGGGCTCTCCGCAGTCTTCTTGTTTCATCTGCTTTTCTTCTTAGACTTTCCCGGATTGATTACGTCTTTACAAGCGCTCAATATTTCTGCTTTTAGGAATTCGCAAATGACTCACCATAAAAGTTTATAAGGAAATGTTTAATTTTTAACTTTTCTTTAAGCTATTTTCTATTTTTGGCCGTCCAAAGACGACGCAAAACGGAATGATCAAGATATCAACTTTCCATCCTTTCCCTAACACCATTTTCTATTTTCTATTTCAGTTGCTCTTTTCTTCCATCTATGTATAAAACCTTCGTCTTTGTGATTCCCTTGAAAATCAATAAGATTAGATCATCCTTAAATACCTAAATTTGTTCCGTTTTCCAGCGATCAGAAAACAATTCTTTTATGTATATTAATAATTTTCTTCTCATCTGGGGCGTATTTTCTTTACTCTATTCTATAATCTATTCTATATTCTATACTCTATTCTATATTCTATTCTATACGTGTACTTGAAGTTGGTTGGAGTGGTTAGGGAATGCTAGTCTGTGTAAGTTGTGTGTGTGTGATATTAATAAAATAAAAATGCAAAAAAAGGAATAAAATTAAGAAAAGGGGTTAATTGCAGGAATAGCCTTCCTAGGCTTAAATTCGCCCAAAAAAGAAAGACGGCGTTATTATTATTATTTAGTTTGTTAGAGGCCCGAAGTGCAAGAATCAGATGGAGGCCTTCACTAGGTATCAAGAAAGAAAAGTTAGTTTTTTCATGAAATACATTCAAACACATACCAGAGAAGACTAGGTCGCTTCTCCACGGAAATATATGAATTGCAATGAATTACGTAAAATATTTATCAAAATACAATGTAAAATTAGGCAACATATATGATTCACTATTTGAATTAGAAAACAGGTATTACAAATGCATCACACTCTTAAATATTGAAAATGATTTGTAATAGCCTACATTGGGTTAGATGAAAGAGGTGACTTTTAGTCTCGATCTCGCCTGAAATGAAGACTTATCACTATTATATCGTTCCTAAGCATGAGGCCATCAGCTAGCTTCTTTTGCGCCTCATTGTAAATCCATGCGTTTCTTATGTATTTTTCATGTTTTGAGAAAGTTAAACTTTTAACTTCTCCAAAGATTTTATCCAAGCCTCTCTTTTATCGTAGTTTTCCTTGTCCTCAAATTTCATTTCTCATTCTCAATTTTGGCCCTAGAATTTTCCGCATTTTTTCGTACCTTTTTTCCTATTCCACCTAAAGGTTTCGCTGTTTATAATCTAAGACATTTGGATGATTAGAAATCTCTGTGTGTTTTTGCTGTTCTTTACTAAGGTCTTTAATTCTTCGTTAATGGATGTACTTCTTTCGTGGTACATAATTTTCGTTGATTGGAAGGCCGATTTTATCTTCCTTTGCCTTGTCAGGTTAGCCTACTTGTCTAGTCAGGAGAATTTGAAGCAATAATTTTAGCAAAAATATAGTTAATATAGTAAAGGATTAAAAAAAAAACTTCTTTGCGCGATAATTTTGCGAGTGCCTGATTTTATATGGCAAATTTTGAATGCATAAACCACGTGAGATCGAGGGGATTCACAATGCTGGTCATTTTATACTTTCAGATTTATTTACCCTTTATCCGTTTCTATAACCTTTCGTTTTAAGGCTGCAAATTCTGCGCGAATGCTTTTATTTTACCTTAAATCTAAAAACCACACAGGTGTGAGGCAAATTTTTTTTGTTATGAACTCAATAAAATGCACGTTTTTACTGCATCCAAGTTAAGTCTAATATATCAGGCTTTGTTACCCTTTCCTCTTGAGGAATAATTGAGATGGAAATCCGAAGGGATGATTTATTATGCACAAAGAACTCTCATATTCTAATTATTAAACTTGAACTTTTAGAGTTATAGCATATTTCATTGAATTAGTTTCAGAACAAAAATTATACAGTTATTTATAGGCACTGCTGCATATACTGCAATTAAAATTACTTAAACCTTTCTATATAGTTGTCTTTAAGATACTTAACCTATCCTATCCTTCATCTTAAAATATATTTCATGTAGGGGAGACCGGGGCTGGTTGGCCGAAGGGGCAGGTTGGCCGAGTGTCTTTTTTTAAAAGACTTTTGGGCACAGTGGCGACATCTATGGTGATTTTGGTGGGGTATTAGTTTGTCCATGTACCGACGTAATTTCAGGTTTTTTCGTGTTGCCGTTTTCACAGGAGCAGGTTTTTTCTTTTTTCGACACTGGTGAGTAAATTTCTGTTCTTGTAAAGTAATCTTCGTAACACGAGTCAATTTCGATCCGATTTCAAAAAGCGTGGTACCACTGGAAAGGGTATTCAAAACCCTACAAAATGGTGTATCGGTTTGCAGGATAACCTCACTTTTGTTTTTGTAAACCGTGATAGTTCTCGAAAACTTTCATTGGGGTAGGTTGGCCGAGTTTTGTGTGGGGCTGGTTGGCCGAGTTGTAAATTTAAAAAATCCAGGTTCATTTAAAAAATTCGTAAATACCTACTCTGATGCGTGGATGACGAAAAACCCTGGCAAAACAATGACCATCTACGACATTCCGGGAATCGTAGCCAGTGCATTTCCACTCGCCTGCTCACCGAACAATATTCGAGCTGGTTTCAGAGTCTCTGGTGTGTGCCCTTTCAATCCTGAAATTTTTCCTCCTGAGGAGTTCCTGGCAGGATTTGTCACAGATCGACCCAGCCCTGAACAAAACTCGTCCATCAGCATAGAATCTGCTGCAGATGTAAGCCTCCCTGAAGACGTCAGACCTCTCCCCAAGGCGAGTGCACGAACTGATTCGAAGAAGAGTCAAGATCGTAAACGCCGATCGACCGAAATTTTGACCGATTCCCCAATAAAAGCAGCATTGGAGAAGGAGAAAAATGAAAGCAAACGTAAGCGTACGCTGGTAGAGGAAAAGAAAGCCGCGAGAGCTATGAAAAAGTTCACCAAAGCTGCCGAAACTAAGTCTAAAAATGTTAAAAAGACTAAAAAGTAAAAAGCGGAGTTTTTTTTACCTACCTACATATTAAAAACTATGTACACTAACTGTTTTACACTAATAAATATTTTCCATTGATGCATTTGATATCTTTCACTTATTTTACAAAACTCGGTCAACCTACCCCGGCCCTGGGGTTGGTTGGCCGATTTTTGGTGCCACATTTGATTGTTTATAACTTTTTCCCTGATTTTTTGTCATTAATGAAAAAATTCACATATACGCTCAAGGGTTGTATCTTAATGACAGAGCAAACCGTTTTTCAAAAAGTCATACCAAAATGAGTACAGAAATTCCGAAAACAAAACTCGGCTAACCAGCCCCGGTCTCCCTTATTTCACGAACATTCAAAGAAATTTAGCTCGGTATCTTGTAATGGTGTAAAGAAAGAAAATTTGGAACACGGCTGTTAAGGAATTAGAGGTTTAAAATCTCCAATAGCCGTCTTTGTCGGCGTTCCTCGTCTCATTCACCGGTATTCCAAAAAAAACAAGAAAGGGCACCGCACTTTTTAAGGGCACCCAATACGTATTTCGAATACGAAATTTCGATTTCATCTCCAGGAGTGAATAAGCACAGATTCGTATTGCTACCTGCATCAACCAGGCAATGATGTGTTTAGAAATTATATTTTAGGATCTTGGTAATGCCGCATTACTGTTTTATTGAGTAAATATTTTATATTTGTAAGTATCAAATCGGTTTATTCTCTCGTTAAATTTCTCGAATACAAGATCAGGTAAACATCCATCAAGTTCACAGTTAAGAATAAACTTTTTGCTTAAAAAAAATCATCAAAACATCATTACAAATGAATTTGGTTCAGTTAAGTAACAATCATTTGACGTTTTTACTTATTTTATTAATTATCCCTGTGTTAATCGAGTTTTTTCATACGTATTAATCAGTTTATGGAATTATAGGAATGGAAGAGTAGAAAAGGTAATGTTCTTGACTTGTCGATTCAAATAAATCTTCTTTAAATGCTTTTGTATCATTAATTTCATTTTTCATGTTACCATTCCAAAGAAGCTCGAATTGCGAAATATTTGTAGAAAACTTAGCCCTAAATGATCGATGACATTTTTAATATATAGCTGCTGTTATTTGCATTTAATCGAATTTGGAACGGGAAATATCAAAGCTTCAACTTCTCTGTCTTCTTGGTATTGGAGAGATATCTATAATCTTCTTATTAAATAAAAAAATTGTGGAGTGATCTTTTAAGAATTAAAACCAAACATGGTCCTTTATGGCGACAACATTAATCATTTCAAAAATTTATGAAAGTTGATGGGTTGAGCTTTTCGTTGTTCAGCTACATATCCGTAGCTTTAAAATTTCTTATTAAATTTCGTTGATTTTTATTTCAGAATAGTAGAAATATTGCCCCATTTATACTTACTTCTAATTGGAAAATATAATCGATTCGTGGTCAAGTTGCACAAAAATATTTCGATAGAATTAATAGCTCGTCGTGTAACATACGTTTCTCTGCCATATTTCTTAATGCGCTAGTTGTGGTAAAGTCTTTCATTATCCTTTTTTTCTCCACGCAACCTTTTCGTTAAGCTTTGTAATCTACTTTTCTTTTAATTTTGCCCGCGATTTTCTCGTTGTCGTGCATCTTTTAAACAGGAGTCTTGGTCTCTTGAAAAGTAGGCAATAGATTCATTTTATTAGCAATTTACATCTTGATGTTAAACAGAGTTCCTTAAATTTCGATTGATTTTAATGGCTCAGCGATGAAGTCACTTATCTTGATGTTTTAGGTCTATCCGTGGTTTTCCTGGAGCACTTTTCTAGAAAAGTATATGAAATACATCTTTTCACTGATTTAGGATTTGTAGATACGTGAGTTATTCTGTTAATATGAAAAATTCATTCTTGAGCTCTATGATCCTCTACTCCGCCATTAGCTTTATTAAGTTTATGAAAAGCGTACAATTTCAATGAAATTGAAGGAATGGGAGTATTTCTCACTTCATCGGAGATTCTGGCTTAATTAACGTAAGGTCAGTGATAACTCTTCGCATATGGTGCACCCACCGGATGGATGTCCTACCACTTCGAATGGTACGAGGACGTCTTTTGCAGACGAACAGTTTTTATTAACTTTAAGTTTTCAGCGGCGCATTGATGCCATCACGTTTATAAATTGAACTGTTCTTTTAATCACATTTCTAGGGTAAAGTAGAGTAGAGTAGAGTAGTAAAGTAGAGTAGAGTAGAGTAAGGTAGGGTAGAGGGTAAAAAAATAAACTGCGTCCTTTAGGTCATATGTGTTCTATTTATTTGTCCATTACTGCCTTAGTCACTTCCTGGAACAAACACTCTAAGCAATACTCCTCTTTAATATTGTTTAAATCTTATTAATGGCGCAAAACTAAAAATTCAGAGGAAAATATTCTCTTTCAGTTTACTCAGCGAATGAATTCGTTCTCTGCTATAAAAGACCGAGGTTTGACTAGTTTAATGTAGACAGCACGCATTACAAGGGTGGGTCCACATGCTGCTTTTCTTATGAGACCGATAACTAAATGCTGCCTTCCGATGGAACAAAGTTATCCTACCTCTGGCGTATACCATTTTATAGCTAAAAATTGAACGTTGAAATATTTCATGAATTTAATTGTTAACCAGTTTTGAGGATTGTGATTCTACTAACGTATTTTTCAAAGATTCTACTTTATTTTATTAAACTACCTCACTCCTCATCTTGCCGAGTAAGCCTCATTTTGCTTTCCTAATTCTTGATTACAAATGTTAGAGGAGAAGATGACTTTAAAGATGGACAGGTAGTTGCCAAACTGCGGGTATGTAGAAATAATTAAAGTATGCCTATTACATCGTAAATACTCGTTATCTATCGGAGCTGAGCAAACATATTTAAGTTAAAATATCTACGAAAATGAGGAAGAGCATATGCGAAGTTTTTGAAGGAAAATAGGATCCTCTTTTCTTGGGAAATGCCGAACGAGTCCAAGAAATTTCAAATTTCCGGGAAGAGAGGGAAAAAGTTGGGCGTATTGCGAGGAAGGCGGAGGTTTGAAGAGCTTGTCCTCATTTTCCGGATGCTTTGTAAACATAATTACATCGCAGCAGCAAATCCATGGAGGTTTTCTCGGGAAAACTAATGCAACGTTTGCTGAGTAGAGTAACTGACGTTTTAATTGAGGGCAATGCGTAATACCAGAAGGTTTTCTCCTTCGAAGAAATCCTTGGGCGAACTAAAGCGAATTTCGCGACCGTTGAGGAATTTCCGGCACCTGTGGTCACCGTGGAACGACCTCCAAATAATCAGAGCTCCACAAGGTGCTGCTTGAGTCATCTCTTCTTGGAAGGAGCCATCTGCACTCTTCCATTGTTACTCCGCATCTGCGCCCAGCAATTGCATCGGACGATTATCCGAATTTCATCCAGTTGCTCTTCTCTCGTTATCTCGGAGTGCCATTTTTATAAGAACAGCTGAGCCTCTTCCGCCCGCTGAGAATGCTGCAGCGGAAACGTTTGCAGAAATTAGGCCCTTACCTTGATCCGCCGATCTTTGGAAATTCGGTTACGACGCGAGTAACGCTTCCGCCATACTCAAGCGGAGTGCACCTTTAGCGTTACGTCAGTTGCAGCAAAATTTATAGCAGATAAGGCCCCAGTATTGTAATCTATATATATAAAACAGAGCGTGGGTGTGTGTGTGTGTGGGTGTGTGTGTGTGTGTATGTTCGCTAAAAACTCGAGAGCCGAGAGTAGCAAGACTTTGAAATTTTCTAAATTATTAAAAGTCGATCCCACGCAGAGTATAGGCTACTTTTTATTTCCCTAAGGTCCACGGTTCGAACCCAGACGGGTGAAAACCTTTCCATAAGAAATACACGTAAAGTTCATAAGACTGATAAGGAGTAGGTTCCGCGTTCAAATCCCAAATAGACCAAATTTTTTTTCACATATTTTATTTTATATTCTTTTTATTTTGTAATTTATTTAATATTATACTGATAATCGTGCAAATATCATCAAATATCGCAAGAATGTGCATGATCGGAAATATAGTATATGGGAGAATAATGAAGTCACGAAGAATAGAAATGTATAATGAGAGCCAGCCCTCGATCAAATCGGACGTTTATTTTTCAGATATTTTCTGAACCGATTTCATTTCGCTACTCGCCATGGTTTCATTAACTGCAGCGCTATATTTTCAGTGAACCTATTATATTTTTCGTAACTTATTTCTGAGAAGAATGAATTGCAATCTTACAACTGAGATTGGGGGAAAGAGAGAATGCGAAGTCTCGATATAAATGCCCTGCTAATATAAGTATCAGCAAATCTTTCTTTTCCTTCCACTCCCTTTTTCACGAGTGTATAGTTAATCCGAATGAATGGGAATCGTATAGAAGAATAATGCAAAAGATAAGTTTACTAAATAAGGTCAGATATGGTTTGTTCTTAAGAGATGTAACTAATATGATGGAATCTCCGTGTTATAAAGGCCGTTCTGATACTGCGAAGAAGATCAAGGAAATAGATGCTAAAACAAGCCATTTCAAGAATTCATTTTTTCCGCGAAAGTAAACGATTAGGGAAGAATAATCTGCGTGCTTGCACCCCCTGCCACCTGCCGAAAGGCGGCTTGTTGGGTCCTTGCATAGACATATAGCAGATGAATCTTATTCCAGTTTCCTGCGCCTACATTACGATCTAGAATCTCAAAGTTTGACAATATGCTCATTATTGACCTTTCGAGATAATAATAATAATAATGTTTATTACGGGTTTTGACCCATTTACAGTTTAAAAATCATAAATATGTATATAAACATTGAATACAAAAAGTAAAAATACATATAAGTATAAGAAAGTAACATAAGATGAAAAAAGCTAATGTCAAATATAAAAATTGTTACAAAGCAATATAGTATATGATACACACAAAATTATTTTACAGAATGTAGAAACAAAAGCATAAAAAGTAAGTGACATAAAAGAATGAGAATAGAAATTTAATGAATTATAATAGGAAAAAATATAATAATACATACAAGTTTAATTCACAGTCATCACCAAAAGAATAATCTTACCCATAGGAAATACCAAGTTTAAGAGAAAAACATCTCAATTAATATCACAAACTCTCAATTTTCTTTTTAATGATGCAAGACTGATATTATGTATAACAAATTTATCACACAATGAATTACAGTTTCTCATTGCTTTAAGTATAGGTGAATGTAATTTTATTAATGAGATGTAATATTATTGAACAAAACATTTGAAGAACTGTTTATACATCAACTAAACGTGAACGTAGAGTATTTGAACTAAATTAGTTTCAGTTCATTCATAACCTCCACGCATGTATTTTTTCCATAGATAAGTTTCGTGCTATGATGCTCATGTGCGTTCATGGACGCCTCAATTTAGCACATGATAAGCAAATCCTTTTTTTTTATTTATCCTGCGATCCAGCTGAATTTTTCTTTGACTCGAGTGTAGATTAAAAGCATGTTATTTTTTAAATATACGTTAACTGCTGGCCGTTTTCAAGAGGCTAACGGGCTTTCATTTCAAATAACAGTTTCATAGGCTCCAACAGCGCCGTAGGCGTTTTACGATCGATGTAGTGCAGGAAATTACGTATTTGCGATTTTGATTAGACGAACTTGATGGAAATGGTTATTTGGGCATCCGAATTATATTTTCCTTCCTCTTGCTCCTTCACGAGTGGATAGTTGAGCAGAGTAATTACTGCGGAATAGAGGAAAAACCTCGAAGTATGACGTGGGTCAAATGATTCATCAAACGGGGAATTAATAGCGATGTCATGCTTCCTCGCTGGAGTAATAAATTTTTCTTTCATTAAAAGTATTTTTAGATGTTCAACTTCAAGTCGTTTACCTTCAATAAACACAATTTCTCAGTTTTTATTTACTCTTCGTACGAAATAAACGTTCATCCGTATTTGCTTGAATTTTTTCCTTTCATGCCTTGATGAACATTTATAATCGCGCATTTATTCCCTGAAAACGTTTACCTATGCTTCCTGGTAATGAAGATACGGATGATTTAACTTATAAAGGTAATGGTGAAAAGAATTACGTTTAATTGGAGTGATAGTCATTTTAATTGGAGTTATTTTCTTGAAAATTCCGGAATGGTAAACCTTTCCTTGATTGTAGAAGTACTGTGCCTTTACCGCCGATAAAAATGTTTGCCGTTGCTGGTAAGAAATTTGCGAGCAAATAGGAAATGTTTTGACATTAATTACTTATAACCAGCACAAAAAGAGGAGATGAAAAATCATGCACCAATAGAAATTGCACAGAACATTCTACATATTTGGACGCTCGGCTTCATTGGAAGACTACCGAATGTCATTCTAAAGTTTTTGAGCATTCGTTTTAGACGTGATGCGCTCATGGACGCCGTCACAGCTAGCTTTCCAATCTTCAATATCTCGTTTAATCTGACAATAGACAATAAGTAAAATAGGAGAGATAAGTTGCATTAGACTCGAGAAAAATTTCATTAATATATATTCTCCTTCTCACCTTTTTGGAGTAAGGAAGAAGAAAAAAATTAAAGGTAAGATGCAAGGAGACACCTTGAGATTAACCCTGGAGTACTTGCGTCTGGGTCGAATCGACCCATGTGAATTTTAAAATTCCATATCTTTTTATTTGTGCTTTTTAAAATCTTCTTCCTCATAGTAGCTGAGTTTTAGAATGTTCTTAACCATTCGTGCATTTCCCCCAGGTCGAAAATGGAAGTTTAATTATTTAAACAAATTTTTCTTAGCGGTAGTGCCAGGTAGATGAAAAACCTTTACGTAAAATATTGCACTTTTGACCTTGTTTCCGCCTTAATTTTTGAGATATTATATAAGATTCATGTAATTAATAATTCTTATTAATATATTAAATATTATTTTATTTTTAAAGAGTTTACTTTTTATACGCAATATTCCAATTTCATCAGCCATATACTCGGCGTCAGGGATATCGAATTTTTACTGAATATTAAGATTATTTGAAAATATTTATTTGATTTTATTTCAATAACCAGGTTAACCATTAATTAATATGACATCATCACTAATGAATCAAAAATTTATTCACCACATTTTGAGTCAATTTTCCCCTTTGGAAGATGTCGGGTTGATTCCACCCAACGCGAGTACTGACGTGACAATTTGGGATGCGAGTTCTCGAGGGTTAATATGACGGTGTTTTATTACTATTCTAAGTCTTCAGTCGTTCTTTTGGAGGTATATCAAAAGTTAATAATCAAAGTAGTTTTAATAATCCGGAGACTAGATGAATCTGCATCGAATATGGCCAGATTTCTAGTTCCTAAAATTGGCACTATTTTCGTGTCGCATATCTTAACTTATATGAAAGAGTTGTTGATTTACAGAGCTCAATGTTATAATTTCAAAACATTAAATTATGTATGTACCTATCAGCCCTAATTACTTAAAAACATGCATTTCATGAAAAGTCTCAGTTTATAATTTAAATCAGCCAACCGTGATTAGCTTTGTAGTGTATATTTCTAGTAAGTTACTAAAATCCCAAGGTCAACTTATAAGCACACCGGTATTACAAAATGATTACATGTCGGTTTATTTAATTTAGCTACATTGAATTATTTAATAGGGAATATTGAGGAACTTAAACCTTCCAAGAGGTGGAGCACTTATATGATGTAATATTAAACAATAATAATTAAGTATATATTTATTTGTAATAATTTTACATAATTATAACAGAGTCAATAAAAGCTGATTACAATTAAAACTGATATCCGGATGAATATTCTAGAGCCTTCATAAGGGAAGATTCTGAAAACATAACTTTAGAGAATTTACTTTACCTGTGATAGAATGCAAGAACGGTTTTTCGCATCATTAAAGTATTAAAATAAAAGACAAAGGGCTTGAGTAAAGTAAACGTATTCCTTGACTCGATAAATTTGCTTTAAAAAACCTAGATATTCAATAAGTACGATTGTAAACAAATAGTTGCTAAATGCACACACTTCAGTGCATTGAATGCGCTCCGCTTAGCTATTTGGCAACAGTTGGATTTGAATTTATTATAGTGATCATACAATCTATACTCTTTGAATGTTTTTCTCTTCTCTTATCTTTTAACTATTACTATCGGTAGGTTTGCGCAGGTTTTTCACACCCCCCTTCTTTGTGGGTGTTTTCCCGCAGTGGAGTTTTATCCCTAAGAATCTCTTAGGTTTTTTACATCCAAAATTCTTCTAATTATTTCTACTTCTTATTTTATAATTAATGACTATGGGTTAGATGAAAGAAGAGACTTTTAAGCCTCAATCTCGCCCAAATAAAGACGATTTATTATTATTATTATATTATCGAGATACAAGTGCTTTGCATTACTTGCGAACGGTAAAGCGATGCTTAGTGATTGCTAATTATTATCCCATAGGAGCACCGATGATATAATAATACGGAATAAATTCTTATCTACTAAAAACTTATGTTTTCGTATCAGTTCATTGCATACATGGCGTATTCTATTAATTAGTGTGTAAAAGAATAGTTACTAGAATCAAAAGAAACTTTATGTATCATTCAAAGACATTTGATTGAAGATGCACATTGTATTCTTCACGATTCAGTCACGAATCAAATTGTAAAACGATGTATTTAACAGATTTTTCTTTTTGCCAAGTTAAGAGGACTGAAACAGTTTTCAGCCATTTTAATTAAATCGAATCATTGTACGGAATTTTCGAATCGCCTGTCCTCTCCTAATGATTATTCGTCAATTCATTAATATTCAGGAAGTGCGTGGATGTGTTTTCAATCAGCCGTTTAGATCCGCTGCGAAAGAATATTCCCTAGGAAATTGATCGATTTTTTATTAATGGACGGGAAATTTGAATTTCGGGTCAATCCATTACCATCACGCAACTCTGTTAATAACGTCAGCAGACTGAGGAAGGGCTGCCAAGCCAAGTTCTTATGGCGGCAATTAGCGAGACGTATTGCTAAGATAAATGGACCCAAAAAGGTTGAGATGCGTTACGCATGATTAGTTCGGAAGATAATGTAAACAACGCATGTCTCAGCCCAAGATCTATACCTTAGAAAAGCAAGGTCTCTGAAATTTTCAATATTAGACGAAAAGTTTGATAATTGACGTAAATTCGAGGATTTATTATTTTATAATCTTTCTTTGGCACACTCTAGCTGAATACGTTTAAAACCTATTAATTGTACCTTTCCCTAAGAGGGAAAATATCTCCTGTCAATGAAATATATACTCGCACACTCACTCTACCAATCTGCTCTCTGTCAATCTGATCAATGATATCTATCAAAAGTAAAAATTACTCATCGTATTTAAATAATTCGCTTAATTTTATAATCTCTTTCGTATTCTTTTTGAGGAAATCCGAAAATTTTAATTATTTTAGCGATATTTTATTGAATTTATACGTCTTGTTTATAATAATGCGCAAGAAGTTATTCTGTATGCAGTAGGTTTATTACATAAGACCGTTCCTAGAATTAATTGATTTATAAGCAAGATCTTGATTGTTTTATAATTTACTTAGCAATTAAGTTATAATTTGTTTATTGCATAATCAGTTGTTCCTATGCCTTTGATTTTTAATTTATAAAGCAGTTCTTCTTCAAAGAAAATTTATCTGTTTGTTACGTAAGACACTTGATAGAATTAATTGATTTACAAGCAAGATCTTGTTTGTTTTATAACTTACTTATCAATTAAGTTATAATTTGTTTGTTGCTTAATCAGTTGTTCCTATGCCTTTGATTTTTAATTTATAAAGCAGTTCTTCTTCAAAGGAAATTTATCTTCAAGAAAAAGTCAATTTCGGTGGCGGTTGATAAAATTACTGAGGGAAGTAAGTTTCAGCCTCCATTTTGAATTTCAACCACGGTGTTTGATATTGAAGAAGGTTGAGGAAGTAAATTAAGCACCAGATGAATTAAGTGCTAATCCTAGGTAAAACTTTTAAGTAATTCAGAAAGTTATGTAATTGAATTGATATAATTATAACTTAATATCTACAGTCACTTAATTTTGCCCTACCTTAGAGAACTTCGAAAATATAGAATTAGACCATAATTTACATTCTTAAATTACAATCAATCAATTTTCACTGAGTACTTACGAAGTAATAATATGTTTTTAACGCTTAAATTTCATAATCATATAAAAATCCGACGAAATCCTTAGAAATGGGAAAGATAACGTTTAAGCAATCATATAAATATATCAAAATAAGCAAGAGGTAACATTTGAAATTCTCAAATCGATGTCAGTAAGAGAAAGAAGTATCCAAAAACGTACTACACGGCTCATTTTCATAATACTCGTAGTTGAGACATGGTATTCACACAAAACCTGCGTCTTTACCTTCTCTCTCTATTTTTCTATCCATCTTCAGCCATATTGAGTCCACCGATCCCTACCTCTCGAGGTTTTCCCATAATTTTGTAGACAAATCCCCTGATATGAATTTTTCGAGAGGGTAAAATTGAGCTAGATTACATCCAAGCCATTCTTCAAGTTTTAGTGGGGACGAGACACCACGTCCTACTTTACATATTCAAACTTGTTTTCTCTAGACGTTTTATATCTCTATAAGACTCTCCTACGATAATCTGGCATTGAGCTGTACGTCAATTAAATCGTTAAATCCAGCAATCATCGTGCATTGAGTAGCTTCTAGAATCTCCTTCATCAATCATTATTCTGAGCATAATGTAAGTGATTAGGAAAGGAGTATATTTAGTGATCTGCATATAATTTTAATAATTTTTCCTATGCTGGTTTCTGAAATGCAGAGAAATGCTTATGTCCCATAGTTGCCGTATCTTCTCTCCACAAGGCTAGCCCTCGTGCATTTCAGTGACTTTATCAACGATGCCTGTCACTCCTGTTATCATCCTTGCCTAGGTATTGCGTGTGATTCAAACCACACAGTGCTCCACATTTTTTTTACCTGGATCTTTTATCTGAATTCAATACCCATGCTTCACTTTCATAAGTCAGGAATGGTAAATGCATTGGTAGAATAAATTCCTCTTCAAGGCATCCTTGTCTTCAGAATATTAGCTTTCTTTCCGAAAGATCTCTGTCCAATTTAATTCATCTGTTCATACCATTAATAATATTGTTTCATCCCGTTGTTTCCAATTGTGTCAGAGGTACATATATTCCGAGCAAACATCCAACGGGGTCTCTTGAAGATGTACCTGTTTCCATTAGAGTTTTTATTATTGTTTATTGGTACTTGTACTGCGAAAGAGTTTAATTATTCATTACCTTTTTTTATAAGTAAGTAATTTATTAGTTATCTATGTACATACAATGTCAGTTACAAAGTCATTCAGGTAGATCAGAAAAAGAATTGAACAAAAAAAATTGCACTTGAAGGTATTGGTTTCCCTTCTGGTCCTCCTGAGCCAATAATTGGCTCATCATTGAAGATCTTCCTTTGGAAGACCTTCATTTTGGTTAATCGAATTCCCAGTAAAGATGAAGATTTCATTGAGAATGCAATAAAGAAAATGCTATTTTATTTATTTATTAATCAAAACTACAAATAGGCACAAGGCCAGATGGTAGTCATATCATGGGGGGGGGGAGGAAATTACATAATCTGCCTGGTATTCACCCTAGTCGGGAGGAAAACCCCCCAAAACCTTCCTAAGGCAGTATGTAATACATATAATTATAAAATATACAAAAATGCTTCAAAATTTATAACAATCATACAATATTTAAAATATTACAGTAATATTACAATATTATAAAAATCACAACATTACAACAAAATCACTAAACCCTTTTAATTTTATTGAAAAATATATTATAAGAAGGGTTATAAGGTTCTAAAAATTCTCCAGATAAATTGTCCCATTCTACAATTCCCCGATTTAGAAATGAATATTTACAAACTTCTGTTCTCTGTTTAAGAGACTTTGTG
Organism: Sympetrum striolatum; assembly: GCA_947579665.1. Lineage (NCBI taxonomy): Eukaryota > Metazoa > Arthropoda > Insecta > Odonata > Libellulidae > Sympetrum > Sympetrum striolatum. The sequence goes on from OX388350.1 coordinate 11,355,272, forward strand.
ATTGTGGTCGTTTCTCCCGAGGTGATTCCTGAGTCTATTGCTTATTTCTTTCAACGAAGGCTTTCCAGTAATAGTTTTGTATATATTCCCTTACCTTCATACTTGACGTCTATATTCTAATTTTTCCCAGCCAAGTTCTGCAATCTGTCTTCCCATATCCACCCAACACGATTCTTGCTGCTCTCCTTCGACATTTTTAAGTTTTTGTTCTTAAACTATCTCTCAAAATAACATATATAAATGGATCAAGCGCTCTATATTAAATATCTAAGTAAATGAAACAAAAAAGGTCTTACATGATAATTTATTTCAGAGATACAAAATAAATTCGAATTGATTTCTATTTCAAGAACATTCATATGATAGTTCGTTCTGTATTTGAAACGGGATTACGAGTTTAGTCAGAATAAGCAGCAATAAATAAGGGGTTTTCTTAGAGAGCTGATGTAACTACGTATCATTAATGTAAATAAGGAATTCATCTACGTAGGTGTTGATAGTGAAAAGAACATTTAAATGCCCATTAAACCGAAATTTCATATTATTTTATTAAATTTTGAACAATTTTAACCATTATTTTATCCATCGGAGTGAAGGTCACTAATAATTCTTCTGTTGCGGAACTATGAAAGTCATTTACGCCGATACTTCAATATTCGCGAGTTCAGCGTTCGCTAATCCAAGTACGCATCACTTCGTATACAGTTATATTTTATATTTATCATCGTATCAAATATTATTTTGTAAAATTATTTTTAAGTATGTTTATTTTACCTAAAGATAAACGATATAAACTTTTAAACAATAATGAATTTAAATATTGAACCCGAAGCTCTGATATAACTCTAGCTTGAAATAGCTTACTATCTGCTTGCGTTATTTGCATAAAGTATACAGAAACGGCAACATTATGAAATAGATATCGGATATAGGATATCATTTATACAAAGTTGATGAAAATAAATATGACTTCGCGCAAGATAATCGCATACTTTAAAACCAGCAGTGTGTGAATATGGGGAAGCGAACCGAGATTAAAATCTACGAACGCAAATTTCGGCATTCGCGATTCCATTGCGTTATGCGTCCTAGAAGCCATCATCGTAGAATCCGACGCATTTTTATCGATGCCGAAATCGCGGCGTGCATTTTGCGCGGAATGGCCGCACGAAATAGTGCGACGGGAGCGCGTAAGATTCGTGGAATGGCCGTCAGCAATCAGGATGGCATAAGGTGCGGGGAGTGGGGAGGGCGTATTGATCGTCTTCTCGCAAACACCGCTCCCACGACATACAAATGCCATTTGTTCCTCGCCGATATTCCCCCCCCCTGCCAAAATCCGATGAGTGCTTCTTCTTCACTTTCACCACTTTTAAGTTTTCCACCTCGTCTCCAGGCGAAGAATATTTCTACGCAGTAAAGTAAAGTAGTAAAGCTTCGAGAAATCTCCGCCGACTTAGTATAAACAGAACTACGTATTAGGAAGTTTTGAGTCGATTTAGATGAAAACTGTGTGCCCTATCCTTACGAATTACTAATAGCTGGAGTGGTTAGTGATAAAAGCCGGTATGGGAAGATTTAACGAAACAACCCGTACCAATATCGAACTTTTAAGACCCTCATTAGAGCCAAACATTTATAAGACGATTTCCTATCTTAAATTCTTTCAACACTTCCTACTCATTTCGCCGGTTTCTTTATATCTCCCTCCTCTTTGTTAGCGTTTTCCTGCAGTGGAAATTTTTTCTATGTTCAAAATTAACGGAGTTTTTTCTTTGCTCCGCAAAACCAATCTTTCTTTCCAAATTTCCTCTCTTTTCCCACATTACTTATTACAAATCTGTATGTATTACTTGTTATATTTTGCTTTTAAGCGCATTTATATTAGACTGGAGATAAATAAAAGATGGGAATTCCAATTATGTACCCAATTTAGCCCAATAAAGACGTGTTAATGAATGTATGAAAATGACGTATTTTGGAATAACGTAAGAATAAGGTAAGGAATTGGTGGTTTTGTAGATTTTATCAACCGTGATAGTACTTTTGGCCAAATACGCATCTCGTTAAAGGCTTGTCTCGTAACCCCTTTTCCTCTCAAATAGAATAGCATTTCTTCCAGTCCACTGCTTCCATCTACTTGCTACTGGTGGTCATTGAACTGGAGAGAAATCCCCTCTGTTAACGTCTTCGTGATGGTTGCATTAATTTCACGTCCATTAATTTACCATCAAATTTCTTCATTTAAGATCATCGCTCCGTCAGTCTATTTATCGAGTAGCGAGTTTTTTAATGGGTACAATGCTTCGAAATCGAATTAAGGCAAGTTATAACAATTCAAGCGAAATCTGCTACCTGATCACATTTCCGAAATTTGAGCTAACTCTTGAAATTTCCTGTATATTGTGCGAACAAGGACGCAATAAAGCGGAATTCAGTTCATTGCTTCCCTTCAGAAACGCATTCGTGGATTATTGGAGCACAGTACCCGGAAAATGATTATTATGCGAGAAAATAATGACTTCCTTATATTTACGACCTCCCTTATATTTACGAGCTTCCTTATATTCAGGTCAAATCTATCGTGTCACTAGACCGGTATCATTGCGAGTGGAATCTTTACTAAATGTAAGTACGGATAACCCATTCATTCGAGGATTTTCGTTGTTATTTCATCTTCAAATAAATTATTAAGTATGAGCTAAAATTCTTCAGGGCTTCCAGCAACTATTATTTTCCTCACTTGGATCTATTTTATCCTTTTGGAGTTCTTGATAGCGTTCCAACCTTAAATTGATAAAAAGCTATTAAAAATGGCAATGAAATCATTTAAATAAATCAAGAAAGATCTATAAATCATTTCCGAGGTAAGAAAATGTATTGAGATTTGGAGTTGCCAGCAGTCCCTTAAAAAGTAACTCCCACATTCACTAGGTTAGGCATGTCGCCGTAAAAAATAATTTCTCCTGGGACACCTCTAATGCATGGAAATGAGTACGCACTAATTATTTATCTGCAACTGAATACAGAATAAGAAATCGCATGTAATTTGGAGAGAGAAAACTTAAAATACTTCGCAAAAGTCGGCATTCGCTATCTATTACTTGATTAAGCTTTACCTACTGAGCTGCTTAACCTTACCTGCTGAGTCTTTTGTATCAGGAAGGAAGAAATAAAGTGCAGCTTAATTTCCTTTCATCTGTCTCGTTTATAGCTGTAGTATGGAAGCAATTGAAAGTGACGATATGAATAATGACAGAATATCGATGAATTATTGTCTTCAATCTGGTCACTCTCCATTGACAGGTGTTATCCACAGATATACATCATTTGTATGTCATAATAACATCATACATACAGGAATAATCCTGCTGCACATGGGCTTGTTCCTCTCATGAAATTCTCGCTCGTTGAGGAGAACAAGGCAAACTGCCTCACTCTTCTTGTTGCCTAATAAGCCTCATTTCATTTCCAAAGCCTGTAGTGGCTATACTTGGAGGAATGAGGACCCAACCAACCGTCTGGCTAAAGACCTTAGAGATAGCCTGCAAAGATACCAATCACTGTTTCTCTTGAGGGTTATTTGTACGTGATTTCGCCGATTAAGAAGTTTATTTTAGTTAACAGTTAAGGTTATTTTATTTAACTGTTAAGGAACCATCGTTACAATATTAGAGCATTTTTCACAAATTAAAAGTCATTATACTCATACTTTTACGTTATTTGGCGAAAACTAAGTGATATCGTTAGAAACGAAAAGAGAAAAATACGGAGATATATTTCGTTATGAGAAGTTAATCGAAAATCAATTGACGCATTAATTTCAGTTTTTATTAAAGTAGTTGATATCAGATATATTTTTTATCAAAGAATCTTACGCTCTGAAAACTTCAAATCATAAGTAAGAAAGAATTTAACGTCTTTGGAAGAGCACGAGGAAACAATCCTTGAAAAAGAGAGCTTGGGAAGTCAGTCAATAAAAAAATTAAATATAGTGGTTTTAATTACTCCGGAAGTTATTACTTTCGCTAGCGATGTGAAATTAGCAGAGTTTATGTTGTGTTGCGCTACCGCTCGTCGTGGTGCTGGGTGGAACTAACTGGCGCTATACAGTTTCACCTGTTATACTTTTATTAGGCATCGCATTGAAACCCATTTGGGTGAGGAGACCCGGTTTACTTAGGCGATCAAATAGAAAGTCAGCTTCCATTGAATCGTATATAATGCATGCGTTCCTGAGCACCACTTCGGCACCTTGCGGATCCCTCCATCCATTAGCCGTCCACAGGATGGTTTCCGCCTCTCGAAATGCTCCTTCCACTCAAAAGGAATAATACAGAAAACGTTTAGTAATTTAATTTCTTGAAATATGTAAGAAAGGGTGAGCGTAAATTTATTTTAGATCCACCTGCTTTCAGGTGTACTGCAGTGCTACCTATCAATAAAAAGTGGAAGGCCTGCGTCTGCTTAGGTGCTCCGGAAGTTCCACTTAAGCTCGCTAAAACGTAATTTCCAATATTTTGAATAGGAATTACATTGATTATAAAATATTTTATCGTGTAATAAACAAGTTAAGGATATATGATATATAATGTAAGTATAAGCTTTTCATGTATTGATGAGATTGAATTGCCTTCCTTCCGTTTTAAGGAATAGTACCATATTTATAAAATATATGATGTGGCCAACACATGACTTTCTCCATATTTATTGAAAACAGAAGCTTATGCCGGTAATATATAAATAACTCAAAAACAATGAGTGTTACAGGAAAAAATGTTTCAAACAAAAGTTGTAGTAAAATACATTATCTATAACTTTTGTACAAATTGTATATAAATACATCACATTCTGTCATAGATATTTAAGAAAAACTACAATTTTTTGGATAAAAAGCAACTTACGGTTAGCGAGTATTTACTAAAAACTCCTAAAAAAATCAGTGTTAAGAAAACATTTTTCATACAAAAGTTGTAGTAAAATATATTATCTACAACTTTTGTGTGTAAATGTATATACCTATATTGCATTCTGATAGAGATATTTAAGAAACAAAATTTTGTTCCGGATTAACCGCAACTTCCGGTTTAGCGATATCCATCAAAAACTAATTTACTCTTGGCATTGCTTGGAAAATACTAGATATGAATTTTGGAAATGATCGGATAATTACTTTTTAAGATAGAGCGCCCACAAACTTTTTTACCACAGACACACACACACAGACAGACATGTTCGGGAAAATAGCGAAAACAAACTCTTTGGGCCCCAAAACATCTATTTCCGTTCAACTATGGAGGTTGATTTTTTTGCGAATACAATACTTTCTCTATACTACGTATAGGGAGAAAGTAAAAATCGGAGTCATAGAGTCTCTATTGTTTCCAAGGAATTATCTCAGTTCTGAATTAAAGTATGGAAATCAAAGATGAGAAAAAATATTACCGTATAACTCAAAGCGTCTTACAAAGCAAACATTTTTTTCGAAAGTAGAATTATACCTCACTTTTGACAGTCTATTTTTATTAAGGTAGTTGCCGTAAATTTCAACTCACCTTTCAATGCAATTTCAAATTTGATAATTTCCAATAACTGCCCTATTTCTAGTGGTTAGGGTGAAGGAATTTTGTGCCCTGTGAAGGAAGTGTCTCGTTTTCTCCAGAATATACTGTTTGCATAAAATGTCTTTGATTTCTTGGAAGATTCGAATTCTTCGGAAATAATCGATTTTCTTACGAGATCTGTCAATTCGTTCCGCAGCGTTACTCGAAGAGAATAATTATTATTTGTAAATGTAATTTGAAAACGGAGGCGTTGCGTAATAAATTAGAAATCAGTGATGAACTTAATTTATGCGGGCATCGAATTTAAATACATTTAACGAATAAATTAAGAAGGTATTATGAAAAACTCTAAAAGAGAAACAAGTAGTTAGCATGTGGTTGAGCTAGATTATCAGTTTTATTGGAGAATTAAGTCCCGTTTGTGTGGATAAATATCAAACGAAATCGATTCACTTACTTAATCCTTATTCATCCTAAAAGTAGTAACAAACTATAAATATATTATAAAGGCATTTTTAAAGAATTTGTAATACCTGTACATTGGAGAAAAGATTCCTTTCTTTAATTTACCAGGATTTTGGGTGTTTATATTTTTCATAAGATGTTTATTTAAATGAAAACTTTGATGTTGATAAATATTAAAAAATCATCTTCTAAGTATATTGCTATTAAAATTAAGTTAAATATACTTATTATCAATACGATTTCCAAATCAATCAATCCATAATAAAACATACTAAGCTCATGTATGGACATATTATAATGACGGAAACTTATAGAACACGTTTAATTTTCCTCTCTTAATACGAGAAAGTGAAAAATTATGATCATTTATAAGCATAGAGGTAGAGCAAGTTATAAAGTGAACTTAGTTCAAGTATTTTCCTGGAAATTCTTCACGGACAGCGGATGGACAATGGAAAACGAATGTCTTTTTTTAGCGAACCTGTCATTATACATCTTCCGCCATCTTGCGGAATAATCGAATTTTCAATCACTCTTACCGATCGAGAGTTATGACTCAGCAAAGATACGCTCTTGAGCTGCGATAGCAAGAAAAATGTCTCCATTTAAGGAAATTCTCACTTAAAAAAGAATTCCTCCCGTTAATTCGATAAAGGTTTGCGTTTCGGCAATTTCCAGCCTATTCCCGTGGCACGGGTATTTTCCCCGGAGAGAGAGAGAGATGAAAAAACGCTGTCTTTCTTTTAATTATATCACCGGCCTTGATTTCATTAAGCGTCCGATGTCATGACGAGTAATTTTTTTGGAGCGCTTTCTTGTCGAGCTCAGGGAAATGAAAATAAAACGGTGTCACGTGTGTATCATTTGAATTTGTTTCAGTTCGCGAAGCTGGACGGTGAACTTTCTGTTTTAAATGATTCTGAAAATGAAATGGCGGGATGATGGCTGTAATGTCAACGATAAAAACGTGTATTTAGGGAAAATTTAACGGAAAGTGTATCTAAAGGCCGTCATACACGGGGAAATATTTCCTGGAAATAATTTCCAGTTATGGCCGACACTCTTTCCTGATTGGTCGAAATTAGAACATGTTCTATTCTGGAAATATTTCCCCGTGTATGGCAGCCTTAAGGAACAAGGAAAGAAAATGACTTTGCCTTAGAAGTCGTGCGGCTTTAATCTCAAAGATAAACCTACGTGGAAAATAGCGACATTACTGGGACTCGAACCCAGGTCTCCCAACTTTCGGGCAGATATTCTGATAGATGTTATGAAATCTTGATCAAGAATACCAGCTCGAAAGGGTAGACCAGGAAGGTGACCTGGGTTCGATTCTCAGTAATGTCGCTATTTTTCTCTTCTGTTTATCCATGCGAAAGTGCATCTCTTTATATGACCTGCTCCGTTCCTATCCTCCTTATTGTCGTCTTCATTGGGATGAAGAATCAAATATCGGAAATCTATTGCGTCTTCACAGTATACTGCTGCACCAGCGTTCTTGTTTTTCTAGTCATGGTATATACACCCACCTCCTCTCACGTATCATTTGAATGCATGGGGGGAATCTTGTATTATCAACTATCTATTTGGCAACGTATTATATACAATTTTACAGATATAGTGATATCTCGGCTAAAGGATTACCATGCTATCGAATTTTTCGGCTAGCGAAGATGTATTTGACCGTACTTCGGCGAACGAATTCCGATTCGCCCGCGGAATGTTTTGGTTGATGCTCGCGTACGCACGCGTGCAGTAAAAATTCAAAGATCACCAAAACGATATAGGTCTGCCCATTATTAATTACACAAATAAGTCGGCGATACTTTTTTCTTATAGGATGTTTAGGATTATTTAGTAAATGATATTTCGTTATTGGATTTATTATAGGAGTATAGGAAAGCGGTTATATTAATGGATTTGGAAAAACTCGAGTATATAATTTATTTTCGGTTAACGAATATGTTTCCGAAACGCATTATCTTCGTCAGGGTTGGCTTCACTGTGTAAGAGGTGCTTTCTAAACTCCAGAATTTATGACTGCGAAAGTGTTTTTGTGTGGGATTTTAGCGCGAGATTCTCACGATACGTATTCATATTTCCACAATTTGAGAAAGACGGCAATTACATGTTGCTGATGATGAAATTACGCCTGAATAAAAAATCTACATTTCTTATCCACAAATTCCTGTAATGCGAAACAAAGCATTGCTATCTATCGAATGCGGCTAGTGAACTTAATCGATAAATGAAAATTTTCTTTACTATTTACGTCACAGTTGTGGAAACCAGGAATTCTCGCAGCATTATTTTTCGCTCCAGATTTCGTTTCGGATCAACGAAAATAAATAATAAAATTTTGGCTCTAGTCCGAACTCAACGCTCAACAAATATTTATCGGTTCAGGTTTTCGATTCGGTTCGACGCCCTTAGGAGTAACGTCGGTTTTCCTATTCTTTCCGTGGTAAGAGTTTTCGTTTTTCGGTAAGAACTCTTCTTCGCTCTCCCGAACTGTATGTATATTTAACTGCTTATCCCTCTTTTCTGTGGAGTTCTGGATCCACATCCGAATACTCATTTCCATTAAAGATAAATTATTCTTCATTACAGCCTAGAGCTGGGGACCCCAACCATGTAGTTTTAGTGGACTACACTAGTATTTGAAAAGGAGTCGGGGGCTGCAGATAAACTATTTCTGACCTTTTGAAATTTCACGATGAATTTTCGGTGATTCATCTTTAAATGTACGACAATGTTCTGTTCTAGTTACTCGTTTTTGCTAGATTCTTCAAAAAGCTTTATCTGCAATAAATTGCAAATCGAAAAACGTGTACTATGAGAGGCTATGGAAGGATTTTGAACGAACGCTTAAGCCGCACTTCTTTTATTGAAGGGCCGCATGCGGCTAGCAGGTCGCGGTTTGACAACCCCTGGCCCAGTTTGTAGGGTATATGTATCTATATCTATCTATAAGGGTATCGGGGGTGTTTTCAGGCATTTATATTGAAAAAATGCCCACATAAAAATAATTGTAATATATATATATTTGATAACATAATATCGTTTGTTACGTCAAATGCGATTAAAGTAGAAAATATTCCTCATATGAATATTCCACGATTGAATCGGTTTCTCTTCAAACAATTTTTGTTTGGCTATTTAAATGTATTCAATACGCCTCTAAAGTGCGGCTTGAAGGTTATACAGCCTTATATTGTCATATGCGACCGAATGCCCTCACTCCCATGAAAAAAGGTGCCCCACCCCTGGCTTAGAGTCGTAATCTTTCCTCGAGATAAACTTCAACTCGTCTTGAGGGCAGCGCTGCCAACTTAGGTTTTTCTCCGCTAGATCTGACGGCATTTGTTAAAACTTATCGGAGAACAGTGTTATTTAATTGATTGCGACATTATTTCCGGTTAATTTAGTTATAGAAATAACCGCTATAATTGAAACTTTCTTTGAGATTCTCTATACAGCGTTAATACTAAGGCGGCGTACACTGATGAAGGAGAGAACGAAGCTCCTGATTTACCAATGCAAGCATAAATTTTGTGTTTTTATTTTATTTTCTTGTATTCTCATACTTTAATCTTGCTAAGCGATCTATAAGGTGTTTCGTAAGGCGAGATTGAGGCGGAAAAGTCTCTTCTTCCATCTAACCTTTCGTCAATGATATTAAAACATAAGTAATATGAAGGTGAATAGAGATTCACCTTCATATTACTTATGTTTTAATATCATTAGTTATTATAGTGACCTGATCATAAAAACCTGAGGTGATATCTTAAGAAAAAAGATCCATAGCAGAAAAACACCCACAAAGTATTGGGGTGTGAAAAAACTGCGCAAACCTACTGATAGTTCAAGCTAAAATACGCAAAAGAAAGCTGTGTATTGAAACCACAAAAGCAGTAACAAAATTAAATAAAATTGAGAGCTCTCCGAAATTAAAATCGTACCAAAACTCAAAATTAAATTTTATTGCTACATCTACATTAATACCCTGCAAGCCGCCTTTCGGCGTGTGGCAGGGGGTGTAAACATCAGTCGAATCTAAATTACTTCCTTATTCGGTTATTGTCACGTATTGTTCGCGGAAAGAATGAATCTCTAAAACGATTCGTCCTAGCATCTATTTCTCTTAACTTACGGTCATTATCGGATCGACCGAGGTAACAGGGGGGTTACATGATACCGATTGTATCGTCCGAAAATGTAGTTTCCCTGAATTTATTAAGCAATCGCAGCCTAGCTTCCAATCTCCTTTCTTTCAAGGATTCCCAACCTACGTCTGAGAGCATTTTTGTAACGCTTGCTTTTTTATCGTAGCATTTCTTAACAAAACGAATTGCTAACGTTACGGATTCGTTCTGCAGATTTTTCGGCTTTACTTAGCCTTCATTTTCGCGGTATTCTGACCTTTTCGATCGATCATAGCGGAATGTATAAGTTGTGATTTGGCAGTACCGCTCGAGTGTCATTCCCGGGAATTCGCAAGATGGTTTAAAATAGACGCACTTTGATCGGCGCCTCCCGCTCCCCCTGCGAATGCGTGCGGCGCATGAGCGCGTTCGCGAGCGTACGTGCGCCCATCGGAAGGGGTGGATTAATTGGGAGGGGGTGGATTCGCAAGCCCCGCCCCCGCCTCCCCCTTTTTAAAGAACCCTCCCCTCGAGCTATTTTGCTTTATTTTTCGCAGCCATGTCCGCGCGATGGGGGCGACGTGCTTCGGCCGCCTCCCGAAACTGATCTCCGCCATCTCTCCCCCCTCCCCCCGTTCCCATGGCTTTGATAAAGATGCTGATTTTATGAGGAGCCATCAAAGGAGGTGATCCATCCGTGTGACAATGGGAGGGGACGCGTCGAATCTCGGGCTGAAAAGCGGAGAAAATGAAGTTCCTTCTTCGGAAAATCAAAGGTTTTCAAATGGAAAATTCCGATCCGGGCGTAGACTAGTGGCAAACCTCGGGCTATTGACGTTTGGTAAATTCGGAGCAGTAAGTCCGATGGGTCGGGAAAATATTCATTTGTTATTGCTATATCTTTCTTATTTTTGGATTTTGCGGCTAAATTTTCTTTCGGTTCGTTTTTGTATAAAAAATGGACATTACCCGTAATTTCATTATATTTGGAGATTTCCGTTGCTATTTATCATTGATTCGTTTGAGTTGGTCGGTCTCTGTTTCACCAAACTAAAGAATACTATAAGATGGAAGAATAAACAATAGTTGTTGATTCTCCTTGGTTACACTTGGAATGAAATTATTTGTGGTAGTATTTGCATGAAATTCTGACATATTTTAAATTTAGAGGTAGTAGAATTTGCATTCGAAAACTTTTTCGAATAGGAATTTTACCTAACGTTCCAAGAGCTACGGCAGCCATATTAATTTCTTGCGTTAACATTTTTTCAGTTAAATAAATTTGGTTAAATTTAAAGAAAACAATATTTAGTAATGAAATCAGATTAAATGAAATTTAAAAGACAAATAGACATACCAATAGTATCATACAAGAATGAAAAAGAACAAACAGTTACACATTTCCATGTAAGTAGATAAAAAAATAGACTGACAAATATACTAGTATATTTATAATAAATCAAAACGGTCTAAAAAATTAAAAAAAAACAAAAAGAAGAAAATAATAAACTATAAAAAGGTTAAATACAATTTAAAATACATTCATTAAAACAGCGGACTAGGTAGGGACGAAAAATATGTCATCGGAGGAACGTTCGTAAAATTCCGTGATAAAATATTGCTTGGTAATCGGAAAAGAGATAGTGGACTTCCGTAACATATTAATTCGCTTATACGAAGAAGTTAGAACCCTAAGAGGATTAGGAAACTGCTTCTTTACCGTTGAATTAATTAAAGCCATCCATCTAAGATCACGGTGGTAATGCTCTCTAACGCTCGCTTGCTACGAGTATTGTATGCAATCCATTGTCTCCTTGCAGCTGTTGCTCCCCAAATATTAATTCCAAGAAGTTGCATACCTTCCGAATTTTCAGACCGAAAAGGAAGAATGCCACGCTTTCATTCGAACAAACTCTAAACGCTTGAAACGAGAGCTAAAGACGCTATTAGAGAAACGCTCCTCATAAATATTATCCTGATAAAACGCGTTAAACGAAGGCCCTACTGTTTTTTATGTAGGCCACAAGGGGACGATATTTCAGTGCAACGGGTGGGTTTGGACAATTAGGTCGAAGGGAGAATTAAATTAAAAAAGGTAATAAAATTGAAAAATTAATATCTACTAGTGTATGAATAAATTGATACTTGGATATAACAGCTCAACTAGGTATCATTTTGTTATGAATGATGTAAATATATGTGCAGTCACAAATGTGTCATGAAATAATTGTAGTTTTAAACAGGGTTCCAAGGAAAAGCCTGGAATTTTTGTATAATAATAATTTTTAATGCGGTTTTCACCCCATTTACAGTTTAAGAATCATAAAAATATGGCAAAATTAAATTTACAATAAATGCAGCACAATTTTACAACTTATTATATACATATGCAATTAATAGGGATATAATTGATACATACAAGAAAATTCCAATAAAATATGTATTTAAACATCGAAAACAAAAAGCCAAAAACAGATAAATATAAAGAAGTAACATTAGTTGTAAAACAAGTAATTTTACAAATGATAATATAAAATAAAATACTATAAAAAGATAAATTGAAACATCTAATCTAATAGATAATAAGCATAAGTGAAAATATGAAATTAGCAAAATAATAAAAACACACTAAAAACTGTACACAGTTAGTAAAGAAAAATCTCAATATTATGGTTAATGTACAGATAAAAATATGACAAAATAAAGAAAATCTTATAAAACTTCAAACTTTAGTATTTTTATACAAAAAATCATCAATTGACAATAACGCCATTTAAAAATTAAATATAAAAAGCTATTGACAAATATAAAATTGTTACAAAGCAATTTTGTATATAATGCACACAAAATTATTTTACAGAATGTAGATATATAAGCATATAAAGTAAATGAAATTACTTCAATGAACCACTGATACTAAAATGAATACCACTGTCAGCGGTCTACGAAGTTTTTTTATGCTTGTACGGCACAAAGGAGATGGAAGGATCTCGGAAACTCGTAATAGGTAGCGTGATATGCTATATATGGTTGTGTGATGCTAAGGCAACATAATTGCACGTGGCGTTGCTCACGAATGCTGCGGGTAGTTTAGCATTATGTAAAAATTTCTGTTAAATATTATTTATTTATTCTATCAGTTTCATGGTTATCCGAAATTAAGTTCTGATTTTCGGCGAAGACAAGACTGCTATGACGGAAACATTATTTCGTTTCTCCAATTGGCATTATGCGCAATTCGTATAAGAGTAAACGTCTTCTTTGAAACCCTTCCAGTAAATAACTTCATGAAAAAACATCCCTGTTGTTCGATTTTTATGACCCTCGCCAAAATAGGCAATTGTCTCGTATTTGAGTGTGGCATTTTTATTAAAGATAGAGATTCAAAATCAATTTCCTTTTCTTTGAAGCTAATAATTGTTAGGTTTTGCTAATTGTGTTCAAATTATCGGATTAATTCTTATCTTCCCGTATTTTTACTATTTTTTATATGGAAATTTTCCGAAAAATTTTTTAATGTTGTCAGACTTCTATGTTCAACCGATTATTAAACAGAAGACATAATATTGTTTCCTTACAAGAGGAGGAATAAGTAGCGGATAATCCTGTCTGCAGATGGATCCATAGCTGGGAAGACGCTCTAGACATAGTGATAGTATATCTGGGTCTTAACCGCTTTGGTGTCCGCTTGGTTGACCATTTTTTTCTCTCTTCGAGCCATAAAGTAAGTCTGAGAATTATTTTCGGATTGATTTAGGCCTAAATTCTTCTCAGAATCACTTTTACACGCCTTATACCACAAAATACCATATCACACATAATAATTCCGGTATAGGCCTAACCATCGTTAAGTATGCATTAAATTCTTTGCTGCGTTTTTTTTGAGATTTCTGATCACCCAATTATGAATTTTATTAGCTCCACAAATAAGGTTTTCTATTCGACTTTCGTATTTCATATTATTGATGAAGAGTACTACAAGGTATCAAATATTCTCATATGTTGGCACGCATGCCTCTTCTACACCATAATTGTGTTGTATCGAATTGAATTAATTTTGATCGAAGCTGATTAATTAGGTTCTCGTTGAATCTAATTTTAATCTGTCATTACTTAGCCAAACGTTGAATTCATTTGAGACTCTTTTCGTTGAAAGCAGTCTTCAGGGTTAATTTATTATTCTGTAGAAATAATTCAAACGTCTTAAAATACACAAAAGTTAATTATAAAAGATTATTTCTAGTCTTTTAGGTAAATTAAAATACTTATGTGGCCTAGCACGCTTTTCTAGCGTATCACAGAGGAAACATTAACAGAATTCAATATGCGTTCTCCAAATTAGGTTTTCTCAGTGCTATTGCCAAAAACTGATTAATCCATTTTGTTGTTTAGGATCAGTATCCATTTTTTGTGCTTCTTTCGAAAAGATAATGTGATCTACTACATCAAATGCTTTGGATAAGTCAATCATTACTGAATCTAACTGCTAAGACCTTTGGAAAGCGTCCACCAAATGATGGTTGATATTCGTGTACACTTCATTCGAGTTACTTTACAAATCACCTTGATATGTTGGGTCAGAAACTTTTGATTGTTAGGAAAACCAACAATGAACTGAAGGAGATGGAGGGAAGCGTTTTGATTGGAGGAATAAAAGGTAGACAGAAAGAGTGGGCGGTTCAGATATTAAGAGTGTATGGAATGATAAGAAAAGTAATCGAAAAAGACGGAGAAGAAAGCAAGAGAAACGTTTTCGGAAAATATAAAGGGAAGGGATAGCATTAGATAGCGAAGGAAATGGGAAATTTTGTCGCACTAAGAAACCGCACACGCAACACATGAACTTATCGATACTTAAAAAACTCGTATACCTTAAACGAAAACATCGTATGTTATTTAACCATCAGTTTCTGGAGTGTTTTTTGACGATTTAATCGTAGTAATCTCATATTTTTATCCAACACTTTCTACATTAATATATCTATAGAAGTTTCGATTGATATCTTACAGTGACAATGGGGAGGATACCTTTCATATAGGATAATTTTTAACTAGGGAATGTGTGCTTTATGCAATTTTTAGTTGGATTTCTCACAGAAACACGTTATTTTTTCTTTGAGGTAACAAATTCTGGTTGAACAAGGTTAAACTGACGAAATAGCAGAAACCTGAATTTTTCAAGAAACCGTTGAAGTTAGGAAACCGCGTGAGATGCTCTTTCTTATCAAACCGGATCAGAAGGGGGAAGGACCGCGGAGTATAATTAATTCCGAGGTGAATTTTGATGCGAGCAACCCTTTTCTGAAGATTCATTTCGTATGCACTTCGGGGAGTGTCCGAATCCGGGAAAACCTCAGCAGGCATCCGTAATTTCGAAAAGTGTGCAGAGATTTTAACGCTCCTCCGGTAAAGGGATCCTCATTGTCCCTTTCCTGGATTCAACCGCTTTTCCCACGGAAATACCGATGAAGGTGACCCACGGACACAAAAGCGACAGCAATTATTAAGCGGCGGTTTACCAGAATAACAAGTTGTGGAGGGACGTTAGAGGACATAATATCCGTGAGATTTCTGCAAATTGGAATTCTACAAACCCATTATTTTGAGACAGGTTCTCCGCGAAACCTAACCGCCGCATACTAAAATTCACTCTCACGTTTACTTTAATTAGATATACGTATTGATAAAATGGCAAAAATACTTTTTTTAAAATCGCTAAATCTCCAAATATCACCATGTATACATCATTTTCTAAAAATATATGGCTGTAAATGCAGTTTTAAGTAATTCTAATTTTAAAATATTTTTTCACTGTGAAAGAAGTAGAAATTTCAAGAGGCTCTCTTCTATGATGGTCGGTGTCCAATCAGCAATAAAAGAAAAACTTAAGATTATGACTATATATTTCTTTTTTTTCACTCAGATTTTACTTCAAAATTTCTCTTAATTTCTTCACCGATTATAAAATGGCTGATCGGTATTGCTTTACAATTTTCTACGCTTCAATTTTATTTTTGCAGTTTATTTTTGTCTTTCTCACATATATTTCTATTCTTTCGCTATATATAACACTGGTTCCAAATAAATAACTAGAAAAAAATAATAAAGAATACTAAAAAGAGCATTATAAGTAATTAAAATATAAATGAAGAAATTTAAAGCACAATTTAAAGCAGAGAAAAAGTATCTCTTTGGCGACGATGTGAACGAAAATAAAAGATTTTACTAATTTTATATTATCTAATTCAAACGAGGTGTTGTTGATACTAAGTAGATATTTTCATTTTACCCCGTTTTAGATTCAGAAGAAGTTCTCCATCAATAAAGCAGTAGATCGGATTGCTGTCCCTTCTCCTCTCAAGGCGAAGATTGCAAGCTTATCGGTGGTCCACGTTAGTTATAATTATTTTACTCACTATAAGTATATTTTAAAACGAATCGGAGTAATTCATGCCCAATTCGTTTACATCACACCCTTTTAAGATTTTCATCTTCACCGAGAAAAGTGTTTTAGGAAACCTAATAATATATTACGATTTTATGAGAGGAACAAATCGTAATGATGTTTATTTTCATGATCTGACGCTGAACGTCAAAACGAGGGTCGTGAAATTAGCCTAAAAGCTACTGTTTACAAGTATTATTATTTTTCTTTATAATTTTGGAGGAACATCATAAACTCGAAGCCAAAATAGTGGATTAAGATGCAGAGTTTTCGTCCACGACCGTGAAAAATATTATAAGCTCTTTTCAAACTGCTGTAAACTTATAAGTAGAGATGTTTGTTTTTCGCAATAAGCGATAAAACCAACAAGTAACGCAAATTCTGGCCGATTTTGCGAAATAACGCTAATTTCGACAGTTTTCATAAGTAGAACGGATTTTGGTGATATTCGCTTCATTCATCATTTGTAAGAGAGGGAAATGTACTTTTGGTATAATTTAAATAAGTGTACAATATATAATTGTGTTGTTTACGTATTTTTGTCATATTTTTGATCACTCATGACATCTTTGCTTACGCGAATTCATCTTTCATCTTTTGCAATAAATTCACAAAAATTTCTTTCCATTATGGATTCTCACATATCTTGCCTATTTCCAAGAAGAAATATGTTTTGTTTTTCCTAACATCTATCATGTCAATATGTTTTTAATGAAAATATCATGTTTTGTTGATCTGCAGCTGTGAAAGCATTTTCCTAAGGTGCAACTGCACATTAAATAAATTTAATTTAATATTTTGTATAATTTACAGTTAATAATATTTAAAATGCTTTTAATGTTTATGTCTGATATTTTCCTTTGCTTAAATGAGACTGTGAAAATTAGTAACACCAAATTTAGGAAACATAATAAAAACACAAAACACCACAATTTGGTTTTCAAATAAAAAAAAATCAGAAAAAATAAAAACATTTTCAAACACCTCTACTTATAAGTGGTGTATACATCGCCATCATCCCATGTTTTTATATCCTCTATCGATGTCAATGTCGCTGTATATCTTTTACATCTGCCAATTCGGTGTGGAATCCAAAGGCTATTGTTACCAGAGCATCGGTTGCATTAAGGCTTAAATAAGTGGTTGGGAGCTGAAATCTGTCAAATAGGTGTTCGCAGCAGATGCAGTTCTCATGAATATAAGTATCTCAGGGTGACCCTTTCTTTCCCGACCGTTATCCTGAGAACCGAATCTGCCCCCGACCGTTTCCAATGAGCCTCTCGACTTGACCTCATACGTCGATGTGAGACATCTATCAAAAGAAGACCTTCCACAAGGGTCCTGCAAGTTCCCATTCCCCAAATATACTTCCTGCTTTATTTAACCCATGGATTTCACATTCTCATGGATCTCATATTTTCCCTGGGATTTTTTCGTCACCATGGAAGATCTCTGTGATGGCGATCGAAGAAAAATTTCCTTAGGCGAAATTATTCTTTGCATTCAGTATTTTTTCTTCCTCTCATGGTTCAGATTACTCATTCCATCACTGCATGGTTTTATTAACTCGCATATTCTCTACTGTTATTTATGTACGAGCTGAACTATTGATGATGTGATGTAATGATTGATTTAATATACGACGTAGTCTCTTAGAGATAATTCAGTCTGGAGGTTTACCTACGAATGAATATAATTGATTTTCTGAACTTTCAGATGGATAATCCAGTTAATTTTTCAGCATCAGGTCTGATTCCTATCAATGTACAATAAACAAGATTACGTAAATAGGAAACTGAAATATGTATTTTGTTATTTTTGGAATTCTAAGTAATATTTTTAAGCTATCGATCATTCGTTGGTGATTGTAATTCTCCGGCGATGAATGTGGGTTCTACGCCCTGACCTGAAAACATTCAAATTCTAATCGAATTATGACTTATTCTTTGCAAAGGAACTAGGATCGAGAGTGGAAATGAAATAGTCGATATTTAAAATTAGTTTTAAGTTTTTTTTGTATGGGATCAGGAACCAAATTTGCTTATATTTACTTATAATCACTTGATTTCCTAAATATATATTTCCTATCTGTAGAAAATTTGATTAATTTGAAGGGAAATACATACATAAATATTCAATATCTGCGATCGGCGAGGATACGATTATGTTAAATATTGAGGTATTTAAATTCACCTTTTTGGTGTGTAACTGTTTTTGCTTCAGTTTTACAAATCCACTTATAAGGTTATCTATTTAGAATACTTGTCCTTCTTCCCGCTGAGCATTAAAGAAATTAAGATCAACTAGAATTAATTATGGATATTGGTGTTTTTACACTCTATCTCATTGGTAGCTTTCAAGAGTCATTAGGTAGATGTAAATGTAAAACACACACTATTCATAATGCAAAATTTAAACACAATTCAGAATCTGGTTGATATTATTGTTTTAGTGCAGCTATATCCATCATATAGCAATGGAGGACTTTTAGGTGTTGCATAACACGATGACTTAGTCATGGATTAGATACCGTTCCCTCTATTGGAATAAATTTCCATTAACTCCATTACCCCAGAGGTGGAACCTAATCAGGACTATGGTACAATACGAGCCTGGCTGCCGTTATCCATCATCTTGTATTAAAATTGTCTCACTGCAATTTCCAGTGGTAGACTTGTCGCGCGTATTGGCGATATCTCGAATTTCCAGTAGTTGGCAGCCCTTCTGGAGACCTCAAGGAAGTGGCGGTTCGGAGGGACCGCATCCTTCCCTCAATACTCAATCCTTCAAAAATCCCTTCCCAAGAGGGCATGTGTTGTCCCAGGTCGCCCTCTTCCTGTCGAACGGCTGAGATGGATATCCAAGGGCAGGCAGGTGAGGGGCTGTTATGGAAATCGTCTGCACAGAACACCTTCCTCCGACGCTCTTCCTTTCTCTGACACGGAGGTGGGAACCCGCGGTCTCTTGGGAACCTTTACATGGGCATCATTGCAGCTTACCCTTCACTCCCTTTAACCAATGCGTGCGTTGAAATGATTTTGTTTTCCCAGACTCGTTTATCAATTCTAGAGGCATTGATGATTGCAAACATGATTTTTTATCATCTTCGAAATATATGCCCCATCCTAAATGTAAGCCCTAGTTGAGATCGTCACCCAGACGGACGACACACACTATAAACGTATCGAATTATAAAGTAATGAATATATAAATAAGTAATATTATTGACACAAGTTTTTTAAATAATTGATAAGAAGACTTTTCGCCACGATGAGTTATAGAAAACCAAAAGACGATTTTCAGTTGCAGAATATCTTAAATTATCTCTACGCTAATAGTAAAAAAGCACCCAGAAAACCAGTACTAAGCTACTTAAGAAAAAGAAATTGATATAAGACCCGGTTTTACTTTCGGGGAAACAAGGTATTGAGACTTCTTTTGTAATGGATTTGATAGGTTTTTTTTCCATCAAGGAGGTTATTACCTAATACGAGTAAAATGTAGCTTGCATACTGCAAGCAGATCGACAACACTAATTTCATCTCGGCATCATATCGGGACGGTCCTCAAAAGAAAAAAAAGGGGATTGAAAATATTCTTTAAATTCGCTGCAAGTTATTCGTCCGGCATCGAACCGGGGTCTTTTTGGTGATACACACTATGCAGCACAATAGAATTTCTCCATCTCTAATTATGTGTGAAAATTAAAGCAAAAATATTGGGCGCAGCTGCCTCAAAAGACGCTCTAATGTTCACGAATGTAAACGGCTCTCGGGACTCAAACCAAGGACGATCGTGGAAATTTAAAAAATGTTTCTAGAAGTTATTAATGATCTCAATCCATATGCCAAATTTCAAGTTTCTATATTATTGGGAAAGGTTTCAAAATAATTCCTAAAAATCGGATCAACTTCTGATTGCAGAGACACCTGGTGTCGAACCCAGGACACATTGATAGCTATGAATGCTTAGTTTTATTTGTTAAGACTGGTTCTTCTATCACGCTAAGTTTTAAGTCGATAGCATGCCGGGAAGAACCTAAAATTTGTTTCCGTTATCTCCATAAGAAATGCATTGAGAAATGTAAATGGCGCCCTGGGATCGAACCAAGGACCATCAGCGAATATGTAAAATTTGATTATGAAATATATTTATAATCTCCAACTCCATGCCGAATTTCAAGTTTCCATGCCATCGGGAAGGGGTCCAAAAAAATCTTAAAAATCGCCACAATACATTTTAAACGGCCGATTTTTGCCTCGACCTAGCATCGAACCCAGGATATTTTCCGTAAAACTCATTTATGTTTTCGATAGATCATGACCATATATAAAGGCTCCTAGAGTTTCGATTCTCTACCTATCCGGGAAGTATTTTTTAAAAATTCCCGAAAATCTAAGCAATGCATTTAAACGGGAAAAATCGGGACTTTGGGGCCCTCTGGAATCGAACCCATGACACTGAGGTTCAAAATCGCAATTTTTCTGGAGGTTATACGTTATGGCCAACATGTCGTAAAAATTTCAAGCCATTGACGCTAGTGGTTTGGCCTGTGACTTTGTATCCTCTCTATATATATATATATATATATGATATATGAATGAATCCGGAGAAGCATCTATATATAATAGATATTTCAAAAGATCAGTTTTTTCACAGCATGTCACAGTCATTCCTCTGAAATTAAATCAATTTTCCCTGCAAATTCAAGTCTGAGGGAGTAATTCCTCTAACACGCTGTGGCCACAGATAATAATTTCTTATTCCAAATTAATTCACCGCTAATTTCTTCCGTTGAACACCAACTTCCTCTTCCACTCCATCTCTCACTACAATTGACAGTTTTCTTTCCTTTTCACAGCGTCGACTTTTCAGAGGTGTATGTCTTAGAAATTTAACTTGACTCGAAAGCCGTGCATTGAATTCTAATGGCTAACGACTTCTAGTAGTAATAAAGTGGAAAATATTCTTTTTAACGAATGAATTTAAATTTAACCTAGCACAGGAAAGCATACGACTTAACCCAAGATTGTACAAGAAATTAAAAATATTGACTTGGCTGGGACTCGAACCATACGGATTTAGCGTGTATTTTCCATAGACTTCAATAGTACTTCATAACTGTTAACGTATTTGTTTATTTGGTTGCTAGAACAATATTTCTGTGCATTGACTTTGACTGCGAAATTTTCAATGTTTTTTAGCACAAAATCCTAAACATATTTGAAACATTATTCACAAATTTAAAACCTACATTATAGAAGGGTAAAACGAACGCTTGAATTTAAGTATCCAAAGTTTATTCCTTTTTTATATCCTTAAAACTCATCCACGTGCATTTCTTATGAGCCAATCTTTACCATATATTCGTACGAGAGTTCAACAATTACCTTTGTCGTTAGGGAGTTGTTTACCCGCAAAATTACCCAAATGTATCGTCTACCGCTTTATTGCAGCTTTTCTGTATATCTATTCTTTTTTAATTCAATTAGCGAAAGATTTCCTTTTCACACGCACATATTCGATGCTAAACTACCTGAACGCAGGCAACACGCAACTCAAAGGTGGCCTGACGGTTTAACATGCGGTTTTTCTTATGCACCGATTGGTGAATGTGGTCTTCCGAAGGGAAAAGTTGCCCAACCCTTGTTATAGGCTATCAAAGGCCTGAAGCGCAAATATCAGAGGTCCATAAACCGTGGTCTAGAGCCCGTATAAGGCCCTTCTATAATTTTTACGGCCCTGACTTCTTCAACATATAATCTTTCCTTACGTAATTTCGTGTAAAATTAATGATTGAAATGCAAATAATTAGATATACGCAAGAACAGTGGGACTTTTTTTGCGAAATTCCCGAGGTGCAGAATTTTATTTCGTTTATTCTCTCTGTAATATACCTACATATATAGAGAACCAATGTCATTAAGTACTAATATTTATAAGTAATATAATACAATTTTAAGTAATATAATTAAATTATTGTAGCATATTGTGAAAATTGCTTCGGCAGCTTCGGTAATTTCGCGCGCGGGATTCGAACCCGGGACCGCTCTCACGAAAGCCGAGATTATAGGATTTTATTTTTCTTATTAGAAAAAACTAAACAATAAATGTTAGTTATTGTTTCCATAATTTGAGGGTACGATACATAAATATAGCCTTTAAACATTTAAATTCAAAGGAGAGGACATCTTCGAATTTCTCCCGGGAAGAAACTCGCTGCCTCTTAGAAGATTCAGGATAGGAGATATAAAGGGAGATAGTTAAAGAAAAAGTGCCCACAAATGTCGGCAAGCGTATCAGGAAAAACTTCGCCATTTTATAAAATTCATAAACATAACGCACCGTTAAGGGGTGGTAGGTTATCGTTATTCTCTGTTATCATAAAAGCCACGACCAAGATCGAAATGATTTCTCCGAAAACCTAACATTTTGCCTTGAGTAAATATTTGGGCTCTCCAGGAAAATTTGTGTAGTTATTGCGAATTATTAAGTATAAAATATAATTATTACGTATAAAATCATTGTAAAACTGAGGAAAAGAATGATTAAGCGCTTTGTGTGGAGTGTGTTCCTATATGGCTGCGAGACATGGACCCTAAAGAAGAAAGAGGGAAACAGAGTAGAGGCGTTGGAAATGTGGGTTTGGAGAAGAATGTTAAACATAAAGTGGAAGGACAAAGTTAGGAGTGAAGAGGTACTGAGGAGAGTAAATGAAATGAAGAGGATTGGTCGATTTGATAATCCAAAGGAAGAAGAATTGGATAGGGCATGCAATAAGAAGGAACTGCTGTAAGTGGAAGAAAAGTGAAGAGAGGAAGGAGAAGAGTGAAATTCATAGATTGCTTTGAGAATGAAGAACGGTGGAGTGGGATGAAGAGAAGAGCAGAGGATAGAGAAAATTGGAGAAATAAAACCTTGGACCTGCACGAGCAGACTACCCTTGATGATTAATACTCCTTTATATAATAATTCAATAATTAAATTAATAATGAAATTCCGAAATGACCCGGAAAACGAGAAGCCAGTTTTCTCTTGAATAGAAATTCACAGTATCGATAGGCGATTAACAATTATAGTTGATAAATAAAAGATTAAATACAAATTAAATCTTCGTAATGCACATAGGAAAAATTTTACATCATACCTTGAAAACCCTATCATTTTATTTGTCTTTTTTATTCCTTATCCCCCCCGCCGTGCTAAGGCTAACGGATAATATTTATTGATACCCTGCAATAATTCTTAAGAATAAGACACAAGCAAGACCTATCATCATGTGTCTGTGGTGGTACTGATAACTTTTCCTCGAAGACAATGAAAGGTTAATTCAGAATTTCTTCTGGAATCACCCATCTATAAGATTTTCAAGACATAGGTCTCTTTAAGAAGTAGGGTACCTTTAAATTCCAGCATCGATTTAAAAAAATATTATTCTCATTTATTTCTTTCTTCAAAATTCTTTTCTTTTTCACCAAATTAAACACATCTCCTTTGTTTACCTCCACAATTTACTTCCTCGTGACATTGCCAAAAGATAAACTCCGAAGTCGCAAATCTCCTCTTATTGAAATCCCCTCTTTATGTCGAAGATATATCATACCACGTACCATTATCTACGCTTTTCCCTTCTGATAGGTGTGTCAAATACCTTACCCTTACTTATATGATTCAAGAATCATAGCGCTTAAGTTATATATCATGAATGATATAATCGAAAAGTTTAATGAAAATAAGTTATAATAGTAATACGTCTTTTATTAGGGTGAGATTGAGAATTTAATCCATAAGTCTCATATTCCTACGATATGAGAGTATAAACGTAAGAAAACAAAACGCAATATATCGACGGATAAAATATATCCGTGTTTTTTTCTTCAGCACCTTAGATCCTAGAGCACATCGCATGGTAAAGGCGGAGCCCTCCACCCTCAAATTTCGCCTCCCAAATCTTTCGAGATTACTTTAATTCATCTACGTTTGAGAGGAAAATTGTTTTTAGAATCTCCTTAATGAAATCCCTCTCTCTGCAGGCTTTTTAGGGGATTAAGGGAAAGGAATTTCGCTTTTTCCGAGTGATGTCAGCAAAGAAAGGAGTCTTTTCGGAGAGGGACAGGGCGGCATGGGAGACGAGGAGGTCGACTCCCGTTCTGCGCATGCGCACCTTCAGGAGATACAATGCCGCCTCTCCCAGCGCGCCCATTTGTTCGCATTTTTGATGAGCGTGAATTTCAAAACGGAATCGTATGCGTGTCTTGCAGCCTTTCTGGAAGGAAATGCTTCACTTCCACGCTAATTATTCAACTTCCTCGGTGGGAAGGGACCGAATTATAATATAGCTCGTGCAAGTGCTGTATAACGAAGCCGCTCGATGCAGATACACCGGGTTTGGAAGCGCGGTTACACTCGCATTCGTTTCAATGAGGCTATGTTCGGCCCTAGCAACGAATAGGGTTACCACATTTCGGAATAGATGAAATAAATGTGTGAAATTCCCCGTAGATTTTACCAGATTTTATTATTTGATGAACTTTTTTGATATCTCCGAAATCTACCCAGAATAGGTTCTGCGAGTTTGACGTGGAAAAATACAATTTTCTATGATTTTTTTTGTTCGTTTGCTCATATTCATTTGTTATTTTATTATATGTTCAATTTGTTGATTTTTCACGATTTTATTGATATTTTGTTCTTTATTATTATTGCTAATCATCAGCAGTAATTGGCTTCGTGCTGTATGTTGATGTTTATTAATAAATAAATTAATAAATATGACGTCGCCAATGCAGAATTTTCTATCAAGATCTATCATTTTTATATACACTCAGTGATTTCGTGAAATTTAAATTCAATCTCCTTAAAATAATCAATAAGCTGCGCTTTTCAGTGTTTCAAATGGAAGGATCACTCACAAATCGATAACTTATACGAAGTCAATTTAATATTATAACAATTTCCATTGAACAGTTATAAGTAGAGCACGTGCCATCGAAATATTCACCAATCACTTACTGCGACAGTATGCATTTATAGAGCTATTACTTTGTTACCGTTGTCCTCACAACTGTTACTTTATTGGTCAGTTATAGGAGGAGTATTAATAGTGACAGTGGTAAATAGTAACAAACCCGCTATGCCCTAGCAAGGGTTGAACCCGATAGCCGGGAATCGAGCTAGAAACCTTGGCGTTCGACAAATATGTTAGTTGTTATAAAATAATATATTATACACTACATATTACACTATTATATTATATTATTGTATGGTATGTCACGTTTTTTATTATTTGACCCTTTATTAAGCGAGGTTAGTCGGCCTTTCAACCACCTAATATCGTATGTAAGAAAATGAAAATAAACCGCAAACTTTGTATTTTCCACAAAAATGGTGATGATGGCTGTAAGGCCAAAACCGGTCGTGTATTAATAAACATTCTGTGGAAAATACAAAGTCTGCGGTTTATTTTCATAAATGGCATTCTACCAAGTAAAGTCAGTTCATATCGATTTTAATCGTATGTAAGTTTTACATATATATTTATAAGTTATATTTATTATAAATTATAAGGAGGTATACGGAAAAGCGATGGAGGAATCTAAATCCCTGATGTACGGAAAATGTCGGAGAAGTATTTTCACAAAATGACTACAGTTCCAACCCTCCACATCGCCGAATTTCAGAATTCTCGAATTGCAAAATTGAACACCTCTGACACATTGATAGCTGTAATATTTCGCCTTATCCAATGAACTCTGAGTACACTCTAAGCACTTCGCGGAAAAACGCGGCGCAGTATTTACTTATCGAATAAAGAACTGGGAAACGAATCCACGGCGCTTAAAAACGTATCGACTCGATCCGATGGGAAATTAGGTTAGTTTCTTCTCGACTCGGAAATTTGGTAACATCTGTTCGTGACATGCACTTCCTTAACGAACGATGGAAACCGCTACATCTGCACTTTTATGAAACGTGCCTTAAAAGTGGCTCGAAATTCATCTGGTAGTGGCATTTTCTATTTTATCCCATAAGAATTCTCGATCCATCACACTGGAGGTTGTAATGCATTCTTGTCATTGTTAGGATTGTAATGTTTAATTAAAGTTAATGCAGAGTGTTCTCTTGAAAAGATTGGGATGAAAATAGAGATAGCTCTTTGTGGGTGTATCCTATCCACTCAAGAGAATTGATTTTTGAGAGGACTTGAGCGCTATTTGACGGTTTTTCGCTACTTATCCCTCGTTTATTTTAAAGTGCGAATACTACGTAAAGATCACAAATTTAGCAGAAAGATTTCCTTTACAACTGGATCATTTGGAGCCACGTTCGGTTTTTTTGTGAATAGTCTGCATTTTATGTCGCAAAATATTCTGTTGCTAAGATTTCATAGTCGTTTTATCGTGATTTTCATTCAATAAATTTCAAATTCTTCATAACTTTTAAGAATAGGAGAGGAAGCAGATATTGAATTGTTTTCTTAAGCCTGTCGTTCTGTTTAATCACATTTTACCTGATCACACCATTGACGATGCAATCTTCTCAAGTAGAGTGAGGGGTTGGTGAAAGTCTTTCACCAACCCCTCCTCTCTCTAGACTAGGTGTTATGATATAAATTCTGTCTGTTTTCCGTTGTATGTACCTGAGGTTGGCTGTACGGCCGAAAACGGTCGTGTAATAAAATATTTCTTGTGGAAAATACAAATTCTGCTGTTCACTTTCATAAGCGGATATTTATGTTTATAATTCAATTATATTTCGTAATCCTGACGACGACATCCCTCATTTACACATCATCCTACAAAGATCGAGAGTAAAATAGAATATCCCTTTATATAAACATCTGGATGCTATGAAAATAGTCCATGGTTATGTTTCCGACGGTGGCTTTCCGTGAGCGGCGTAGGTCAGAAAGGAAATCCAAGAAGGCTTCCTAGAAGACATAGAAGAGCGGTTCTTAACCTTTGCCGCTGTCCGCGCCGCTTGGAATTCCAAATATGCACTCGCACGCCCTCGAAAATTCCTTTCGTTTTTATTTCCAACATCTCCTTTATTTTAAGCATTCTCACGGATTCGTCTTAAGAATTCAAGAACAGGATAAAAAGATAGTAATCAGTGTATTCATATTTCATCGACTATGTTACGAGTACCACACGTGTTTTAAACATGCAAAAGAGTTGATTTTATTTCAACTGAAATCTCGAGTAATTTTAATGGGAAAGATGGAATGGAATGGATGGAATATATGAGACAGGGCTGATGAAAAGTTGAAAACAAAAAGAAAAGACTCCTTAAGCTGTCTTGTGCATGTTGGCTGTTTGTGAAATTCTGTTTGCCTACAAAAACAAGGTCCGAAAGATAGTATTAACCGTATTCATGCAGATATACATCGTTTTTCCCAATTGAAGTATCTACAGTTAAAATAATGAATTCTGTTACATTTACTTGACATCCCTTGAGGCGGTGATGACCACGCGTGGGCAATGTTCTGTGTGAGAACACTCATCTACTTACGCACGTGCTATCAACATCCGTTGCTTTTGTTCGTTGTTGACCTTAGTTACAGTTATCTTCGGTGGAAAAGCACTATTATGACTAGCACTCGCTATTCATCGAAATACTTCCAATAAGCGAAAATAATGTTCAAATTTTTTAATGACTCCAAGAAAGATGACGAATAAAATTTCTTAGTAAAATTTCACTAAATTTATTACGAATGCGACTAATTTTGGCTCCAGAAATCATCATCTGACACTGACAGCAAAGTAAGAACAATGGTTAATATAGTTCCAACATCGATTTTGAGAAGGACATCATTGAGAGTCCTCTATTTTTTGTCATCTCAAATGAGTTTTGTGATCGGTAGCGACTTCCGAGGGTTTCTATTGGCAACACTGCTGAGGAAGCGGCGTGAGAACCAAGCCTTCCCAACGACTCCCACGGCCTCCTCCGCCTTCAACCCCTTGGGCCTTCCAACCCCTCGAATCCTTTTTTCCCTTCCGCCGCCATTTTGAATGCCAACCCCCAGAAAAACGCCTCGTCTGCCAAGCGAACTTTTTTTCGCTCGTCGGGTCGCAACGTAAATTTTCGCCATGATTGACGTTTTCATTCGTCATGCCGCGTGGATGGAGGTGGAAAATTTAATTCCGCAGAATTGGTATTAATTGAATATCCCCACCCCCTTATGGTTATTATCTTGGAAAACCTCCCTCAGGGTGCCTGAGTTATATCGGGTATTGCACCCATAAACTGCTATTTCGGAGAGAATTCGGTATGGACGTCGCTGATTCATCAGAATCGTCCTCATCAGAGGCTGCAAAGCTATTGGTTTTCTTTAATTGCAACCAGTATTCTCTTAGTAAGCATAACGTTCTCTATTGTGAACTCTGATTAGACAATCCTATCATTTTACCGCTATTTTCCAGGACTGTCAACTATTGAAGGGCGGCCATTGCGGTTAAACAGTCCCTCGGATTTGTATCTCATCGGAAAGTGTTTCCTGATTACTTTTCATTTCCTTTCCAACACCCATCATTGGAGTCCCCCCTCTGAGTTACTGGAATATTGTTCTTTTTCGACTCGTCCCTTAAATGTACAATCTACGTGGATTTTTGGGTTTAAAACGTTATGGTATATTACGTCGATGCTTGATGATGGTAAAACACCAATTGTTTTCACCAACTACTTCGCTGTTTATTTCATGTAAACGTTTCATTGTCCCTATTTTTCCCATTGCATATGCTTTAAGTCTAGCAAATACCGCTTCTTTTTCCATTTGTGAGCTACGTCGATGCCTGATGGCGTAAAACACCAATGGTTGTCACCACCAACTTCGCTCTTTATTTCATAGCAGACTCTCATTGCTTCTCTCAGCCCTCATATTAGTTTTAAGTCTATCGATTACGGTTCCTTTTTACAGCGAGAGGGATGTTTTCTGGTTGAAGATGCAGAGGGTTCCCCAAGATCTAATGGTAGCGTCTGCTCTCAGAGGCGTTTGAGAGAGAGAGCGTCTGGATTTCGGGAGATTAGTCTCAGTCTTATCTGCAGCCGTCATTTGTCGAACAGAGACATTCTTTGGTGAGAGGCGACACCTCAGGGCGCCAATACGACTCCTTCTGGAAACAGATGGGTGCATTCGTCGCCCGGAAATAGCACCCGATGTGGACTTGCCTGTCCAAAAATAATTCCCACTTCACCCAACATTTCGGTCCACTCATAAAGGATGTTGCCAATGATATAACAATATTTGGAGAGCTTCGGAGTCCTGACCGGAAGTGGTCATAAATAAGGCGGAAGTAAAAATAGGGATACGTAAAAACTATCGATGCGATGGTGGGTGGCATGAAGCCTTTATGAAAAGCGTCACTAGGATAAGATCTTTTAATAAGTATTTTCGGGGATAGAACAGTGCATCTTCATCATGACAGCGATGGTGGCAAAATTCTTTCATTTCACATTTCATTAAGACTATCCTTCGTTCTATATTCTGCCATATATGCTCACAGAGATCATAGACGAAAAAAGCAATAGTATCGTATGTATGAGAGCATAGAAATAGTCAATATCCCTAATACCCGGGTTCGATTCTCGATTGGAGCCCATGTGCTAAATGACCTAAGCTGTCGAATCTTTATTTACAATGTGATACTCCATCGATTTTTTTCCTTATTTTTTATTTGTAAAATCCTGAACGTAGCAAACGAGAAGAAATTAACATCCTACTAAAATCAAGAGTCAATAAATGTATTGTTACAGAGAGAATACAGAATGATTGCTCTTCTAAATTATTTTTTTTTTCATTTTCGCAGCCTCATCTTGAAAGTATCGTAATACGTTAAAAATTTCCTTTTTTCCATCTCCTTTCCGCATGCGTGAAATCCATCGGTTCATATTTCTCTTTTATCCACCGTATAAGCCGATATAACTTCCAAAATGGAGTACTGAAACACGCGAGCATTATTCCTTACGATTCATTTAAGCCGGAGAATGGACGGAGTAGAGCGCGTAGTATTTTAAACGAGTTCATAAACGCTTCCACGTGGTGCTTTTTCGAATCGGATGACTCATTCCTGCCCTCTCCCTATCAGCCTGCATTTCGAATGCTATGAACGACCGTACTCAAGAGTGCATTTTATGGACAAAGCATGAGCTGAACCTTTTTCGAGTGAAATTTGAATCCAAAAGAGAGATTAAATCAATTTTATGATCCGTTGAGTGGAAAATGGCGCCATTTTGGGTTTAATTACGGCACCCATTACTATCTCGATTTTTTAACGAATTTCCTAACTATTAGGGAACTTTTAATTCGCAGGTTAAACTGGAGTTGCATTTAAATTAACTCTCAAGGCGAATATCAATCTACAACTCATATTTTTTTCTAATACAGTGGTACCTTGGTTAACGACGGCCTTAGTTAACGACGGACTTGGTTAACGACGAGTTGCTGTGACCAAAAAATATCTTGGGTAACGACGTAGGATTTGGCTTACGACGCCTCGTCGATTGGTCTTTCCGGAGTTTCACGTGTTTCAGCACGTCTATTTATAATCACTATATTATAAACCAATATTTGGTGTACGTTACGATATTACATCATAAAAACATACTGAATAGCAGCTAGCGGAGAGTATTAAAAATAGTTCAATGCTAAATTGTAGCTAATTCACATAGGCACATGTTGTCTCACCGGAGTTAAATCGGTAAATATTATAAGTTTTGCTTCCAATAACAGGGGTGCGTCCTCGACGCCGGGAAATGCGGTAATCCATTACCATTATTATACCTGTGGAAAATCGCGCCTTGGATAACGACGGTTTTGGTTAACGACGATTATCCTAGAACGGATTAGCGTCGTTAACCAAGGTACCACTGTAATAATGAGCGTCCAATTACTACCTATTTTTAGGTATCATTTAAGAAACATGATCTTTTTATCAATCTCACTCGCATGACATTTCGCTGATCGTATTCAGGAAAGGACTTCAGGTAGACCCCAGACGATGGATATCTATAGAGGACCAATGGGTCTGAGAAATATCTCCGGATTACTTACAAGAACGCCGACAGGAAAGGCTCATTCCCTTCCAGGGCGATCTGCACCCCATTTTTCTCGACGGGGGCACAGGAATCCAAGGGCCCCGACGCCGAAAATTCCGAACGCCGAGCAGGAAGCATTTCAGACAGAAAATTATTTGTTTACGTAAAATGAGATGAGATATCCTTCAAGTGTATTGTATTCAGAATAGGGTATTCAGGGGTATTTTTCGCGAAGAAATACCTGAAAATGCTTCAAGGGTTAGGAATCTAAAATATGATTTCTACGAATTGTTTTATGGAATGACACCGAATTTTCCCCTCATTTGCTTCTTTTCCGATAGTGTTTCCATTTATTACATAATCTTTTACTTCATTAATATTTTTTTAAATTTATTAAAGTTCGATGCGTTAGAAATTTTATCTTTCGTGGGCATTTCTTGCTACTTGATTTACTCTCATCGCGAAGTGAAGGATTATTTCAAATCTTTTTACTAGTAATTCCGGAATGCGGTGTGGTATTTTCTCGAAGGCCTCCATGTCTTGCGGGGGATGAATAGTGCACCAGTGCGTGTATCCGCCCGCTATGAGAGGAGACGAACCCGACGGGTGGCGTCGCGCGGCGGTCGCTATTCGAACTAACCTTCCGGAGGGAAATCTTTCCCCGCTCCGTAATCCCCCAAAGATGGCTGCGGCCCACCGAAAGGGCCTTCTCCCGAATGGCGGTCGCTGTGGAGGGGAAGGTCCTCCTCAGTGGAAAAGGTGGCCTTCCTCTTCCACTGGGTGCCCAAGTCTTCCGAGGAGCATCAAAAACGTAGACAATGCTTCCATACCTGCGCGAAATCCAACTTTTCCGACGGCGTTTAAACTTGCTCCGACGCTTGCTTTAGCACTTTTTGTTGGGATGTATCTTAAAAAGATGGAGCAATCAGGTTGTAATTCTCAAATGTATAGATTTTTTGTGGATCCAAACACAGAAATTGCGTATATCCCAATTGTTTAATGGATCCTCTCTGAAACAGAAGAACGCCGTTTGTTTATTTACCATTGAAAATTACATTTAACAATTTCACGCAGAATTCATAGCCTCTTTGATATCCTAAGCGAAGTTATCATGCCCTGGAGAGGGATTTTATTGGGAATGCAATACATGGATATGTGCTGCGTATGATATTGAACAGAATTTCACTCATGTTCCGCACTTATTTTTTAAGTTTTTTTGGTAAACGTAAGATTTTGATTTATTGTATGGAATCTCAATAAAATTAGCAGCAAATTTTACGGTAAAAATTGTATCTTATGAACCTTCAGTTTCTTATGCAGATATTAATAAAAATTCTTCAATTTTATTATAAAGTTATTGAAAATGGAAGTTCAATTTTATTCTCTGGATTATCATGCCACTTTCCTTTTTATGTAGCAGTTGGCTCCAACACTTAACTGAGATGAAATTATGTTAAACCTACGTATTCTTAGGTGAGAATTTTTATAGCCGAATAGCACCCTTTTAACCGAATTTGACTGTTGCATGCTGCTAATAAATAAGTGAAGGGTCTTACACAGATGACGATAGTGTAAACGTTTAACTAATCATTTATGTTCAATATAAAACGAGCTGTAACAGAGCCAGTGCTCAAACGATACACAGGAAAAGGAAAAGCATGCCAGTGTTAAATAGCCTGAGTTTAGTAATCCTTGTTGTCTTTCGTTCATTTATACGTAATGACTATGGTAAAAACGGACATTGTGACATGGGTTTAATATTTAAAATAAATAAAGTTGTTAAATAAGTTCAACCAATCGGCGAAAAATAAAGCAAAACCAAGAGATAAGAAATAACCACTTTATATGTTACCACGGCTTAATAGTAATTAGCTGAACATCCTGAAATATTCGTAACAATGTAGTTCTTTTTAAAGGGATAATAATAATAAACACTAAAGCACTACATGCTAGTTCTTTGTCGATTTCCGATGTCGCATTGTCATATCTTTGAATCGAGCGGTGTAGTATATTAGACGACCGATGTTTGTATGGTAGTTAACACCTTCTATTCCAGGCTTCGCGTTATTAGCGGAAAAAATATGTTCAGAAGTAGTTGTAAACAATTATCTGAGATCATCAACATAGTCTGAGAGCGAGACCGGAAATATCCGAAAGGAGCCTGTGTTTGCGTATGTGCGCCGGATATATACGAATGACCGGAAGAGGAACGAAAATAAAGCCCGCAGACAGAACCTTCCACCGCTACTTAGCCAGAAGTGTTAGAATTTCGAACGTCTTCAAATCAAATAACGTGTCCAGCCAATTGTTTATATGTGCACTTAGAGGCCTAAACAAAATACGCTTGAAAATTGAAATTCAGCTGTGTGAGTGCCACATAGGCGGTCGTTCAAAGACCGAATAGCTAAGCTATTCTTACTTGAAGTTTCGAGAAGTGGTCTTATTATACTACCGTGACTTAGATTAGTTGCCTATAGGGTAGATTTGTTGCCTGTCGATAGCTGTAAATGCTAATTTTCTACCATTAAGCTTAAATGACGATGTCAGCGATGGCAGGAAGAAACGATTGTCGGATATATTCATTCGAAAGATTCACATGAAATGTTAATTTACTTTTAATTTGAATAAAATTAAAAGTAATTTACAATCGTCAGCAACAGTAACAAAATATTAAAAATATATTCGTCAGCCGACTTTCGGCGTGTGGCAGAGGCAAGCACAAGTCGCTTGAACAACTTTTTCACTTTGTTATTATCGCGTATGACTCAATTTTTCTTATAGATTGATATCGCGTACCGGAAAAACGAATTCTCGAATCGATTAGTTCTAGCATGTTAATTCCTGATCTCCTACAAAATAAGGTTCTAGTAAAATATTATCATCGACATGATAGATTATTTACATGATAATTCATTTAAACATTCTTTTAAGAATGAGTCAAGTCTATGGAAGAAGTTAAGAAGGCATATCGAAATTTATTACAAATACAGTGGAATCTCGATGTAACGTTTTTTACCTGATCAAGGGAGAACGACTGTAGAAGCGGAACGTAAAACATAGGACGCAAAAAAAGGGTGTAATAACTGTAGTCGGGACCTCCAAATTCATACCTAAGAGCCATAAATGTTAGAAACGAGAGCGTCGGATGGGGATTTCGCTGTATTGGGTTTTTTAACCGGTAATATTGCTGCATGTTAACCTTTCATCAGTCGCGCCTATGTTTATAACACGAACAGTCGCGCGTTGCATTCCTTACAACTGATTGATTTTCGGTCAAAATTGTAAAATTAATTGAATTAATTGTTATTTCTGAGTACTGAACTTTAGGTAATAATATAATTAAAGAGGAATAATTTAAGAAGTAAACAACTTTTAGTAAAAAATATTATTATTCACCTTTATTTATTTACATGCGTTCAGAGAGTACCTAAAGAGCTATTAGTCTATTAGTTCCAAAATTGAAATGCGTCTAATAAAGTTTAAGACGAAATAAGTGAAAAACTCCATGTAAACGTTATACGAATAGCAAAATAAGCAAAAATAGAAAAACGAAAAACTTATCCAAGCGGTCGCGCGTTGTATGTGTTACAACAGTCGTCACTTCACAGATTTACTCGCTTTCGCAGTCGGTTTAAGACTAAAAAGAAGCATTTGACGACTTTACAAGTTAATGGTAAGTGCAATGAAGGAATAGACCCGGGCATGAGGTTCAAGGGACCACTCAGGTAGAAACGGGACCCAAAAAACCGTGTTGTACAGAATACAACAGCGCGACTGACGGAGGATTAATAAGTGTTTCATGAAAATAGTCATTGTTTAAGTGAAACCTAGACAACTTATATTGATAGACTTTATCAAAAGGCAATCCAAGTTAGTAATAATCTTTTAGATGAGAGTCGCTAGACGACTGTACGTTAGGGTGGATCGAAAACAACTTTTTTTTAGAAATCCGCCAACGGCTACTGCTTAAAGTTTGTGGTTGGTGGTCTTTCTAACGTTTGAAACATTTCAACTCGATCGTACTATGTCCTGAGGCTGCGAAGTTTAGTCAAAGTTTTAAATTTTAGTGAAAATTGTCAAATTTTTGCGTTTTTTCCTGACGGTTTCTCAATGTTTTCGAAGTGATTTAATGGCAAATAAATACATATATTACTTGGTAGTTGCTTAATATCAAAGATTTATTACGTCTGAATCAAGGAAAATGGATTCTCAGTTCGCCTAAATTCGTCAAAATACGCAAAATATACAGAAATCTTACGGATGTTGGTTAGACAGTAGAGTGGGTCGTTTTGTCTCTTTTTCTGATAGAAACGTAATACCCGGCGATAGTGGAACACCCACATTACAGATATAGTTTTCTTTCCAAATCAAATACTCTCTTTTGTGAGAATTTTTACCTCGAAGTTTCGGCTAGAAAAGTTAAAATTGCAAAACAATTCTAGTTCGATTCAAATGAATATATTTTTGGGTAAAGATATGTCCTTAGCGACTGTCATTTGAGCCTCAATATGCCACCTGTACATGGCAGTAGTGATACTTTGATGACGATGATTTCAATGACGTAATTTACGATGGATAAGGACGAAAGTTTAGATCCTCATGGGTGTAAGATGGCGACCAGATATCGAAACTGTTTATATCGAACTTCTCTGAGCAATATTTTGTAACATAACGGCGGTTAAAAAAGTCTTGGAAACCATTTTCGTTGGAGGCGTTCTCCAAATAAGAAGAAAGCGATCAGATTAGAGGGTACATATTTGAAGAGGAGGACGCAGGCGTGGGTTCTCGTTGGGGTGGAAGATCCCTTCTCAACCCCTCGTTTTCCTCCCCTATCCACTGCTTTAATGGCCTCCCTTTTTTTGGTTCGAGCCTCGTCCATTCGGCCATACCGTTTCTTCTGTGACTTCAGAAGGGTTTTATATCAAAAGTTTTCCCAAAAAAAACTCCCAACCGTCATTATAAGACCGTTAAGTTTTCCGTGCCCGTATAATGAATAGCTCCAATTCAAAGGATCTTTTGAGGACTGATTGATTGATTTTCGAACTCATCTCTCATCCCTACCTTTCCGCACGAACTTTGCTTATTAATAAAAGGAGATCGTCGCTTATGCCGCGAATTCCTAATGAGATTATCGGATTCGGAGATGGAATAAGCATCCGATAAAATCATAATTCGGGAGATTTTTTGATTTTTTTATATCGCAAATTTTTCTCCTGTTTCTGATTTGGATTCGTTCTTCGAGTAACTTTATTCTAATTATTGAATCAAATGAAGCTCGCATCTTTGAAATTCATCAAAACTAAGGAATATTGTTTATTATCGTGTACAAAAGTGACAATATATAATGAATTACCTTAATATAATGACTAATAACTAATGATATATTGAATGATGACTAATGATAGTCATCTTCGAAACTAGAAGATAACTATAATTAAATAAGTCCCTTGTATGTATGTATGTATAATTAGTCCTAACTCGTCTCCAACGAAAGTTTACGTAGATCAGGAAAAGTTGTTCGTATTCTTTTTAAAACTCAGTTTTATTTAACAACTGGAACAATAAGAATGCATCAAGAGACGTGAGCAGAGCCAACCGTTGGGAATAGCTTTGGGAACATATACACCATCGTAATCAAACACTTAGTATTTTATTCATCAAACACTTAGTATTATTAATTATATTGGGAACATATTATTAAAACTCTAACTTTTAGTTCATTTCGAAAGTTTATTTTCTTTCATCTTTAATTAACAGCCATAATTTTATTGGCGGTGAAACTGTGAATTGCATCTTTCAGAATACATATTTTCAATTAGTAATTAGCCTCACGGTATATTGTTAGAAACTTTTAATAGTTTATGATAAAATTTATCGATTGAAAAATTTCACTTATCTAATATTCCTGTAAAAAGATCACACTGGGTATAGATATTGATGCTTGTTATTATTCCTTAGAAAAAACACTAACGTATTAATTAAGAAAAATTCCTAGGAAGTTATTCTGTAGATAATCAAAGGATTAGTTTGCAGATCTGATGCATCTATTTCCTCGCTTCTACCGGACTGCCCGTATGAAATAATCATCCAGCGGTTCTTGGTTGAAACTTTTACTTTAAGTCGGTGTTCTATGAAAGAAATTCTTGTTAGAGAGGATAGTCATTAAATTATCTCCATCGAGAATCTCATGACGGTGATTTTGAATAAATATTGAGTATAATTGATAAATTCTTCAAAAACAGTTCATGTGAATCCAGTAAAATCGCGTCTTTTTAAATAATAATATGATAATTAAAATTATATTTAGAAAACGTAAAATAATATATTTTTCGAAAATATGAGTTTTTTGAATCGTGATCATTACTTTCGAAAGCCCCCTGATTGCCAATTGGGTGACGTCTTCTGTTTAGCTGGAAGCGGTCTCGGGTTCGATTCCCTAGGGGGATCAACATTCATCGGTGTTCAGCCAGCAACGTGATGAATGAGGATACCTCAATGGATAGGTAGCGAAATCGAGCGGTCTAGAAAGGTCTTGTACAGCGGCGTGGGAGTGGGCGCGTTTACCATGCGTCACCCACGGTGACGCCTGGATTGTACTTACAACAAGATTTTAAAAATATTCTCGTTTATGCAGAATCTAGAGGCGTTGTACATGGACTCTCTAAATACAATGAGTCGATTTCGGTGTTTCGTCATTTCATTGTGAAGTTATATATTCATTATCGTCATCAAGGTGATCAGTTATAAACTCTTAAAACATAAATAGGAAATTGAAGAGATCTTATTTGTCACATTATGACTGTGTAAATTTCCTCTTTATATTAAACAATCTTCTGTTAACAATTCTGCCTTTAATAACGTTTTCCAATGCTATACTTTATAACGTATTTTGCAAGCAATTGAACTTTCTTTCGTTCGGATGGTTCAATTTAAACACTATCAGTAAAATTCCTATGAACTTTTCATTTAGTAAAAAGGGGGATAGTGACTCAAATTACCAGCATAAGACAAAATCAATGTTAGTTTAAATTAAAATATTTAAATTTTGTTGACTTGTTATCGTAACCAGAGATCGTTAAATTATTTCAATACAATGAGGAACGTCTTGTAAAAATAAAACCTCTAATTGATGAAAGCAGCCATCCCGTTGCAACGGGCAAAAAAAGTGTAGGATGGTATCGTACCGGTCTCCCACTCATCAGGAAGAATAGCATAGCTACCAACGTCATTGCTATTCGCAGTAAGGGAACGGCAAGCACCCCATTGTACAGAATGCAAGCAGCTAAACTGCGACTGGGAGAGGAAGGTGTAGAGTAGATATATATACCGCTTGAATTTGGTATACGCCACCCGCGAGGACTAACTCTTAAATGTCAATTTACGGCATCTTTTATGAGCTACGCTCGGTTAGCTTTGTCGAATCCGCATCTAAAATTATCCAGCTCTCTAATAACTGTAACTACCTTTTATTATTTTTAAAATTAGAACTATTTACATTGATGATGGATTAGGTGCGAGAGGAGGCTAAATTCAATTTTTTTCTAAAATAAAGATGTTGCTTGTTTATTTCTATTGCACAACTAGAGGCATTTATTACTCACTGCTATTCAATTATATATATTTGCTAATAAGGGATTATTAATAATTATTGTTTTAATTAGTTAGTTCTTTAATTTTATATAAACTGACTTCAGAGATATGCACTGATATATAGCTATATTTTACCTCCATGGTTATAAGAAAGGCTGTGAGCTAGTTCTCTAGATTTTATCAAAGATAATCTATATTAGAACCCTGCAAGCCGCTTTCCGATGTGTGGCAGGGGGTGCAAGCACCTTGACTATATTTTTCTGATCGATTGCCTTCGCGTATCGTTCGCCGCTAACAATATGGCTCGTTTATCTGAATACAAGCAAATGTTTTAACAATGTTACTCTGCCAAGGTATTAGTTTTTATTTGGAGATCTTAAGGCGTTGCTAAACTAGTTGACGATTTTTATTGTATATATGGTTACATTGACGTTACATTAGCGATATTACTTAGCGTTAGTTAGGCCTCAATTTGAGTATGCATGTAGTTTATGGTACCCCTCCGTAAAATGTCATATTTGGGATATAGAAAAAGTACAACGAAAGGCGATACGTGTTGTAAAGAATTGCTACGATAAAACAGCGAGTGTTACTCAGGTGTTACAGGACGCGGGATGGGAATCATTAGAAGATAGAAGAAAAATTCAAAGGATAAATTTATTAAATAAGTTCAGAGAAATTACGTTCTCAGATGATGTAACCGGCATAATGCGACCCCCATGTTATATGGTCCTTTCTGATACTGCCAGAAAGATTAGGGAAATAGATCAAATCGTTTCAAAAATTCATTTTTTCCGCGAACCATACGCGAAAGCAACCGTTGAGGAAAATAGAGTCAAGGTGCCAGCACCCCCTGCCACACGCCGGAAGGCGGTTTGCAGGGTTCTTGCATAGACATAGACTACTCGCGGGAGCTAGACTTAGGAGTTGATACGTATGAAATAGCCTTCCTCTCGAGAAAGTGGGAACTATGTTTGAATTTAAGTTATAATGTTTATTCGATTTAAGTATACATTATAGATTGTTATGGTAAATGAAACAGGCTTCGTAATCTTGCGAAGATTGTCGCCAAGGCAATCCCTTTAGTGACGATCAAGCGATGCAATCAGCCGTAGTCTGGAAGAGTATCGAATGCCGTCGTGTGTGTACTCTTACATAGAGCAAGAAATAGGTTGTGGTAGGTTGGGCAAATAGAGTCGAAGAATGGACTATTGAGATCGCCTAAAAACCAGTTACTTGTCGTCGGACAGGCAGCAGGTGGATGGCACTTGTCGGACTTTACGAGAAAGAACCGGCAAAGTGAGAAACAGTTTGCTCCTCAAACTTTATCGCCTGCGTAAAAGATTCGGGGAAAGCGGTACAATAGAATGTTGACATCCGTCCTTGATGTCAGGCGCATGCTTATACAAGGCAACTCATATTAGTTTCACAAGGTTTTCTCATTCAAATTTGGTCTTTTACTTTGCAAGGAGAGATTTAAAAACACATTTGAGAAACATCCAAACCTTTATTTATCTATTTTATAGATTTATAAAAAGTGATTCCATCAACTTGTGGCAGAAACATTGAAATTAAAACTGAAATAATCATACCTTTTACCGGAACTCATTCTTAGAAATGCGAGTTTAAGCTCGAAACTGGAAAAGGAGTCGAGAATTTTTATTAACTCTTTTTTGTTTAACTAGGTGATTTTTTAGTTACAGAAATTATAATGATAAACCGTAGTCTTGGATTAATTACGTAAGACTAATTTTTCTACTTCATTATTGTCATAAGAGTCCGCTTTTGATCGTGTCTGCAAATGTTACTTTTAATTAGGTCGGCCCGGAGTAAATCTCGACTCACTTCATATTGAAATGGTTTAAGCTTACAGAATCATGTTGCATTTATGTATTTATTGATGATTGTGTGAGAGAAGACACCTCATTTCTTACATTATGATATATTGTGTTTGAATAAAAAACAATAAGCTATTTCTCTAAGTACGAATTAGTGTTTTTCTGTGTGCTTCCATCAGATAAGGTCTCTTCACTCGGTGGTTAACTGGTATAATTTTTTATCCCTTTACATTCATGCGGCAGCGTTAGCTACCATAAACAATCTGCTTTTAACGCTGGATTTAATTGTAAGGTTTTGTAGCTTCTGAGGCGAGCCATTATATCTAATTCTGGGTCTGTGGCAGCGTATCTCGGTAGGAAATCTTCCGAGCCTTCCAATGATCGAGGAAAGAGCGCGTTTACAAAATCCATGGCAACGTGCGTCTTAAGCGGTTTCCTTGACGACCCGACTGTCGTACCTTCAGCAATTATAATAGGAAATGCCCGAGCAGCGGATATTTGCTCTGCTGAAAATTTACTGAGCGGCATTCATCGAAAGAGCCATCGGAGATTCATTGAGAAGAGAAGCTTCTCTAAATGAATATTTCGGACCGTATGATGGGGAAGTTCAGCTCAAAATTGGAAGAAAATGTGGCTTTCGTACATCTTTAAAAACGTTTAAATGCAATTGGTATCGTGGTTCCGTGTATATTTGTGCATGAGCCGAGGTTTTCGGCACAATTTTTATGCTAAAAAGCCCCCTCGGCTTATACTCGAGTCAGGGTTTCACGTACCTGTTCTTCGGTAGAAAAAGTCTGTCGGAATTCTGCCTTGTAAATTTCTCACTTAATCAATCAGCAATTCTTTATCAATTTTATCCTACTAACCCTCTAATGCCTTAATTACAGTAATTATTTTAGATCTATTTTTATTTATAAATTCACCAGGAGCTGCTGCATTTCCCACCCAAGGCTTATACTCGAGTCAATTACTTTTCCCAGTTTTTGTGATAAAATCAGGTGCCAAATTTAGCTCGGATTATACTCGAGTACATATGGTACTTTTTTCTCAATTGCTTTTTATTTGCATCTAAAAGGAACGTGTTATATGAGGTAAAATAATTTCTTTGGGTGTAACGAGCGGTATCTCTTATGTTTAGTCGAACTCTAATAAAATATGATCTTATGGAAGTTTACCTTCAAACAAGAATCTGAAAGCTTGGTTTAGAGGGGCTGCCATTGAGAGGCAGAAAAATTCAGTTCAACGAAATTACGTTTCTCCAAAGATAGTCATAGTAAGACATAACATAATCAATAAATAGCAACTAAATTTGAGCTTTTAAATAACAGCAGACTTTAATTAAAGTTAAAATACGAAAGTAATGACTTTGGTGTTCTTTTAAGCCTGTTAAGCTGCATTTCCTGACAAAACTTTTAGGGAATTTCACATGTTAATATGGTTATCATTCAAAGCTGGGTAAAAGAACATTTCTTTTTTGAATACCTATAAAAACTTTTTACAGAATGAATGTTATACCTCATTTCTAAAGTCTTATGTTTATACCTTTAGATTATAAATACCTTTTAGATTAACATTATTGTTTCATGTATGAATGATGTATTTTTATTCATCACATCAAACTATTTGTAAATCACAAGACAACAAAGCAAAAGTATAACCCAATGTTATGTAAGGACTGCTCTTTGTTATGTAGTTTATGTAATGGCTTTCTTATTTAATTATTGAATGTAAATTTTAGCTATAGATAGTCGGACAAGATTAAATTATGTCATCTTTTGGCTATCTCAAGCATTATACATACTGTTATATATTTATTTTATATGTATTTTTTGTGAATGGTATTTTTGTATATGGTGATTGATTGAAATAAATTGAAATTGAAACGTACAAAATACACGCTCGACCAATTCCTTCAGGAATTATGTTTTCATCAGGGGAAGTCGAGATTGAAAGCAATTTCACAATTTTTGCAAGTTACCATGGTTGCATATGAATTAACCATTTTATCTTAAGAAAATAACCACCGTGTCTCCCGTAAGGGACGTTAGAAAGTTCTGGCCTGATGGCTCAATTGAGAAGGGCAACCAACCAGCAATTGGGAGAACCTGGTTCGAGTACTGCTCCCGTCAGAATTTTACAATTCCCGTTCCTCCTTTGAGGCGCTTAGAGAAAGTAAGAGGATTATGTATACGGGGGATCCCATGGAAAGAGTAATAAATCTGGTTGATATTCGAAAGAAAGGAACGGAAAGATAAAGTAGACGGGCAGCAAAAATAATATCTGAGATTGTATGTGGGAATGACGTCATATCTTGTGTATTTTACCACCGAAAATAATGCTAATACGCTCTGAACATTGAGATATGGATTTCTATGTCATTTATCATTGATCGATATTTATATATAAAGTATAGAAAATTGGCGACTATTAGAGGAAATCAGCAAATTATTTAAAATCATTATGAAACAGTAAAGAAATCCCCTACATTATTTTCCTTATTAGTCGACTTATTCTTCTCTTCGGAAACTTTTTCACCCTACTTTGTATTAATTTTTCGTACATATTATGAATGAAGATAAATGAAAAATCATAGGAGACGATTGAATTCGGGAACTTTCTTATCTTTCTTTCTTCAAGGTAAAATGTATTGTCTAATAAAACGCGGCACTCATAGGACATAATAATTGAAAAATTGTACAGCTGCTTACTAAAGCAGCTTAAATGAGAGTGCGAAAATCTCTGCTTAACCACACCAAAAACAACCCTTGAACATTATTTCCTTTAATATTCGCTGCTCTTTCCTCAGTGCATTCAGACCCCTCAAGTAGAT
This sequence comes from Sympetrum striolatum, assembly GCA_947579665.1. Taxonomy (NCBI): domain Eukaryota; kingdom Metazoa; phylum Arthropoda; class Insecta; order Odonata; family Libellulidae; genus Sympetrum; species Sympetrum striolatum. Next base: position 11,399,182 of record OX388350.1, read on the forward strand.
CATATCTCCATGCGACGACTATACAATAGTGCCCTTCGTCGACACTTCCTCAAGACACTTCAACTTGACCTCAATCCAACATTGATCTGCAGAGGGGATGCTGGATTCGATGAGCTCACGTACGAAATCTTAGTGCAGCATCTTATCTCTGCCGGTGGAGTTGGATCCCAGTGGAGGACAGACACAGGAAGCCTCGATTTTGTCCTTTGGAAAAATCTAGGTCATGGAGATTTCGGGGGAAGCAGGTAGACAGGGAGGTATTCGGACGAGGCAATAGGCAGGAGTGGGAGGCATTGCGGGTGACTATGGCGGACACAAATCCCGTTTTTGAAAGTTCTTTCTATTATAACGAAAAATCGTTGAATTTTAAATTTTTAAATTGGATTTATCCGATCAGGGAATGGGTGAGTGTATTCGTTGTTGCTGTTGCCTCGGTGAAACACCTCCTGATAAGTTATTATTATTATTAGGGGTCTTTATTACAGGCGAGATTGAGACTAAAATGTCTCCTCTTCAATCTAACCCGTCGTTAAGTTGTTACATTATTAAAAGTATATTACATGTATCAATGAAACTTAGAGGGAAATAGAAGAAAATGTAAGAAAGGATTGCGGATGTAAAAAAAAACCTAAGAAAAAGCTTAGGAAAAAATATCTGCTGCAGGAAAACACCCACAAGGAAGGGGGCGTGAAAAACCTGCGCAAACCTACCGATAGCAAAAACTAAAAGACATTAAAGAAAACAATGTACACTCCTGGCCAAAATTAACGCAGCTCCTCCCTAGCGATTCTAACGGCCGGTGCTGCGTTAATTTTGGCCAGAACTGTACATACAACCTGGAAAATTACAAGAAATGTTTGAGACATATTATCAAGACAAATAATGAAAGTTGATAAAACATGAAATAAGTTCATCAGAGCTTTGGAGGACTTCACCGGTATAGGCAACAGCAGCTAGACATGGAGAAGAAAATAAATAAAACGAGGGTTTACAAACAACACGGTAACCTTTACTGATAAATATGCTACTTTTTTGTAAAACATTAGTTTTATTTTACAATTTTTCGTTTCGCGGAATTCCACAAAGTTACGGGCGCCCGCGTGAATCAAATTCTTTCTATTACAGCTTTTTCCGTTCAATGTTTTCCATTTTTCCTTACTTACATCTCTTTGATTGTGTCCTTGTATTTATTAGAAGGAATTTTTCGCGTTTTTATGGTTTTATGTTGGTGTGCAGGTTGCTCAAGATTGAAAAGGCGTGCGAAGATGTACTTTTGTAAGTCTTATAATGTGCTTATCTTAAGTAATGAAAAGGAAATGACTGATTGTATACCTCTACCTGTAATTTACTTAAGCTCTCCATCACCGCTTGCAGTTGTATACCTGATTCAGTAAATTATAGTCGTTGCATGATCTAACTTACATTCTGTAAAGATATAAATATCTTCAGTATGTAATAATCTTTAGATTCTAGCATTACCTCTTATCCATTATGCGTAGTTTGCGTTCAGTATGTTTTCTTGGAAGCTTCAAACATAGCAGAATCATCGAATCCCCCAGTAATCATGAATTACAGTTGGTAGGTGCTAATTATCACGTCATTAAGGTTAAGTGAGGTGGAGCTCATGTGGTATATAATTAACTTTAACTTGAAAAGGAAATTTCTCGTGAAAATGGAGAAGGAAATGACAACCTCGGGGTTGAATTCTCAGCGACGTTTTTGTCAATATTCTTCCAATTAGTCACAACCACAAATCGGGGGTTAGCATTGGATTCGCCCATTGTTTACTCAATGACAAGCAATTTGTGACAACGAAAAGCCCAGGATGGAATCTGTTATAATGACTGCGATTACTATTGCCTCTCAATGCAGCTCTAATCCGCCGCCAAAAAGGTGCCGAATTTCGAAAATGCCGAATTGCAAGAAGCAATTTCCAACGAAAGTCCAAGGAAAATAGACATATTCGTCTCCGGGATCACCCCAATTCTAATTCCAAAATTTATCGGTCTTCAGCAATGTGCAATGAAGGTACCTAAATTGATAGGTATCGAAACAGAGCGGTCTAGAAAAGTACAGCGGCGTGAGAGTGGACGCGTTTAACACGCGTCACCCACGGTGACGCCTGGCTTATACTTACAGCAAGATTTTAAAAATATTCTCGTTAAGGCAGAATCTAAAGGAATTGTAGATGGACTCTCTAAATACAATGAGTCGATTTCGGTGTTTCGTCATTTCATTGAGAAATTATATATTTATTATCGTCATCAAGGTGATCGGTTATAAACTCTTCAAATATAAATAGAAAATTGAAGAGATCTTATTTGTCGCATATTGACTGTGTTAATCCCCTCTTCATATTAAACAATCTTCTGTTAACAATTCTGCTTTTAATAATGTTTTCCAATGCTGTACTATACAACAATTTTTTGCGAGCAATTGAACTTTCTTTCGTTCGGATGGTTCAAAATTAAACACTATCAGTAAAATTCCTATGAACGTTTTCGTTTAGTTAAAAGAAGGATTGCGGCTCAAATATATTGACAAAATAAGAAAAAATCGATGCACGTTTAAATATAAATATTTAAATTGTGTTGACTTGCTATCGTAACCACAGATCGTTAAATTATTTCAATACAATGAGGAACGTCTTGTAAAAATAAAAATATAAAAACTCTTATTGATGAAAGCGGCCATCCCGCTGTGAGGGGCAAAATATTTGTAGGATGGTATCGTACCGGTCTCCCACTCATCAGGAAGAATAGCGTGGAAACCAACGTCATTGCTATTCACAGTAAGGGAACGGCAAGCACCCCATTGTACAGAATGCAAGCAGCTAAACTGCGACTAAGAGAAGAAGGTGTAGAGTAGGTATATATACGGCTTGAATTTGGGATACGCCGCCCGCGAGGACTAACTCTTAAATGTCAATTTACGGCATCTTTTATGAGCTACGCTCGGTTAACTCTGTCGAATCCGCATCTAAAATTTTCAAGCTCTCTAATAACTGTAACTACCTTTTAGTATGTTTTAATTAGAACTATTTACATTGATGTTGAAGGATTAGATGCGTGTTTTCTAAAATAAAGATTTTGCTTATTTATTTCTATTGTACAAATAGAGGCGTGTATTACTCACTACTATTCTATTAAATATTTTTGCTAATAAGGGATTATTAATTATTATTGTTTTAATTAGTTATGTCTTTAATTGAATATCCTTGAAAGAAAGGAGATTGGAAGCTAGGCTGCGATTGCTTAATAAATTCAGGGAAACTACATTTTCGGTAGATACAATCGATATCATGCTACCTCGGTCGATCCGATAATGACCGTAAGTTAAGAGAAATAGATTCTAGGACGAATCGTTTTAAAAATTCATTCTTTCCGCGAACGATACGTGACAATAACCGAATAAGGAAGTAGTTTAGATTCAACTGGTGTTTACACCCCCTGCCACACGCCGAAAGGCGGCTTGTAGGGTATTAATATAGATGTAGATGTATATAAACTGGCAACAGAGATGTGCACTAACAAATAGCTTTTAATCTATTGGTTATATGAAAGGCTGAGAGTTAGTTCTCTAGATTTTATCAAAGATATGTTTATGTAAGAACCCTGCAGGCTGCCTTTCGGCGTCTCAGGACATCTCTGAGGATTTTGCACCATAGGTTTCACTTTTACTTACAGATTTTTTTAATACTGTCGTTCATCTTAAATCTAAAGTTATTGTGGAAAGACTCTCCTAATATTCGAGAATGTCGAATTTCAGGTCGCAATTTCAAACGAAAGTCCAAGAAATGTAGACATATTCGTCCCCGGGGTCATCCCAATTCCTCTACGGTACCGACTAAGAACCCGATAGTAAATTATCCTCATGGTTAAGTGGAGTCTCACAAGGCTTTGTTCTTGGTTCGCTGTTGTTTTCTCTGTATATTAAAGATCTTCCAGGCAATATTAAAAATTGTAATTACACGTTGTATGCTGATGACCTGCAGAAATATTGCGATTGTCGTGTGGATGATCTTGTTGATGCTATTGAGAAAATTAATGCTGACATTCACAATATCTCTCAGTGGGCGAATAATAATAACTTTATGCGTAGTAGCGAGAAGACTTCCATTTAAGAATTCCAAGAATTTCCATTATAATTGGAAACTCTCGGCATATAAGTCATTCCTCTTCCTAGGAGAAAAAGAAGCGAAAAATAGCTACATTACCATTCCAGATCTCCCATCCCGTCAACAGAGAATAACTGAAGCGGACTGGTAGTTTTGTGGTTTGAATACCTTCCATGGAAGTGGTAGATCCGGGTTCGAGTTCCCGTCATTTCTCATTTCTTCTCGTACGCTCATATCTATTGTATTTCTTACAATAAGTTGCAATTTAAATCGGTAAAGTATTAAGGACATATATTGTTTTTAAAGATGAGTAGAGAAATAAATTTTCGTCAATCATCCCCAATTTTGCAGGTTTTTCACACCGCCCCTTCTTACGGGTGTTTTCCTGCTGCGGTATATTTTTTCTAAGCGAAACCTTACGTTTTTTAAACGCGCAATGTAGTTTTCTTCTGTGTATTTTTTCGGGCCATCTCTTTCATTTAAAATTTATATGACGAAGGGTTGGATGCAACAAGAGACGTAATAGTTATGGTTAAAGACTTAATAGTCTCAATCTCGCTCCAATAGAAGGCGCTTTGTAATTATAATTATTCGCAAGTTGCTTAATTAGCCTCTGTCACGACTGTGATGGTAAATTCATGAAAGAAGGCTGTATCATATCCTATTCGAAAGATTAGTCAAGTTTGCTTATTCTCTACGTGTGAGGAGAGATGTGAAGAAAGATAAAATTCAACTCTTATTGAGGCATGGTAGATTCCTGATAAAGCGTTGGGAGGGATGTTTATAGCGAGGAAAAAGGACAAACTTGAATTACTTGGAGCGGGCGATTTTTAAAACTATGCTCATGAATAACTAGGGGGTGATTAAGTTTGAACACCGGATTGCTTGAACAGCCAGTACTAACCAATCCTTGGTTTGCTGACTCTTGATGATGTCATTTTGTGTCTTAATGTAAAAGGGGGAAAATACCAATCCATCCTCATCAAATTTCACGATGACGGACGAAGCAGAAAAATTTGCAAGTTTTAATTATAATAATCTGATTATATATAATTCCGACGGGGAAATGGCTCAACGATGCCCGGGGCGGATTCGTGGTACGCCACATTAGGCGATTGTTGGGGGCCTTGTCCAATGGGAGGGCCTCAGTCCAATGAACGGTGCGATTACTCATATCCGATCCCTATGGGATTTGCTAATAAAACATAATGTTATTTTACTTTGAAACGTTTGAAGTAGAACATGGGTAGCTAGCAGAGTGAAAACACTTCGTACTTTTCCACAGAAAATTTATTTTGCGACCGGTTCCATAAGCGTGCTTACATCTTCAGGCCTGAAGTGGAAAAGTACGAAGTGTTTTTATTCTGCAAATGGCTTTCCACGAAGTCACGCCTTCTCATATCGATTATATGGGTAGCTAGTTTTATGAGCATATTATTACTTATAGATTAAGTAATCCAGCTACGTTTCTTTCTGACATATCTTCAAATTCCCTGGTTTGGAACTTACCACAAGCCAAAATATCTCTTTCTATTGCCTTCACTTATTCATGAATGTTTAATTTCAATGAAATGAAATATTAATTGACGTATTAAATATAAATTGAGTTTAATTAACTGCAAAATCAATTCTCCTTTCCTACTCTCTCTTTCCGAGTTCCTTCGAGAACAACTCGCCCATTGATACCTTCTCTCTGAGCAATCCTCGTCTATGAACTGTAAAACGATCACTTTTTTTCCGTATTCCTTCAATTTTCAACTCCCTTTCCTCCAACGTTCACTTTGATCCATTCCCTTAAATCCATCCTAAATATGGTTGCAAGAGATTGACTTTTCATAATTTTATTCATTATTTAAATTAACTTTATGTTGTTGATTTCTTGTTTTATTTTGTTCTCACTGATTGTTGGTTTTTCCTTGCTTCTTGTTATTTCGTCAACTGTAATTTGCCTCGTGCTGTTTGTTGATACTCATAAATAAATAAATCAAATAAATATTTAATTTATTATATTTTCTTGGTATAGGTGTAGCAATTCCATTTTGTAACAAACGTGTATTTTTCTATAATTGCGACACTTAAATAACTGGGAACCCCAATGATTGGGAGATCTGCCCCTTTACCCCTAGGGTTTCCAATAATGTCAACTCGCCCCTGGACAGCCATGTCCGTCAGCCATGCCATGCCATGTCCGTCAGCATTCATTCACTTGTCTTTGGATTACTTCTCAAAACGGAATGATCTGTCATCATATCCGTAGGATGGCTCATCATCAGGGGTGTGGCCTCCACGAGGCATTACCCGACATTTGCCACTGTAGGCCGTGTCGTGGGAAAGGAGGTCAGTGGAAGGGGGAGGCCTTCCTCCGGAATGCTGGGAATTCGTGAAGAGGGACGAGTGAAGGCCTATTCATCCCGTTCACGGCCATGAACTGCTTACGTTGCTCTAAGGCAGGAAGTGAATCCCGTCTGAGGGGAAGGTTTACTCTCTCCAAAAGGGATCCTCTCTCCGGAGGGATGTTTGCTTTCATGGTGATCGAGAACGCCTCAATAGGGAGACAAATTCAAAGATTCTGGCTCTCCTTTGCTAATGGTGGTGATTGATTACTGAAATTCCTAATGGAAGCCCAGGAATATCCTTCTGTGGTATAAACAGCAATCTGGCTGTATCTACACCCTTGATGTCATCGATGGTAAAAGCCTTCACCTCGTGGAAATTCATAACAAGCAAAGATGTTAATAAGGTTAAAGTTCTACAATTGTTTTACGGTACAACAGGTTGCAGAGCAGTGTCATTATCTGGTGGGAAAAGCAATGCGTTCAGAATATATACAGTAGGAAGTGTGATTTGTATTTTTGTCCGTCTGCGTTGTCTTTATTATTTGGCCTGATGATGGTGCAGTACGTCGAAACAGATCGCTTTCCAAAGAAATTGTGGAAATGTTAATAATAATTTCTTTTTTGCCTTCGCTTTGAAAAGGAGTTCGAAATTTTGATTGTAGAAAACGGGAAATGCAGTCGATTTCATAGTTTAAATTGATTTACGAGGGTCGTTCAATAAGTCCTTAGAAAAAGATGGAAAAACACTTTTTTTTGGGGTGAATTTTTTTTCATTTCTCAACATAATCTCCTTTCAGCTCTATACATTTTTCTAAACGTTTTTGAAAAATTTTTATGCCGTCCGAAAAATAGGATTTTGGAAGTTCTTCAAAATACTCATTCTTTGCTTAATGATCTCCTCGTTGGAAGTGAACCGTCGTCCGCTAACCCATTTTTTCAAATTCGGAAACAGTAAATAGTCACTTGGGGCTAAATGGTGAATAAGGTGGATTTTGTAACAATTCCATTTTTAATTCCATAATTTTGGCCATCGAAACAGCACAGGTGTGCAAACGCACATTGTCCTGATGCAAGAGGATTTTTTTCCTCTTCAAATGTGGACGCTTTTCTTTGATTTCATCGCTCGACCGGTTCAATAATGACGCACAATACGTCCCTGTTATCGTTTTTCCTTTTTCCAAGTAATCAATAAAGATGATGCCGTGTGCATTCCAAAAGACCGTGGCCATCACCTTGCCGGCCGATGCCACCGTTTTCGTCTTCTTCGGAGCCCGTTCACCCTTTAAAATCCACTGTTGTGACTGTATCTTTGTTTTTGGAGTGTAGTAATGAATCCAGGTTTCATCCTCAGTTATGATTCGACGAAGAAATTCGGCAGGATTGCGACGGAAGAGCGCCAAAATAACCTCAGAGTCGACCACACGATTGCGCTTATTCTACTCTGTGAGTAAACGCGTCACCCATCTTGCAGAAATTTTTTTCACAGACAGTTTTTCATGCAAAATTGAAGCGACTATATCTTGCGATATGCCTGTGGCCTCAACTATTTCGCGCATTTTAATCCATCGATCACTCAAAATCATATCGTGGATTTTGTCGATCGTTTTGGAAGTAGTCACTTCCTCTGGGCGTCCCGAACGATATTCATCTTTTGTGGATGAACGGCTACGTTTAAACTCATTCATCCAATTGTAAACAGTTGCAAACACAGGAGCAGATGTGCCATGAACTGCATCTAACTCAGCTTTGATTTCTTTCGGCGTTAAACCTTTCAAATACTAATGTTTAATCATAGCCCGAAATTCATTTTTCTCCATTGTTATAAACAAACAAAAGTTGTTCACATCAATCCTATTTTTGGACGGCATAAAAATTTTTAAAAAACGTTTAGAAAAATGTATAGAGCTGAAAGGAGATTAAGTTGAGAAATAAAAAATAATTACCCCAAAAAAAAGTGTTTTTCCATCTTTTTCTAAGGACTTATTGAACGACCCTCGTATTAAATATTTATCAGGTGAAAAAATGTCGGACAGAAGGCTAATTGTAAGCAGTAGAGGCTGTCTCCTCAAGATGCACACTAGAACTGTTGTCAATAGCCAGATTGACGAATTTACATCTTACTGACACAAATAGACAAGAAAAGAAATCTGCTACTGTGCCCTTGCTTTTCTCAATAGCTTTACATATGATATTGTCCATTCACCATCATGAAGGCACATATTCTGCCCATTTACAATGCATAGGCCCATGTATTTTAAATGGGAGAAGTTTGCGCGACGTTGCAAAATTTGCGTAAAATTATAGAGTTGGTCAGAATTGATTCAATTTGTTTTTCAGTATTTAGTATCAATGATACCATACATAACACGCGAAAGAAAGACGTGAGCCTCAAATATCAGGATCAATTGAAAGACTTAGTGATTATTTAGCATGATTTACTTTTTAAAAATTTATTTATCAGTAAGTATCAACAATTAGAACGAGACCAATTACAGTTGACGATATAACAAAAAGCAAGGATAAAACAACAATCAGTGAGAACAAAATAAAACAAAAAATCAACAACATAAAATTAATTTAAATAATGAATAAAATTATGAAAAGTCAATCTCTTGCAACCATATTTTGGATGGATTTAAGAGGAGAGAAGAAATGAACGTTGGAAGAAAGGGAGTTGATGGAAAAAGAGTGATCGTTTTACAGTCGATAGACGAGGAGTGCTCAGAGAGAAGGTATCAGATAGGCGAGTTGTTCTCGAAGGAACTCGGAAAGAGAGAGTACGAAAGGAGAATTGATTTTGCAGTTAATTATATTACACAGGAAGGAGATGTCGGAGGAAGTATGAGAGGCTTTGATAGTAGGAAGATTGAGGTGATTTAGAAGACGAGCTTTAGGCATGTTATCGCAACTTTACCTCAAGAATCGAGAGCTCTGTCCTTTGTTCTAACATGAAAGGCAAAACATTGCCGATTTGTTTCATTTCCTAATCTCGTGATTAACTCGTTCCGGGGACTTTTTGCATTTGCGTCTGCAGAAATGGAACCCCGTAATATTTCCTGTCGCTGGCGTGCGCGGGTAAATCAGCCGAACGGTAATAATTTGGAAGAATCGGAAAAGAGAGAGGAAATAGCTCAATTAGGGCATGCCTCCTCCATTAAGGAATCTCCAGCGTCTTGCGAGTCACGCTTCCGAAGGAATCGCAACAGGTGCGGAATTCACGGATGCGGGAGACTGGGAAGGAACACAAACAAACGGGTTTATCTCTCTCGGAATGGAAAACAGTCAGTGCTGAGGTGGAAAGGTCAAATGGTTCTTGAACTAATAGTAGGCGTTATCAAACCGTCAGATAATGGTGTGGTTACCTTTATCTTGCTTTTAATTACTCCAGTATCAAAATGATTGGTGTACTTTTCCGTCGGCGGTTAGAAAATTAAACGTCTCGTAGCTGATGAAAACACGGGAACAATTATTGTTTCCTTGAGGAAGCGAATGTTGCTGGCTCACTGTTTTATTAATAATTGGTCGCTTGACAGCTATTCAACAGATGCTTGGACAATAAATCATACCATAACGGAGTGTGTTTAAGATAAATCATCGTCTTGTTATCATCTCCGCAAATCAGACTTCACTTTTTTTGGATATTTGATCTGAAAATAGCTTTCTGACGATTGAAAGTAGAGAAAATTTTGTAAAAGCGACTGTTTCATTTCTATTAAAGATAATTTAAAACCGGTAATGTTACTTCTGAAGAATATTATGGAAACAGTTTGATAATTTTTAACTGAGAATCGGAAAAATTATCAATAACACTGAATTCATCAAATAATAAGTATTATGTTTTGAATTAATACATTTATTGATTTGGTTACTAACCATTACGTCATATTGTTGCTCAAGGTTTGCTTTGGCAGTAAAGTATGTCGTAAGTTGATGTTTCAGATTATAAAATTCGTCACCGATGAATTCATGATTATGCTAAATCCGTTATCATTTAAAGTATTGTTTATTAAAAAGGGCGAAATTGCAAATTAAACACGGTAATCAATAGAAGGATGCATTGAACAAATGCAAAATATCAAAAAAATATTTAAAACCTCTTCCTTGGTGCCCTTAAGTTTACATTCGCGTCTTTCGGCATAACCTTAAAAATAATTTGAATAGTTGAAACATTAGTATTTACTAACTACCATAATAACGCTTTTAAAAGTTAGCACTTTGCTCAATCTGATTTTAGTTAGTTTTTGCTCATTTTTTCAATTTCACATCATAGCTATGTTTGAAATTTAATTGGCAAGATTCTTGCCTTGTAAGGAAAATGATCTTTTTTACATTCAAAGTCAATAGAATATATTTTTTTTAAATCCACTACACTTTTCAATGCCAATAGAAGATCCTTTATTCAAACTGTTAATATCACTTCCTTGCCTTTTTAAACGAGATATTTGAGTTCATAAATGGATTTCCTGAATTTGCGAACCGGTACTTCTTCATATAAAAATACTGGGGATCGTATGAGATAGAAAATGTGCTAATTAACTAATTTGAATTCAGAGTTTTTCCCTTCCGCTCCCTTCTCCTTCCGTTGCCTTAGGTTCCACCGCCATATCCTGCCTTCCATACCATTTCTTTCTTTGCCTCTCCCCTTCTGTTTGCAGCCTCTGCATAAAGCCAGTATTTCCCCTTTTCTTACGCTTTACAATGACGAGCAGCCAATTAAACTAGTCTCGAGCACTCCTCTGCCTTTTCTAGATGGTCTATTGAGACACCTGCTGAAACTCTAAACCCATTCACATCATTATTATCTTTGTGTGATTATGTACGACCCATCGATTGCCATCTCTGAATGGCCGATCATATTTTTGGCATATCTAGTGGAAAGTTTTAATTGGACCGAAATTCTACACCTTTATCTAAAGCAATTCCGTCGTAATAAATTGAATGTGTGTAGAAACCCGGTAGGGGCCGTTTTCGGGGGTTTATAAACGAGCGATTGGTATAAATAACACATTCATAAGGTAACCTTTTGGCTTTTCCCTCGCCCGATGATATACGAGCGACCATCACGGCAAATTTCAAATTCCCACTTTAAGTATCTCGGAATTAGCATCTGATCACAACGATTTGCACTACATATACGTTATATTTTATTGCAGGCCCGTGGAAATTCAATGGAAGATAAATAGCTCACGATGAGCTCAAATTTTACTATGATTGAATAATGTAGTTTGATTTCTTTCCATGTTGATGATTTTTATTGTGTGAATTGTGAGACTGTCTTAATTTCGCCTTTTTTGCAGCCCCTGGAGACATTTAGAGATCAATATAGAAAAATGTATGAAAGGCTATTGTGCTGCGTTGTTTTAAGTAAAACTACAGCTTCATTTCACGTGTTTTCGCGGTCAATTTAATTTCAGCCGATCAGGGCATTTCCATAGCTTACGCGTTGTAAATAAAGTTCTATTAATTACCATGGGTTATTTCCAGTCTTAATATTCTCTCTCAATGCTAAAAAAGTTTGCTTAATTCATTTTTGATTAGTCAATATTTTGGGTTTATATTATATGCCATATATTATGGCCAGTAACATATTTTCTTTTGTTTTCAAATCATTCCCTGTAATTTGATCAAACTAGCATATTGATATTTCATAGTAGTAGTATTGTAAAAGCTGCTTCGTCTGTTAAAGTTATTTTGCTTGCGGTCTCCCACCGGGAATCGAACCTGGGAACGATTTCATCGAAGCCAAAAGCGCTGCCCGCTTGGCCAACTGGGAGCTCGTGATATTTTAAGTTTATGCTAAGTCAGAAAATTATTTAGATACATAAGCGACAGTTCTCGGACAACACTGTTTCATACAATAACATCTTGAAACATTTTGCTAAAAACTATGATTCTATGCCACTCAAGAAATGGTCCTTGAATTGAACATATCTTTTATTTCTAGAAATCCGTTGAAAATAGCCTTCCTTAAAGATAAGCGCGAGGCCGTGTTTAAGAAAAATGAAATTTATGATATCGAGGAACGAATCGATGGTATGGTGGGGGCTCTACCTGGTGTATTTATCCCTTAATAACATCTTTTATATCCGCACCTGATTTATATCTGTACTTCCTATCCTTCTGCGATCTGTACCCGCGCAGTTGCGAATTGCCCGACCAGTGCGAATAGACTGTGCGAACCAACACGCAAGGAAGCGTACTTTCAGGGTAAATATCATCCGATAATTCTTGTTTTGCACGATCAAACCTATTTAGACCTAACACCGGGCATGACTTTTAGAAATCCGAGCACAATTTCCACCCACTTCTCAGTTTATTTCAGCATACAGTAATAGAGACCGTCTTCCCACCTCTGTGGGCGTCAAGACAGCCTACCAAAGCCAAGGTTGCGGGTTCGATTATCGATGGAATGAAATCGGAATTTCTGCGGTTTGGAAATAAATGTCTAACTTCACACTTCTCAGATTCCTCGTTTCCCTTATGTTATTTGTTGAGGTATAAAGTAATATAAAATAAGTGAAAGTGTACATGGCAAAGAAATGAAATTATACAGCTGCAAAAACAATATCCATTGTATTTGAGGATATTAAATAATGTACATTTTCTGCAAGATCGTTCTTACACAATCAGAGGTGTCCTTCAGGCTCGAATGCAGAATTTTATGTATATCTTCGATAGAATTTTTGAAACAAATCTCCCTACCAATCTTTCCTTAACCCTCCGTCAGTCGCACTGTTGTATTCTGTACAACACAGACGGTTTTTCGGGTCCCATTTCTACCTGGGTGGTCCCTTCAACCTCATGCCAGTGTCTATTCTTTTATCACACTTACCATTAACTTGCAAAGTCGTCAAATGCTTCTTTTTTGTCTTAAACCGACTGCGAAAGCGAGTAAATCTGTGAAGTGACGACTGTTGTAACACAACGCGCGACCGCTTGGGTAAGTTTTTCGTTGGTGAACTCTATTTTTGTTTATTATAACGTTTACATGGAGTTTTTCCCTTATTTCGTTTTAAACTTTATGAGACGCATTTCAATTTCGGAACTAGTAGACATCTAGCTCTTTAGGTACCTACTCTATGAACGTATGTAAATAAATAAAGGTGAATAATAATATTTTTTACTAAAAGGTGTTTACTTTTTAAATTATTCCTCTTAAATTATATTACTACCTAAAGTTTAGTACTCAGAAATAATAATTAGTTCAATTAATTTTACAATTTTGGCCGAAAATCGATCAGTTGTATGGAATGCAACGCGCGACTGCTCGTGTTATGAAAATAGGCGCGACTGATGAAAGGTTAACTTTTAAACGAAGTAATGTAGGTGTAAATAAAATTAACGTCTCTGAAATACGTTGAAATCTGCTTCCACTACCTCGGATCCTGAAGAGAGTACTCTACAGCAGATTTCTGCGTTGAAAATGTTCCCACTTCATAATTAGCCTCAATTTAAAATAGCTAAGAATTGTTTCAAGCACATTTCCTATGCTATGCGTGAAGCATTCTAACATAAGAAAATTGAACTGAATGCTTCATCCCTGTTTAGAGACGTATCGGAGAAATATTAAAATTTCATAATCACGTAAATCCTAGCAGTAGATAGGTGACAGTGATTAAATGGTGATGCGATATTTAGTGACAGCAAAAATGAAAGAAATATCTGATTTGAAAGTCAAGTGAAATCAAAGAGTTGTGTCGAAAATTTAAGATTGAATAGAAATGATTATTCGTTAGATGCGTATTCGTTCTTGAGAATTCCCGATTTAGTGGTGACTTCTAAAATAATAGAGTTCGATGGAAAATATTTATTTATCCTATATTCCTCGGAAAATCTCCTTGCATCATAAACTAAGCAGCGATTTAATTACGAAATCCCATCGTCTCTTTTCTACCCTACTTACCTGCATGTCGCTTTTCTTTAATCGACGTGTTGATTTTAAATATCTTGTTTTGTCACAATATTACAATAGGAGAGTGAATATGAGTCATGTATTTTCTCAATCAAATCGGTACGCTAGACTTATAAATAGAAAATAGAACTTCACTACTTGAAAATATGGGAGTAAACACTTCGTAACTGGTTTCTACAACTCGTTTTTTATTGTGCACGAGAAGAGGATCGAAAGATAAAGAATGCGACGATATTTTGGATAGTAGAATTTGAATCTAGTAACACGACCGGTTCTGAACGCAATCCTTAGAGTTTCCGTATTTCCATTTCATTAATAATAATAATATTTATTACGGGTTTTACCACATTTACAGTTTAAGAATCATAAAAAATGGCATAAAAGTAAAAATTGCGAAATTGAAATTACAATAAATGTGGCACAATTTTACTTCTTATTATATACGTATGCAACTACTAGAGATATAATTGATACATACATGAAAATTCCAATAAAATATGTATGTAAACATTGAAAACAAAAAGCAAAAAACAGATAAATATAAAGAAGTAAGATTAGTTGTAAAACAAGTAATTTTACATATGTTAATATAAAATAAAATACTATAAAAAGATAAATTGAAACAGATCTAAATTAATAGATAATAAGCATAAGTGAACATACGAAATTAGCAAAATAATAAAAACAGTAAAAAATGTATGCAGTTAGTAAAGAAATATCTCAATATTATGGTAAATTTATAGATAAAAATATGACAAAATAAAGAAAGTCTGATAAAACTTCAAATTTTAAGCATTTGCTCCATTTGGGTGAATCGTGAGGCGTGAATTCGCGTCTGGATACAGAAATAGGAAGGCGGCCACGCCCGAGCAGAAAAAGGATTTTTTTAAAATCTCGACTCCCGACTATTTCTCATTAGCATAGAAAATGAATCTCGCACGCGCACCTCACCTGCATTTGTTTCTTTTCGTGCGCGTCTCCCTTAATTCCATCCGGAAACCCTTTTCTTCCCTGTCGCTTCCTTTTTCAATCTCTCAACGCCGTCCTCTTTCCCATTTCCTCAGTCAACACCCTTTCCTCTTCGGCCATGTTTAGTACTTTCCCTTTCTATCCATCGATCCGACCCTATCCACACCACACCCAAATGAAATGGAAAGTACGCCTCGGGAGTCGAAATATGACAGCGCCACGGGGAAATTTCCCCGAGAAGGTAAATTTTAACAGTTTTGAGCGATTTATACTTCCACACTTTACGAAAGGTATTATTTTTATATAAGGTGGATAAATCTCTTGACGTAATATTGTTAATTTCGTCTTAAATATATTTGTTCAAATACTCGTAACTCAAATGTTTAAATAAGCTATTTCATTGATAGTCATTGTTGCTGTTGACGTGGTTGTCATGTGCTTGTTTAGTTAGCAACAATATTGAGATTTTCACCGTTATATCGAAAGAAATAGGAATAAAATAAATACGGAGTGGTATAAAATATTGAATTTAACTACTTGACGCATCATCCCTAATGAATCTAAATGTAATTAACGCCTCGGAAGATTAAATACATTTTCTCCTCTTGAACCCTATTTTCAAAACACTATTTTCTATTCACTGACTAAGGGTGAGCTATAATCATATAGTATTACCTAGGTCTAAGAATACTCAAAGATTTACAATGTTGAAGAATATAAAGCATAAGAATACTTCAACCAAACGAATATTGTAAATGTTATTAATTAAAAGAAATTAAAGTATTCTCTTTCAGCGTCTCAGGTTGAGATATATTTAGTAGACTATCAGTTAACGGTCAGATTGTGGCATTTCTTAATCGTTTAAGATCCCAAATGATGTTAACAAGCAAAGTTTAATTAATTATCTTCTAGAAATGGCAAGCAATTTAAGTTATGCCACTTTTCTTCGCTATTATTACTCTGTATTTTTTGCAAGCAATCTCTTTCTTTTAAATTTTTACATAAAGAAGGGTTAGATATGAATAAGAGACCTATTGTTATCAATCTCGTCTAAATAAAAGACGCTTTATTATTAATATTCTTTTTGTCACAATAATAACCGATTTTACGCGCATGATATAGAATTATTTATGCCGGTATATTGTTTATGAATAGGAACAGGGACGGATTTGCCATTAGACGTACTAGTCGTAAGTGGAAGGCCAAGGGGTCCATAAAGGAGGTTTTGCAGGTTTTTTTTAGATGACGAATCTCTTGATGGGGCCTCAAAGGGGTCCCTAGGGCCTATCTTTTCTGAAATTCGCCTCATCATAATACAACTAATTGTAATAACTAACTAATTAACTGAACTTAGATCAAGGATGTCTTAAAAGCAAGCTTCTGAGTGAGATGATAATGCAATCTGAATACAATAACGTTTGTCTACTCCAAGTTTATATTTGGCGGAATTGCCAAACTGCACTATCAATAAAGATATATAAAACCATGCCCTTTTCGGTTCGTGGTCCTGTTAGCGTGATGAGGAATGCAAATCTGCAACGCCTTCGAGTGGGGTGCGCGATGGATATCCAAGAATTATGTGGGCGCGAATTGTGGGAGTTACAAATGATCTCCAGATCCTCGACTCTGATTTATGAATAAAAGATGGAGAATTTCAATCGATATCCATATTTTCGAAGTAGATAATCATCGTCATCCGGGGATAAAGGCAGAATTTCGAACAAGAATACGTTTCTCTTTCGTCGTCGGAGATTTTTGATTCCTCGAGTGACTTGCACAGAGTTGAGTTTTTTTAAGTGGCTGTAGTTCATACGCTTCGCAAAATTGCCCGCGTATCAGTGGCCGCATGTTTTTCGAGATTCTTTGAAGTGTAAGAGGGCGGAAAAGTTTGGATGCCTCTTATATACAAGATTTCTGCTTCGAATCGTCATTCATCTCGAAAAGTTTCGTTCTAAACGAAATATATTAGGATAAAAAGGATAATGGTATATCTAATTTATTTTGAGGATTCTTCCCATAAAGAGCTGTTTGAAGTGTTTATTATACCACGTACATCATTCGGAAAGAAGTTCATTAATTATCACGAATTAATGGAGGGAACCTCCGAATTTTACGTATAGGACGAAATATTTAAGCACTATTAACCTCTAAATTTCCTGAGATAACTTCAAAAAAAGTAAGGATGCAGCAGATATATTTT
Source organism: Sympetrum striolatum (assembly GCA_947579665.1). NCBI lineage: Eukaryota > Metazoa > Arthropoda > Insecta > Odonata > Libellulidae > Sympetrum > Sympetrum striolatum. The sequence continues at coordinate 11,416,716 of OX388350.1, forward strand.
TCGCAACGGTTCATTTGCGATGAATACCATCTCTATGGAACGAGAAAAGAAAAACTTATCGTAGAAAGACCCTCATTTGAATGGATTCAGAAGTAATTTATCTAAATTAAACGTCTTACTCATTAGATGACGCTAAATTATCGCTTTACATTATTGGACTAGGATATTTGTTTTTAATTTAAGCACGATTAATAACTTTATTCTTGTTTATTGTAGAAATCGCTGAGTTATAGAAGATATTCGTGTATCAAGGTCATGGTGTCATAAGGTGAAAGTGATACATTCTTGGGATAAGGGCCAAACCCTGAGCTCTGTAACCTCCTTTACGCCAGTGAAACCGTTCGCGCATTCGACATTGAGATGATTTAGGCATACCGTAGATTTCTCAACCTTTCTGTCCCATTTTGTTAAGTTGCGAGGAATAATGATTGACGATTATTGTTGCAGTGATTTTTGTTTTACCGCAAATCTTCATCGCCTACTGACCCTCATAACACCAACCTTCTCACAGAATCGTGAGATGAAGATGTTACATCGGTCTCTAATGACCAAGCTGGGACTCGAACCAGGTACCACAGAAGGTGGGAATCTACTCTGCCAACGACGCCATTCCACGATTTATTTGGAGATTGGGGGAGTAGCGTTGGGTCTCTCTCTCCCGGGAGTTGAATCATCCTTCGGGGAGTCCCAGGGTGTCCTCGGAGGCTGCAATGGCGCCGCCACCCCCGGTGTGGAGAATCGGCAACGTCGCAACTCACCCCTCGGGGGACGACGCTTTCTACCCCCGGTTCCAACCCCCGGCCGCCACAATGGCAGGACTAAAGATGGCCGCCCCCGGAGAGGGTGGGCGACCGACCAATCGGAGGACACCGGGGGTTGAAGAGGCTCAGAAGGGGGTGCAGGCGGAAGGGGTGATTTCTGGAGAGCAGCGCCGCCCGCGGCGATCCGGGGAATCTCTGCCCCTGCGAGGTCGCCGACCCGCCATTGCACCGATGCCTTCGCCCAATCGATAGCTTACGGTTTCTTTCTCCAGCGAGGGACGGTGGGCGAACTGAGGCGCGCGATTCAACCAGGACATACGATATCGCTCGGGGTTGCAGTTAGTACAATTTACAGTGAGGTGATCGTCATATATCCTATTGACCTAAAATTCACTATCGTCAGAATGTGGTCCAGTGGATTTTAATAATTGGTGGCCTAAAAAGCCTCAAAGCTTTCGGTGAAAGTGATGGTCTTCTGTGGTAGCACAATGGTATACTTTTTCGGTGAATTTTTCTATTGCAAACAACTTGTCATTCGAAGGAAATGTATCATACTTTCACCAGAAGAGTTTCAAGGACGCATCCAAGAGACATCCTTTTGAATGATGGTGAATTTGATAGAAGCAAACCGAAGATAGCGAACATGTTTAATACAAAGTTTGGTTTCCCGTATTATTTAAAAACAGGAACATGGTTGGCGGTTATACGTCAATGTTCAATATTTATTTCCAAATGGAAGCTGTTAATCCCATTAGATATCGAATGTTTTTATCTTTGATTTTTTAATCGGTGATTTGAACTACTTGAGCCAGATTGGTTGTGATCCGTTCTCACCTAAATTTCTGTAAACTTTTGAGATAAGCACGAAGTGAGATTTTTGCTCATTCCACGGTCATATCCTTGATTCATGCCTTAAAGCTGTTCCTTATATTTTTTCTAACCAAGAGAAACCGACACCGTTTCAATTTAAATATCTCTTCAATTGAATATATGTGCAACTTTAACTTTGAACGTCGTATTTATAAATTAAGATAATGAAAACGAGTAAATATTTATCAGCGATTAACATTATAAGCGATAAAAGATCAGTATGTTCTCAAGCTTTGCTGCATCAGGCCTTTTGTTTTTTTTTTCTCCTGAGGTTGATTTTATTGGTCTGGACGTTATTTCATTATCTTAGTAACCGTTCGCATACGTTGAGCTTAAAAAACCGTAGTTTGTGAATTCGTATAAATAGTGAGGTTATTGTGATTGTTATAAATTTCCCCTCTTATTCCACTGAAAATTTATTTTATTTAGTTTGTACCAGCGAATTATGTCGCTCTCTTATGATTTGAAAAAGAAAACATTGGCTAATGATAATTTACTTCTTCGTTTCTGATTTAATTTACATTTTCGCCAAGTATAATAAGGAGAAAGAATTAAACGAAATATGAAAATTATGGGGCTAATTTATTGTGTAATACGAGTTGATACCCAAAATTCCAATATACTTGAAAGTCGCTATTACCTTTTTAAGAAATAGGAACTTTCTACCACTTCTGAGAGATTCCAAAATATTTTCGATTGTTAATGATGTCTGTATTATGTAATGATTTTTATTGGATTAATTTAGTATAATTTGATGTAATAGTTTAGTCGGTAGGAGCGAAGAAGAAGTTAGCGAGCGATGTTACTTAGCGTAAGTTAGACCTCACCTTGAGTATGCATGTAGTGTATGGGACCCCGCCGAGAAATGTCATATTCGGGATTTAGAAAAAGTACAACGAAAGGCGATACGATTTGTAAAGAATTACTACGATAAAACAGCGAGTGTTACTCAGATGTTACAGGACGCGGGATGGGAATCATTAGAAGATAGAAGAAAAATTCAAAGGATAGATTTATTAAATAAGTTCAGAGAAATTACGTTCTCAGATGATGTAACCGGTATAATGCGACCCCCCTGTTATATGGGCCGTGCTGATACTGCCAGAAAGATTAGGGAAATAGATGTTAGAACGAATCGCTTCAAAAAATTCATTTTTTCCGCGAACTATACGCGAATGCAACCGTTTAGGAAAATAGAGTCAAGGTGCTTGCACCCCCTGCCACAAGCCGAAAGGCGGCTTGCAGGGTTCTTACATAGACATAGACATAATAATTTTTGCGTACGATTTCTGAGATCACGCTTTAAAGTTTGGAGCGTACCGCATAATTTTCTTTAGCAATGAAATATGATAACATGGAAATATCTTTTTGAATATGTCTCAAAATTATCATCATCTTAATAAAGAGGACCAAGTGTTAAATATTCGAATTCCTCGGATTTATAGAATAAGTTAATCTTCTAGATTTCAAGATGTTCGAGAACTGCAAAATACGGTACATTTTAAATTAATTACGAACTTGAGTGACCAGCAAAGAAATCAGAATTTCCTCTGCAGACCGCCAAGATAAAAGTTAGCTCGCCCCTGGAGCTAACTGGGTACGAAGGTCTTCCTCGAATTCCCCTGGAATCTCTTTTCCCATACCTTGATGTTTTTCTCTGAAGCATAAGGACAGATGCGATATTATCTCACGGAAGGGGTAGCTAATTTTTCATAGTTTATGCGTTATCCATTTCATTTTGAGATGCGCTTTACGAACTACTAAAATCTCCAGTATGATAATAATGCAGTAATAATAAGCTTACACTATACATATACTACAGTACACTGCGATAATAAACTAAAATAATACACTTCAATTGATTAAATAGTTATGAAGCAGCAGTTCACGTTGCGATGTGCATCTATGCGTTTATATAAACATTATTTTTCAAATGTAATTTTAATTTATTTTCGTATTCAGTGAGACTTTTCAGCGAATATGGAATGTATTGGTTATCCTTTCCTTACAGTTGTAATAGTTTATTCAGAAATGACTCTAGAACTTAATTTTAAAGATCAAATTTATATTTTTCACAGGCACAGAAAATGCATGTATAAATTTCATATGCAATTGTAAAATAAAGTAAATATAAGTGCAATAAGCAAAAAGAAAAAATGCTAAGCTTTTTAGAAACATTTCCGTTATTTTCTCAATTATTTAAATATTTGCAGTTCCCTTTTTTAATGATCTGTTATTTTCTATTCTGTGGCCCATCACAGGAAGATTATTAAATAGTTGCAAGCGTCAATTGACTTCGAGGAAAACGTACTCCCTAATTTAGTACTAACGTACGGTAGAGTACTGTACTGTACAATACTCATGTACTGGACTCTCTTGTGTCGTCAGGATGATGGTTACCATTAGCCGCCATAACATAGATAATTTTCCACCCTTTTATATTACATTTTATGAGCTTAATGTAGTAAATGTAGTGAAATTATTTGTTTTACTGATATCTACAGAAAATATCGGTATGACTGAACGACGCTTGGGCACATCCATCAACTGATGGTGCAATGCGCGTTATCAGAAATTCCATAACTTGGCCATTAACTGGCACCGATATAACAATAGTATTAGTGTACCCCTAAAATTAATATCTTAAAACTAACTAATAATAAATTTATTCCACCCTTTTTTACAATAATAAATCATACAAATACAATGTTTTGGTCTAATAGAGACCAAAAGAAACCAAAGAAGGGTGGAATACCCCAGAGGAAAAGAACCTGTGTTGGGGTTACCACAAGTTAAATTTGCATGCGGCCAAACAAAAAAATACAAAGAAATTTACAATAACATAGAAACCATAAAAGGAAATACAAGAAAGAACGTATTTACAAAATATTTTCTAAGTTTTCACTTAAAAAGAGCCATTTCCTTAAATTTCTTAGAAATACCAAAACCGAAATCGAATTAACCAAATTACCTGGGAGGAGAGAAAATAGTTTAGGTCCTAGATACAAATAAGCAGGTTTGAAGAATTCATAACTAGATCTAGATATTAATATAGACGTACCAGTTCTTAAATTTTTCTGTAAATATTTGTACTTAATTTTGTGTCCTCCCCTATTATAAAAAATTTTTAATGCCTTATAGACAAATAAATGTCTTAAGGGTAAAATAAACTAAACCAATTAAACATAATTACAAAGGATATGACTTGAAGATATTATTGTTTACAATTAAATCGGAATATGTAAAAGATTTAGTATGGCTTTAATTGAGATTAATACAGGCATAACGAGTCATAAAACCAGTTAGTCCCTTTCGGTCTTAGAATGACGTAATTTCAAATCTGGGAATCACTTGTCCCGGGAGTAATTTCTCTCACTTGCATATCCTCACCGAGACGATGATCATAGTAATTGCGCGTTGTCGCGATGGCAGATAGAGGCTGTTTGAGGAGCAGGTGCGCCATCTTATCGATCTTCCAATTAATGCCCACTTCCCCGCATTCTTCCAATACCGACTTCCTGAGGAGTGAAATACTAACCTCATATCACAGGTTCCCCGGGTTTCAGGTGGCGAATTGTCTTCCCCGAATGTGTTTTTCGCCAACCTCTCGCTCCGAGAGAGAGAGAGAGAGAGAGAGAGAGAGAGAGAGAGAGAGAGAGAGAGAGAGAGAGAGAGAGAGAGAGAGAGAGAGAGAGAGAGAGGCACTGTGCCCTAACATCCGTGAAATTCCTCGATCTTGGAGAACTCGGGAAGTAAATTCTTGGATGAACGGCGTCTTCGACGAAAGGGGTAATTCCCCGGTCATTGACTGCAAATGTTTTGGTTAGTGCTTTACTCACGCTGTATTCTGTACTTTACTTATGTTTATTTTTTTGCTTACGTATTTATCGGCCAATAAGACGCACTTTTTATGCTCCAAAATATGCTCTAAAATCAGTCTGCGTCTTATGCGCCGATGGTATACGGGTATAACCCCGTCCTATAATAAGCAAGCCGATTCGCTGGGATGAATGCATACCATTAAGTATTTTTTACCCTATCAGGCATTGAAAATAGTTCAGTCAATTACAAATTTCGATAATGAAACTTTTTTGATTAAGTAGTAAGGAATACAGTTATAATATTTCGATGACAGAACTTCCTTTAAAAGAAATTCCCAGGTAAATCGGAAATGCATACAATGTAGCAGGTTTAGTTTAATCTCGCATGTGGTGCTGCTGCAAAACTTATACACATTGTGCTAACGGAGATGTCATCCCTATACTAATACATTGTATCTCTCGCGATAAAGAGTTTACCGGCACTCAACCTTATGTAACAAAGTATGAGTTTTTTTGTAAATTCTTACCTGAAAAATCAAGGTGCATTTTATAGGCCGGGAAATTCTGTAATTTTATAATTCTATTTAGGGTTTAGCAGGGAGATGTGGTAGATTTCGTAAAACTCATGCACAGTTATTATTTTAAGAATAGCAATTTTTATGTTTTAAAAGAGAAGGAGTATAATTCCAGTTAAGAAAAATGTAACAACAATGAGAAAATTAAATTTCTTATTCTGAAAGTAACATCATTAAAATATATGCCGTCAAAGTCCAAATTTTCAACTGTCCAAGTATTGTTGCAGAGGAGTGGAAAAGTTGTCATCGATTTTTTAAGCATAGCAATTGAAATCGCTTGAATTTCACGCATCTGAAAGGGTCTCTTGAATGTGTGGTTTTAATAAGATCTTAAACAAAATTGCGGATGAAATTTTTTATTATTTGGAAAGGCTAAAATATTTTTCGTTTCACCCTAGGAACCCTTAAGAAATAACATTTAACATTTTCGATTTATTTTCAAACCCTATATATATTGGCGGGAAACTTTCGGGAATTGATCCCTTGTGGATGAAGCTGTTAGGGTATTTTGTAAGTAAGGATACGAACCTAGAATAACTTCTTCGGAGAAAAGGAAAAGAACGAAGTGGCCCTGCGAGTGGAAGATCCGGGTTCGAACCACGGTCCTATTAGACTTCTTTCGTGTCAGTTTCTCCTAGAGAGTCATCCCTAAAGACAAAGTTGCTATATAGATTGTGTGATAATGAAGGAAATTAGTCAATTGGAAATAAAATAAAGTCTAACGAAAATGTAGTTAATTGTATTGATTCATAAAATGTCTTTATCGACAATGAATATGACAGTTGACAAATGTATTTTATATAAAACTATTTGAGATGCATTTTGTTTTGAAAAAAATAGTGTACCCTAAAACGTAAATTAGATGTCATGTCATTTGGTAAGTGCCAACAAATAAAATGCTTATTGAGATTGAAATTAAATTAGTAATCCATATACCATCATACTATACACCAAAGTTAACTGGGTCTCACGTAACCTGTGCTTTCTTTATCTTCCATTGCCTCGGCAACTTGTCCCATCGTTTTTTATATATTTTATTTAGTTGGTCATCAATATCCACTTATGGACAGTCTACAGGAGAGGCATAAACAATAGACAATAACATACAGCCATTCCATAACCAGAAAAATCCGGTAGGCCAGGATTCGAACCCGGGACCTTGATGTTGGAGTATGGTATCATGCCAAGCGCTCCACATGGTCGTGTTGATATCATTCTTCAATAAATCTATAGTCTGTCAAAATATCTGTCGATTAAGTCGTATTTCTTGGAGTAGGACTTTGCAACTCTATTGGCAATATTCTCATGATTTGACCTTCTAACTTATAAAAATAATAAAAAACTCTTTATTTGGCCAGGTTAGGCCCATTAGGGCCTCTCTTACACCTAACCATTCTGGGTAACTAATATTAATTACAAACAAGGTGGAAAAAATACAAATATATATATATATATACAAAAAGAAAATGGAAAGAAGAGGTAAAAATAAAAGAATTGTGGTGTGGGGATAAACCCCTTGGCTGAAGGCTTTCGGAGAAAAACCCACTGTGCGGGAAAACGCTCACACAAGAAGGGGAGCGATAAAAACCCGCGAAAACAAAGATGGAATAAATACAAGCAGGTATATCACTAGTTGCATAATTGTTGTCCAATAATGTCGTGTAAATTTCTTGTTGGTTGACTACGGATGTCATTTACCTGAAAAGACAGAAGAAGAAGAGTAGACGGAAAATAAAGAGCGTACGGAAGTGCGATTTAAGTAATGGAGGCCTTGAAGATTAAGATTAATATACTACTATAATGTAGTATACTTCGATAAGTACATTCGATAATGTAGTATACTTCGATAAGTACATTCGATAATGTAGTATACTTCGATAAGTACATTCGATAATGTAGTATACTTCGATAAGGACATTCGATAATGTAGTATACTTCGATAAGTACATTCGATAATGTAGTATACTTCGATAAGTACATTCGATAATGTAGTATACTTCGATTCTCCTGTGGGAAATAAACTATAATATCCGTGCTGTATTAGAAGAACATATTTTATGTCAACGCGGTGTGATGTATTGTCCTTGTTCGTTAAAATCATAACTTCGAAAAAGATGCAGAAATTTAGGACCCTTGGACTAATGGAAAATACATTCCAGTTTCTTTATTCTGAGAATTGGCATCCTTAAGGCGATAAGCATCATCCGCCCGTGTCTGCCCCCAAGGTTCCCCCAGGCGATCCTCGCTTACTGTCCGCCCTGTATTTACGTCAAACTATAATCAGTTTCACGCGCATGATCTATCACCGGAAAAATCTTGATAAAACCTAAATACGAGTCCATAAAGAAGTCGGATGTGCTCGAGTTTTTTTTGCGCTGACCGTGAATGTTGCTGCAGTTGAGAGTGGGTTGATAGGGGAGGGAGGAATCCGAGGGGAAAATGAAGGCAGATGGTTCGCTTCGTGATTACATTCTCCAGATCACTGAAATTGCCGCTCGATTCTCTCCTCTCGGTGATACTTCGAAACATTTTGCGCGAGCCAGCTTGCAATTTCCTCGATTATAATAAACGTATGCTAATTAGGTCCCGAAGAACGCGAGCATTCGAGGCATTTCCGATTATATTAGCATCCGAACGAAATTTTATTCGATGTCGTGTTCATCGTGAACTGAACGATTCTTTGGCGAAGTAGCACGTGCTGATGGAGTGGAAACGCAAACCGCAGTATAGTTAGCGTTTGATAATTGTCAACAGCTTTCGAGGATTTCATAGTCTATTTCTGTATCAAATTAATCCGTCATTGTAAATGAAGAATATGGAAATAGTTTAACATTTCTATCCTATTATTTGATTTTCATTTACACTTATCAAATTACCGTATATAATAGAGCATAAGCCGACTCCAATATGAGCCGAGGCACCTAATTTTATCACATAAAACTGGGAAAACTAGTATTAGTGTTGTTAAAAGTGCTTCGACAGCTTAGATCATCTCACTCACATGGGCTCCCACCGAGGATCGAACCCGGAACCCCTTTCACCAAAGGCAAACGCGCTATCCTCATAACTAACCAGGGTCCCTCTGGGAAAACTAATTGACTCGAGTCTAAGGTGGTAAATGCAGCAGTAACTTGTAAATTTCAAAACGAAAATGGATTCCAATAAAATTACAGTCATTGAGGCATCAGTAGATTAGTAGGAAAAAATTGACAAAGAATTGTTATTTGAGCAAATGAGGAATTCACATTTCCGGAAACAGCACTTTTTCCACCAGAGAACAGATAACTCGGACTCTCATTCGAGTAAAAGCCGAGAGGGACATTTTCAATATAAAAATGTTAAGTTAGAGAAAAAAAAGAACACGGCTGTGTTATTACGTTAGAGTTCAAAAAAATTCTATATAACCCTTGTTTGAACGGCTATTTTGAGCTTTTTAACTTTAATGACATACAAAAAATGTTAATTAAAATGAAATAATTAGTACTATCCACAGAAAATTTACTGCATGGCCGGTTTCACAAGTTAACTTGCATCTTCAGTAAGTTAACTTGTGAAACCGGTAGTACAATAAATTTTCTGTGGATTTCATTTTAATAATGTCTTTCCACCAAGTGACGCCTTCAACCATCGATTTCATACAAAAAATGCGTTGAAAAACTCGACTTATACACGAGTATATACGCTAAGTAATTAAGTAGGAAACTTGATATTTTGCGTTCCTTTCGCAGAGTGAAGGTCTTTAGTTCTACTGCACGAAGGATTCCCAAAAGTCTCCTCCCGCAATTTCCCAATCCTTGGGCAAAATTTCCCTTCCCCTAATGAGCCCCTTACAAGATAAGCATCCACTGCTTTAATCTCCTCCAACTTTCTCTTAAGGTCTGCAATCGCAATTAGGCCATTGTACATTTGTGTTCCCGCAGCGCCACATTAAGACGGAGTTGCAATTACTGTACAAGTGGGCTCTTTAAATCAGTGGCTCTTTCTAAAATCTTTGCGCGAACATCGAATCTTGCTTTCTCCGAAGGCGCACAAGGGAAGATGAAGCAGTCCTCTCACCACGGTCATTTACTGGGACTTTCCCTTACAATTAGCCGGAAACTTTGCCGTTTCCAAGGGCTGATTGCCGATGAAATTCGAGGAAGGAAACGACCTTTGAAGCCAGTTTTAAGGGTGTACTTGAGGTCAGCCTACGTTGATACAAATAAATACCATCGGTCTGAATTCAGCAGAAACATTTTCTTCTATCTTTTTTGTAGCCGTTTTTCGTTTAAGTATTAATATTTCAATGGATATTCATTCATTGAGTAAGGGAAATACTTCACTCCTCATGATTGCCAGTATCCTTCGTTACCTCTCCAAAGTTTTTCTACACCTGCATTGTCGTGGTTTTTGATAGTTAATGATCGAGGGATTCCGGATCCAATCAACCTCCGGACAGGTAGATCAACTGTTGTAGATACATTCATGATCAGTCTTTTACAAATTATCGTCACTATTAATCTTTATTTAACTATCTGCATCAGCGATGGAATATTATGAAACCAAGTGCACATTTAATGGTATGTTGTTAATTCATTTTTTATCAGTCAACTGTTCAAGTCCAAAAGTTTCGGGATAAGTAATCTCCTAACTGTTTAAATTACGAGCAAAGTAAGAGTTAAATTACTCATTTACGAAGGAAGAAATGCTAAAGTTTATTCATTCCTGTGTCTCTTGCGTTTCATTTAAATGGCTGATTGACGAATGCACATAAATGTCACGTATTTCTTACGAATTACTTATATCCGAGGAATTAACAGATAACAGGAATTAACAGATCTGTATAAGAATGCTGCCTGAAAAGAAAAATTTCTCAATTATCCACTTAATCATGAACAACTAACCAAAATATTTTCTCTGGCATTTCAATGGTCCCCTCTCTGAACATGGGAACGAAAACATTTAGTTTTGTCTCCGAAGCAAGCATTAATGAATTAAATTCTTCGTCTCAATTAGGGAAACAAAACGATGTTCTGGAACCTCTCATTACAGTCGCCTTGAAGCCGTGAAGTGACTCGTAAAAGCAGCACTTTATTTTTCCGAGTCGATTTTCGTTGAGCTCCACAACGCATTGCATTTCGTTACAGATGGCAAAAACTCGATTCCATCGAGATAAATACCGTCGGAGACGAATTTAATTGAAAAACAGCTTTAATTGAGGAATGCGAGAAATTCTTCGCTACTTGCGCGGCATCATTTACTTAAGTTGACGCATGGATCGGGTCGTAATGTTGATAGTGTTTTGTTTATGGAGAGATGAATCGGAGAAGATTATTATGCAAATTACGGGAGCGAGACGGAAGTAAATGTGGAGAGGAATAACGGGACAGGCGAGGGCTGGCATTAGAATGGAACTTCCGGTGAGGGAAGAAAACAAGTGAAGGAGCAGATGCGATTGCGATGGAGCGAAGCGATAAGGAATCACAGGCGAGCAATTGAAGCATTTCAAATCTCGCGCAAGAAGTGCATTTGGAGAGGGCCTCCATTCTCGAAGTCACTTTGCTCGTCTATTTGCATTCGCCGAAAACTTCTCTCGACTCCCTCCGCCAATTTTCCCTGAGGGGGAATTCTCCTTCCAAGGACTCCCTTATCGCGTATCAAAACCGCTTCGACAGTCTGGAAGGAAATGTTGATGCGTATTACTCGATATCGAATGCTAATGCTATAACTTTGCTTCCTCGGAAAAATCGAGCGGATTTAAAAGTCACTCCCAGTATCTTTGGTTCACGAAGCACGTAATTTAGGATTTATGAGCGATGCACGGAAATTCACTTGTGACTATTGTTGGTCGTGAGTAATGATATTAAAAGTGAATGGATAAGATGTATAGTGCAAGAGATGTTTGGTTGTGAATCCGGAGAAGGGATAATGAGATTTCGATTTTGGAAACTTTTAATGTATAATTATCAGTTTTACGGAGACCGCAATAATATTGAATGTTCTTAAAATCGGCGATAATTAGACATTTTTGGAGGTAAGCAGAAGAATTTAAATTTTTAAATCTTCGTGAAGATGAGGAAATAAATCATAAAAAAATTTTTTAAAATTCAAACGTCCTCAACATTAAGTCGTCAACACACCTAGCCAAAATGTTTCATTCACTTAGGAGTTCTTTAACTGGTATTAACATATATTTTGTTAATAATTGATTGCACTAACATAGAGAAAACGCATAGAGAAAATAAACTACAATATTTAGAATAAAGTGTGAGAGGCGAGGGTTGTTTTAGTTGGAAATAAGTCATTTACGCTTGTGCATGTAACTATAATCGTAAGACCGCAACTAATATATTTATATAGTATACTATAGGGTATAGGGATTAATATTTGAATTTTAGCTGAAATTTGTGAGTTGTCTATGTCTATGTGTGTTCCCTGCAAGCCGCTTTTCGGCGTGTGGCAAGGGGTGCGAGCACCTTGTCTCTATTGTCCTAATCAATTGCTTTCGCTTATCGTTAGCGGAAAAAATTAATTCTTGTAACTCTTCGTTCCTGCATTTATTTCCCTGATCTTCCTCGCAGTGTCAGAACGGCCTATATAACAGGAAGGTCGCATTACATCTGTTACATCTTCTGATAATGTACTTTCTCGGATCTTACTTGGTAGATTTATCCTTTTTACAAATCTTCTATCTTCCAAAGATTCCCTTCCCGCATCCTGTATCATCTGAACAACACTCACTGCTTTATCGTAGCAATTCTTTACAAAACTTTTCGTTGTACATTTTCTAGTTACAGAATACATTTGTCGTGGGGTTCCACATACTACATGCCATGTTGACACGAAGATTAGGTTACTGTACTGTTTGCGCGGTAAACTCAAACTCGTATTATAGCTTATAGCTTAGCAAAAGGAAAGTACAGTAAACTCCCGTCCATCCGAAATGATCGGGACGGCGGCCAGTTCGGATAACGCAAATTTCGGATAAACCGAAGTCCCGAGTGAAACACCCCGAATTACGTCAATACCGCGAAATATGATCGTTTTACGATCATATTTCGCGGTATTGACCGCGGACGAACGAAGCCTGCAGGTTCTTGACTGAAAAATTTGTGTTGACCTGTTAAAAAGGCGCCAAAATATGATTGAAAACTCAAAGTTTTTAGATGTCGAATAACAAAGCTCGTTTATTTTGCGTTCTTAGAGAAAATATCCGCCATATTTGGCAGCGGGTTATATACAAAATAACAGGGGTTTTAATTTTATTACCTACTCTTTTAAATGAAAAAGTAAACTTAATTTACGTGGTTGATAGAATATGTACATATATGAAGAGGTGTCACGAGCAAATAAGTGATGGGTCGCGATGGTATTCGGTGGGTGGGGGTGGGGTAGGTGCATTCGGAAAAGTTTGTTCGGATAAAGCGGATTTCGGATAAACGCGATTCGGATAAACGGGAGTTTACTGTCGGTACTACTCGAAACACGAAGCAAAAACAATTCTCTTACGGGAAAATAAATGCAAGTTAGATTCAGTTACCACATAAAATTACGAGCATAAAAGGTTGAGACTTTATTGCGACGTGCGTCTTTTACGGGAATTGCGAGGGTCCACGCGCACTGGTATTATTCATGGAGACAGTGGGCTTTGCGTTGGCACGCTCCGACGCCAAGAGGTGTCTCGGACCAATTCATTCATCTCCACCCCTTGGCTTCTGCCGCACCTGCCTCTTAAAATATTGTTTGCCCTTTCCGGCGACCATCACTTTTAATTTTACAGGTGTGGCCTCCTCTCTGATTAGAATCTTTCTTCTCCAAATTCATAAACGTATTCCCTTTTAAAAGTTGCAGACAGAGGGGCACGTGCCCATAAATTTCCGATAAAAATGATTTCGACAATTTTAACAAGGGCGTTGACCCTGAATTCGGTTGGCGGGTGGCTCGTGCCGTTCCTTCTTTTTCTCCCATTTTTTTATTCGCACCGGCGTTTTTCTTTCGGAGGTTTTCATCGAAAGATGCGAGAGGGTGAGAGCCGAGGGAGCTTCATTTGATTACAGCGGTATTCCGCTTCGCAACAGCATAACAGGAGCCTATCTCTCTTAAATTGTATCAAAGCAGCTTCCTTTTGAAAGAAAGTGCTCAAAGAGAGTTCTGAATTGAGCTCTGTTCATGAGTGGCTGAATATTAAAATCCTATGTTTTTAGAGGAAAATGCATTTTTATAAATGAGAAGTAACTGAAATTCATTACCGGGATCATTTTGAAATTACGAAGCAAAATTCCACAAAAAATAATTAAACTTAAAATTAACAAAAACAAAAACTGGAACTTTGCTTAGTAATTTCAACATGATCCCGATTACTGAATTCTACCAATTCAAGGCTGCTTCAATTGAAGATATCCATTACATTAAAGCCCTGGCTATTTAGGTCTTAGGCTATTTTGGTCCCTTAGGTATTTGTACAACAGTATTCTTATAAATCGAGGAAGAGGGTTTATTGATGTCGGTATAGTACGGTTGTCAGATAGCAATATTAGAATGGGAATCACATTCATCCATTGCCTATAAACTAAATATCGAATGCACATAACTTGAGAAATGTTCATTGGCGCAAACGGAATGTGTAATTCGATCATGTGATTTGAGGTATAACCCCACACATTCTTGTCTTATTTGCATTAGATAAATTTATTGGATAGATAAGGCAAAGATTATTTTCTAATATATTGTCGTTTGTTTGAGTGTAGAAATTGAAGACCATTTGTAAGGGTAAAGGCGTTTGTTATTCATTCCACCAAGATGAAAAATCATGAATATGTGATATAGGAGAAGAAGCTTTGTGTCAATACGTTTACGCGCCAACGGGTCAGAGATTCAGGAAATGGAAAAAAACTTAAAGAAAGAGCCATGTGCTGACTTGCAGACTCTGATCTCGAGATACTTGATAACGAAACTTGGGCGATTAATAAGGACTAAATCTATTTTCAAATAAGAGTTATTTATTCTTTGATGCCGGAAAACGAAACAGGTAAAGCAATTTGGGGAAACCTTTGTATATAAGCGAAAGTTAATTTAAAAACTCGAGGATGTAAAAATTAAATGATAAAGAGAGCATGCATTACTGATCAAAATGTCACAGGAGTTACAAGCGCAAAATGGGAACATAAAAGCGTAAGGTTTTAAGGCTATTTATCGAGAATAACTATACACTGATAACAAGGATTTAAAGAAGGTAAGCAGAGTGAGGAAAAATCAAGATTTTCAGTCAAATGGTTGTTACTGCATTATATACATAGTATTGATTGAAATCAAGCGAAGAATTTCGCATAAATAAAAATGAAAGGTTTTTGGGCTAAATAAATGAGAAAAGGTTCATTGTGACATGTGCTATCATGTTATGGATAAGAGATACTGTGAACTTGTTCACCGAAAAGGGAATTGCGTGTTGGTTATGTTCTTATGATAACTGTTGGGCTAAAAGGTCGAGGTTGGATATTACCGCACGGATAAAGGAGTAAATAAAAGAGAAAAGGAAGAAGTATTTATAAAATAACTTTTGAGCATAAATACCTTATGCTTAATAACTTTCTGTACAAATAGATTTTTGAATACTAATTCAGTCCTTAACTCTCCGTCAGTCGCGCTGTTGTATTTTGTACAACACAGACGGTTTTTCGGGTCCCGTTTCTACCTGGGTGAACCTCATGCCCGGGTCTATTCTTTTATCGCACTTACCATTAACTTTTGAAGTCGTCAAATGCTTCTTTTTACTCTTAAACCTGCTCCAAAAGCGAGTACATCTGTAACGTGACGACTGTTGTATCACATACCACACGCGACCGCTTGGGTAAGTTTTTTGTTTTTGAACTCTATTTTTGCATATTATAACGTTAATATGGAGTTTTTCACTTATTTCGTCTTAAACTTTATTAGACGCATTTCAATTTCGGAACTAATAGACATCTAGCTCTTTAGGTACCTACTCTATGAACGCATGTAGATAAATTAAGGTGAATAATAATATTTTTTACTAAAAGTTGTTTACTTCTTAAGTTGCGCCTCTTAAGTTATATTATTTCCTTAAGTTTAGTACTCAGAAATAATAATTAGTTCAATTAATTTTACACTTTGGCCGAAAATCGATCTGTTGTATGGAATAAAACGCGCGACTGCTCGTGTTATGAAAATAGGCGCGACTGATGAAAGGTTTAACCGGTCGATCTGAAATAAATCTTTTCGAAATCTACAAGTTTTATCATAATGTGACTTCCCAGCTAGTCAGGTCTTCTCATATTATTTCATTTTTACAATTCTACAGCCCGGGGAGTAATGGGACATTAACAATTCATGACAATAAGGATTGTCCTTAATATAAACCTCTCATGGTCGTACGTGGTGCCGACTCAGTTTTCCGGCGTCAGTTCCTCGTACCGAAGCGTCGCGACGCCTACCACGCTGGCTGGAATTTACCCCGCTATTTCGATCGTATGATAGAGGAGGGTTTAAAATTTGATATTATTAAGTCGGTTTAACGATGTGTTATCTGAAGCGAGTGGAGGGTAGAAGAGGCAGCCATATGTTAGTGGTGGACTTCCTGTGAATTTTACTGTTCTTCTATAGAAATTGGTATCAGTAAAGGATGAAATTTCACAAAGCCGCGAATAGGTAATTAATTCATTGTCACTTTGTAATAGATATTGTCTGTATTCCTTCGGATAATAGATAGCAATTTTTAAGTTTATTTGACTTATTTTACTTGTTGAGGTTTTGAAGGAACTTGAAGGAGTTTTTTACGGTAGTAATTAATTCTAGAAGCACAAATGGCGCTGGAGTATTTGATATTCCGTCGTTAATTAATGATGACGACACCGACGTTGGAATTGAGGTGACCATTTTATTTTTAGTTTACGGTAATAAAGCGGTGCTTAGTTTCATACTTTATAACGCTTTATCAACACTTAACCGCAGAATTTCTTTATTGTAATACCTTCGTTATATTTTGAGATGCGTATGTTACCAATAAATATTATTGAGATTACAATCAAGATTCATGAATATTAGTACCTCGAATCCGGAATTTTTGGCCCAGCTCTCCATATATCTATAATGAAAGAACGTCTAGAAAACACAGGATATCTCATCGGCTTTCTTATCGTTCTTAGATTCCAGTTAATATTTTGGTAGATACGTATGTCGTAAAAAGATGTGTATTATTCTTAATTGCTAAGTATCTTCTCATAAATTTGTCTTAAGTTGAAATCTAAGCATCGTTAAAGGGTCTATTTCTTCTTATTTTAAAGTTTTTCAAAGGATTTTTCTCCCATCTTCTATCAATCACTTTCTGAGTCGTTTATGTTTACTAGAATCTAACTCATTGTTCCAAGAAAATCAGATTCGTGCTTCATATATTTCACAAAACATTATCTCATGCGACCGGCTTCAGCCATTATGGTACTCAGGTACGTTACATCCGGAAATTTTTATACGAAGTACTTTTCTGATTTATTTAAATGGCCATAATGTCAGACCAGAACGCCTGAAGCTTTAAGCTACTGCTGGTACTGAAAGTAATGCGGTCCATTTGAGCCTAATTCTAGTTTGATGTCACCGCCGTCCGAGTAATTTGTTCCGTGACCTATATTCGTGGCCGTACCCGTATGTATCTTACTTCGCCCTATTTTCCCAAAATTCTCTCCTCGCTAGCCTTTATTCAATTTTTATCTCAAATGCATTCCTTCTTCATGATAATTTAACCCATTTAATATTAATTGATGGATGAATCAAAATTTTGGGAAGATCTTTGATTCGTTTAACTCGATTTGGAAATGTCCGACTTTGCACCGCTTCTCGCGAGTTAGTGAAGCTTTCAGAAGATATAATTTATATTTTTATGGGGTTAGTTTCCTTGACTCATGAAATCGTGAAAAATAGATAAAAGTTGAATTCGATAAAAATTAATATTCTAGACTATTCAATAGTTTGAAGCTGATTCGTGGCGTTTCTGAGTTTGCCAAATCTTAGCCAGTCTTTTTTAAATAGGACGATAGCACTGAAAACCTATTTTAATCATTTCAACGGCTATAGCATTGAGCGCTGCACCAATTACCTTTGCCAATTCTATTTTCTTGCAACTGTTATTCGCCGTTGTATATTAGCATTCTTCCCTTGAATGTCCACTATGGTGATACTCTCAGGGGATTTCAATTGACAAAGGAAATACGTCTCAAAGAAAGTAATAATGAGAAGATATGAAGAATATCCTTTTAATCACTTTAATTTCAAAATATTTCCAAATTAACATATGTCATAATCTATATTATATAAAATGTGTATACTGTATATTATATTATATAAAAATTTGATGCGGCCTACACATGACTTTCTCCAGTAATATATAAATAACTCCAAAACAATGAGTGTTACAGACAAATGTTTCAAACAAAAGTTGTATTAATGTACATTATCTATAACTTTTGTAGGCAATTGTATATACCTACATTGCATTCCGACAGAGATATGTATGAAAAACTTCTATTTCTGGATAAACAGCAACTTCCGGTTAACCATTATTCAAGAATAACTCCTAAACAATCAGTGTAACGAAAACATTTTTCAAACAAGAGTTGTAGTAAATTACATTATCTATAACTTTTGTACATAATTATATATACTTGCATTGAATTTTGACAGAGATATTTAAGAAACAAAATTTTGTTCCGGATAAACCGCAACTTCCGGTTAAGCGATATTCATAAAGAACTAATAAACTTTTGGCATTGTTAGGAAAATACTAAATATGAATTTTGGAAATGATCGGATAATTACTTTTCAAGATAGAGCTCCCACAAACCTTTTACCACAGACAGACATGTTCGGGAAAATAGCGAAAACGAACTCTATGGGCCCGAAAACATCTATACCCGTTGAAATCTGGAGGTCGAATTTTTTTGCGGATACAATACTTTCTCTATACTACGTATAGGGAGAAAGTATAAGTATCGTAAAAATATGATTAGTATAGATATACACGCACATACGTATATAATAAAACGAGCATTGATTACCTCGTGCGTTAAGTAATCTGGTGGGGATATGAAGTAATATGCAAACAAGTCAGGTTGGCCGAGCGGTCTAAGGCGCCAGACTTAAGTTCTGGTTCCCACATGGGAGCGTGGGTTCGAACCCCACACCTGACATTACATTTTTTTAAACTGTACCCTGAAGGTTTATGTGGGGTTACCATCCCGATTTTGGGAATGTGCCGGACTATGTTAAATTATTAAGCAAGTTGGAATCCCCCCGGGTTTTGCCACCTGAGTAGATGGCCGAAGTATTACGTTATGGCATTGTGGTATTAATAAAGAATAATGGAACGTTTCTCTCATTGATTTAATGTATATCGGATTTATACTGACAAAAGCACATTTAAGAATTCAATTAGTTTATTTCTTTCAAAGATTAATACATAGTGAAATCTAGATGGTCAGGCGTTACTTTGTGAAAAGCCATTGAAGTAATGAAGAGAATAATAAGGTAAATAAAAAATCGTGTGGAAAATTTACCAAGTTTTCTCTTCATTACTTTATTAAATTAACACGCAGTGATGGCATCATCGTACAGCGAATAAAAAAACAGGAAATTTACAACCTATATCTACATCTACATCTACATTAATACCCTGCAAGCCGCCTTTCGGCGTGTGGCAAGGGGTGTAAACACCAGTTGAATCTATACTACTTCCTTATTCGGTTATTGTCACGTATTGTTCGCGGAAAGAATGAATCTCTAAAACGATTCGTCCTAGCATCTATTGTCAACTATATCATACATTGTATGTCTATATGTATGTATATATATATATTGTCAAATATATCAACAGTAACATAATTGAAGAAGAAATAAAAAATGGTAAAATATTTACAAAATAGGTTTAAATATAAAATTACTTACACGATAAACTATTTGCAGGTAAATGTATTCATGAATTCTTTTGAAAATGAGTTGATTGTCAGTCTGAAAGGGTCAATGGGTCGGGAGTTCAAAAGTTAGGAAGTCGATAGAGAAGGGAACGTTGTATTAGGGGTAATCTGAATCTTGTTTCATGGAAAAGAGGATTAAGTATAGTAGGAACCACTCTTAGGGAGGAACGCAACATTTAAATGGTTGGGCAATTTCAATGCCATGCTTCAAAGATCTGATTTCGTTAATGTTTCATTTAAGGATCCTAGGACCTTAGGGAAAGGTGTTTAATTTGTGGAAAAACTCTCATCAGAGAGGCTTTTAGCTACTTTATTTATTTATTTATTCAACGGGATGTACCCTTTTGTTACAAACAATGTCACAGCACCAATATCACATAGCAGAATTTAAAAGTATAAAATACAGTAAACAATAGGATTTTATAAGAATAAAATATCACAAATATGGAAATTAATATCACAAATTATTGGATTTTAAGCATAAATATCACTATCATCATTATAAGTAATAAAATTTATGTATAAGATGTTACAAGTAATAAACATAAACAGCATTTGTGAAGAGAATAATTATTAAAAGTTTTATGAAAAATAATAGAAACAGAATGCCAAATAAATTTTAACATATATGATATAAATTTTAAAAAATACATATGAATGATACAATAACATATTTTATGTATTATTTACAGTGAGTGATTTATAATGCTTTTTAAAATTATGTTTAGTATTCAATGGGGCTTAAATTTTTAATTGTATATAAGGAAATTATTTGTTATTGAAGAAACGCCAACCCCTGAGCAAGTTCCTAGAACAGCCTCTGATTTGTACGCATCGATATACTATGATATAAGGGGACATGTCAATGATAGTCTTCCATTAACGATTGGAAAATGTTTCACTAATGTCAGAAAGCTTCTCCTTGAATAAACAGTGACAATAAGAGCATTCATTTCCTTCCGTAGTTATTAGGCAATACATCTACAATTTTAATGAATCACCCTTGCATAAAATGGAAGAATATGAGAGAACAGTTTCAAAATACAGGCAAACTTTTCCCAAAATAAAATTTCATCTAAAAACGGTTGATATGGTAACGATTATGGTCATGCGTTTCATACGGATACTTCTTGCTCTTGCAAGTCATTCTATTTTTTTAGGGAATAAAGTTGAACTCTTCTAATTCACCAGTCAAAGGCATAAATATCTTGGTCTCCCTAAAAATTCGCGGGAATGGAATCATTTGAAGATTGAAAATTTATTGCAAATGCTCGTATAGCATTAAGGGAACAATTTTTATTTAAATCTCCGAGGTTGTTGATTCTATGAAAGAGAAGACTTATTTCTTGGAGTTAAGAATCAGATTGGATGACTGGACGAGAGAATTACTTGGGATGTTATGGTGCATTTATATATATTTTTAATGTTTTTGACGGATGTTCGTGAATAACAATTCATCCAAGTACTAACCCTCCGTGTTACACATTATTAATGCAATTCTCAAGAATTTTCAATTAAAGCAATTACCGGAAATGCTATCAAATCACAGCATTTCAATATATTTTTCCAATAAGAAGTGGTTTAAGGGTAAAAAAATGTTTTGGAGCAGTAGAGCTGTAAAAAGCCAGAGCCACAGTGAAAAAACAGGAAAAAATAAACAGGCTAATATTTTTCATAATAAATGTTATTGCTACATAGAATGCAAAAAAAATCGTAGGAATTTTTAGACAGGTGTTAGTAATGTGCACAACCCTAATTGGAGGGAGAGTGCAATAGAGTAGGTGAACAGTTCGCCAGACGTCAATTCATAATAAAAGAATTATTTATATTCAATTCTGGTCTTTTTACACAGAGAAAAAACGTCACAATGTAACTGAGTGGTGTTTTGGAGGTAAACTCTGATAGGTAGAAACCAAATAGATTATTAATGTAAATGCTAGAGTAAAAAGAGAAAAAGCAAGAAGGAATTATGAGCTTCTTGTCATCCTTCCTGTCAATAACCGTCAGAACTAGAGGGAAATGACTTTGTTTTGAAGTTGCATTTTGATTTGAAGGAGCAGAGTGTTCAGAACTAATCTTTTACTTCTAAATTTTTCTTTGTCAAAATTATTTTTTGTATAACTTAGTGTAATACTGAATAATTTATAAGACAAACTATTCTTAAGTTAAGTGTATCCACTGTTTTTACCATTATGTTTACTCTTCATGGAGTTATACTCACAATTAATATAAAATATGTAATGGGTTTAATCAACAGTGGGTTCTCTTTTTTCTGATATGTCTTTTGCTTATCAACTGGCAATTATATATTATGTCAAGGATGTCAAAATTCAATTACATTGGTAAAAATGTTGGAATTGCAAAGGCGAATACCATTTTAGGTTTTCTTAGAGAAGATCGTGTCTTAAAGGGATAGGCATTTTCTCTCAAATGTTCGCTGAGAGTTCTGAGGGATCGAGTTCATGCGGAGATATTTGAGGTAGACGTGCGACGAGAAGGAAATTGAAGTGGTAATATTTCCTTTCGGTTTTGGCTTTGAAGAGGAGAAGACGTCGAAAGTAATTTCACTGTGAGAGAACTCGCCTTTTGTATTGGCCCTGAAAATGTGCTTTGAATGTGCATGTGAATGCACTCGAGAGAGTGCTGTGAAATTCTGAGTAAGAAATTCCAACTAAAACCACCGTGAAGAAATTTAGATTTACAAATTAATGAGAAATAATTTTAATGCCCCTAATCCCTCTCATGCAGTTCCTTGAAGGCTCATAATTAAAATGAGTAAGCGATCTAGAGGGGGTGAAAACGACCCTTTGATGATTTAGCAGAATAGCAATATATGTATGGTATTATGAGAAGGTCAAACTAAAATCTGACAGAGAAGATTTTGTAAGATTACTGTGCATTTACTGGATGGTTAAAAAGAGAGGACATTTATCACGATCTAAGGAAGAGAACTTATACACTAATTTTATTTTTATTTTAAGATGAGTACATATCGAAGAAGCATATATAAAATCGCCACTCCCCTTCTTAGCAAGTTTCAAGATCCGGTGTGCAATTTTAGCAATTTATGAAAAATTCCACGTCTCTGAACTGAATCTTGTTTTCCTAGATTTAAGTGTATTTTGCAAAAGATTATTACTTTTACGATGGATAAAGAAAACCTCGCAGACAGAACTTACAGAAAACTTACTTTTTCTCAGAAGTCCTGAGAAAAGAATTCTACATTCTACTTTGATATCCTTCAAGGTGCATGTAGGCGTGTGGAAAGGGGTGGAAAGATCAGGCGTTTGAACTACGTTTTTGGTCTGTTATTATCTTATTAAATTTAATTTTTAGATTTTTAAAGCGTCTTCTCCTAGCATCTATTTTCTCTTGATGTATGCTTATTATCGGATCAGCAGAAGTAGAAGGGGGATGATACCGGTTGCATCTAACGAATTGACTTTTCGTGAATATTTCGCAAGAATTCGCAGCCTAGCTTCTAATCTGTCTTTCAAAGATTCCCAACCTTTTTGGTCTTTTTTTCCCCAGGCTATTAGAGATGCTAACAGGGAGGAATGAATAATGGTGGTGTATTACACCCCCTGCCATACGCCTCTGGCGGCTCGCAGGGTATACATCTAAAATCTAAAACCTGCGTCTGAGAGCATTTTTGCAACGCTTGCTTTTTTATCGTAGCATTTTTTTGCAAAACTTGTAGTCTTTCGCTGCACTATCTCGTTCCCGGGTGCACGTTTCATCCCCCAGATCCCATATACTTGCCGCACTATTCCAGATGTGGCCTCACCAAAGTGAAAGAAGTTCGCTCTCCCACATTTTCATCGCATTTACCAAGAATTCGCCTTACAAAGCCGAGCTTTATAATTGCTTTAGCGCAGATTTGTCGAACATGCGTGCTCCAATTTCATTTATTTGCAAGGGTAATCCCTAAATATTCAACTTAATCTACTACCTTTATACTTATTCCATTGATTTTTTATTCTGACTCAATTAACTCCTTGCGAAGAAGTTAACTACTAACATTTACTTTCTTTAAGATCTAATTTCCATTTTTCGCACTACCTTTGAATGAGAACTTATTCGTCTGGGATAGATATACGGTCTTCCTTGTTTGATATCACACTATGTATTACAAAGTCCTCCGCAAGTATCCTCACATTGCTAACCATCTCATCGTTCAAGTCATTGATGTAAATCAACACAAGATGAGCTACAATATTTATTGTTCTTTATTTCTAACTGCATTATGTTCTAAAGAAAATTCTGATATTCTATTTTAAGGCTTAACAAAATCAGTACTAGTATTGGTTCAGATCAGCCATCTTTAGGAGTAGGATTATTATTTAGGTAGTAGAATTTTGCGGAAAATATATTACATGGTTAGTAACTCTTTTTCATTCCTTGGGAGATTTTAGTAAAGACGGTGATCATAAAAAATTTCATTATCATAGAGTAGTTTTCGGTTTTAGTTGGGACTTGATTTTGTTTTAATCAACGCCCAGCTTAGAATGAATATATTTAATCATTTTCTATTATCGTTTCCTTTTAATTTTACGGCAACACATCGATTCCTCTTTATTACAAAGCATTTGCAGTTTCATCTAATACCAAACAATAGCAGATCAACGACAATTAGACGTAATCATGAGCGTATGCGGAAATTTTCATTGTATATTGACTAATCTTTTTAGATATTCATAAACACCATAAAAGAAACCGTGGTAAATGGATAGCTTGTTGTAGATATTAGTAAATACAATACTTTCCAATAAATATTCAATATTAATAATAGTATCAGGCCAGAACAACTTGAGTTTCGAAGTACAGGAATACTTTCATTTTCAATGTTTTTGTCCGCCATTCTCACTATCATGATGATGCAGTAAGTTGCTGCATTAAGTTTACGTGGTGATAATTGTCACCCCCTCTTATATCTGGCTCAGTTTGCAAATGGCCGAGAAATGCCATAAAGCTGTTCCTTGCGACAAACCGTTTCGGTGGCTCAGTCATGAAACGAACAGTCATTAAGTTAAGGTAATGTTCAGAACTCGTTCGACGTAAGCACGCGTGATTGCGAGCCACGCGACCAAAGCGGCTCGCCGAGTATTAAAGAAAGCGATAAAAGAGATGCCAATCGGTGTGCACACAGAACGAGTCTGGGATCTCATTATGCACCCTCCGTAAGTGGCGAGGCGTTGCATGCGACTTGGCAACGCCGCCAGGGACCCACCCTCGCGCAGGCATCATCCCCTATGTGCAGCGAAGGGGGGGCGCACGGACCAGTTGGTTGGATAGGTCAAGGGGCCCGGAAGGAGCCATCAACCCCACAAAGGAGAGGCTGCAATGGATGAGGGCATTCGAGGAGGCTGGGGGTTGTTTTCCAAATGCAGTTGTATGGAAGAGGGTCTTTGAAAGGGAGGGAAACTTTCTTTTTCCCAAACGATTTTCAACGGCTCGTTTCCCTTCTACGAGGTGAAAACCTCCGTCGGATTACCATTTGGGAAATTCTCCCACAAAGGTCGCCTTTCCCAGAATTGCTATCTCACATGTTTCCCACACATTGGAGGCGGGTCGGATTCCCAAAACATATTGCCAAATACTTCGGAGGACGTTGATTAGTGTTGGGAGGACTAATTGGAAATATCGGCTCTTTCTGAGGTATCGGAAAGGGAGAATTTTTAACCTCATTTCCGCTTCCAAGAAAAATTTTTGCTTATATTTGTTTAAAATATTACTCCCCGTCTATCAATAGACTCTTCTTTCGCATTCCTTCAATTTTCAACTCCCTTTCCTCCAATACTCTTTTCGATCCTTTCTTCTTATCTCCTAAATCTATCCAGAATATGATTCCGCGAGTTTGACGTGGAAAAATAAAATTTTCTAAATTTTTTTATGCTCATATTCATTTGTTACTTTATTATATGTTTAATTTGTTGATTTTTCACGTTTTTATTGATATTTTGTTCTTTATTATTATTGTTAATCATCAGCAGTAATTGGCTTCGTGCTGTATGTTTATGTTTCTTAATAAATAAATAAAATAAATAAATAAAACTTAATAGTTTATTTCTGTTTTAATGATATAAAAACTTAATGATTTCAGTTGCCAGTAGAACTAAAATGTCATAGTCCTAAATAAGGTTTCTAATTTGAATTTATTTAGCTTATTCTTGTGTAATAAATTATATCTTTTATACAGTTTCAGTTTCAATAATATTTCATTCGTCATGCTGTTCATACCACTTCCCATAAGGTGCGTTATTACTGTCTATTTTCCTGCTCCAAAAAAATCACATCTTTCATCTCCTTTTAAAGCACTGTTAATTCGCTTGATTAATGCGTGAAATATTTATTTAGCAGTTGTTATTAATGTTAAATAATATAAAGTTTAACGAACTCGAAAGCTTTTCTTTGAATTTAAAGATTTAAACATGAATAGATATTTAAGCAAATAAGTTGTCCTTGGTTAAGCATTTACCCAAGTTTTTATTAAAGAGGTCATCCTTCTCTATTTTATAGGCTTCTGTATAAATTAATATACAAAATTTTTATAATTAAATATGTTTCATTCACTCGGTATTTGTTTCTTAGCCCAACAATAACTAAAAATAATGAATTTTAATCCTAGCAGGAATCGAGAATTGCATTGGAAGTTTAGAGAAGTGTCGGTAATTGTATATAAATCGCTAAAAGTCTGGGATAGTCTCATTGCTAACATAGATAAAAGAAGGCCCTCTTGGTTGGATAGATTTTTAGATGTAGATATATGTATACCCTGCGAGCCGCCAGAGGCGTATGGCAGGGGGTGTAATACACCACCATTATTCATTCCTCCCTATTAGCATCTCTAATAGCCTTGGGAAAAAACGACCAAAAGTAATTATCCGTCCTTGCGATCACTTCCCTATAACGCTTCGTCGATGCCTCTCGGAGATCGCTCCTTACTGGCACAGACATTTCACTTACTTCGTCTATAAATTCTGAACGATTGAACTTTTAGAAAAGTTTCCGACGATATTCAGATCTTCTCATCTGTAGTGAATTCCAACCGAGCGAATCATTGCCGTAACGCTGCTATCAAACCTGAAATCCCCGCAAACGAATCGGGCTGCTCTACGCTGGACCATCTCTAAATCTGAAACTAAACCTACTTCGTGTGGGTCCCAAACAGTACAGCAGTATCCTAGACTCGGTCGAGTAAGAGAAATGTAAGCTGTTTCTTTGACTCTCGATGAGGATCCTCTCAACGTAGTTAATCTTTGCATTCTATTCGCTTTTCCTATCGCATCTCGAATGTGACTTTTAAAAGATAAGTTACTACTAATCGTGACTCCTAGGTATTTGTTGTTTACCTACCGAGTTTGATAAATATGGCGTTTTACGAAAATGGCAATGTTCGCAAATGGCGACCTCGTTTTGATACTGGGTGATAGTGCGATCTCGACAAAACTGAAATTAAAGTTATTAACGAGAGAATGGTTTAAAAATAATCCTCACACACACCCGCAATAATTATTGTGCCTTAATGCTTTTCAATTAACTTTCAAAATGTCATGTTGTCGCGAAAAATCTAATAGATGTCAAATAGAAAGGCTTTGCTATTAGTGTTTGTGTTTCTCCTCAAACTGTGTGCATATTGCTTGTTTTGTAAAGTCATCAATTGAAGCCGTTCCCTGTCTGGATCCGCCGATATTGGTTTGTGATTGAAATGAATTTACTGAAATAAAAAGCTGCTTCTGTTCATAATTACAAGAACAGGAACTCCTTAGCCTGGTTTCCTTAAATATAGCATCGTGAAATGTTCGATTACCGTTAATAGATAATTACTGCCAGAATTAAATTAGAATAGAATAGAATATATTTATTTTATGTTCTAGGACAAAGTCCTATGGAACATGTTTACAAAGAAAAACACAAATTTACACAGTTTCTGTACAAAGAAAAAACACAAATTACAAAGCTCTGTGGCGGAAAAAGAACAGAAAAAATGAACACATAAGAAATTCCAAATAATACAATTTCAATTTAAATTCGTAAAACACAAGAAATTAATAGTACTTCTAGAACTAAAATTGAAACAATTTAACCTTAAATTGACATAAACTAGTAACCTCAGTTAAATAACAAGGAAAGCTATTCCATATTTAGAAATTAGACCTCCTTCATCATCACAGCGGAAGACTATCTCTGTAGATACTTATAAACTTATGTCCTAACTCGTTATTTTTTATTTCGATGCCGAAAATTTCATTGACTAAGAATTTAAGTCATCATGATGATGTCTTGCAAGAAAGAGCAATTATTTTGGTATAGATTTGCTCTATTTGCAGATCCCTATGGGGCTAACACTTCCTCCTTTGATGTCTTGACCAGGGATTTGGCTAAAACGATGGGCTTAAACAATAAACTGGCAGCGAAATTTTCTAAAATTACCTTTCATTTTCTGCATGTATTACGACATAATGATATTACTATACTTTGTGCTGTGAATTAAGGGACATAGTTATTCTTGCTTTAAGATGAGCATATAAGTAAATAGAGTAGTACACACAAGTACCACCTCTTTTAGTAAGTTTGCAGATCTGCCTCTTATTGGCTGTAATTATCCTGTTTCTGAATCGGTGATAAAGATCGTCCAAAACATAGCGTCCTAAGAGTACCATCCTAAAATAGTTCATAAGGGATGTGAAAACTACTTTTGATTTGAAAATGTATTATTTCTTGTTCTAACGCTTTATGAAGTTCAACAAGTATTTGGGGAATCTCAGTGATTTAAATATATTTCTACCATTCTCTGTAGTTTTCCCTCCATTTTTCTTATACGAGTGGCTTGATGTGTTTGAGTAAGTCTTCGGTGCACGTATGTGTGGTAAATATTTGAATTAAAAACTTTATTAACTCGTGAATCATCCTTTGAAATGAATGCTAGCGATGCATCCGGAGGTGGCGCCTTCTTCTCTGTTGACTGGGAATAGTAGACTGGTGTCCACGTGACCATCCCGTGTCCTTCCGTGCCGGCCGGCTTCCTCTCTCATTCATGCGTCCATCCTCGTTTTAACACTTCAATGTTGGTATCACTATCCACTTAACGTCGTAATGGGAATAGGAGATGATGGGGATTCTTTTTTCAACCTCTACGAAGATTTTTAAGTGCACGAGAAATGCTTGAGAGAATTTTATTCATCCGAAAAGCAGAGGACCATGGAAATAATAACCATTATTTCCTAAAGGAGAAGTTATTTTCTTTGAATTTTGAAAGTGGGATTATGCACTCCTCTATTATTCTTTATTTATTCCTAGGTTGGTATTCCTTCTTTTGGTTAAACAGCCAATGTTATCGATATTCTTGTCATTCGGCAATCCTTTATATTTTGAAGAACATTGGCTATCAATATGCTCACCTTAAATTTATCCTAAAAAGGCTCAAATAAGATACTTAAAGCACCCAATAAAGAGTGCGATCTTATCCAAGTGTATTACTTATGGAAATACTATGAATAAACAAGAAATATAGGTATAGCAATCAATATTTAATAAGTACTAGAGTAGCATTTGTATTATCAAAGAAAAGCATTGAGTGACATGGAGTTATAAATGTGTTAGCGTTTACATATGCACTTCCTGGTGATTTAGAATTTGCCAGTTGTATGGTTATAATCTAGAAGTCTTAGATATATATGGTATAGCGTATGCACTTGTTAAAGTAAATTTATCGAATTAATACTTTTATGGTATTGTCTGAAGGAAAAATATTACCAATATTCATGAAATATATGACTCTAAGAATGATAATATGGGGAATATTATCTCTAATACCACACATTAGAGTATGGTTTGTTTGTATACTCGTCACTTGTACTTGAAAGTTTCACAATTGATAAATCTTCAAGAAATGATGGAAACTTGGCGATTAATTGACCTTATGACAAATATTGGCTGCAGTCGGTTAAAGAAATAGCTACTATTTTTTGGATGCATGCATGCATTTTTCCGAAATAAAAATTTAATACTTAGGAGAAAATATCCGTCTAAGAACTGAATGAACTTTTCCTTCAGTTGAACGGATAAACTTTACAATGACAAAAATATATCAGGTATTAGTTTCACATTATGGCTTTTACTCTACCACATTTGCTGCTCGTAAGTTAATTTACGGAAGGGAAGCAAGCCGTTTTCTTATTTTTTCGGCAATGACCGGTTCTATCTTATACTTCTGTGGTATTTTCCGCTTGTTTTCTCGAAGCTTAGCATCAGAACGTATAAATTATTAATATTAGAATAAAAACTGAGACGGCCGTACATTTTTTAAGCCGATGGCTTTCCAGTGATTATAAATTGATTTCCACCACAAATTATCAGTAAACAGGCATAATTTTAGTAGTGAAAAGTGCTAATATCAATAGCGATAGGAATAAGAACATTTTTATTGCAAATAATTCTAAATTTCAAACAGTTTGAGCAAGACCTAAATGATTATCAAAGATTTTATTGACTAATGAAAAGGCAATAACATAAAGGAACTTACTCATGGAATTAAAAGTTTGATAAATACATCTAATTTAGTATTTACAGTACATCAGTAACTTCCATCTAACCGAAATATGAATAAAACCGCATATTTGTTGATGTTATTATCCAAACGAAAACAATTTTTCGTAGGAACTCTTCGATTAATTAATAGAAAGAATGTTATATCCATACCGTTAGCACTTTCATTATTAATAATCGGCTTTATAACTTATATAAGTGTCATATGAAACATAAATAATGTATGCCACAAGCCTATTCTTACGACTATTTAATTGAGAAGGAACGTCAAGAACAACTTAAAAATAACAGCGACACTGAGGGAGATGAAATAAACACTTCCGTGTTAAATGTTTTTAGAAACAGACTGCCGACATCAGACTTAAACTAATCTCTTTTATAACCACTGTTTAGATATGTTTTTAAAACTGTACTATCCATGTGTAGATCCGAGACCGGTCTCTCTGAATGCTCAGCAAACAGAAGATAGCGGAGAAAGACACACTAGCGATAGTTCTGGCGCACGCTAACAGAGGGCACCATCAGTCCATCTTCCTTCTTTTTATATAAAAAAATAGACATCACAAATATCCCGCGTCCCTCCATGCCAACCGACGTCTCCGACCGGTGGATGAATGTTTTACCGAAGTTAGATGAAATATGTTTCCGATAGATGGAGAAATATATTTCACGATCATACACTATGGTGCATTGAAATCGATAGTTCTTCAAAACAGTGAAGCCTGAACGTGGTTCCTATGAAATTCCCTCCATCCACATGTAATCATTAAAGCTCGTTTATCAGGGAAGCTAATGGCCTAACCTGAAACTCAAGAAATCAGCGGTTGGAGTTAAGAAAGGGACCTAATCTTGAAAATGAAAAGGTTATTTGTCACAAATTTCATGAAAAACATTTCTCTGTTATCTTGAGCCACGTTCCTATGTTCGCTGAAGGTAATATTATCGTATTGATATGGGAAAACAGAGAAATCAACTTAATGGCAGATATAGATCGAGGGAGTAAAAAATAATGATGCGTATTGATGAATCCGGTTGAGCAACTTAAGGTAGTCGAGGGTGGTTGCGAAATCAATTTTAATAATCGTGTATTTCCACAGAGCCACGCCCTGTCATTAACTTCATGGCACCTACTACTCGCAGATGCATGAATGTTAATTTTTCATAGTAAATGTTAAATTTTTTTCAATAAAAATTCACTTATCTAATCCTACATATCCTTTACTGAGCAGAAGTTGATGAAGGATTCGAACCTATTCATAGAAGAGAAATAGTGCGATTCCCTTAAATATAAAATTCATGTTAGAGAACACTACTATTTCATATTCTTCAGCAAATTACTGCAATACTTTTACTTTACTAGTTGGAAGTTTAGTTGGAAGCTATGGTACAAGATACTCCTTAGAATTAATGGATGACGACTAAAAGATTTAAATTATCAATTATATATAATTAGTTTATTATCTTCATAGGCATTAGAGTGCAAATAAATAACGAATAAAATTATTCTGGTTTTTAATAATGAAAATTTTACAGTCATGGTAAATCAAGTCGGCACTAGAAATATTCATGTTTTATTCCTGCTCAAATTTGTACGTTCTTTCCACATTTATCCCCAATTATTTATTCCATTTGAATGTTTAAAAGGCTCAGTAACGTTAAATACTCAAGAAGCAAAATCATATACTATTACCAGGCAAGAATTATAAAACTATTTAGTTGACGGTTCGTGGGATTCTAGACCAAAATCGGTATATATTTTTCTGCTCTTCCAAAAAATAAAATTAATCGCCGAATCGATAATTATTTTATATTTATCGGAGGTATTGTACATTTGTTGTGAATATTGGAGTAATAAACAATCTAGGATTGTTTCTTTCTATTGCGGAATAACTTTCCCTAAAAAATTATATAACACTGGTTGCAAACATCTTAGAATAATTCTCAATTTTTGATTTCCTGTGTTTAGTTATCTTTCAATTCTAATCATATAAAAAAATAACTGGTCCTCAGTGGCAAAACATTTTCTTCCAGTTATATGAGATATGCTATCTGTATTTATGTACGCATCCTCTTCTTATTACATCCTTTTGGAGAACTTCAACATGTTTTACCTAATCTAATTTTATGAAGAAAATAGCTGAACGGATATTTGATTTCCTTTACTTTTTATTCGAATAGAATTAGAGCTGACAACCAAATTGCGGCTGAAACAAACTTAAAGAGAAATCAAGAAATATTAGCCGGCGTAAGAAAATATGTTGCTTGATTACTGCCACGGAATGAGGAATGTTTTCACATTCTCGAGCAGTAGTATTGTTAAAAGTGCTTCGATAGCTTAGGCTATTTTATATATGTGCTCCCCCCAGAAATCGAACCCGGGACCGCTTTCAACAAAGCTGAATGTACACTAGGGCATCCGGGAGCACTTAGATTTGCAAATTATTAAATATAAACCTCATTGAAGCGCTTCACAACATCTTCACTCCAAATCACCACCACGATATTTTAAAACGAAAATAAATTGTTTTACTCTCTTTACTTAAAAGTAATTTTTTTCCTGATTCTTGCAACAGTATTTTGAAAAGTACTTCTACAGCTGAAGTTATTTCGCTGACGTGGGCTCCCACCGGGAGTCGAACCCGTGACGGCTTTCCGTGAGTTTTCGTTGATGGAATTCATTGATCGACTCATCGCTCTTTTCGATCTCTCAATTTCGCTCCCTTACGAACGATTTCGCCCACGTAGCGAGCCCCGGAATTTCGCCATGTCCCTTTTCGACGTAAGGAATACTAGAAAATGTTTCTTTGGCCACAGAAGGGAATGAATTCGTCATTTATCCAGAAACCGAAATTGCCCAACTTGCTCTATTAAAATCGCTGTACTTTGTAATAAAAACCAACAATTATCAAAATTGCCGTGGGATACCTCGATAGACATTGGCGAAAACTGTCAAACGTGCACTATTAAACTTACAAAAGTAAATAACAACCTCCTGTTCTAAGGATGGTGCTTTAACACCGAAACCGGTCAACAGCCCTATTAAAATTTGTGGAATTCGTACAAGTGAGTGTGTGTTTTTTTACTTTTCTAAGTTTGAAATGAAGTTCTACCAAATAACACTGGAGTTGATTTCTTCAATGCACTATTAAAGATGCAAAACGTTTGAATGATAACATATACACATCAAAATATACTTGAAAGGATCGAAAAGATGAGGAACGGGGCTAGCTTAGATTAGGAGCAAGTACTCAGAGGCTGGCAAGACGTATCCGACATTCTTTATCCATGAGATGATTTTTGATAGAAGGGAAGAATTGCTATATTTTTTCTAAGATGACCTGTATTGTAGTGGGTGAAAATATTTAGGTACCAAATATTTAGGTACTAATTACGAGAAAGAGTTCCATATGTTGGATATAGGGACGAATTGAATATCGAGGGAGATGCGAGCGTCTCTGGGTGTGGCAAACAGGAGGGTGGTTCTGGATCCAAGTTTGGAATATAAACAGCAAAGCAACTTCAACGTTGTTATTAAAATTATATTTTTCTTGTGATTCTAATTCGTACACATAAATATCGTTACAAATCAAAGTATGTTGCGATGAAGAGTTGGGTTTCCAAAAATCCCGAGCATTTAACTGAGTGTTGTCACAGAAGTATATTTTAAAGTACTTCGACGGCTTGGATCATTTCAAACATGGACTCCCACCGGGAATCGAACCCGGGACATTCACCAAAGCCGGTCTCACTGCCGAAATGGCTATTCGGGAGCCCCAATTCTTGTTACAATTGATTGAATATGTTACAAATAGCGAGAAAAGGGTTTAGCTTTACGGAAGAGCTTAACGAATAGAAACAATGTAAAACAAAAAAATACAGAAATATCGTCGAATGAAAGAATATGGCGTTACTTCTATTGTTGATCGACTTAGAGCATATATCTATCGTAAGAGATGATCGATGAATTCCAATAAGGATCTAATGGTTGAATTTAAAGGAGAAATTGATACTCGTCTGTGACAAGTAAAAACAGCGATTAGTCAAGGAAATGACGTAATTCTCGTGCATCTGTGAGATTACGCGGGCAATTACGACAGGAAGAGAAAATCGATAAGAAGGTGAAGGCAACTCCAAGGAAAGGCATTTCTCATCTCGCCCGAGGGTGGAAATTTCTAGAAGATACTGCAGAAGAGACTTGGAGCACTCTGTAAAAGGCGAACCGTTTCAATTAGGTTAATGGTTGAGAGCCGCCATTTTCGAAGGAGGTCTTGCGAATGCGTCGGGTATGGAAAAGACGCTGTATATCCTTGATTAGTTTTAGAGACATTTCTCTTTCCTTTATTTAACAAATTTGTCGCCCTGAAGGTTGAATAAGTAAATCTAGATGTATAATACCTGAATTTCTCCTGCCTTTCCTCCATTTTAATCTGATTGAGATTACAAATCTCGACGCTCTTGGAAGCAAATGAAATGCTAATAATTACAAAAGAGTTCTTAGTGGTTCATTAAATTTATTTTACTTCGATGGCTTCGACTTAAATGTGATAAAGGCCTTTTTTTGGAAATAGGAGGAACTGTTTTTCTAAAAAACTGAGTTTTTCAGATGGCGTTCCCCAGATATCCCAGATTCAAACACGATCTTTTAATCATAATAATTTAATTTAAATTAAAATATTTTCGAATTAAATTTGATTTCCTGGTATAACTTGAATACGAGCCACTGTGAACTGTTTAGTTACTAAGAAAGATCTTGTGTTTAGTTATTTCTTAAACATCTTGTTTAAAATGGCGTTTACGTTGACATGTAGGCGATGATATCGTTTCCCTGCACGATTCCGTCAAATTCTTTCCTCGAAGCACTACACTCTCTAACAAAGTTTTGTCAGTACCTTTTCATAAGGAAATAAAGGTATATAATTGTTTTGGTTTAAAATGTAGTGATTACTCTGTCACGGACGAAAGTCAGGCTGCGCAATGAATTTGAACGCAGCTGAAGTAAACTGCAGCAAATATTTTAGGATATCGGAGATACTGAAGGGCCAGAACAATTGAATGCTATTCGATAAAACTCTTTAAATGTCTTTAAGTGAATTACTACGAAAGGTGAAAAAAATATGACGCACTTACTTACACCCTTCCCAAACGCTGCAATGAGAAAACAATAGTTAGGCGTTAAAAACAATAAAGCAGCTGCAACTAGTCGATTTATCTGTTAATTTGAGATGGATGCATTTTTATTTTAAAATAAAATCTACGAGGCCGGTCAAGATGTTATGGAAATCCATAATAACTTTTCCACAGTATTTTATTCACTACCAGTTTCGTTGTTCACAAACTTCATCAGATTTTCAGAAGTGTTCTTGTTGAT
Source organism: Sympetrum striolatum (assembly GCA_947579665.1). Lineage (NCBI taxonomy): Eukaryota > Metazoa > Arthropoda > Insecta > Odonata > Libellulidae > Sympetrum > Sympetrum striolatum. The sequence continues at coordinate 11,452,617 of OX388350.1, forward strand.
CTTCAACAGTCCTTATGGCGTTTATGTAACAACGGAAACCGGTAGTGAATAAAGTACTATGGAAAATCATTGTATATATCCTTATTATATTAATTTTAAAAGTATATTCAAGAGCGGCTTAGCTTGATTCCTAGACTTTGATCCAAATCGTTACTAGTCGGGCATGATGCAAACGGATCGTGGGAACTGCCTCAACGTTGATGGAAACACAAAAAAACATTTTCTTCGGAGAAGGTATCCTCGTAGATAAAATGATGGAAACACTTGTCATCTAAACGAAGCAAACACTTCCTTCAGTTGCGTAACGACCGCTTTATTCCTCAAGAGTCAGCAATGACGAACCACACCACTGATAAGGAATTAGCTGTATAAGGAACCGCGGATGAGCTATTCTTTCGGATAATCTGGTCAGTGAACTTCTTCGGAAGTAACTGCACTCTGGAAGTGAATAGATCTTTCCACCACCAGCTCGAATAGGAGAGAAACATTCGTTTTCCTCCCCCTTCCCCCCCTTCCCCCCTCTCCCATTTCTATCCCATCCTTGTGTCTTCCTGCCTTTTGGGTTTCCTTCTTGAGGGAACAATACACCATTTTGACCATCGCCACAGTGACCTCGAGGCCGATCTTCTAAGAAGTGGACCTAGTTCTACAGATTTCGGTCCTTTTCGAGCCTCAATTCCTCGAATCCCCTCAAACAGAGATTCAAACAAATTCGGAAATAATTCATTTTTCTCTTCTGAAATTATTACACGCAAATGATTCATTTTGAGTTTATAATCAGCGATTTCATATGAAAATGGGATTTTGTGTTACATTTTTTTTACAAATTTTCGTGTTTCGTAACTCATGTGTCGGTTAGAGTAATATCGACAGTCAATCGCTCAAAAGTCGCATGGAGTCAGTAACATCAAGTATTTTCCATTAGGATTATATTAGACGTAAAATAACGATTAATTGCGAGTTAAGTATCATTAATAAATCTTAACTCTATTAAGGTTTTTTTCAGTAAAACATAGTATTTTATTTCGTAATATTGAGTACATAATTGCAATATTACTAATGTTATTGAACCAAAATTACAAGGTATTTACAATTATACAGCAAAGAAGCAATCAAATAAGGTCCTCCTGGGCTTGGAAGCTAATCAAGGAGGTACCGGATGACAGACAATTACGAGTTATAAATTATGAGTTATTAAAGCCTTACGAGTATAATACATACATTAAGATAAACTCAATGGTAGCAGCCGTCACTTTGTGGAATTCCATTACTGGAAAAATTAAACACAATGTATTCAATTCCACAACTTTTATTAATTAAAAAGTTGTTGAATTGAATACATTGTGTTTAATTTTTCCACATACATTAAGATCAAAATTTGTTAAATACAAGACATATAATAGTAAAACTCAAAACAGCGATGAACTTAATTGAAAGAAATATATATCTAGAAATACAAAAGGTTTAAAATCACACTACAATAATACAAAATGTATAAAGTAATAATTTTAATATTTATGAATGGTTGAGTATAGACTAAAAATTATTGCAGAAGATTAAAAAATGGAGAATAGATAGAGTTTGTGATAAAAAATTTGCTTTCGTGCGGTTGGTTTAAATTCGTCGTAATCATTCCTCAACATTGACAAATATTTTTAAATTTTAAGACAAGATGCATTGAACTGAATAAATAAGAGGGCTTGGAACTGAACGAAATATTGAAGTATCACACCACAAGTAGTGGTGAGCATTTTATTAAGTGAGCAAGTGAAGTTGCTAAGATACGTAATTATATTCTCATTCATGTGGAATATATCTGGTAATCCTTCAACTTTCCGCGGAAAGATGGGAATTTTGGTTTATACAACTTCGTTATCCTACGTCAGAAAAAATAACCTCTGCCCGCATGTTCTTTGGGTTCTCGTTTTATATGGCCAAGCTTAATGATGTTGGAAGAACGAAAATGTTTAAAACACGCGCATTATTCATATTAAAAAAGTTATCACCAAATCACATGGAACCCACTCGACTAAGTGAGGGCAATATTCGACTTCCTCTGAACAGTAAAGTAACGAATCTGAATGTCCTTTGGGAAAACATTTCGAAAGCAATAAAAGAGAAAAAATACTCGAAAATTTCTTCTTCTAACTTTTTTTCGGGACAAAAAGTTTTTTTTTATCTAAACAGCCTTTTCCCCCTCCCATGCGTTGAAACATATGGAATAGATAGACGTTATCTTCAAAATTTTACTGCTCATTCTTCCTGTTATGATTAATATATAATATCAATGAAAATTACTTTAAAAATTGATGATTTCATTAACGTTTGGCAGGAAAGCCACTGTCATTACTGAGGACACATTTGTGTATTCAAAATCATTTGTACTTTTATAACGTGAGATTTCAAGCGAACTTCATTGATATCCATGCTCGATAATGGTTATTGTAGCTATGGACGGTTAAGGAAGACTTCCATATTTTGTGTGTTTTTTACGTCATAGAAACGTTTTTCAAAGCCGCTATTTTTACAGGATTTATGCAAAACTCGAATAAATTCGATATTATCGTCTCAAGGAAAGCTTGCCCACTTGCACGATAAATTTGTAGCTGTTTCTTTCTATTTCAGTCCAGTTCGTTCAGAATTTAAAAATATTTATAGATTTTTTCTCAAGTTAACCTCGTAATGTTATCCAATATACATCCTGCATCAGTAATCAGAAATCTTTGATTCGTTTCCTTCAAAAATCGCATTGTATGGGAGTGCAATTGCGTTGGAACTAAAACTTGAAGTGAATTGGAAATAAATATTCGAATTTGATAAAAACAACGTCTGAAGTAGCACAAAATTGAATTCTAATTAGATTTATCCAATTAGAAAAACATAATTAAATTCTATTTATTTATTTCTACATCATTATCAATAAATTCGTGACCCCCTATATCCGCCTTTTAAGTTTCTGTTTGATATATTCACAACATTCCTGGAACATTAGTAATACTTTCCTATTCCTGCAAACGTTTTTCGCTCCAGACATCCACACATTACATTTATTCTTCGAACTATCACTCTCCTCGTCCTTCTGCAACTTCTTTTATTATTGGTCGATCTTCTTCAATACCCACTTTCCTCCCTGGACGATCGAGCAGAGCAGGCCAGAGACCCGGGCAGCTGCCCGGGGCGCCCAAGTTTATGGGGGCGAATGAGCGTTAGTCGAACAACTGATGAGGCTCGGAATCGTTCGTAGTTTTTCTTAGTAATTGATAGTTGATTGAAAATTACTAAAAATTACTCAAAATATAAACTCAATGGTAGCAGCCGACACTTTGTAGAATTCCATTACTGGAAAAATTAAACGCAATGTATTCAATTGCACAACTTTTTAATTCCACCACACACACGACCGGTTTCAACTAGTTATAGCCATCATCAGGTATTTTTTTTTTAGACCCGATGATGGCTATAACTAGTTGAAACCGGTCGTGTGTGTGGTGGAATTAAAAAGTTGTGGAATTGAATACATTGTGTTTAATTTTTCCAGTACTCAAAATATCGTAAAAAGGGACGGATAACCGATATAATGTTTGAGTGAAATTGAATTAATTCTGCATTGAAAGTCAGTTTAGTTTATTCCAGTTAAAGTTCATTTATCAGTTCCATTATCTATCGACAAAAGTCAAACATTCCGTTGAATTGAGGGAACCTTATTAAAAGTAAAGGTTATAAATTATAAATATAACAGTTTATTAATTAGCCATAGGAGGGGTTGTCGGAAAATTTCCTCTTGGAATTTCAGCAAATAATTCATAAAGATCAATTGTGAAAATTTTTATAACTTCAATTTTATGGAATATTACTTTTTTATCAATCATTAAAATGAGTACCTACAATTAAAAAAAAGGACTGACGGGAGTAAACATTCCTTCCTTGGGGCGCCAGAATATCTTACCGCATTACCACTAGAACATGCTTCATCACTATGCAGATTCTCGCTTTCATAATTATCCTTAGCAATTTAGAGAGGATATTCATTCCTCGTCATCTTATTCCTTGAATTTCAAACCCCGCGAGCTCATCTGCTGCCAAGAGTGTTTTCCACAGCATTCCTCAGAGCCTAGACGAACATAATTCATTAACACTTCGCCCGTCCCTTCCACTTCTCCACTCGTAAACTCAAAATTTCCTGTACTTTCTTATTCATTTCATTTATCAAACAATTCTGTTCTTCTTGAACTATTCTCACATTGCAGATGCTGGATTCCATTCCGAGTGTATATGATCTAATGGAGGACCAAGCAAATTTAGTCTCTGCTGTCCAACATAGCTTTGCTCATCCGAGCTATTCCTTGATTAGTTCTTAGTTAGTGATTAATTGAGAAGATTAGGCTACTGGTTAAATCGTTCCTAAGCTATTCGAAGCATTACCTAGGAATAATACAGGAACACCAACCTATCAGTTATATTTACAAACTCAATTCTCATAGACGCTACTAATTTTTCATATTCACATGTTCTCTCCTCGTTTCACTTTTCTTTCCCCTCTTCTTTATATTCCACTTTTCTTTCCTATTCTTCTATTCCTCATCCGACATTTTCCTGTACATACCCATCTATATTTCTGTGTATATCTTTTGTAATACTTAAATGATGAACTTCTACGTTATTTCTGTAATTTGCTGTCTATTCTCATGTTACTGACAAAGATTATTCTATGAGATGTTTGCTATAATTAAAAAATTTCTATGTATATAATTGACTACCTACTTCTTATATTTCACTGTATATTTTGTTTTTTTTTTTCATATTTACTTACTTTGACAAGGATCACTCTCTGCTTCATTGTGGCATTCGACAAGGATTATTCTCTGCTGTTATTGTAAATCTATAACTACATGACTATGACTGTGTTCAGATCTGTATCACTACTCATTATTAAGGCTGTTAAGGGTTAAATGGGAGATGGGACTTTTTAGTCCCAATTAAGACGTTATTATTATTATTATTATTTGGGCCTAATTGCTAAATGTGCGATCCCCTTCCCCGTATTATCCCGAGTACTCTAACACAGCTCAGTGCGAGGATGTCCTAATTAAATACTGCCTTGCGAGTTGGCAAATCTGTTACCGTCCATCTTCTTCCGTGACACAATCAGTGTACTGGTACAGTCAGAATACTACGCTAGAGCATTTTCAAAAATAAATCGAGATATCGCTTTAATTAATGAAAATAAATTTAACACTCCTACCTTTCCTGTTATGAGCAAAAATTGTCTATTTCATTCATAACATAATGAAAATTTGAAGTACTCTACAACCTCATGCCCTTTGAAAATATCGTTGAGTGTCACGAAATGATGTCTAACATGTAAAATCTGCGCTTTATTTAAGAGCTATTTTGTCGAAGATAAAATGGAACATGAAGAGAGTTTCAAATGCGATAACGATGTCTACCGGAAACTTCACGTTTCGCCCCCTCTCCATTTACCGACTCCCCTGTCCTTTCCATTTCGGTTTTCATGTCCTTTTCGAAAAGCTTTGCCCTCTGAGACTCTGTCCCAACGATTCAGGGCTTGCGACCCAACCATCCCTTCGGCCTTACCGTAATTAGGCATTATTTTCTCCCAAAGACTCTATGAATCCTAACGCAAATGATTTCTCCTTTTTTTCAAACTTAAAATCGCGTAATGATCATGCATAATTCACATAAGTAGAACACAATAAATCGTAAATGTATTAAAAAATTTACTCTACATGATTTATTAGAGGACTAAATCCCAATTCAAGCTTTTATTGTTTAAATACTCCTTTTCTTTTGCTCTATTGCAGGGATGTCAAACCTTTCGATGGTGGAGGACCGCATTAAAAATTTTCTTAGGCGCGCGTGACAAAAATGTCTCCTTGATTTAGGCAACCCTAAAATTAGTGAAGTGAACTAAACAGTGAAGAAAAATGTAGAATATTATATTTATTCACAACGTAATCCGAATAAAAATGTTTATAGTAAAACTTTTATTTTTCATATAAAAGCACAGCATTTTTAATGTGGACTCTGAGCCTGTTTTTTCGATATAAGTACCCTTTACTTTCCGGTTATGCGACGCGGGCCGCATGAATGGCCTTCCAGGGGCGCGGATTGGACGCGTCTGCTCTATTGTCTATGGATTCCTGTTTTCTAAAAGTAAAAATACCTGCATGGCTGTTTTAATCCCCCGTAAACGATTTGATAGGGTAAAAATTTGATCCTCTGCTCTTAACTTTTGTTTCGGTTCTGCAATCAGTTAGTTTATTGCGAGATTTCGTGCTTAGGATTGTAAATGCGATTTGTCTCCATTCCGATAAACTCCCAGTTTATTTAATTGGAATTTAAATACGGACTCCTCTACGTTGGCCAATCAGTTATTGCGATAAACAATGAAATCAGATATACTTGTTCAATATACCATATATTTTTCTGCGACATCAACCGTCTTGGATAAATATTTGAATGCTGCACCCCCTACCACGTGCCGAAACGTGACGAATAGAATAAATTTGAGTATTTATATTCAAGTGCATTGTAAAATATCAGCATATTCTCTATTAGGCTACTTTTCTCTTCAAAAACTCTCAGGAGTTAATTCTAGGCTCCTCAAGAAGTCGTCTACAAGATGTGATAACCTACCTATCGCCAAATCCTGTATTTCTTGGGGTGCAATGGATTAGAAAAAAATGGAAGATAAACAATTCGGTATACGAGGAAGGTTCAAGTAGTATCTGAGTATTGAAATGATATACATATATATATATATATATTGAAATGCTATCACTAATTTTTCCCAACGTCACAGGACAGATGACTTTTAGAAATTTGACTTCATTATTTTACTAAGTATGTGTGCAATTTTTTCAGATTTACATATTCCCAATGCATACTGAGTTTGAACGAATTAATTTTTCTTGCTTTCTATAATTAAAAGTTGAAATAATAATATAATTCATAGCATGGTTGAAAGATCACGAAAAATTGCTTAGGTTAAACTTACCCTGCATTTAAATGATTTTGACTTTTTTTAATTTTCATTGTCATCAATTCCTTTAATAGAAAGGAATGATGAAGTCTTTTGTTTTTTATGTTTACAGAAATCATTGGAATAGTTTAAAGAATATTCATATTCCATACACTTGAGAGGAACGAAGTATGGATAAGATTCTCAGTTTTAAAAACATCTTATATATAATTGGTGTGGTGAAGACTGTAATTGAGTGTAAAATTCAGGGAAGAAACAGAGGGGAAGACAAAGAATAAAGATGTTAGATGATTTGAAGGGTGGGATTAGCTATAAGTAAGTGAAGGAGATGGCGTTGAGTAGGGATTTTTGAATGCACATGAACCTACCGAAATGTAGAGCACTCATGTATTTAATAGAGGCCCTTCCTTTACTTTTAAGTTTTCATAATGAACTCCTTATCATAAAAACCAATGATATTTCAGATCGAACTCTTAGTACTAATGAACTGCGAAGAACTGCCACCATTTAGGATGATCTTCGAGACAAAAACTAACATTCTCAGCGTCAACTTTTCCACCGCCTAATGCAGTGCTTCTCAACCTGCGTTGCATGTTATACGGTTGCGCCGTTTGCTTCTTTCTTCGTATTTTATATTAGAGTGATTAGGAGTTAAATGCAATGGATTCTACGATTAAGATGCACTACTTTTATGGCATCTTCTTGTTCAGAGTAGGGAAACACTCCCTTCAGTCTCGATGCGGCCTCCACGGACGTCCAGTTTAGCCTCTTCGTCACTTCCTGGAACAAGTGCACATAGTAAAGAATCTTTTCCCCTTCCTTTCCATCCGGTCAAAAGGAACACATTGATAAACGTCCTATTATGTATTTTTAGAAAATAAATTCGTCCTTATTGAAAATTTTGATGGGAGGCCATTTGAATGTAGGAAATATACTACATAACTAATAGCAGTATATAGTGGCATAGTTTCCTTTGAGACCCTTTCTCCGTTCTCGCTAAATCAAATCTTTCGTTATTGTTATATTTTCTGGAACCTACTTTACTATCGGCATTGAGAGTCAATAGTAAAGTAAGTTTCAGTTATGTGGAAGAGAGCCTCTCGGACTTGACTTAACAGAATCAACGAACAATGTCAGTAATATGTGCAGGTGTAATAAGTAATTGGTGCTGTGACATTTATTGCAACAAAAGGGTACATCCCGTTGAATAAATAAATAAATTAATAAACAAACAAACAAATAAATAAATAAATAAATAAATAAATAAATAAATAAATAAATAAATAAATAAATAAATAAATAAATAAATAAATAAATAAATAAATAAATAAATAAATAAATAAATATAATAAGTGATTGACTCCCTCGACCACTCTCTCCTACTACATAAACTTCAACATACTACATAACTTTCAATAGATAACCGTGGAATTCACGGTAATTTTCTTTCCCTACTTAGGAGTTTTCTTTTCAGTAGAAAGCAAAGGGTACTTTTGAGCAATCACTCCTCAGCATGGGCTCCTGTACTTTCCGGTGTTGCGCCAGGAAGTGTCCTTGGTCCGTATTTGTTTTCTCTGTTTATTGACCATCTCCCGAATGTCATTAAAAATGAAAGCCAGGCATTGTTATTCGCTGATGAATGTAACATTTTTAGAAAGATCAATGCCAAAAGTGACTGTTCTGCTCTCCAAGACTCGATTAACGCTATCGCAGCCCTCCTCCTGGAAGTTGAATTTAAATCCAGAAAAGTGTTGTGCCATTTCCATCACTTTAAAAAAGAAAAAAAATTGTAATGATTACCTCATAAACAATAGCTGCATTCCTAAAGATACTTCATGCAAAGGGTATTTATTGATGAAAACCTAATCTTCTATGTTAAAAAAGAGCCATGTCTCTCCTGGGTTGCTATACAGATTTACCGACATCAGGGTCTCTCTTCGCACCTACTTCTCAAGCTGTGTTCTTCCTCTTCTCACTTACTGCTCTCCAATATGGACCATATCTTCCGATTCTAACCTCTCCACTCTCAATCGCGTCTTAAACTTCTTTTTAAAAATAGTCCGTTTTCGGGCGCCTTCTTGCAAAGACATACCTAAAGCTCATCTTCTAAATCACCTCAATCTTCCTACTATCAAAGTCTCTCATACTTCCTCCGTCATCTCCTTCCCGTATGATATAATTAACTGCAAAAGCAATTCTCCTTTCGTACTCTCTCTTTCCGAGTTCTTTCGAGAACAACTCGCCTATCTGATACCTTCTCTCTGAGCACTCCTCGTCTATCAACTGTAAAACGATCACTCTTTTTCCATCAACTCCCTTTCTTCCAAAGTTCACTTCGATCCATTCCTCTTAAATCCATCCAAAATATGGTTGCAAGAGATTGACTTTTTATAATTTTATTCATTATTTAAATTGATTTTATGTTGTTGATTTGTTGATATATTTTTTCTCAACGATTGTTGATTTTTCCTTGCTTCTTGTTATATCGTCAACTGTAATTGGCCTCGTGCTGTTAGTTGATATTTACTAATAAATAAATAAAAATAAAATAAATAATATCCTTTCTTCTTTATCAGATACACTGACAGGAGTGTAAGAGTTGTAAGTGTGAAGTTGGCCACGCTATGGTTTAGTGCGTCGCAAGGTTTGAGTTGATCTGAACCTTTTGGGAAAGAGCGTTGGTCATCAGTGACCATAAGATTTCTTAAGAATCCGCCGTTCACCACAGATATCGAATCCCGCAGTAATGTCGAGAGATCGAATCGATTTGTTGGAGTCCTTCGAGTGAGATTCGGTTGAGGGGGCGTCCTTCGTCGGAAACTCTTTGGGCCAACTCGTTTGGTGGCTCAAGAGGAATTCAAGCGGCGCTTCCGGAAGTGCCGTGGGGGAGGAGGAGTGGGGGATGATTCAGGAAGGGGTTGCTCAGAAGGGGGTTCAGAAGGTGGATTTGATTCAAAGGGGTGATTCAGAAGGAGCGATTCCACGGAAGGGGTTGATTCAAACCGGGGGAGAGAAAGTGGCCGATTCAGTCCGATTCCGAGGAGTGATTCAATGAAGGAGTGATTCAGATGAGGTGACGATGGAGTCAAAGCTACTCATCGTTGCATTCGAAACCCCTCAGCCACTTCCACATGGGCAACTATTTGGCTGACACTGTCCTAAGCTGTCGTTTGGCTGGTAAATATAAAAAGACTCGAGGAAAGATGTATTCACCGTACCCTAGAAGAAACATTCTTAAGGGTACTATCCTCTACTTTCTACAGCACCCTTTTATTTGACATAAATATCATCTGGACAACCTCTAAACACTCTAAACTCTGGGATCCACTTAACCTAACCCTTCATTTATTCAAATTTTTAGAGGAGAAAATACCGACATACATGTGATATATATAATCTATCGATGCGGCCGAGATGTTGTGGAGAGACATAACGGAACAAAGATTTATACTTATAAATAAATAAAGTATTAATCTGTGTTCAGTAATGTGATATATAGTCACAGGTTAGTGTCCCATACACGGCTGGATGACGTACCTATATTTTAGTCTGCTTTATCTTTGCACTAGTTTCAGCAATAGCTTTATGTCACATACTTAGCTTCCGTGTTCAGTGGCTTATTCTCAGGTGAAATGAAAAGCTTTCAGTTGGTAGAAATGTTTGTCACTTACGGTTGATTCTTTTAAAATTAATATGGTTTTGTAACAACCACTTTTTTTAGTTAGTTATTGTGTTTATAACTTTATTTGCATTTTCCCATGTTGAAATGCTGTCATAGAGGCTTTAATTAGAGGATACCTAACTAAAAAAGCAAACTATACGATCGATAAAAGTCTCTCTTCTGCTATCATACACTGAATAATGGAAAATTTTTCATTCATCAATTGAGACTAGATTGAGGTAAAATTGTTTTTCATTGACTCTTGTCTCAGACTTGCTCGTGGGTCTCATTGTACGAAGTTAGCTGAGGTACGCTTTGTAATGGCTTCATCCTGGTTCCTCTTTATTTAATTCTTTTCAAAGTATTATTCTTAGCATTATTATGTTACATTTAAATGGGAAATTTTCCATTGATCGATTTTCATTGCAAATATTACCACCACGGTTCCTTGTAAATCACGCGCCTGGGCGGACTCCGAGCATTTTTCCGAGTATTTCTGCCCATTGAGCACAGAAAATATTTTCAGTAATTCTACTGCCATTTGCTGTATGTTTTATAAAGTTATCTATGATACTGCTAGTTGTGAATGCTGTTATGAGGTACAATAGTTCATTTTGCCAGTTAGCGTATGTATATCGACAATTTGTAATGTATAGTCATTGTGCATCTCCAAGATCTTAGGGGCAATAGAAAGTTTATATCCGTCCAAAGATGAAAATAGAGGGAATTATGCTTACATCCCATGTTGGCCAGCGAGCCTTATCCAATCTTCTGAGCTTTCGGTAACTACTGGTGGAGTTGTTGAGGATCAAACCAGCCGTCCTGCTTGCGACTTTCTCAATAAAACACCTTATTTTTGACGAAGTATATTTTTTTCAAATGGTTTCGTAAAGATGATACTTATTGTACTTTTATCTGCTGCTGTGAAATTACTTCCAATTGAATAAATGATCCTTCGAGTATCCATGGCCAGCCTCAGCACACAGCTTTACATCGTGATTGGTTTCTACAACACTTAGGCATCCACTGTTAATTGTTTAAAATTTGAATTTTTCGTCAAACCTTAGGGCAGCCATATTTCTCGAGCATAAGTGAGAATGTTTTTGAACAATTCCAAGTTTGTGCCTCACGGAAGCCCCTCGAAGGATACATGCGCAGCGAATGTCAAACGAAAGGGAATTCCGCTCGACCCAAAGAACGCCCTCCGAGGACAGGGGGAGGGGGGATCCTGGAGATTCTCCCGCTAGGCGGCGCGCGGATCCCGCTTTTCCCGCGCGACCTTCGCCCGGAGTACGAAGCGGAGGAGGATGTCCTTCCATTCATCTCTCGAATCTGCGTCTTCGATTCACCTCCCACGCCCCCTCCCCCCCATTCCCCCTCCCCCTTCCGGTCCTCATAAACCCCCTGCAACGCCTTCGATGAGCCTTCTTTTTGCTCTCCAAAGGCCACCAGAGGCGGTCTCATCACCCAATGGAATCAAGACGAAAATAACGCTGCTTCGCTTTTATAAGGAAACCGAAGAATATACGAACAGAAGTTATTTCTCGGAAATCGATTAAAGTGTAAACAAACCATGGATTTATTGATTTGGTTTCCTGTTGTTCAAACCAGGATTTCGCCCAAAAAAGTCTTAAATGGCTCTGGTAGATGAAAATTGGCCTTACAGTTAGTTATATATTTCATCACTCAAGCAAGATGAGGTGTAAATACTATCCTAATTCTTTTTCAATATACCCATCTCGTAGCTGAAAATAAAAGGAGTATTGATCATTCTGCCAAGTTATGCTCTGGTCAATCCTTAGTCAACCTCAATGGTACTTGAAGATCGATGAGGAAGCAGAAGCAGCATAACAGTATTGCCGATATGAATTTAGCTGGAAGAAAGCATGGACTGATTATTATTAAAGATATTACCGAAGAAGAGAGAACTGGATGCGAGGATAAATAAGGAACGTAACTAGCGTACGATGATTTATAAAGTAAGGGTAAGAAATAGAAAAAATGGAGTATTTACATCCATATATATCTGGAGAATTTCGCATCACCCATAAGATGTTTACAATGAAAGAATTTGACAAATCAATACTTGAGGCAACTCTCGATTCAGAGAGATAACGCTATCTGTTAAGTGCCTCTTTACCCCTAGGGCCATTAGTAACCTCATCCCCTCTAACATTAGCGACCAAGAGCTAGTTGGGGGAAATGAGGCTTACTAGTGAGGATGAGGAGTGAGGTAGTTTGCCCTTTTTTCCTCATCAAGCCAGAATACTATAAGAGGATTATGTGGATGTAAGTGAAGCACAATGGCTCTAATATCCTCCGACATCTCCTTCTTGTATACTATAATTAACTGCAAAATCAATTCTCCTTTCCTACTCTCTCTTTCCGAGTTCCTTCGAGAGCAACTCGCCTATTGATACCTTCTCTCTGAGCACTCCTCGTCTATCGACTGTAAAACGATCGCTCTTTTTCCATCAATTCCCTTTCTTCCAACGTTCACTTCTTTTCTCCTCTTAAATCCATCCAAAATAGGGTTGCAAGAGATTGACTTTTTATAATTTTATTCATTTTTTAAATTAATTTTATGTTGTTGATTTTTTTTAAATTTTGTTCTCATTGATTGTTGGTTTTTTCCTTGCTTCTTGTTATATCGTCAACTTTAATTGGCCTCGTGCTGTTTGTCGATACTTACTGATAAATAAATATTAGTAATATCTTTCTTGGCATTCCTCAAGGAAATATAGTAGTTAGCACCACTTTTCACCGTACTTATAATAAATCAGTAGATTTCATGTCATCACAGCCATAATCAAGACTGTAACCTAAACATATGAAAGATGTATTTTCCCTATTCTGTGCGAAGGAAATTTTGAAAAATATCCCACCCATCATAATACGGAAGCAAGAACCATAACGCAGTAACGTTGTTTATTCGATATATGTGCGCTGGGTCCAATTGCAAAGCGGCAGTAAGGACGGGAAAGAGGCATGGAAACACGGAGGAAGAAGCGTAGCGCGCCATGGAAGGGAAAGAGTTTTTATGGGCCAATAATGAGGAAGGCGATGCAGGAAATGCTAAAAGGAAGTATGCCAACAAAAAGGATGCCGACAAAAGAGGGAACTTTATATTTAGAAACGAAGGATTGTCCTGATGTAATGATTCTGTGAAAATGCAACTTAAAGCAGGGTGAAAGACTTGCTGAATGTGCTGAAAAAAGTGTGGGAAACATTTAGTTATACCTCGACAGATTTAAAACCTCATGAAGTCGACGAGTCATGCTTTTTCATGCATTTTTGCTAGATTGAGTGAATATCAATCTAAATAATTTCCCAAAGCAAAGATTATGGATGTAAGTCCAAATAAATTCATTGGCATTTAAAAGAAAGAATGATGATTTTAATAGTAGATTCTTCAAAAGTAATGAAATGAAGATATAACGCCACATGTTTATATTTATGAAACGTTTTAGTGACCTGGGTTAATGGTTTCAGTAAATCATTCCGTCATTTCTTTGAAACTATAAACAACAGTTTTATTCTCGCAGCTCTGTCGGCGAGGTTATCTCGTGAGTGCAGTAGTAGAAGTATTGATGTGAAAGTACTTCGACAGCTTATGCCATTTCACGCATGGGCCTCCACCGGGAATCGAACCCGGGACCGCTTTCATCAAAGCTAAACGTTGTGCCCACTTGGCTATTCGCGAGAAGTCTCTCGTACAAAAAGTGAATTTAGTCAAATGGTTTGTTCATTATGATTTTCAAGCTTTACTCATCTTCTCCACAGCGGCATGTCATAGAGCGGTGGTTCCCAACCAGTTTTCAATCGCTACCCTTTTTGGATTTCTTTAGTGTGCGAGACCCCCCTTTCTCATCTGCCATATTTGATCAATGAAACAAAAAATAAAGGGTTTAAAAAAATATATTTAACAATACTTAACAAGGCTCCTGTCTCCCACTGACTAAATAGCATATCTCGCTTGCTGCTATGAATAGATAATTTATTAACATTTTCTCACCTTTAAATTTTACATTTAATATTTGTTTTTAAAACCAGCGACCCCAAAGAATAGCCAAGGCGACCCCCTATGGCTTGCGACCTACTGGTTGGGAAATGAGTGCCGCTCAGTTAGGATGTACAGTCCTGGCCAAAATTAACGCAGCACCGGCCGTAAGGATCGCTAGGGAGGTGCTGCGTTAATTTTGGCCAGGAGTGTACTATAAGCTATGATACTTGGACTACATAATGTCTAAAAGACAAATGTACAACAATTCTTACGACTATTGTCGGCACGAAATTTGTGGAATTTTAGTTTTAACACTATATTATAGCGTTTGTTTCCCCCTTTCCAAGATTAAATCTATCACACTTTATTTACGTCGAATATATATTTGTTTACAAACGAACTAATAAACGTCGTGATGAAAGTTCGGTGTTTTTTACATTTTTCAACGTATTTTCATATGTATTTTCATCAAATATCAAGAAAATCTATCTTTCATCGAAGTGAACAACAAACATCTACACAGGAAACACACTGATACCCTTGAACTACGTTCGGATTACGTTGTTTTACTTGTTTGCTGGATAACTCTTCGTAAATAAAACCATTTTCTGCATTTATTATTTTATATAATAAGGCATGACTGTATACGTATGTTAAAAAATGGGGATTATTTTAAGTATGGTCATAATTGACTAAAATACATCAAACAATAAAGACTTATTATTAATCGCGACTTCATGCCGCAGTCTAAATATTTACTAATGGTGGTAATTTTTATGTTGAGATTATCATGCAAGCGTAAACGTTTAAGATAAGTGTAAAAGTTGTAAGAAATACGGACTTATTTTATTGAGAAACTATCTTCAGATAACGTAGTGCAATTTTTTCCGCTTAGAAATGGAGTGAAATTCCAGTTAAAGAATAACTATTATGGAAATTAGATTACGAAATAATATAATTTTAACTTATCACTTTCCTTAGTGATAGTGACATACTGATTAACTGCCCCATAGAGCGGTATGCAAATGTCTTCCTCATCTCTTCGACCTACATTCCTCTTCTTCAGTTCACATGTGTTTCCTTCCCCCTTCTTTTCCTTTTTCTCCTTCGTTTTTACTTCCCTAATAATCGCCTTCACTTCCGTTGTTATCAAAGGCATTAACATCATCATACGATCTTCGCTGTGAATTCCCATGACAAAGGCGACTCCGAATAAGAAGCCACTGATACACTCACATTTGTCTTTTCATTTCCTTTCTCTCCTTTATTCATTTCTGATTCCCTCCCTTCGTACTTCAGAATCAGTAACACCCACCCGATCTCTTTGATCTCTTCTTAAACTTCATTATTCTCTCCTTATAATCTGAATTCCAGATCAAAGCGCCTTCCTAATCTCTTCCCGGCATTCATAGCAATAACTCTCTTAATTAATCCCTCCGTTTTCATTTTAGCCCCCTTTCTGTCTTGCCATCTCTGGCTGAGGAAGATAAAGAGAGGGAGTAATATCTTGGGATGAAAAATGAGCATAGCCGAAGAAGTGAACGCTGAACAGAAGGAACATAGCAAAGGGGAGGAAACCATGTTTGGATGGAAAGGGCCCAGGAAGATATAGGGGCTAATCTCGACCTACCGCAATATATAACAGAAATTATCTATTTCCCTGTTGGAAATATTTATCTTTGACATTTTTTGATGCGTTTGCTACGTCTGTTTTGTCTGAATTTGAATCTTTCTCGGCGGATTTAATGGATGTTTTTCCTGTGTGTGCCCAAGGATAGCCTAGTGGGCAACTCGGTCGCCTTAGGTGGAGGCGGGTTCGATTCCCGGTTGGGGCCAACGTTTATCGGTATGTATTTAGCATCGTGATGAAAGTGAGTAGCAATCTGAATGGACAGGTCACTGAGTCCGGTCTATGAAAGACCAATACGATGGTGAGGGAGTTGATGCACTGAATCCAGGTAAAAATGTCACAGGTTAAAATGCAACGGTAAAAATGCCACGGTAAAAATTCCATGGTAAAAATGTCACTGGTAAAAATGCCACCCAACTCAACCTATCGGCTTTTAGCCAAAGTTATCTTTATGTGCAGAGACTGTGACAACAATTATATACGATTTAATTAAAGGAACCCCGCGCACCCCACTCAACCCATCCGCTTTTAGCCAAAGTTATCTTTAAGTGCCAATTGGAAAACAATGTCGCTATGCGATCTAATAATTATGAAAATTCTGCTACGACCACGTGCACCCACTGTGACTGCCGCTGGTATGACGCACTATAAACTGGGCTTCACATATTTGTATTTTACGAGACGAATTCTTCCAAGGGAAGTCCGGAAATTTATTGAAAGGCTGAAACCGAAACCATCGTAAATAAAACACTAAGTTACTTAGTGTTTTATTTACGGTGGTTTATCCTGCATTCCACGAAGTGAGGATTGAACACAAGAATTTTGTTCTTACATTGTTTCATTTTCGATCTCTAATGTATACGGGAATCTCATCTCATACAAATGCACCTCTCCGTCTCTCGGGAGGTCATAATTAATTAGGAAGTGATCCATCAAACGGTGCCGCACACTCGACGGCCGCCCAATGACATGTTGCCATTTCCGGATTACAGACGGTTTGAAAGTTTCTTTAGCATTTGTTTATAATTTTTAAAGTTTAGCGGAGGTGAAAATGCCAATTGCCTTTGTTACCCTTGTTGTTGTCATCCTTTATATACTGCTAAGTTTCACTTCTAAGTGTATATTTACGTACATAAGCAATTTCGGTACATTTTTAGTTAATTTGTACTGCGCAGAATAAAAAAGTACTCGTCCGGTGCATTATAACACATTAGAACGTCGCCTTCAAGTTTTAGGATTAATAAATAATCACGAAAACTATTTTTTCTTCTCCAACTGTTCGACATTGATTTTCATGAGTTTTTAGAATTATTATATAATAAATTATGTATAGATATTAAGTATTTCTTATTCATATTTGCCTGAAACTTTCTCTTAAGGTCCCATAATAATAATAATAATAATAATAATAATTAGAGGTGTTTGTTTTTCGCAATAAGCGATAAAACCAACAAACAACGTGAATTTTGGCCGATTTAGCGAAATAACGCTAATTTCGACAGTTTTAATAAGCAGCACGGATTTTGGCGATTTTCGCTTCATTCATCATTTGTAAGAGAGTGAAATATAGTTTTTGGTATGATTTAAATAAATGTACAATATATATATAAGTGTATTATTTACGTATTTTTTGTCATATTTTGATCATTCATGACATCTTTGCTTACGCGAATTCTGCTTTGATCTTTTGCAATAAATTCACAAAACTTTCTTTCCATTATGGATTATCACAAAATCTCGCCGAATTCCACGAAGAAAAATGTTTTGGTTTGTTTGATGAAAATATCATGTTTTGTTGATCTGCAGCTGTGACAGCATTTTCTTTAGGTGCAAACAGCACAGTTTTAAATTAATTTTATTTTATATTTTGCATTATTTACAGTTAATAATAGTTATGCTAAAGTGTGAATAATATTATTCCTTTACTTAAATGAGACTCTGTGAAAATTAGTAACACCAAATTTAGGAAACATAATAAAAACACAAAACACCACAATTTGATTTTCAAATCAACAAATTTCAGAAAAAATAAAAACATTTTCAAACACCTCTAATAATAATGAATGTCATACCGCTCTGAGAAAAGACTTTGAAGTGACGTAAACTACATTCCTCATTCACAAGCTGTGTAAAAACAAGCCTTTTTTACAGAAAATGTTACACAATTATGGTATTTTTCTCACATTTTTTTCTCGCTTGCTGTAATCACGAATCATATCCATTGCCTACGGGATATGCAAAATAATAGGCGTTCCTTTCTGAGAGACTTCCCATCAGGTGTAAAAGTGCTGAAATGTTCCTTCAAGTATTTTGATATTAGAAAAAAAAACTTTCAAGAACCGAATTTAAAAAAATCGGGTTCAGTTCAGTTTGAATACAATTTTGTAAACGAATTCTCAGCAGCGTTATGATTTCCAATTATTTTTGGCCATCTCGCATTAACAAGAATTTTATTTTATATAAAAACAATAAAAATTTTATCGATATCACGTAATTGGTACAATTATACTTTGTCTCAACATGTGTGCATTAAGTTTCTAAAAAAATATACTTAATATCACTTAATATCTACTTGAAATTACATTCTTGTATAAAATGTTTGAACATGCTACATAATTGCAGAAAGTTTCTATCTACATACAAAGTAGCATCTATGGATAACAATTTATTTCTCTCGAAACCACTTTGTAAGATCGAATTTATTTACAAGCCTCTTTTCAAAGTACGAGGGGAAACATTGTAAATGCACTTTAGACTTTTTCCCCGTTAAGTACATCTTAGAAAGTAAATGCCCTTCGGAGAACCCTGCAACAAAGATCCCTCTTTGGGAACCGTATCCGTTAAAAGGTTTTTCTGTTATTTCCTTCTTCTTGGAACTCCAATCCTCTGCGGTCATGGGCTTTAGCCCCTCGACTGATTTCCTCCCTTTTTCCTTCACCATTCTCTTGAAGATTCTCAGAAGTAAGATCTCCTAGTGCATTTTATCTTCGCATCTCATCTTTAGTTATCCTTTCCTTATGCATCTCTGGCTTTTCTTCCTTTACTAATGTCTCCGAATAATACTCTAGGACTGTGCAGTGAAGGATATAACTTGTTAACTCTAACTATTTGGAACATAAATCTCTAATTTGTTCTCTCTCAGTTTCCAATTGAATGCATAAGGAGGGAAAAGGACGCGTATGAAGGAAATTTGAAGCAGGGGAAGGTTGCCGATATTGGACCGTTGCCTAAATTGGACCGACTTAGTATTCCCCCATCCCCTACGAGCATATCAAGCATTTGAGTTGGCAGTACCAGGCGGTGATACCATGTAGGGTATTGGACTAGAAGGTCAGAGAGTTGGAGTCATTTTTCCGGTGGAGATGGTCGTTGCGTGTGTGGTTGTATCGTTGTGTGATTTAGTTGGTCGTGCTAAAATTATTTACCCTAAGTACGCAAGCTGCTTTCTCAAGTAAAAGTAAGTAATCACCCTTTCTGTGGAACACTTTTAACCCGAATTATGTTAACGACGTACTGCAAATGTGTGTGAAATCACGTGTGTTCATCTGGCACTTATATGATTTTGACGGGAACAGTGGGAAGAGTGGTGAGAAGGTGATGAGTCAGAAGAGAGGCACACCGAGGGGATTAAAACATATTCTCCTTACTGCTAGGGAAGAGTATGCAGTGTGGTCAGTTGCGTTGTTTTTTGAAAGTTTATACTCACACAATTCAAATCACCTCTCTGCAAACGCTTCCTTTATAATTACGGGGCAGGGGCAACCCGGTAAACCTAGGAAACTGCGAGTCCAAATTAGACAACCGGTTTCCCAATTCGGACCATTAGCATTAGCTCGGTTTTTTTCCTCTTAACTTATCTCAAGATTCATATATCGCAAATATAAAACTACCAGATGAAAGGGAAACTATGAAGTATATAGTACAGCATTTAAGTTTGAGGTTGAATAATTAATAATGAAAATATACAAGAAAATAAAAAAATTGTCCAAATTAGACAACCTTCCCCTATCTTCAGTGTATTACTGGCGACAATTTCTTCCAAAATTATGCATATTAAACAAAACCTCATGAGTACTCACCTAACTAGTATCAATCGGAATCACCCCAGGAGCCGAGCAGTTTGTTCTCGGGTTGGGAAGAATCACACAGCAGTAACTCGGAGAAATTTCGTATAATTGTAAATATCTAACCCCAATTACATAAGAGCTGTTAATTCATCATTATATGTATATATTTCCCTCTTTCATCTTTCATGGTCGAATCTCTTTTTGGGCTCGCAATCATTTTGCCACGCAAGAAAATAATTTTCAATTCAATCAGCTTTTCGTATGATTTGGTATTTTCTTCTTGTAAATGCGTTGCTTTTCCTTCTGAATATTGATTGAAATTTTTAAATAAAATTGTTAATATGGCGCTGAAATATTAGATTACATTTTATTGAGGCTCCTCCGTCAGACTAGTTATTCATACATGAACTACAATTGCGCGATTCCATTCTGGGATCGACTAAATCCACACGTATTGACAATTTCTACTCCCTATTCTTGCCTAATTTTTTCACCGACGTCCTTTTTCATAACTCCACTTCCTCTGCCAAACACTAGTATCTCCTTTCTTTTCAGGATGTCAATAATTCTAGCCATTTATTTTAAGCAACCTTTTCTTGGTCTTCCTCTCCCTTTTGAATCACTCTCATTTCCGTCAAATGCTATCTTTGCCATTCTGTTTTAATGAATCCTCTCCATGTGTCCATACCAAACATCACACATTCTTTTCACACTGGTCCCGCTGGATTTCTTTCTACCTACATTTATTCGTTACGCTGTCAATACCCACTCACAGTTTCATAGTATTTCCAAAACATACCACTAAAATTATTACATTCCGGTAGCCGTCAGTTAAGTGGAATCTACTGAGAATGCAGTTTTCGCTTGCGCAAATATTTTTCGCTGCCTTGCGTATTCCAAATAATGAGCGATTCCTTCTGGAAATGAGACATAACTGTTACACCGTGCAGCGAACTGCCGACGTATTTGCAGTGAATGAAATGAAAGGCCGGTGCGTTTGTACCAGTCGTTCTTGCAACGGTGTCGAGGGTTCGAACCTCGTGGCGTTCGCTCGGCGGCCATTTTGAACGTCCCGCTTTCGGAAGCGGCGGTCGCCGAGAGCCATTGGATGCACATGCAAGATGGATGGAGGGCCCACTGGAACGGGAGCAGATAATGCAGCGGCGATGTTGCCAGTGGTACTGGGCTTCCTTCGAGCCCACGCTCGAAGTCCACAGCTGATGCAACTCCCAACAGTGCCTTCGTCCCTGCCATTCATGGGGAATACACTATTATGGTATATCTATCGCAGAGAAAATCATATTTATTTATTTAAAGATTCACATACAGTTTTGCGAACATTTTACAGTGAATACACTTAGCAAACAAAGAATATAACAAATCTAAAATAAATATACATGATTATATAAAATAAAAACAAAATAAACTAAAAATAACATATATGTAAATATACAGAATACGACCCAAGCAGGAAAACATTTACAAGAATTTACAGAAATTAATTTAAGATTACATTAAGCGACAGTCTGAAGGCATCTATGGAGGGAGGTATATCGTAAATGCACAAGAAATTTAAGATGTAATATGTTTTACTCCCATTGCTATAAAATTGCGTTTAAAGTCATTGGCGTGCTTGTGGCCTGGTTAATTCCCAACCGGTCGTATAGTGATTATGGGAAATATTACCCTTTCCAGGCCTTTTTGAGATGCATCTTCGACTATATGTTTTTTCAGAAACTTTTCCTCAGGAAGTTTTTTCTCAAGGAAATAAAACGAAACTTCTTAGCCGACTACATTTTTCATTGCATTTTGCCGAAATTTTTCGGGATTCACTTATATTTCTCCAAGACATTTGTCTCTAATCATTTTAACAGCAAAACTATTTACATCGGTGGAAAGTAGATGTAACAAGGCAGAGTTTGACACCAAAAAACGACCGTTTTTCGTGAAAGGTAGACGCAAATACATCGGTTTAATTAAGTCGCGGCCATTTCCAAAATTTCTCGAAAGAAGCAATTTTTTATTTTTCCTTCGAACATAATAGTTTATAACCATGATTTAACTGTACTGTGCTGTTAGGTATTATTTTTACCGATTGCTGAAACTATTGTAATTTGATTTTGTTCAACTTTCCATTTTCATGCAAATGTTGCAACAGCGCGGACGATTCTCCCATAAGAAATGCATTGGGCCATAAGAATCCCTTGGTGCCATCATGACGTTGGATAGAGTATAGGATGATGCAGCGTTGCTATCGCCATCTAGCTATGCCGCATTTGTATCGATCTGCTAGATTTAGATTTAGATATATACCCCGCGAGCCGCCAGAGGCGTATGGCAGGGGGTATGCTACAATGACTTTAACGCAAAAACAGCACATCCTCACCGTTTTCTTATGCTTCTTTCGTCCTCTTTAATTGTCAGAGAAATGTTGTCACATTACTCATTCCACCATTTTCAGAAATCTGAATTCTTATATACATATTTATCGAGAAGTTACTGTACTTTACAATGATTCTGAAAATTGAAATGATTCTCCCTGAGAGTATGCTCTGATGATATTGGCTGGCAAGCATGCGCTCTAAAGTCGTGCACAACTTAACACGACATCGTTCCAAGCGTTCGTGTAGCCCAATAAAGAACAAGTCGGAGTTATAAGAAGGAATCTCGGTCGTTTTTTTAATTTTATTGGCTCTTTACTTATATTCCACTAAGTTTAAATCTAATAAATGAGTTTTCAATCAGTGGTCGTGCTCTCTTCCTCGTGGGAATCCGTCGCATATTTGAAATTTCCTTTTGCTTCAGTCCTTTGGAACTGAAGATTGTCGATTTAAATTCACTTCAAAGTCTCAAACCTATCCGATAGCATATCTTTTAACAGTTAAGAAAAATTATTTATTTATCAGTAAGTATCAACAAACAGCACGAGGCTAATTACAGTTGACGAAATAACAAGAATCAAGGAATAAACAACAATCAGTGAGAATAAAATAAAACAAAAAATCAACAACATAAAATTAATTTAAATAATGAATAAAATTATAAAAAGTCAATCTCTTGCAACCATATTTTGGATGGATTTAAGAGGAGAGAAGAAAGGGTCGAAGTGTGGAAGAAAGGGAATTGAAAATTGAAGGAATACGGAAAATCCCGGTTTCTTGCAGGGCCTAGAAGACTGCGCTATTTCATGTACATATTTCCTTCGTCTAATGTTTGAAAGAAAAAATTATCATGATAGTCTATCTTTTATCGTAAATTACTAAATCATATCATAATAATTCCATCTGTGACATTTGGTAATAGCCGTACTTGGCTTAGTAATTTCATTATTAGTTTTAGATTTCTAAGGAAACTTTTTCGATTTAATGCAATATTCAGTCAAATCTTTCTTGGACTGTGCATCATAGCTAATCAAAGAACATCTTGCATTGGATATTTACAGGGGAATATCTTAAGACGGTAGTTATCATTAAAAGAAACGTTTCCTGAAGAAGACACCCATTTTCATGAAGGCAATCTTCCTCGTCGATAGCCCTTTCAACTAAAGGCAGGTCTTCCCATTTGGATCTAAAAATTTATTTATATATCTTATTTCCATCAAATAATCTTATAAAATTATATTATCCTATATTCTATGGCAGATGCTACCAGTTTTATGCCAACTATTTGGGTCAATTATTTCTTGGTTACGACGCAGAATGACTCCCAAGATGCCTCCGCCCTTCAAAGTATTTTATGTGACTTTTTGGGTCATAATAATTTTATTGCTTTCGGTCACCCAGCCCTCCTAAAGATCACTTGGGGCAGACACTCAAATACTAAGTCCTTCGTTGGTTTAGAGAGGTTTATACATTGTAGATTTTCAAACGTAAAGATTGAACGCAGAATTTGATGGTCATTCAATCGAAGTAAGCCAAGTGGAAGATACGTCATAATCACAAACCACGTATGAAAAAAAAGCATTCATAATATCATGACGGTAGAATTTTCTTACTGCGTCCTAACAGGAAAAGTTCTACTTTCCGACCTCGTTGGAGGAATGGTATGATTACCTACCTACGCAATAGTCCCAGGCTCGAGTCTCGGCTAATCGTGTTTTCATGCTCGGGGTATGTTTTATGGGAAAACAATTAAATAATTAGGATTTTAATTCATAGTCAATGATTGATTTACGTAAAATAATTGGAAATTCTCAAACGTTGACAACGGATATATTTTGTAGATTGAGATTTTTCTTTGTATGATTTATTTTTGAATGGTTTGCGTGTAGAATTCGATTGTACTTAATGTAACAGATAAATTTAATAATAATGCATCTTTTTTTGGGCATTATTGGGTCTAAAATCCTTCTCTTCCATAAAACCCATCCTCATAAATTACACAATAATTAATTTAAAGAGATAGTTTGAAAAAAGGGGAAGAATTTTGCATGTAAAAATCCTAAGAGAGATGAGAGCATGAATGCGGCTAAATATCATTGGCTAATAATCAGAATTTTCCCTGTAAATTACATTACAATAAAAGTTTTTGTTAAAAATTCTTAAACTGCTGAGTTTTAGGTTTTTCAGATTTTAGATATATACCCCGCGAGCCTCCAGAGGCGTATGGCAGGGGGTGTAATACACTATCATTATTCATTCCTCCCTATTAGCATCTCTAATAGCCTGGGAAAAAAACGGCCAAAATTAATTATCCGTCCTTGCGATTACTTTTCTATAACGCTTCGTCGATGCCTCTCGGAGGTCGCGTTCGCTCCTTACTGGCACTAACATTTCACTTACTTCGTCTATAAATTCTGAACGAATGAGTTGTAAAAGTCTTCCCGCGGTTACACCAAGAAAATGAAGAATCATTAATCCGTTGATTTGCTATCCTTGTAACAGTCCTTACATTTTTAACGAGATTTTACATCATGATTCTCACGAAAAGTAATAAGAAATATTTAAACTTTCAAAGTTGTAACGATTTTTTTCCATTGCGGACGTAAATGGATGCGTATAACATCCTAGGTAATTATGGTCATCTGCCTCAATACCTGTACACAATTTTATGGTATTTTATTGCTTCTCCCTCAAAGAGCGGCGCTGTTTTCGTCCTTTTAAAAGATTCTGGGAACGCATCCGGAAAATGCTCAAAGAGAAAGCTGCAGGTAAGTGAAGTAAGAGGCCGAGGAATGCTTTTGGGAGGCTTGAGAATGCAGGTAAAGGGTCCCCAATTTGAAAGGAGGTGAAAATGGCTATGTATAGAAGAGAGGTAGAGGAACTTTGTTGAGTCCGTTGAATGAAGAGGGACTACATTTTATGGGGATTTCGACCATCAGAACCGTTAAAGTCTTTTTCGGTTACTCAGGGTTTCTAAAGGTGCTTATGCTAATTAAAACTTGGTTGCTTGGCTTCTGGTATGAGGACCTTTAATCCTCCTACCGATGGGTGAAAATATTTTTAACTTCAAATCTAAGGAAATCCAGACGACCTTTTCAAAGAAATATTCTGTATTAAATATAAAATTTTCCCCTGCCATACGCCTCTGGCGACTCGCAGGGTATAAATATAAATCTAAATATGGAAAAGGCTGGTGGATATTTTCAGTAATACGCAGTGAATATTTATTGATGATTCCTTGATGGCATTTATTTGATTGTATCAATCGTTAAGGCATGAGCAATGATTAAATATTTTATCTCATGTCAAACACATTGGAATTCGCTCCAGGTGAGACGATATGATTACCGACGGAATCATTAAAAAAATACTCGGTTCAGAGCTTACAGATGAAGTAAATGAAATTTTTGTTCCGGTAAAGAACGAAGGCGACCTCTGAGAAGGATGGACAAAACGTTGCAAGGAAGTAATCGCAAAAACATATAATTTCGTCTTTACTTTTGGTCGTTCTTTCCTCTTACTTCTAGAGAAGGTAATATGATTGATTATGTTGATGGTGATGCTACACCCCCTGCCATACGCCACTGGCCGCTCCTGGAGAATATATTTAAATCTGAAACACTAACTTGTTCTATATATATATATACATATTTGTGGATTTAATAAAAAACTTGATGATTTTTTTGAAGCTTTTTAGAAGGGTTTAAATTTCCACAAATGTGTTGATTAGATTACATTTTGAGTACTTCTTTCTTCTTCTTTTAATATGGATAAATTCATGTATCACCGGAAACCTTTGATTTTACCTTAAACTCTGCTTTCACTTGTGAAACGGGGTTTCGGAAAACTCAAATGGAAGAAGGCATCGAGGACTTATCAAATTTGGAAGAATAAACAGCCCGAAGTCCGTCGTTATAACTTTTTTCTATATTAAGTTTTAGTAATCAGTTAAGTAATACCCAACAGCGCCTTAAGTTCCCCTTTTATGTAACAACTACTTCGTTAACAGCAATCAATGCGACTTTCAGAAATAAAATCGCTCTCTTTCAAAATCGCCCTTGATGAATAAAAGTGAGAAAAATTATGAAAATATAGATAATACGAACAAAAGGTTTAATGCGGTTTGAAATATTTTTTAGCGAAAGTGAATACAGCGAAAGTGAATACAGCGAAATAGTCATTACTCGCTGGTCGAATAAAAGTCATTCCTTTCTTGAAACCGAGGAAATCCGAATTCCGCCAAAAAAAAAGAAGTTCGGCATCGCGAACGACGGTAATGATACAGCGAAGCAAAGATTGCAGTTCGTGCGGTGGTTTTAATAAATGCGCAGATCAGGTAGCAAGGTCATGAGTTTTTCCTTGATATTAATGATCGTTTCATATGCTCGGGAAATATTAAACACCTTCTTATTCGAATTAATGGGAGTGGCTGGGTTTAAACCAAACAGGCAAGAAATCCATTCCAACCCAGCAATTAATAGCTACACCAAAGGTACTATAACAAAGTAAACATGAATCACTAATAACAACTATAGTGGAAATAAACAATATTTTATCATTGGAAGATATTCTATCGTTCAAATTCGTTTTATGCAAATACGGAGATGGTTTTAGGATAATTTGTATTCGTAATCCCATTCAAAATATTGCAATAGTTAAATATAAAAATAAAATTAAAAAAACATTAAAACTGTTAATTATTTTAAAATTTATTTTAACTTTGTTTTCAAGAATTTATGGATTTATTTATCGCTTTGTGGTCTCTGTGTAATTACCTGGTCGGCCGAATTATCACAGGGTTGCTCACTATATGATCTCTTACATTCACTTCCGATACGGCAAAATTGAAAGAAAATGCAAGTACGAGAGATGAAAAATGAGGTATATGCTCAGATGAGAAATGTAAGGGACCCGAGGGAAAAAATTAAGTCATTCTTTAAAATTTCTGCTTACGAAACATAGGTAATACGCTTTTAGACTATTTTTAACGATAACTTCGTCAGCACTAGTTGTATTTTATTTTGTAATTCCTTCCTGTAATTTTTTTTCGTAATAGCAGGATTGGCTTTACCATCGAGTACACGCTTTCCCCTAAAGAGGTACCGAAAAAATATAACTTCAGAATTCCTAGAAATTAGATATATCTTACTAACAATTTGGGAGCTTATTACGTAGTTATTAGTGTAACGATAACAGAAACCGATTTGGGCCCCTTCCATTTTACGAAAATAACTATGAATACTTTTTCGAAAGCTTCCGGTAGTAAATTTATATCTTACTTCAGATAAAGCGATGAAAGTTTGATAATTGACTCAAACTTTCTTTGAGGACAGCATTTTTTTCTTAGCCGGTTTTTCAATAATACATTACAACGTCTTTTTCCTGAAATCACAGTTCAAAGTATGATTACTATTCTAAGTAAAAATTATATTATATTACTATTTTTAAATAGTTTAAATTATGAATTTAACTTATCAATTCATTAACATATCTTTGCCTCTGTGTTCAGTGCCGATGCTTTAATAACTCTGTATAGTTATTGATGTGTCTGGATGTATTAACTCAATGTAATGTTTAACCTGGCCACCAAGCCACCTGGCCAATTAAGCCACCTGGTATATAGATCAAATTGCAAGATTTCATTATTAAATAAATAAATAAAATATATTTCATATTTTTAATTGCATTTGTATACGTTATAATTTGCACTTCATGACACGGCATTAATTTGAAAACGGAAGGAAAATTTGTATCGGCATTAAAAATAATTTTTAAAACATTCTAGAGTTCCAAGTAATTAGATATCTCTTACTAACAATTTGGAAACTTCTTTTATAGACATTAGTGTAACCATAACAGAAACCGGCTTTTCGAAGGGAAAAAACGATTTAGGCCCCTTTTATTTTACGAAAATAACTAGGAATAATTTTTTGAGAGCTTTCGGTAATAAATTTATACCTCACTTCAGATAAAGCGACGAAAGTTTGATGTTTGACTCAAAATTTTGATAATCTCAAAATTAACTTTACCGGCTGTGAGGGCCGAATGGTTAGCGTGCTCGCACGTTATCACACGTCATCACTCCAATTCCACGGTCCCTGGTTCGAGTCCCGACTTGTCGGATTTTCCCGATTAGGGAATGGTCGTGTGTGATTGTTGGGCTTAATATACCATTGTAAAAGTCTAGAAATCGGATACTCTTGGGGTATATGAAATAAATAGATAAAAAAAACCTTTGAGGATTGCATTTTTATACTAGCCAGTTTTTCAATAATGCAATACAGCGCTTTTCTATGGATTAAGAATTCGAAGTATTACTATTATTCTAACTATAAGTAAAATATACATTAAATTATTAATTGTAATTAGTTTAAATTATTGAGTTAACTTATAAATTCATTAACACCTCTTTGCCTGTGTCCTGCCTCGTGGCCGGTGAATTGGTCCGGTGGAAATTCGTACGCGGGGAATTCGTGCGCGGAGAATTCTTACGCGGGGAATTCTTACGCGGGGAATTCGTACGCGGGGAATTCGTACGCGGGAAATTGATCTCCCGACAGATTGGTACGCGGGGAATTGATCCCCCGCGCTGATGTTAATCAGTCTAATGCTAATAAATACTGTTATTCAGTCTTATGTTAATCTACACGCCCTCGTTATAGGTTAATGTTAAAATAAATTAACCGGTGGGGTTGGGTTGGGTTGGTAGTACAACATCAGCGCGGGGGATCAATTCCCCGCGTACCAATCTGTCGGGAGATCAATTCCCCGCGAACAAATTCCCCCCGGATCAATTCACTGGGCACCGTCCTGCCTGCAGGCCAAAAATTCAAGATTTTTATTATTAAATAAATACATTAAAATTAGTTCATATTTTATATTGAATTTATATCCGTGGTCTTTTTTACTTTATTTCTCGGCATTAATTTGAAAACGGGAGGAAAATTTGTACCGACGTGTTTGAGAACGTTTTGATCCGCCCTAAAAAGTTGCGGCGAAATTCCTGGGGCGTTAGTGGAAATTAGGGATACTCTTCCAATTAAAAAGCAGCGCTATGACCCATTCGAGATTCTTTCTCCTGATTGGGTAATGATTCAATAGTCCCATTTTTATGTGTCGACTGGTTGCCCTCGTTTTTGTGTGGCTCTTCGCGGTACCTCATCTTCCGCTTCATTTTTTGCCCATGAATCTGCCCAAAATTCTTCCTCTCGTTTCAATTCCCCGTTTCATGCGATGGAAACGCTTTCCAATTGGCCGTCCGCTTTTTTCGATGCTTTTTGTCTCATTCCATCAGTTTTATTCGTCCTCCCGATGACATCACCCCTCTATTTCTCTCGCATGCTTTGATACGATTATCTAGCAATTTATTATCTCCCATGAGCTTTATACGCTCATTTACCGATTTAATTTTCTTTCTTTTCTAGTGCCCTCGTTATGATGCATGCCTTTCTATCAGATTCAACCAACCGAACGATTTCTTTGCAGGTTTTTTCAGTTACGTTTGTTAGCGTTAAGGCGATTCCCTTCTGTGAAGTTGTATAAATTCCGCGGATGTTTTTCCGTAAGTTTTTATAGCAAGGAATTCTGTTTATTTGAAGTTTCCTGTGCTCAGGACCTTATTTGCATCATAAAAATCACCTTTGATCAAATTTCCTCCTTTTTTCTCTACTCAGTCATTGCTAATTGGCTTTAATTTGCGTTAATGGCACCAACCCAAGACATTAAGGAAAATGGTTAAGGAAGGAGTTATTGCTAATATGCTCCTTATGTAGGAACGGAAAGAAATGTTTTATAGCAAGGCAGGTTATTGAGAGAATGAGAGAAACATCCAAAACCTTTTTCGCGATTCAAATTGTATAATCAAATTAGTCGAGTCATTGCATCGCATTATGTAAACTTCTCGTTTAAATAATTTTCGGTAGAATCCGTGGAAATTAAATCAAACACATTCATTTTTATTAATATATTTCTCTTTCTGAAGCACTAACGCCGTATAGTATCTGCATTTGCATTAACACCCTACAAGCCGCCTATCAGCGTGTGGCAGAGGGTGTAAGGACCGAGTGTTCGAATACCAGATCGTGCAGTTTGGCATTTTATAAATTGTTTAAAGCGAGTGACTCCAATTTGTAGTGGATTGTTTAGTATTTATGAAAAAAGAACGCAGCTACGTATGTAACTAGGGACTAAACAAGAGAGTAACCAATAAATAAATTGAGAAAAAAAAGAAAAGTAATGAAAGACAAAAAATAAAACGATCAAAACAGTCTTATGACTGCAACACCTTATTAGTGCTTAAGTTAATCTTAAGTTTTCTCTGTGTAAATTAAGTTCTTCGAGTTAGTTAAAAGTAGTAATAATTGAAGCTACTTAATATTTTATACATTTAGTTCTTAAGGAAATCATAGCACCTATAACTAATACTAGTTTAAAATGAGTCACACTGCCATGAAGGGTCTAAACATTGTAAAGTAAACGGTCAATTTGTAAGAGGGCTAAATAAACTGTAATGCTAATTGTGGTTGCAGCTTTAAAGCAGTCACCCCCAACAACAGAGAAACCAAATATATATCCTTCATTCACTGAGAAGGCAAGAAACTCGGAAATCTCTGGATTCCTCCCAGCCAACAGTTATCAGAAGTAGATACTCCAAAGGAAAGTTCTTATGATAACATAGAGATAGTCCCGGGTTCGATTCCCGGTGGGAGCCAATGCGCGAAATGACCTAAGCTGTCGAAGCACTTTTAACAATACTACTACTACTACAACATAGAGATAATTATGCTATGATGGCGGATCTAATTTATTGTTGCTCAAAGTGTTTTTGCTGTGCTGCTGTTGCCACTATCTGGTGAAGTCCTCCTTAGCTCTACAGCTTGTCAGGAGGTGCTTCACCAAGGCAACAACAAAAAATAGACGAACATACACAACCATACTTAGATCAGAAAAATTCCGATCGGCCGGGATTCGATCCTCGGGGCTGAATCTTGGGGTCGATAACATAACTAGACGCTAACCAGTCGGCCACCAAGTTCGAAGTTCATGAAAGGTTTCAATTTATCCAGCCTTATAATGCATAAAACCGCATGAAGAAGTTGGTCACCTGTCTAAAAGGACAATCCTGATTCAGTTCGTAATTTATTAATTTTTACGGAATCTGTAGAGACAGTTACCATCTTGAGTCGTGAATGACAGCGATAAAGGATATGGATTTTTCTCGGAAAAAGTTCTTTAGGAAGTGGTTGAGATAATTTGCATTTTACTAATGCACGACATTCCATTTCCTCTCTATTTAATTTATCTTTTCATGAATTTCATCTTCATATAGATGTAATTCATGAGAAAATATTAATAATGTTAATAAAGATATAATTAATTAATGTTAAAAATATCAGCAAGAATTAGTTCAACCTTTAAGTAAAATTGCTAATCGTGCTTGTTCATGAGATCTTCATCTAGTGCTCGAAGCTAAAAAAGCAAAGTAGTAGAAACCTTGCTTAATTCTGCCAGAAAAAACGAAAGTTGAAAGTTGTCGATGAGATTTCAGACAGGAGGTACATGTTTAAGATAGGAAAAGAAAATTATTTTTGAAGGGGAAAAAGTTCGGATTTTTTACTAATCAGTGAAATAATTATGAGCTAGCATTTGAAATTTATATGCCTTTGTTACTCTTGTGCCTTATTCATTTGAGGAAACTGAGGTAAACGTTTGATTTTACGATATTTGACATCGTCCTTTCCTTATTAATTTTCTGAAACTGCGCAAGAATCCCGAAGGAATACGGCATTATAGATTATCCCTTTACGAAACGATAATTATATTGGGTTTTGAATTAGTAGAAGTACACGTAAGATTTGGAGACATGGAGAGCATTGACGTAAGCATAACGACCCTTGATGAGCGGGAGTAGTCTAAAATGGAGAAGAAAAACTTTAGAAAACCATCGAGAAGATATTTTAAAGAAAACTTACGTAGGTAGTCTGCTGAATGAATTGGAAAGGTTCACGGATACATGGAGACCAAGAGATTAGTACTAACATTTATTATATTTTTTTGGTAATATTATTGGTTGGGATTATTCACTTGCTTACCGCATATGAATTGTAGAGATGTGATAACATAAATAGTTATGCAGAGGATATTGTAAAATATTTATGGTCATAAATAAGAGATGAAACATAAGACAGGGAACAGAGAAGGGTAATATGGTAAACAAAACGAAGAGAGAAATTTATGCCGAGGACGCAACTTTTTCCACGTATCTGAGGCTTGACCACTTCTGTTGTGGATACGCTCAAAAGGTTGGATTTGCTATTGGAACCGATTTCGGGAAATCCAACGCAAAACTCGGATACGTATTTGGATCGCTATCCTTTAGGCGAACTATGCCTAAAGCAGATAAATGATTCATATGATTTATAGCGGGTATTATTTCATTCCATGATTGTAACGTAAAAAAATCACCAAAGGATGAATTGCGAGTTATGAAGTGCCGCGTAAATACCGACACTTGCGTTAAACGTAGCAGAACCACGAATTTTTTCCCCCAATCCCATCTTTGGGAAAATTCGCCGATCAAATTCGACGTCCCCCGAAAACAAACGCCGCTATTCGGAATGCGCGTGCCCGTGTTATAGCCTAACGACAACTTTTCGAAGGGTTATTCATCGGCGGGAGTAGCGCGCTGGGGACGGAATTTTTAAATTCCTTCCCACGAGCGCGTTTGTTTCCCAGCCGAGGAAGGGTTCCGTTCGCAGCGGGAATGCGAGCCACGCTTGGCAACACCGCATCCCTCCCCACTCCGCCCGCCGCCGCTGCAAGCATGGCCACTGCCTCCGAATTGTTTACATTCGAAGTCCAACAGGGCGACCGCGCGCACTCTCCGAGGAGGAGCCGTTGGCGGCGGAGCTTCCTTCAGCGCCCGCACGTGTACTGCGCAGTTCACGGAATTCAGTGCAGCCGTGACTCGGTTTTGCCGTGGTGCATGGATCTGAGTGCATCGTGCTCGTTTTAGCCAAAGTGTGGCTCGAGAGTGTGCTTACGTTTCGGCGCAATTTCCGATTAGCTCTTCCGATCCTCAATCTGTATTAGTTATTTTGCTCATGTCGTCTTCCTCAATGGCAATCGTTTAGATGTATCCCCGTGGGTTCTTTGGTGAGATCTCCGGTGTAGAAATCGAAGGGTTTGTGCCCACTCGCAGCGGCTATTTCTTTTCAATGGGTGCAAGTAGTGGGTGTAACCGCACGGCGGGTGTGTGCAAGCATGGTGCGGGTGAATGGTGTCATAGTAATCGTGTATGAGAAATTTATTATTGTTGGGATGAGTTTGATTCACCTGTACGTGATTGAGACGAGGATTAATAGTGTATTTCCTACTAGTTCAGTCCGCGCAACGGCTGTGGCTCCTCTTGGCAATTCATTATTCAATCCTCAATTTACGCATTTTATGATGCTTGCCTCTTTGAACCGTTAGTTACAATTTATTTGAATTACTTTTCATTGAATTTTATTTTGAAATATCTGAGTAGGTAGGTTAGTTGTAGGGCTATCACGTATGAGAACTCGTGAAATATGAAAACGATGCGTTAAGTATATAAACTGTCTTCAAATTAAAGATTGTTTTCGGATCGTCATATTGTAGCAATAGCTGGTAATGATTCTTTATAGGCAATTAATCAACACTTCTGAATGTATTTCATCACAAGTTTCGTTTGTTTTTTATTGAAGCGTATCATCAGTTGCGCTTGAAAATATTAGTTCGTTCAGATGTTTATTGAAATCACTTCAAATAGGACTCCTTTTCAGGAATCTTGTTCTTGTTTTCTCGGTAATTAGTGACAGCCGTTGACATCTTCGATACAAGGTTCACTTTTGATCTCTTCTTCAGTTTCAAATATCCGAGCATCATCATGTGTGTTTATCGTTCTGTCTGTCATGCCATCCATCTGAAGTGCCTTTCATAGAAGATAGTATTTATTATTTATTGCCTATGTTTGCGTCGAATGTCAATCTTCCTTTAATAGAAATAGCATATTCACGAATATAGGATTGTAGGCTGGGAAATCCTTATCTGGTGGTTGACTAGATTAGTCCTCAAATCGTATCTCCGAATAATCACTAATGTATTAGAATTGAAGTTTCGTTTAGCTGTTACTGTAACTAGGCTAGTATGTCTACACTGTAAACAAACAACGAAGTAATAATAATAATGCCGTCTTATTTTTTGGGTGAATTTTAGCCTAGGAAATCTATACTACCCGCTTATTACTGCCACCGTATGGACATTCGATGAAGAAAGACGATATTTCACAAAATAGATTCGGTAAGGGAGCATTTCTGGATCTACCGACGTAAACATCAGGGTAAATTCTGTGACGTAGTAACTCGTACTGGTGCGACGGGTTAGTACGTCACTGGTGCTCCTGTGAAATACGCATTCAAGGGGTTGAATGATCAGCGAGAAGGTCACCATTGCCAAGTCTCGTTTTGCTCCTCCGTGTTGTCTTAGATTTCTTTTCGTTGGCTTAGAGACTATCTGTTCGGAATACAATGCGAACCGGTTTCGAGGATCAGTTTAGGCCTCGCTAGCGGCAGCTTTCATAGGCCGGATGATTTGCAAAAGCGTAGAAGAAATTCCGCATTAATTTGGAGGAATTTTTGTCGCCAACTACCGCGAAACTCTATTTTGGACGCTTAAATCCATTACTGAATCCGATGCCCATGCAGCCATCGAATTATAATTGCGATGGAAAATTTGAATTGGTAGGTGTGATATTGCTGTTCATCTTTCAAACTTTTCGGATGATGTCGATTCGATTTATATAGCTTAAGGCTCACGAATGGGCGTGGGGTCAAAGTTTTGTATGTTTCTGATTAGTGTTGCTGAATTATCTCGATGATATCATCATAAATACAAAGATCAGGTTGACGCACGAAGTAACACGGCGGACGATAACACAAAACGATTTCTCAGAAATGTGTAAACATTCCGTTTTATCATAATTCTAACCATTGTTTAGAAATCGGCTAATTTGAATGTCAGTTAATTTTCTTAAAACGGATAAAAAAGTGTAACTGTTAGTAAGATAACCTTTTTCATCCTAAGATAATGGCCGTGAATCGGCTTTCTGATATCACTTTCCCCGTAAACAATAGAAAGATATGGAATTCATTAGCTTGTTTCCAAAGTTTTCTCTCTCAGGTTTCTCTAACTTCCATTTCCAGTAGAATCAGTTCGATTCGAATAAATTAGGGACTTGAATAGCGGAACTTTACCGAGAAAACTTCGACTCTCCTGAAGATTTTCCAATCCAACAACTCAATGTGCATGTTTCCTTCAGCGAGATAAGTAAGAGTGTTGATTTCTGATCATTTTCCGGATGAATCCAAACAGCCAATGAGAAACATTCCAACTTTGAATCGGGATGCGTTAAATTTATGATATTGATCTTCGGAAAGAGTGAGATATATTTTATTTATAATGTCCGTTTCGATAGAGAATCTCCTTCCTAAAATAGGCCCCACAGCTCTTTTCGGCCTTGCGTGACATAAAACCATGGCGTTCAACCTTCTATGACCGGTCGACGATTTTTCCTTCCCTTAGCTTCCATAGACATGTTTTTATACCGCTCAAAGAGGTGAAAGTTATGATAGAAGAGTAAGATATACCAACCCGTATTCAATGTAAAGGTTTCGAATTATATCGAAGATTATATTGGATGAAATTCGGTGTGTCCTCTCAAGGATGAGATTAATTCTTTGAATAGCGCCGATTCGCAATTCCAGCCAATGTTAGTTTCCTTTTTTCACTCTCCCGCGTTTTGAAAGCTTTCTTTCCGTACGCGCTCTTATCTGCGTAGCACGTGGTGGGGGAATCGTCGTTTGGAAGTGCGCAAAATCCGGCGAATTATTTCCTGAAAAATGGTCGGCCGATTAGCTAAACTTAAGGCGATGTGAGAAACGTAGGAATAAAAAAATTGGGGAACATTATAGAGCGAGATTTTCGACTAATATCTATATGCGTACCTCACATATAAATAGCTTGAAAAACATTTTGCATCGATATTTCATTTTTGATGTCATTCCAGTCGTTTGAAATTGTCTATTTACCTTCTTATGATTTTGAATTCTTATTTTTCATCATATCTTAACCAACAATATCACTAACAGGTAATTTACGGTGCATTATTTCGTTCACTATCGCCGTAAGTGCTTTGCGCACCACCGTCGAGAACACGCGCTTTTGAGTAATTCACGGCAAGCGATGGCGTCCTGACATAATTTCCCCGTTTAGTATTTCCTTGATTCGCTATTGAACAGTTTCAAATTTTGCTCCTATGAAGTCAATTCAATGCTGCGTCTCTCCACACACCAAATGGTTGCAAGCAGAGTACACATGCAGTTTTAGTATTTCATCTTCATAATGGGTTTTGATTATTTAGAACAATACAACTACGACCTCTTCCATTCTATTCAAACTCTTATTGTGTGGCGCATTTACAGTCCGGTTTAAGATTTAAAGAAGGAACGTAATGGTTGAGAATATTGAATTCATCATATCTCATTATACTTATCGAATGGTTTTAAGTAGAGCGCGCGGAAGTTTTTTGATACCTATGATTCCTGCGGCCTCGTCCTTTGACGCCAAAATTCGATTATGATTTTTACATTATTCAAATATAATTTATTACTTACATGATCAACTTATCGGCATTTTCAGCTCAGCCCTCTTGCGAATGGCAATTGAGGTGCTTTCAGCTTGCGCAGTTTCTATAATTAGGAGATTTCAAATGTAATTTGCAATTTTATGGATATAATTCATTATTATTTGTTAAATAGAACAAGAATTATATACGTAGGATATTGTAAAATTTATAAATTAGGACGAGATATTAAACTTAAAATGGTATCTGCGTTACGTTATCTGTGCAATTGCTGGCTATAATTTATAATAGGACGCAGTGATTGAATCAAGTGTTTTATTATTATCTGAATATTTCACCTCTCCCTTTATCTCAGTTATTGAGATTTCTATCAGTATTATCCATATCTGTATTATATTTATCTGATCACGGATCATCTCTGTAAACCTCCTCCAATGATTTTTACTGTCAACATGGCCTCCGCAAACTTGGAAAATCAGCTCATTTCTATCGATCTCTCGTAGGGATGGGAACCGCAGGCACGTAATGAAGTTAGTGATTTCCTTGGGATTGCAATACGCACTTCGCTCGTCTCTTTTCTTTCGCAGATCGAGCTTCTCCCGTGCCCCTCGTTTTTCTCCCTCTTACGCAACACGCCATTACCTCGGAATTTCCGATTCATTCATTCTTTTGGGTGAAATTCCGCCGCCTTAGAAAAGGGTTGTGGCTATTAAGTTTTTTCCGTTCGACCCACCGATGTAGTATAGCATACCCAGCCTTCCGTTTCGTGTCCATTTTGACCTCTCACCTTGAGCATCAATTAAGTAGAAATGTTTCGTATTTTCGTCAGCAAACTGATCTTGCCGTTCAATTCCGAGTTTAGCTCATTGATAGCTTTATGTTTTCGGGTATATCAACATTAATATATACATGTATTCGATGTGCGAAGGCGTTACCTCGTGGAAGGCCATTATGAATGAGAAAGAACACTAGCACACTTGTGGAAGTGCATTGGTGTTATTTTCATTCATATACATGTATGTACAATTTCGGATTGCTTGATCATCCAAATAAAAATAAATAAATGCATGTAATATTTCTTCGAGTACTTCCAGCAGGAGATTTTCTTAGGGATTGGATAGTTAGATACGTTTAAGGACTATTTAAATTTTGGGTATAGAATACCTTAGGTTCCGTCGCGGTTTAAAAGTAATGGAATGATACCTAAAATTTCTTTTCCCGTTGCGCCTGTGCGCAAAAAAACTTAGCGAATGTGATGAGGAATGTTAAATTTACAAATGGCAAGCAATCACTTTGTCCAGTGAGGGATAGACATCTTTAAGTTTCTCAGTTGCACGACTTTGAGGAAGGATTCCATTGTGTAATGAATGAACTAATGCAAACTTTTACCCTAATTTATTTATTCTGCGACCATGATAACACGAAGAATTGGAACCATCATCATAGAATTCAATACATCGCCTTGGGGGTAAATTTTGCATTATTTCATTCTTTACATTTACCATTCACATTTTTTGTCTGTAAATAGGAAGTTTGGTATCCATTGATAACAAAACAGGCCATAAATGATAGTTTTTGCTATTTTTGTTTATATGCGTTAGAAATAGAAACGATACCAAGCTACTTGCCACTAAAGGCTGTCTTTGCGGGCAATATGAAGTATTATTTGTTAGGTGAGCTCTGTCACTGCTGTTCGTTAGCCTATCTGACATCTTAT
Source organism: Sympetrum striolatum (assembly GCA_947579665.1). Lineage (NCBI taxonomy): Eukaryota > Metazoa > Arthropoda > Insecta > Odonata > Libellulidae > Sympetrum > Sympetrum striolatum. The sequence continues at coordinate 11,491,741 of OX388350.1, forward strand.
AGCGGTTATATTGTAATTATCATTCTCATTTCACCCTCGAACGATGAAAATTATTTCTCTATGTCTTCTAATTCCGCTTAGGATGCAAACATACAAAATATCTTATCCGGATTAGTCATTTTCCAAAAGGAAATATCATCTGTAGCAAAGATCATTACATCTGTTTCTAAAAGAATGCATGCTCTGAATTCGTCCCACCTTTGTCAGCAGATTTCTTTAAAAAAATTCCCGCAATATTCCAGATGTTGGGAGGCTCAAATCCATATCAAGAGAATGTTTTGAGATGCGCTTAGGATTATCGTTGTCTTAACTGAGGTCGTTTTTGACAACTTGGATATAGACAGGAAAATGCCTGAGAACTTTTTGAAGTAGTTTAAATTCGTGTGTTTTAGAATCATTTCTTCTATCTCTTAAGAAGAAATTATTATAATCAAGGCAACGATTTGAAGAACTACCAGCCACTGATTTATTCCACACAGCGCATCGAACGTCGACGTCCAATAATTTTTCGCATTCTGCGCCTTGTAATAGCAACAGAGTGATGAAACCAGGTATAGACTGTACCGGTGAGATTGATATGGATACTAAAAAAATTTTTTCCGGACCTACTGCTGAATCTGAATCGCCATTGATGTAGGTAATTTTCGCAGAAACTGGAGAGACCCGCAAGACTTTATTCCTCGCTTACAGTTGTGTAATTGTGTCGTAAAATATTTATTCTACACAGAAACCTACATTCACATCCCACTTTTTTAATCTTTCCCGCTGATTAACTCGATTTATGATACTATTTGATCAAGTGTACTATGTCTCATATTATTATAGTATCAATTGAAGAAACCGGTCATTGTTGCTATCGCTCCAATAAAAACTGAGCTCGCGAAGTTTTCAACTCTCTTTTTGAGTGGTACTTTGTATTTACCTTCAGTGAAATATATTTAGTAAATTGCATGGATAGTATGCGTTTTATAGGTTACTGATCACCTTAACCCCCATTGACAAATCCTGGCGGGCCCTTTTACATACGTATCATCTTTTACAATATGGTTAAGTTAATTTTACATGAAGCGTACAGCCGACCTGGTCATTGATGGTTGAGATCTGAATTGAATTCTGAGTGAGTCGGTGCGTCCTCAATAAACCCAAGCATTTCCTAAATCCATGGGCGAACTGCTGACTCAGCTTCCAATCTTTATCAAAATTCTTAGAAATATTGGCGCCCGATTGACTTGAAATAGATAAAGAAAGACCTTTCCTCGTTCCGAAATACAAAATGGCGTTTATTGAAAGTCGTAGGATAATCTACCTACTATTGTATCTGTCCATTACTTAAATTTGCGTCAGCGGTTGAATGAAATTATATGTCGATAGGTATTTCACGTGGTACAGATTAAGCCCTATTACATTATGTAGAAGGATAAAATGAATCGCCGTATTAATTGCCTTCAACTAATACAATCATTTGCATTTGAGAGTGAATTATCAAATTAGTGATCATAGATAATTTGAATGGTAGCATAAATATTTTTAGGGAAATATTTCACCTGCTATGTGAGCTAAGGAGCAATGAGTTGAAAAAGTATAGCAAGCCTAGTAGAAAAGAGAGCAAAATGGACCGGTAGGTTCAGTTGGTTTGTTGGTCCCACCGAAGTCCAGTGATAAGGTCTATTTATTCATGCAATTTCTTCGGACATGGAGCTAGCTCAAGTCTTTAGACTCCTGTTACCACGTTTAAGCTAGAATAAATTATATTAAGGTGGTCTGTCTTATAGAAATAATTTAACACCTGGATATCCGAGTGGGCAACGCGTTCGGCTTTGTTGACATCGGTCCCGGGTACGATTCCTGGTGCGAAATAACCTGCGCTATCGAAGAAGTTTTAACCAGTACAACCCAACATAATTTAACACCAACGTGCCTCTTTTTCTGCCGAAAAAATACTAATCCATTAGCTCCGTTGCCTCTGGTTAAGGACTTGAATGTACTAATCTCACGGCTTGGTTAGTCTTCATGGAATATTTCCTTTCTATTCACGATTGTATCTTTTGGCCCTTGCTCTACATTTTCATGCTTCCCATTTTTCCTAAAAACCGTGGTCCGAGCATTTTCCGCAGCCCTCTTGTTCCCTCGGCTTTCTTACCGCCATACATCATTTTGATCGCTTGTCGTACAACCATTATATTGTGCCGTAGCACAGATATTTCACGCATAATTTTAACGATTTCTTTCGTTCCCCACAACATTCATCGCTCATATATTCCCGACCCCCTTCACAGTGTCCGCACAAAGTTTCCGCATAAAATGCAGTCCTCTTGCATTCAGCGGATTAATGAAATTCTACTTTCATGCATGAATTAAGTAAGGGTAGGAATAGTTTAGGTGGTTTTTGTGTGGATTCCACTCAGTGTCACTAGTAATATTACATCTTCGCCGCTTGAAATCGCTTAAGTTTTCCGTAAATTCTCTACCATGCTTAGGAACCGTGAAAGCGTTCTAATTTCACTTCCAAATCGCCTTATAACAGTAACTTCATGTCTGTTTTTTCACAAAGAAATCCATTTTGCTGTAGTAAACGAAGTATCCTCGATCTCCAATATCCTATCATTGCTCCCCTCAAATTTCGTCTCTTTCCGACTCCTTACTTTTTTGTTAGATAATAACACAATAATATATCTATTTATTGTGTATTTAAAAATTCGCACCTTCCCTGGATTCAGAAATGTCGCCCAGTCTACTTAACTTGCTCAATCTAATCCAAAGGAAGAATCCATAAACGGATTAGCATCAATGCAGATAAATGAAAAAACTTACAAATTTTAGAATCGCTCTTTTTACACACGTAAAAAGCTGTATGCCACAGTTATAGAGGAACGGGAATAATATACAGTCGAACCTCGATAACTCGAATCTCAAGGGACGGGCTAAAGAGTTCGAGTTACCGAGGTTTCGAGTAATCAAGGTTTCGACTTATCGAGGTTCTGTAACCTAAAATTCGACTTATCGAGGTTTAGTAGGTTATTTTGCCATCTCTATTCTTACTTGTCGGGAAGAGAAATTTGGAAACGTCTCCATGAGGCACTTATAAGGAAATATTTTTAGAAGTATTTTAATAAAGAGATTGGGTATGAAAGAGAGGAGGAGGGCCTCGTTTCCAACATCTTAAAAATTTAATCTAGAGAACTAAATAAAAAAAGAATCTATCAAAACTACTACTAATTTTTGGTGTTATTCTTAGAAGTATGAATACTATATTTTATATCATTTCATATTGCGGTGTTAGTTTATGAAGGATGGAATGACAAGAATTTAAGTCTACATTCAGATGATTAAATACAATTTCCCATTTCTCCTATCCCTCCAGGGTAACTTTCGGTTATTTTTCGGTTATATTCATTAAAAGGCACATAAACTCGGTTACAAATGGAGAGGATTTTTTGTCATCACATTGTCATTGATTTTTAATGCGTCTTTTTGTAAATGAGTAACCATTCACGTTTCACATCAGCCTAATTATTCATGAGGTAGCTTTGTTAAGTAACTCATTACGTATGGAAATCATTTGCTGTTTCATGCAATTAAAACTAAATGCATCTAAATTATATTTATTGCGTATGCTTTTTCCCTCGGTAACGCCTTTTCTCAATCAATAAACATCAATAAGAAAGATGATGATGGGTTCTTTTGATGTCTCGCCTTTCACTATCAACTTCCATCCCACCTTTGGTCAACAATTCTAATTAAAATCAGGTAGTTATTTCCTGTTAAATGTTAACACCAATGAGTACCATGACATACTCAACATAACAAAATTTATGCTTGGTTTTTCCTTGGTTATAATTATTCATTCGTGATTTTATGCAAGGCGTACGTATCAAAACTCAGAGCTTTTCCGAAGCAACGTTTTTCATGAGTTTTCATTCGGATGAATTAGAGATAATTAAGCCTTTTCTAGAAAAAGTGTACAGCAGGTTACTAAGTATGGAAGCACGACTTATATCGCCGGTGAGAGAGTGAGGAATTCGGGGGTACAGAGTAAACAAGGGCGTGGAGTCTGCATCAAATGGAAATGCACTTACATTGCGACTAACTGCAGAAATTCGTTATCCTGCAAACCTCATTTCCCGCCTCTTCCTCGTTTCACTTTCTTTTCGTTTTCCTCACATGAAAAAGGGACTCATTTCCTGTCGACGCTATTCATTCCTCCGTGACTCTCGTGCCCAAGTGACTCCTTTCTTAGGTCACCCCTTCATTCCTCACTGGGCCTTTCTCCAAATCGATCAGGTATCGGAGTTCCCAGAAAGTAATTTATGGCTGCATTTCAATCAATCCGCGGACGTATTCTTTAGCGGCAAATATACTTCATTAATTTTGTAAACTAATTTGCTGTTAGATCCATTGCATTGGTTTTTCCAAAATATTTTTTCCACCCTATTACAAATATATCTTCAAAACTCTTCGTGCGCCATCGGCATTTCCTTAATATAGCTTATCAAACCTATTCTAATTAACATAAAAAATCAAGATAGCAATCAACTACTATAATAAAAATTTAATTAAATATGCAAATTAAATCAAGCCCATGTCGAGTTCATTATGCAAGCGTTTCCTGCCACTTTTAAATTCGAACTAATCAAACAGAATATTTATTTTTCGAATATTATTTTGATAATCATCATAGCAAATTAATCATGGAGGTGAATAAAAACAATGTAATTTTCCACACTTTTATTTAACTGACGACCGGTTTCACTACCAGAGTAGCATCATCATCTGGTGGTGCTACCGGAGTAGCATAAATAAAAGTTAAATAAGAGTGTGGAAAATTACGTTGTTTTTATTCATTATCTATAATGGCTTTCCACAAAGTAACGCCTGATCATCTACATTTCAAATTAATCATATTGTTAAGCAATCAGTCAATCATTTTTTTATCAACAGATACGTATCAAATAGAGATGACACCTATTACACCATACGTATGTTATATTTCTTGAAAAAGTGCTAATATAATGATAAATTACAATCGATGTTAGTTTTTAAACACTACTGAATTCTTATTTCTTTCACAAGTGACGGTCTATACGAGGTTTTCTTTGCGACACACTCTCTGATGTTGAACGAATTCACATGAACCAGAAAGTTCGGCATTCAAGCCATTCTGGCCTCTTTTATGTCCGAGGTAATCAAACGTTAATAAATTATCCGAATGTAATTTTTTATTCATCTTACAAACTTCTGGTTGAAAGGAATTCAGTTCCTTTCCTGCGCAATCTCAGGAGATAGGGCGAAGGGGCGATCGACCCCCATGAAGTCCCCTTGCGGACTTTCTTGCGCTAGGAACTCGACTAGAATGTTACGAGGAGTTGTAATTCTGATCAGATTATGGTGTTGTTCCTCAATCACTGTACAAGTACTATGTTGATCACGAAATCGCTACTTATAAGTTAGTTATAGATGAGTTTATAAGCAAATCGCATCATACCTCTGCAAGTTTGTCGATTCTCCGCTGGCGGTATATCCGTACTTAGTTTGCGATTGTTTTCGAACGCATATATACGTCCTGCACTTTTTATTGATTTATTACCCTTCGTATTACATTTCTTTATTTTGTGCTTCAGTCGCCTTTACACTATCCGAGAGACGGATATATCTAAATCTCAACCTTTTTGTGAATAATCATCCTGCCACTCTCTCAGATTTGTGAGTAATAAGCAAGACCGGCGTCGCTACGATACGCTATTTGCTGCGATTTATTTCCGGAGAACTCTTGATGTACGGTCTACATTGAACTTGATCGCAGCTACTCGATCATACGTGATTCCAAAAATAATCTCTCGAAGAGGATATTTGCATTTATTAAAGTGACATATTTATACAGAAAATTTATTTAAAAAGAAATGGTCTGCAATCGATGCCGGCGAATTAACAACTTTAAAATGCTAATAGGTTAAGCTTGCCATTTAGGAAGACCCATTTATCATAGGATTTTAATAATCATGAAGACTGCTGGATTTTATTACAATAATTATCAGTCACAAATACACTCTTGTATTTAAATATTTATGAGAGATGCCATTTATGCTTTTTTAAGCTAAAAAATAGAATTTTAATTTCAAAGAAAAAATGTCGTACGAAAGTGAAATTTTCAGAAGTCTAGGTTATACAAGAAATGAAAAAAGTGACATGCATCAGCCATAGCCGTCGTTTCCTGCTGTTCACACGATTGGCTTATCGAATACAATATGTAACCGTAATGCTTTTGCCTCTCTCATTAGCTGAAATAGGATAAATTAATCCATCTTAAAAAAAATAAACTTATTTTTGAGTTCTAGTCAAATGATATAGGTACTGTATGAAAATAAACCGCAGACTTTGTATTTTACACAAAAACTTTTGTGGAAACAAACAAAGTCCGCGGTTTATTTTCATAAATGGCGTTCCACCAATTAAAGTCAGTTCATATCGATATAGGTACTGTTGATTATGTTCACCGATATATTGATGAACTTTTATTAATTATTGTAATTGTAGAAAAGCACAGAAATTACTCTTTTTCAATGGTGTCTATTTAAAACTAACGTTTATTTATAAAGTGGTCCATGGTATAATTTCAAATACAATTAAGCTCTTTTGAGTATAAATTTCTCTCGAAATGAATTTTAATTGTTCACATACGCGCATGCGAGTTAAGAGAAAGTTATTTCCTGGAAATATCAATGATTGGTTAATCCCTTTAATCTTTTGGATCCGATTGGACATTTATACTTTGATAGTTATGTCCGCAGCCGAATTTCAGTTCGGTCAACATCGAATAGGAGGTAGCGCGCCACCAGACCTAAACTCTTTCTTGCCTTACTGCATTACTATCAAAAGGAGAATGTTTTTAAGTTACTTGCGAAGATTTAACCCAAGTTTTGCATCCGTTGTAACTAGCGGTAACCACTTCCTGTTACTGCCGTGAACACCGAGCTGAGCGAGAAGGAATTTTTGTGAAAGTTTCGGACTGACAACTCTGAAATTTCCAACGATTAGTTTCCTGGATCCTGTTGCACTATCGGAAAATACGAAACATCGTAGTGAATTGATCAGTGAATGGTCCGAATGCGTGGCTTCGAATCCGGCGAACGGGCGCCTCAAAAGACTTGGCGGGAAGATGCTCGAATGGTCACGTGAGGGTGAGGAGGAGGGGGAGCGAAACGAAACTGACTTCTTCTGCGGTAGACGGCTACCCTCACCCACATGGGTGTGATGTTCGGAGAATGAACTCTTCCTGACTCGAATTCGTCTTTGGCGCATCTGCCACTGCCTCCTGAGACGGCCATCCGCCATCTTCTATTCGGACGTGCACACTGACTAACACATCTTCTCACTTTTTCTTTTTGGTGTAATAAAAGAATCTGTGTTCCAATGGTGTGGTATTTTATTTCCTTATCGCCATTATAAAAATGGATATTCCAACACTCCGGTGTCACACTTGCAGTCAGAGGCATGAGGGTTTTTGCAGGAGTTTCACAAAACGTTTCTTTATTTATACTGAAAATTTGATGTCATACCAAATTCGATTTCCTTCTTTATTTACAGCGAGAATATTGTTTAATTGTATGCAATTTAACCCTGTGAAATTTCAACCCATTCAAGAGTGTTTTACGATTTCAGGTGTATAAGTATGATTAAAGATTTTGATTTTGACTATTTTCTTTGGTTGATGAATTTCTCGTCTCTTATATTAACTGACCAAGCTGCCAGTATTATACTGTAAATCGAACTCAAATATTACTTTATACAATGAGCAATTAAAAATATAGTAGAAAATAAGTTTAAATTAATCCTTCATCATTGATTGATCAATAATTACTCTTTTATTTACGAATATCTGGTAGCACGTTATTAGACCACACCACTATTTAATAAAAATTCACAACTCTAAAATGGAAGTTATGTATATTATGTAAAAAATAATATTGCATGTGAAAGCAATGATTGAGCAAATGACTTAGATTCACAGTGATAATCTTGGTATCTTTAATGCTGTTAATCCAATGGTTTGGTAAATATAATATGTATTCAGTTATACTCTTCTTCATTATAGATTCCATAATTTTCCTTCAAAGAGAGTGTGAAAGATGTGATAATATACATTTTCATCGCTTATGAATTATCCAGTTTTTGCATTACAGTAACAATTACGAAGTTAAAAAGTGTAAACGTTTACTCTTAGGTTACGCGTTTGTATCAGAAATTAATTTCTCGTAATCTTACACTAATAAATTTACTTGGCATCCCACCAGATTTCCTTAAAACCGTTCGCGTCATCTGTCATAAATCACGCCGTAATATTTCCCATATTTTGCGTGTTTTATTTTTATCTATAATTATTAAAGCATATGAGATCAGATGCAGTAGAGTTCCTTTCGGGTATTATCCTGCTTTATGAGCCGTTTGATTAACCTCAAAACTCAATTGAGTTTACCTCTTCTAGAAGTATGTGAAACTGTAATTGTGGACGTGGCAACCTGTCAGCTACCACGAAGGAGCGCGGAGATGGTGGAGTGGGAATGCTGAATGGAATGTGCTACGCTACTAAGTGCGCTCTGTGAATGGAGTAGCACTTTGTCAATCGCGTTGTCCGTGAATGAGTGGCTTCAATGGACTTCGGGAGAATATCGCAATAAGCGAGCAGTTTGACGACATCCGAACCAGTCCTCCATTACGGATCTCGTAGCGATTGCCTATTACATTTCCTGTCACCAAACAGCCATTGACCCCTAGTAGATGGCCTCGCCCAAGTTGCTCTCTCCGGTGATTTGCTCCTTTCTCTGTCTTGTAACACCAACAGCTTATGGCCCTGTGTGATACTCGTATACCGTGGGGGTCAACGTAATGCACACGATGAGAGGTCGAACTAGAACATTCTGGATTTCGGTGCGGATGTGACCGAGCTACGCATCTCTCAACAATATTACCACGTATTTAGTTATACTATTTATTCATAAATATGTTTATACACATATTATCATACATACGATATCGTATATCTATATTTTATCCATTCCTAATGGGAGCTATGCGTATGCATACTGACTGCACTAGTATCGCCAACTCCCCCACCGTTTACGCTTTTGAAGATAAAAAATTCTTCAATAGCATTAAACAGTTTTTTTTAAATGCTATAAATTAATCGCTCCATCGATTCCATTGGGTGCTTCTCTCCCAAACATTCTTCAAGGAAGGCACTAATTGATAATTGTACGTCTTTCTGTTCGGAAAATCTTGGAATATATTTTTTTTAATTATCGCTGTTTGTTTTTAAAAAGATCGAAGATGAGAAATAGGTTACGAATTCCTTTATTTCGACTTTCCATTGGAGCTCAAACAATGATTGTCTCTAACTCAATTTTGCCGTTAATAAAGACGTAAAACGATAGCTTTACGTAATTTTCTTATGAAACTTATTTAATTCTTATTTACTATGTGTCAAACCGAAGCCGGAAAATTGGTTAATTTTTTGTAAGAAAAGATATTGTAATTCAATAAAAATAAACTTATTCTCTAATTTAATGCTTCCTTACTACACAACTTCTGCCTTTTATTTTTTGATTTATAAGTAACGATTTCACTGATTTTCATCAGCCCAAGTTGTTGCATATTCAACTATTTGTTGCTGACATCGGTAAACATTCTTGATTTCCTGTAGCGATGCTGCCTTCGTTAAATATTTCGCTTAGGTATCTGTTGCAGTCTTGAGTGGTAAGGCCCACTAAGAAGTATGTATATTTTACTTTAAAATAATTAATCAGACTTATATTGTGTCCAGTATACGAGTCAATCAATAAAAATTATTGTTTATTGTTGCAAATACCTCAAACCGTCTAATTTTCGATCTGGATATCTTCAATTGTTTCAACGCTTTTAATTATTTACAAGATTTAGCGTTTTATTTACGGAATACTATGTTACTTGAATATGTTTTAAACATTTTCGAAGGAAGCAAGATCAGATGTGGAACAAGATTAGCATTTTCTCTATCACTCTCTGTTGAGGATAACTCGCGAATAGTACGCACACAGGCTCAAAGTTTTACTGCGGCACTCCGCACATTCCTTCAACTTCAAAAGAGGTCATGTAAGATATCGTATACTGAATCACTTCTCTGAACTCATCGGAAGTAATGCTCTTAAATTTGCTTAACTACGTAAAATTAAGATTGATAATAACGCGATTAAATCTTATTCGATGAAAACTTAATACGGAAATTAAGAAGTTAAAAAATCGAGTCGCAATATGACACAGCGATAATTTTGGGTTGTTTCTGTAATTTATTTACCTTTAATTTACCTTTAATTATACTCAAGATTTAATACTTGCTTCGTTGGTATATTTTAAGCAATGAACGTAGCTTTACATTGAAGTCTTAATTTCCGCAATTACCTCTTTCATCCGTTAAGGATCTTTAAACAGAGAAACTAAGTCAGGCATAATATTTGTGAACTTCAGTTCGGGTTGCCTATTTAACCTAATTAGCAGAATTAGCTTAGAGGATGAGCGGTTAGAGATCATTCAGTTGCTCCTTAAATAATACCACGGTATAGAAGCTAAAGATAATAAGTCGCTACGATTTTAACGTAAAGCTCTTAACCAAATTAATTAAATTGTATTAAATTCAAAACTTTTAGCCCTTCTAACTTGTCCACTATTCGACTATATGAAGTTTATCACCACTTGAAATACTCGTAATTATCTTTGCAGTTGATTTTGGAGTCGGTTGCTTTCGGCATTAATTTGGATGCAAATTTTATCAGTAGAAAATATATTTTTAGAAGGATCACGATTTCGTAATTTCGTTTCTTCTGTTATGCATCTATCATCGAAACATAAACTCCGTCCCAAATCTTCACGCATTCCAAATTATCACGTAATACATGGGAAAATGTAAATCGCTTGCGATCACAAGTGTGATTTTAATGGGATTTTCAACAAAAAGCGTGTAACTCCTAAAGTTTTTCATTCTACAGCTTTTTGTAATTTCTATTCGTAATTATGGCTCTAATAGTTTACATCGCCATTTTTCCACTTGAATTTTTTTCTGAAATACGAGCGGCCATTTTAGATTGAAAGTACCATTTTCTGACGCATTTAAGTAAAACATTTTTCAATTTACTCATCAAACGTTATTCCACAAATTAATGTTTTTTTACTACCAAACGCTCAAACCTGAGCCGCCGTCTAAGTTATCCGAGATTTAATTCATGAATGAAAGGAATATATTTTCCAGTATTGCGAGCACTTAGACGTGTAAATAATTATACTCTGAACTATTTAAAATAGCCCAGAATGTGACTCCATTTCATTGACGCGTTTAAATCTGCATATCTCCGGATGTTGCGTATTATTCTTACTATTTCTTATCGTCCATATCCGGTCGCTTTTTGGGAGATTTTATGTAGTCTTTTAAGCCGTCTCTCCTCAAGGCTCTTTCCTTTTCGTTGTTCTCTCCAATTACTAGATATCTCATTCATCTCGTCAATCTTTAATGGCTTTCGATGGACATGCGTGAACTTACTCTTTCTGCCTCTAACTCCGGCTTGACCCACTGCGTTTCATCGTCTTTGAGGAACGCCTTGACCATGCCTTTATTTCTTAATCTCATCTCCTTTTAAACATTGAACCTCTATACTATCGTAAATTTACCTATGTGAATCCCTTATATTTTTGAATCCTTAAGTTTTTTCTCCCTTGACATGCTTTGCATTATTACACAAAACATACTTCAGCATTACCCTATCCGTCTATGCAGTAATAAGAACCGTGAGGATTATTTTAACACGTTCATCCAGAGGTAATTTAAACACTATAAAAACCTCGGTAAACAATTTGATTTTCGAGAGTTCGCAAGGTCTACTCCAAGTATGTGATAAGCTAATATACTTTTCATTTAATTGAGTTTCTAATGGCACACCATATCTCAATTAAAAATCAGTTCATAGCTGAAGTAGATTCAAATTCATTTCATTCATTCATGTCGTTCACTCGAAAAGAATATCATAGCTATATTTCATTCCAAGACAAGATTACGAATACCCATTGATTTTCGACTTTACACGATTCTTGGCTATACTTATGGTGACACTCCGGTGGCTATGTTGCGGTTAGTTTCTAATAAAGAATCTACCTCGTTAATTATCTTTCTCAAATCCGTATGATCATTTTGCTTTAATACAAGAAGCGGAAATTAAAACTTTTCCAAAATCGGGGAAAAGTTTGTTGCAATGCACTCGAAATCTCCCGTATTCAACTTAAAGGTAGACTCATGTGGTGGAATTTAAAGTGAAAAGAGACAAGTCACATTTCTGTGATTGAAAATTAAGATTTGTGTTAAATTTTACCGGAATAGCTTGTACGGTGCTGTGGAAAATGTTCCCCTAGATCGGGTTCTGTCGAAATCAGGAATGTAAATCTCAGCGAATGTAAATCAAATAGTATGTAGAGTATTTAAGCTGATAGATATGATTTAGTAACCTCGATCCTCACGAATGTTAAAATGTATTTCGGAAATTTCCAAAAAGTTCATAACATAATCCTGGTATATTATAATTATTCATAATTTAATTTAAGCAGCAGTATTCCTCAACAGTATCGTCTTTAAAACGTGAGCTAAGTTAGATGGACAAACATAGTTCTGGATGTGCACTGAGGAATATACCGTTTGGGAAGGAAAGTACAGTCACAAATGATTCACAGATCAAAGGCTAGGAAACGGTGTTCTGCTTCGTATCTTGTTTACGCTCTCTTGAGCCTCACAAAGCGGAACGAAGCGAAATCGGATACTTGTGTCCTTTAATTTGCGCTCTTTCCTTAAATCACACGAGTATTCGAATTACATCCTCCGTCTCTTCGGAGAGTTTTTACCCGCCTGACAATATTACTTCTCAATTCGTTTCAACAGAACCTTTTGAAATCATATCCACTACGTAAATACGTAAAATTTTAGCCATTCGAGGAACAAATTCAGTGCAAGCCAGAGATAAACAAAATCTTAGCAACGAGGTAGATCTGCAGTTATTCCCGACTCAAAATACTTTGTCTGATAAAATTTTCGATTTTAATTTGCAGTGGACATACTTGAATTAAAGGCAGCAAACGGTAATCAAATTTGAAAGATCAATTTTGGTGTTCTGAATGGTATAGATTCTATTGAAAAACATTGATACATTTTTTTTCATTTCATTTTCCATCACAGCTCTGAATCTGACAAAAGTAACGCAATTAAACTCTAGAAATTACATACACAATAGCATTTAACGCTACCATTTTCACTTATTTTTTTTTCAGCGCCTTTCTAATGTAAGTGTAAGCGTATTCAATAATCTTCTATTTTATTTTCTCGAGTAGATGACCCTCGAAAAGTTGTTCTTTTCCTTCCAAAGAGAACGGTCTTCGAGCGGGTTTTTATCTTCTTTAATTTAAAGGAAAAGGTGAAGTCAGTCCTCCAGTTTTTCTTTTCTTATACATAAGTTTATATCTTCTATTATATGATTAATGGTGCCTTCGTATTTTTGCTCTTCGTCTGTCTTTGGTTTTATCACCATCTCATTTGAAATTTGAACGAATGACTTCGTTAAAGATTAAAAAAATTACCCTTCCGCTCTGTTTTTCTGACAGAATATTTGCGAATTAAATAGCTGTAAATGGATAAAAACTTTCGATACAGAATAATCCGATTCGTTGGAATATTTCTTTGATTAATTTTTTTTCGTAAAGACAACTCGCTCTATTTTGACCTTAATTATTCGCACCGACGATTAAGCTACTTCGACTCGTTTCGCGTGAAATATCGAAATAAACGTGTGGTTTTCGCTCAAAATGAGCGGGGATACATTTTTTTGTTGGCCTTAGTTTAGTGATGCGTTTGTGAGCGCAGGTATAGTAGGATAGGAATAGGAATGGGAGGATAGGTTGAGCGGGAGAATTGTGGGTCTAGAGGGGAAACAGCTGCCAGCGGAGGGATTGGAGGTATGTGGAGGTGAGAGGGCGACCCTTTCTAACCCTCCGCCCAAGAATTCTTCCGACTTCCTCGACCAGCTTCTCATTTCACCAAAATAAACAACGCTCTTATGGACAAACTCTTCGTTTATTTGGACCGCGAATCAATTCCTGCCGCTATGAAGAGAAGCACCACGCATTCGACCGACATCCACTTCAATTGTTAGCAATAAAAAGAGCCGCCATTTTGACTGAATGTGACATCGTTGTTGACGTAAACAAAAACAATGCTGGAAATCACGAAAAATTTCCTCGCATCTACTTTTCGTGATCCATTTAATGAATTAAATTTTCATATCTCTTTATCTATTTAGATCTTTGTACTTCCAATAGAAATGCGATATATCTCATTTTGTTTCCAACCTCAGAAACTTAGGATATTTCTTTAATTTTATATTATCCTTCGTCATAAACATTTCTTCTCCAAGCGCAACTTTTTCATTGCATTAATTTAGCGATAATTTACTTTCCAAGTCTGTTTTTTTTTAAGATTGATGAAGAATCTTTGCTGTTTTCAATTCAGACCTTTACCGGATTTTCCGCCTTCCTTATTGGATTTTCCTTTATTTATTTTACTAGTCACTATATTCGTACCCTCAAAAGACAATATCTACAATACCTCCTCGGCGATAAACCTAGAAACAATTTTAATTATAGCTTCTATGACAATCCAAATCCACTATAGAAGTCATAGCATCATAAGCATCCTCCAGAGTTTTATAGTAACCGAAAGGGTTTTAAAATATGTAATTTTTACTGACAACATTTTTCAAGTTCAATAACTCATTTACACCAACCAAAGCAAGTATCCTAATCTTTAAAAGGATACGCGAGAGAACATAATCTCATTAACTAGATGATATTTTCTTGTCACACTGCGTGTTGATTATTTCATAATATAAAAATTTCTAAACCTTCTCCCTGAGTTGGAGGAAAGATAAAAAACTTAAATGTGACTGCTTTTTAGTTTTTCGAGACTCTAATCACAGACGGATCGAAAATTAGAGAAAATGAAGCAATTTGGCAAGACTACAATTTAAAACGCTCTCTAACTTGGTTCGATTATTTTGTAAGTTTCGATTCTTTCACGTTGTTTTCGGATTTACCTCTCATACCATCAAACATCGTGCAGTGAAACTGCTAGTAATATTTCTATTCGTTTTCTTAAGGGTGAACCTTGATAGAAAATATTGACATGACTGAGACTCGAACTCATCCCTTCCACTTTGAGGGCAAGTATTCCAGCCAACTCAATTAGTAGATTGACGGGAAGCTTTTCTGCGACCACTTCTACCCATGGCACGGCAAACTTCCTATGTAATTCACTCTTTTAAATGTAAAGCAATGATTAATCATTTTTGTATTTATCGAGCTTCATCCTTACTTCTAATTCATTGCATTGCGTTTATAATTCCCCTATAAATTTAAGTTCACCGATGTTTTCCATTGCATCGCTACGTTGCTTTATCCTCCATTAGACTCCGTCGCCTAGACTACGTTAGCATCTATCTTTCCGGGAGCCTCGATGCAGTTATTCATAAACCTCTCTCTCATAAACCCGTGCCCCTGTATAATATCCGTGGTTCACTTGAATCCCTCATTTCCGACTTCCTCCCGCCCCCTAGGAGCGCTGATTGATGGTTCTTCTGGTGTCCCTTAGGATGGTGTCCTTGGGCCCCTTTCCCTCGCGCGGACAATATTGTTGACATGTCTTTTCTCACTTTTGAAGCATCCTCGTGCATGATGGTGCCCGTTGTGTCTAATTTCTCTTTTCCTGCTTCCTTTTTAATTTTCTTCGATATTCCTCGTCAATTTCTGGTGATAGTAGAATAAAAAGACAAGCCAACGACACTCCTTTGGAATTTCATCCGAATTAATTACTTTTCGAAGCCTAGCTTAAGTTTGACCAACGTTTCCCAACGTTTGTTTGTTTGACCAACGTTTGACCAAAGTTTCAACCCCTACAACGCCTCATCAAGCTGTGTTTTTAAATTAAGATTTTTGTGCGACAATCAAGTTACAAGCCATAAATGTATTGAATCTGTAAGTCTGTAAAGTATTCAGCCCGAAGACCGGTTGGCGCCTCACCCCCTCCGGCATAAGCTACTAAGAACTTGCACAGAGGAATGAGGTCTACTAGGCAGAATGAGGAGTGAGGTAATTTTCCATTGCTTTCCTCACTGAGCCAGTATAGCACTATAAGCCGAACATATCCTCTCAAGTGAAGCACAGTGACTCTATGAGTAACATTAATTATTAAATATTTCCATAAAATACATAGAACATACATTAACAGATATTACTCGGTTGTTTATATAACTTCAGTTTTGACGGAGATGCAGCTTGGAGGCCGGTTTTAGCTCAAAATCTCCATTAGCTGCCATTAACTTGGAGGAGTGATTGAAGCTCACTAGACAAGATGAGGAGTGAGGTAGTTTGCCTCTACATTACTGTGAATGTGATAAGTCCCCCTATTTTCTGTTAACAATGGCCATTAGCACTTCCCATAGCATTCAAGATGGGGGACCTTAAGGAATGCTGTTATTCAGCTCCATTCATATCTAAGTGACTTTCATATTATCCCAGTCATGGTGGGACAATAGTAAATGGAAGATACGCATATCCTGCTCCAAAAGACAGAGGAAAAATATTTAAATCATCAATATGGCAGCAGGAAAATCACTTAGTAATACCATTAAAGTTAAAGCTATGAAGTAATTTACAACCTGTCATATTGTGTTTAGAAAGTTCATTCATATTCTTAAAGGAAAATTCTATATATTTCTAAAAATGCAACTTCTTTTAGATTAGTGAATGAAAAACTCTACGGGCAGCATTTTCCATATAACCCTCCTGATCACTGCGACTTTCTTTTGTTTTCATAGGAACTGATGCGACCACGTGAATGATTTTATTAGGAAATTATTCATCTTTTCTTTGATACCTATTCCATGGCAGGAAGCATTGGTTTGTATTGAGCATGTCTTTGTTCCAACCAACAGCATTGTACGTTCTCTGTTTACTCCTAAAATGACCTTGGCCAGGCATTTCGGTGGAAGATCACCTTCTCTTCCAGTGTAAACATAAATGCCTAAGCACTATCAGTCTTTATCTAAAGCCCCAGCTAAACTGTGACCTCTTTGGAATTTGTCTCATCAGCGCCATTCGATATGTTGAAACTCCCTCAAAAGTTCATTCACCCATAGACCTAATGCCGGCTAATTTGCTGAATCGAACGATTTTCTGGAGAATTTGAATTCAAGGAGAACCTCTCCCTGCCTCAATTCCGCTCCGTTGTCCCACACACATTTGTGTGATGACCCACGATTCCATAGAGGAATGTCGGCCCGATTCACAATGCGGTTTAAGTACGCTAAGTTACTATTGGCCATTGTTTACATACATGATCCTTCATGATTTGTTTTCTTAGCTCACTCTCGTATCATTGTGGTCTTAATTGTAACGTACCAGTTTTACTCAGCGCGTCACAGATCAAATAATTATATTCCTTACCATTCGGACACGTTTGGGGCGTCATTAGTAAGGAAGGGTTATATCCCTGATCCGTGATTTTTATTCAGAGTGCTCTTTTAACCTCAAATTCACTTTGTTTCCTTTTGCAATAGTACACCAGGCTGGGTTCCTTTTTGATTGAATACTCGTGAAGTTATGAAAACTATAAACAAAGGTTTGTAAGTTTCCTTGTGGCGTCTTAATATTATTACCCCTGAAAATATTTACTTATTAAGAGATAATCATGTAAAATTAATTAATTTTTTCAAAGACTGATATCCTGTATATTAACTGATTTATGTATTAACAAAGCTCATATTCATTGAGCCTGCAATGGAGCTTAGCTTAACCAAGGGATTTTTTGAGAGCTAATTTAATGCTAATAGCAATACTTGAATTGTCTTCGCTTGAATAATCGAGCCTTGGTACATACATACATAAGTGTTCGATTACCTCAAGACAGTCAGCATTTGCGTACTTGCAATATACCCCACCACTATATTCCCAAAGTACGCAAATATTTGCGTAAGTTTTAGCCTTCACTTTATCATTAACTGGAATTTCTTCCTTAAGAATCAATAGGTGGTAATATGAATTTCTTTGATTACCAAGCGTATTGCTTCAATTGAAGTTCAAATATGATTTCCAATAGTAAGCAAAACATCGCTATCCGTGAAGTTGGCATCACTTGTAAATGTTTACCTATCCTACAAATTCACAATGGGTTATTAAAACTATCTATTAATATTTTGCGATAAGAGCACTATTATGCAGTAAGAAAAATCTAACGATTTAGTTATGTATATTATTTACGTTGAAATTTCCGAGTTGAATATTTGGCATGTCAAACTATTCTCAGAAAAGATCATTGTATTCTCAATAATGGCGAATGCGATGAACTAATAAGCGATGTTAAATTAATATTAAAGTTAATTTTCAGTTTTATTCTTTTCGTTTCATCCAGAAAAGTAATCGGCGTGAATAACATTGACGCGGTCAATTGATAAGCTATTAATTTTTAAGTAGCTAATGTAATAATTATTAACTGGATATTCATTATGTAACAATCCGATAATTCGACAACAAAGTTTCTTTGTTTTATTTTTCCTTATAGACCGGCTAATGATTATCTTATCCAATCAAAAGGAGAGGCGGGAATGATTGAAACCACGTGGCCTTCAGATCGACCAATGAGCGCGAGAGAGTACTTTTCAAGCTTCCCGGCTTTGGTCAGAGAGAAGAGCGGTAGCGTGCGAGGCTCAGCGTTTGTGTGTTTCGTCTTTCTGTGGCTATTCGTTTGGACTGTGCAAGGTGCTAATATTTTAATTATTTACGGTACAGTGTTTTAAGTTTGTGAACAGGAACTCATTATGAGTAAGCTTTACGTTGGCAATTTACCAGCGGACGTCAACGAAGGGACTTTACGACAACTTCTTTTAGATCACAGCGTTACATGTGCAACTATCCTCGTAAAGCGTGGCGGATATGCTTTCGTGGATTGCCCGGACCAATCTATGGCGGACAGAGCAATTGACAAATTAAATGGTAATTACTTTTCAATTACATATTTAATGCGATCATTTGTTGGTATGTAAACAGTTCCACAGTATCCATGATCTAGTGCACAGCCGGTGAAATAGTCATACTTCCCTCCCCATGCGCTTGGTTCGTATTCTGAGAATCCAACATGGCTACCAAGTTCTGCGTTGAAGGTCACCGGTGGTTATGGAATGTGTTCTTTCTTAATGGCAGTCCACTTTGTTGGCTCCTTGTGCATTATTAGTTATAACTAGGGGTACTTCTATTGTATTATTTTACAGTTCACACTTCGTGGGGACATGTATTGTCATTGTGTTCGATATCTTCGCATATCAAGAGGAGCGATAAAGCCGGTTCAAGCCGGTCTCATTTATTTCTATATTTTATTGCCTTATTTGTGGTTAATAAATGATAATTCGCAGTATCGCTAATGACACGTTATATTCATCTTTTATTTGTTGGTTTCCGGTTGTCCTACGCTAGTGTCTACCAAAAATGCCACGAAGCATCTCAAGTATTTATTTCCAAAAGAGTGTTATTTAGTAATTATATAGGAAAACATTGTTGTAGTGATGGATATGTTGGAACCGCTTACAATTACGATAAAGTTTGATGGAAATGTCTTCGTGTATTATCATTCAAAAGTAAAGTAACGTGATTACAAAGAATATATGAACGAGGAGTGTCAACTGATATGGATTTTATTTAAAGAATGGTTTTTCGTTGTTTGTGAATCATATCACAATTCGTTTTAATGTACAGTGATTGTTTTATTATCTATAAATATAGTTTTAACACTAGCTCTTACTCCAATTTTAATTTTCAATGGATTCACAGAAAGTGGTTACTATCTACCGTTGTATTCTTAGCTTCCTTAAGTTTTGGCCGTTCGCAATAAATGAAGTTAATATATATGTAAAACATTGTCATTTTGTGTCCTTTCTGTGAAATGTTTCTACGGATTTTCAAATGTTTTATAGCGATAGTTGTCTTGCTTTATCCCATCTAGAAGTGGAACCCTCGTATGTCAGTAGTTGTTATCGTTTAAGTATGTTTCTGAAATGTTGTTTTGTAAGTGTAAGAGTGAACCTAAAATACATTGGTTCCCTTTTATAGTATTTCTGAATCTGTCTTGATTTTTATTTTGGCAATTACTTGCAATCATGATCTACGTACTTTTCTGTAGTGTACAAAGCGCTCTTTTCTACATGTTGTGATTTATGCTCTGCTAATTTCCTTTTGGTTGTTTTGTTCGGTATTTTAAGATACAATTGACCGCAGATTTAATTAGGTATGTAGAATACAGTCACTACCAAATGCGTCAGCTAGTCTCCGGTGTTGTCAGTTACAGTGTTATTGTCTTTTCCGAAGGTGTTTAGTATTTTTATAATTGAAAATATTGTGTAAATAACGCTAATTTAGTTTTTGAAGTAATTCCTCATGAATGCTCTAGTAGTCATTTTATTTGAACTAAATTATGATGTAGTAAATTTCTAATTCTATTTAGTTGACCAATTTTTATTCAGGAATCAATGCATCGTAAGTGTCTCAAGTGAGAACATTTATTAACTTTAAGCAATCTGAAATATAATGATTATATGTCACACTACTGCTACTAATTACTCCTTAATTTTCCCTCCTCCACAAATCCAAATTATATTAGAGGTATAATACTAGTCATTTACTTGAGGGAAAAGAGAATGGATACCCCGTTTCCTTTTTGAATGATTGTGTAATTCTTTTCTTTAAGCTCTGACCTGTTATACTTACGGTAAATCATTCCGCATTTTCTGTGGTTGATGTTTTCGGTGTAGAAATGTTTTCTGTCTCATTTTATGATTCACATTTTGGCATGGACTTCAAATCCGTTTATGCGATTCACCGCGGTATTGTCATCCGTTGGTCGCAATAAGCGAACCGCAGCTGCCGCTGAAAAAATTCTCGTATTTCTCTTTTTTGCATCGTGAAATTGTTTGTGAATAGAATGCAGATGTGGTATATATTTTGAGTTGTGTCGCCTTTGGAAGTCGCCAAATTTGTGGCCACGTTTCGTCATGCTTTCTATCCCCCGTGCCTTTTATGTTTAGCACACTTTAAATGGCTCGCGTTGTGAGTGAATTATTCCTACATCTTTCTTATTGCACGCATATTCACTCGTTGACATTCAGTGGAATCGTCTTGCGTACGCCATCTTCAAGTTTAGAGGGTGCTCAATTTCGACCTTCACCGACCTTATCGAACTAAGCCATCCGGTCCTGTTTCTTACATCTGCCTTATCTTCTACGGTTTGGCCACTCCAGGGAAATACACCAAGGGAAACAATTTCGGCTTGCTTTCATGTTTTTATTGATTCATCAAATTGGAGTTTATTGGTTCCCTACCTCTTTCATTTTTTCTTCTCGCCAAAAAGTCGCGAAGAAAAGAAATTAAACTCGAGTAAAATGTTTGATTTTTTTCTTAGGTCCTCAATGTTTTCGCAGTGGTCTTTGAAACTTGAAGTCATCAAATTTAACTCCGCGTATTTCTTTGATTTTTTGTTTACCGTAATGTATAAATTTCCTCCTACAGTAATTTTTTTTCGGTAATTATTTTCGGGCATTATTTTCTTTCATTCGCTCATTTACTCTTCGGACCCAAGATTTCTGGCAGATTTAAAGTACGATGTAAAATTTCCATGATATTTTTTTCTCCTATTCGCGGATTTATTGGCCGTGCGTAAGATTTTACGTAGCTTTGAAGAATGACGTACGAATTCGCTAAAATCCTCGTGTTGGTCTCAATTTGCCACCCGGAATCTTTTCCCAATTCCAAGTTTTCCTCGGCCCAGGGTTAACGTGGCGCTAAACGTCCTTTCTAATTTTCGGTCCTCTTATCGCGTATTTAGTCGTTTCCGTTCCCTCCCACGCGTTTCGCCCACCACATATCCTTCCCTTTGTGCACCTTGCATCCCACTCTCCCGTCCCCTCTTCCCGTGCATTCGCCACCAACCGGAGTCGTCAATGCTCCTCTCTTCTGCTCCCCAAGTAACGTTCAATCCCATTGGCTCCGCCTCGCCGGCGCCTCTCGCTTCGTTCCGGCACCTCTTCCGCCTTTATCGCTTCACTTTTACCTTTATTTCCTCTTCGCCGATGAGACGTACGGAGACTTCCAGCCCTCCCTTGCTCCGTTTCCTTAGCCGTGGTTATTCTAGGGGACGCTGGGCACGACTTGTCAATCTCGAGCGGTTGGCCGTCGATGCGCGGTTGCCAAACCTCCCCCGAGAGCCTCTCTCTTTCTCTCCTCACCTAAGCGCGCTCTTTTCTAATGTTTGAAATGTTTGGCGGCTTCTCGAGCCATACCCCCGTGGAAGCCATGCTCTGAGGACGCGAGATCGTCCATACCCAACGCTGTCTGTCCTTCCTACGTGCGTGTCGTTGAATTGTCGGCAATTCCGTCATCGACGTAAATGGATGCTCGAGTTACAGTATCAATAAGATAAGCAGCTTCGTGTGAAGAGATTGTTTCGTATGGCGAGGTGATCGAATGGGTTTTAGAAGATACATCCTGGTTTGAAGTGTCATGTCATAAACTCAAGTGTTATATAAGGCTCCTTGAGATAGCTGATAACTCGATCATTTCAGTATCATTTGATGCGTAACTTAAGTTTTGACAGCATCTTCATGTTCGATCAAGTTGTTGAAAGAATTTCGAGGTGTCGGGAATGACCTTTGCACACAATTTCCATATCTATTCCCATCCTACTTTTCAACCCTCAAAATTTCCTTAGAAAACTTTGCAGGGAGTGGGAAAGTTTGTTTACATTTCGATTCGAGCGCTCTCTATTTCCATTGAAATAGTCGATGCTTATTTGACCTTTTCCGTACTTCGTTAGCATCACCTTTATCATCTAAGTATTGTTGATCGAGATTCGGTCATGCTGTACTCGAAGAAGATCTAATTGCTATTCGTTGATTCATTCGCTGTCGAAAAATGCTTGAATTCTTCTTTGGTGAGCTCCGTTTTTCTTCCAATAGTTATTTCTCTCAAGTAACGGAGGTATCAATAATATTATTGTGATTACAGGGAATATTTCGGCGATTAAAGTTATAAACTGTCGCCATCATTCTAGTATTCTTCACTCTTTCACAAATACTGTGTACTTTACACAAATACAAATATATAAATGGGTTAGATGTAAGAAGAGACTCCCTAGTCTCAATCTCGCCCAAATAAAGGCCTCTTATTATTATTATTATTATTAAATACCAGAGCGCCGGATTCTTCAACCAGTGTTCCGCGGGCTACTAATGATCCGTGAAAAAATTCTGGCATTATTTGCAGTTTATATTTTAAATCATACTCTTCTGAATTATTTTTCTGTTACCAAAACTCGGTAGATTTAAACTCGGTGCAACTTGAATTTTATGGTAGTTAGATGTAACTTTCGTGATCATTGTGTAATGTGAGTTTGTACCTTCTGCAACCTTCTTAGTAATTGGTTCTCAGCATTAAATGAGAATTTAGTGATCCATGATACCCTTGTGGTTGGTGACCGCTGGATTGGATCATTATTTAGTTTGCGAAACAAAATATCGAATGAATGCAAGCTGAATTTCGTGCTTTCCATCCTAAGATACTCGAAGAATATTATTAATACACTGTCAACTATGTAATTAGGTTCCTTCGTCTGTTCGTTAATAGATTTATTAATTTTTTTATGAAGGAGTTTCGATCTTGCGATTCGAAGTAAATTCTTGGTGATGAAAAACAATTTTCAGCAGTTTTGAATTCGCAGCATTACTCACATCATCAAGTGTGTTACAAATGAATGGAGGTCTAAGGTTTTGCTAAGTTCCAAAAGCTTTAAACGCTTCTTCCAAGAGATTCAAAGGGAGATTCTACTAACTGGAAAATTCTCTGTAGTAGTAGAAATCTCCAGGATAACTATATTTCATTATAGACGTGTCTAAATCATTTTCCTAGTTGATCTGGATCTTTATGATAAGAATACATTTCTGGAAGTGAAAGAACCCGTGATGACGAGCGATATTTTCTCTATGGAGCTTCTATAGAAGCAGAAGAGCGCAACTAAATATAATCGTATCCTGACGTTATTTTCCTCATGAATTCCGGTTCAGAAATCCTTACAACCTTGAGGTAAAAAATAAATGCGAAAATCGAATCGAAATATGCGAATATTTCACAGCCATAAGTTTCATTCTACATCATCACGGTATATCTCTTTTTGTTGTGGACCATTAACGTAGTGCTTCAGTTGTTTCTATCAATAGATCCATCTTGATGTGGTAAAAATAGTGTCACCGATGCAATGTTGAACGATAAGCGTTCCCTTTCTGTTTAATAGTGTTTACATGGTAATTTTCTGAAATATATCTATGATTAGCTGCAGCAACTTAAACTTGACCTATGTCCGTTTGTATACAAGCAGCATCTTCTCTTCCATGTGATGTTTGGGTTGAATACGGAGACCTGGGTTCGTGTCCCGGTCACTTCGATTTTTTTCGCTTTTCCTTGGCATTTCTATACTTTAGTCAGTTTTCCGTGTCCTGGGATTCTATCCTTCATTTAACCGGACACCATCTTATTAAACTTGATGTTTCCTTTCAACATTTCATCAATTAAAATTCTGTGTGACTTTTCAAGTATCCTCCGTTTTCGACTAATCTGTTCAAGGTGTTTCTCGTATGTGACACTGCTGTTTGTTGTTTCTTTTGTATTTAAGTTTTGCAGTTTCATTTTCGCATCTTCTTACCGCAATCAATCGGTGTTGCGCATTGAATTTTCATTGATAATTTTATTTCTTATGCACGAACTCCGTTTATCCTGATTCTATTTGTCGTTGGAATTCTTTTTTGAAATGGTTTCTACTCTTATCGCAGTGTTTATTCTGCTGCTTGTTTTTCTCCCATTCTTCTTACCTATGCGCGGTCATACTTTTCCTTAAAGAATATGGCTCACATTGTTAGATTATTTATTCTCTTATTCTTACTTATTCTTCTGCTTCTCAGTTTTAGTTTTCGTCGACATTTGTGATTGGAAAGACATTTCTAGGACATTCTTACTAAAATCTACCATACGTTCGCTGAATGAATTTTATAAGTTTGTATCGGCTTTGGTAAGCGACTATTTGCTTTGGAGAGTCGGGATCCTTGTCTTTTTCTTCGTTATTTTATATTCTCTCTGCGTCTACATAACTGTTAAAGTCATACTTATTTTTACCGACCCTTGAATTTCATACCTTTTCTCCGGGGAAGAGGCTTAGAGATGCTCCCTGTTTTTAATTTCCCGCTAGTCTTCAAGGATCACAAGTGGCGCACTGTATGCCTCATTGTCCGAATAAAAAGCCATCGATGGCTCAAAGGACACGCGGAAGTGACGTGAGCATCCGGAAGGCAGCAGCCCGCCCTAGGCGTCGAGTCGCCTCGTGTTATCGCGGGGAATAGCTCTTCCCTCTCCCGCCGCCTTCTCCTTCCACTGCCGCTTCCTTCTTAGCCATTCGAAGCGTGGGTGCGGATACCTTCCTCCTGACTGTACATACATGTAATTGCTGGAATGCATTTCCGTTCCACCGCATACTTCTCCCGTCTGCGATTCTCTTCGCTGAATCCTCGGTGGGTTCGTCACCGGCCTTCCGACGGACACTTTCCGGCTATCGTGTTTCTGTTTGTTGAGGACCAGTTGTACAGGAGCTGTTTATTCAGAGCTATCAGTAAAATTAGTTAAGGTCTCCTCTTGCGTGTCCTTTCCCCTGGATTTACGTCTACTACTCGGTTAATCCAACTACTGCTGTTTATCATTCGTCCTAGTGTAGGAGAGAAAGAGTCCTGATTCTCTAAAATATATACACTACCGTTTAAATATCATCTGTCTGAACTAGATGAATACCATAATATATTCAAGTAATTCATTTTAAAGAAAATTCTATCTCCCGTGTTTGGGTGGTATCTTACATTTGTAGTTACAGTTTCAATTATACTCAATCACGAGTTTTAATCTCCAGTATACCCTTCATATGTATATCATAAATTACTCCCATATATCATTTGTGTATGTTGCTGCCGGTGAATCATACCGAACGATGCCCAGTAAACCGTGGGTGCAGAAGGAAATTACTTTATGGTTGAGAGAGGCTTTATCGTTTATCGATAAGGCCCCGTTGCTGTATGAGCTCGATTCACTGTTACGTAAACAGCGAAACGAAAGGAAATCAAAATCGCACGCACATTTTATGGTTACCCTTATCTAAATGCAGTCGAGTACCTTTCATTCTAGAGAGGCAAGTTCGGTTGAGGAAGAGGAAAGTTTCTTACAGGTTCTTCCGATTTCAATTCTCACACTATCCTCAAAGCGACAGGGAAACGGAATGTAATTTTATAAATCTGTAGTAATACATTATCTAAGAATGAAGAAGAAGATTCAAATCCGCGTGCTTGATTCCTTCTTTTTGATATTTTAACTGTAGATAATCCGTTTATGAGTGAGCCAAAAAGGGCTTGATTCTACTATGGTTGTTATAGGCATAACCTTTGCAGTATCTGGCAATCCCGCATACTTGTGATCTTAATGATTTGGGATATTATGAGAGATTAATGCAGGGAATCTCTCGTTGTTGGAGACGTTCTCATTGATTTTAAGTGACTAAACGGATAAACCAAGAATTACTGAGTAGGACTATTTTCTTTTCATTTTGAGTAGGACTATTTTATTTTCAATGATTGGAATGTCATTTCTCTACATTTAAATGCATTAAATAGTCCCCATTCATCTAAGATGAAATTGAAAATTGAAACTCTCCCTTATTTTTAATTTTTTCAAGTTCCTTTTTTCTTCATTAACATAAATATCGGCGTAGAATGTTATTTGGGGTCGGCATAAGCAAACACTTTCTTCATCTTCGTAATATCCCGATTTATTTCTTCACAAAATCAATTATATTATGATTGCCCCATTTCCCTTAGTTTCTGTTATCATCCTCGATTCATTATGACTATTACGAATTAAATTTTCATTTTATTTACAATCTTGTAGAGACTTCATTATAGCGATGATTAAATTGTACAATTCATCTGAAAGATAACTATGGCTGTGGCAAGTAATTACACATTTTTCTTTTGTGAGTAACGTTTTAGTTTGGGCCTCATTTCTCGAGACGTTTGCAGTAGCGAATCCATCTTGTAACTATAAAATGAATCGTAATCAGATTGAGTTAGATAAATAACTGTCTCGTTTTTTATGTAACAGATATTTCGTTAAGACATCTACGAAGTTTTCGTCTTTTTATACCTAGAACTCTCATTTACATGTGGCTCTTATATTCGGAGGCGCATGTAACAGCAAGGGATCGATGTCGTTATACCAAAAAACCATAAAAGTGTGGCCGTCGTAATCTCCAAATCGAGTTTTGTTTTTATTAAGAGCGTACGAAGAAATGAGACCTAATCATTTACTTTAAAATTAATACCTTTTTATTCTCTCAAGTGAAAGTTTTGCCTTATTCCCTAAGAAATGAGACTGGCTTCATATAGTCGCTCTTTGCCCTGAAATATTAGCTAACGTCAAGTCAAAAAATTAAATCAGCCGATTATAATTTGATACATTATATTGGTTTTATGCCCTGAATTTCAGTCTTTAAAGTAAAAGGCTTTAGTGATGATTTTTTCTCGTTTTTGACTCTAAAATCGTCTGTCTTTATTTATCGGAACTTTCGGCCCAATGCGTATTTTTGCGTACATTTTTAGCCATCTAAATATATCTAGTTTTTATTGTGGAAGTGATTCTTTTCTTCGAAGGCGACGAATTAACACTCCTTAATATAGCGTGTTTTATTTTGGTTCGGGTTGATGTTTCGTGCACCACGGCCACGCTTTGGCCTTCTTGGAAATTTTTTACGCAGTAACGCTACGGTGGCGGGTCCCTGCGAAACACTCGTCACGATTGGCATTGGAAAACTCAAATGAATCATCGCATTTCGCAGAAACTTGTGATGCGTTCAGAATGTTTGGCAACGAGGGAAATTGCCTTCTAGCACTTAATTCTAACGATGGAACGAATCGTTTTCGGTGATTTTGTAATTTTGCCATCCGCGCTCCGAATTGTCCTCATATCTTGATTTACTCTTAGTTTCCTTTTTTCCAAGACTATCAGCTGTCTCTTCGGGTTTTTACTGCTACTGTAGTTGAAGGTAATCTGTTAAGGAGCTTGAGATATTAAATACTCCAGAAGTCTGTTCCGCCTATCATTAAAGGGAGGAGAGATTCCTTACAGACCTAATTAACCCCGGTAAACTTGCCTTCATTTCTCGCGAAAGTTCGTGGGAGTGTCGCTAGACGCGGATCTCTTTTTTGGGTTCCCTTAGTAAACCGGATCCATCGATCTCGTTGCCAGTCACCCAGTTTGTCTAGCCATATCGTTAGTGGAATCCAGTGCGTGGGAGGTGAGAAAGTGCAAGTCAGAGGTCGACCGTTTATGGCTCCCTTGGAGATCTTCATCAGAGGGGATAATATATGGAAATGTACACATTCACGCATTTATGAATGTTACTATCGCGTAAAAGGAAATATTTACCGGTTCCTTGGAAGTTTAAGAGCCGTGTTGGGGGTTGAAGAATGAAACCGCGACTAGAAAGATTATATTTTTCGTGGGAGAGTCACTTGAAGATTTCGTTTTCTGTCGGTCTCGTGTGAACAAATTGTTTGAGATAGTTGAGTTTTTGCTTATTTTTGTTCTTGACGTGTACCATTATCTATCATTGCCTTGAGTATGTGTTTGATAGAATAAGGCACTGGTTTGTCTCAATCCCGTCTGATGAAGACAAACTGATTTTAGGTTTAATTTCTCTGGTAAATTACGTTTAGTACTCTAACCAAAGTGAATATTATTGAATCAACTTCGGCTTCGTATGTCCAAGAAAAGAATCATTGCCTAAATCATCTAAGAATCTTAAAATTAAGTTAAATAAGGTAATTGAATGTTTGTAAATGCAGAATGCCATTCCTCTAAAACTTTTCCGACTTTGATATCCCGTCCCTAAATTCAAGGTTCGCCCTCCTTTTAGATTTTTTATTCTATCTGTGGCTGAGGGATACTCCGCCCATGAAACGTCGTTTAGCGATATTAATTTTAGTAAACCCATTCCTTAAAATTAGACGTCTAGATTTATTTTGGGCCTATGATACCATTCTTAGCTGGAAATTTAATCTTGTCGATTGATAACAATCGAAGAACACAAATGAATTTCAACGTGTTATCTTTCGGACTAGGCAGACGGTTTCGCAGAAGTTTTGATGTAATCGGGAGGTATGTTTATCATTTACTTGGAATTGATAAATGTCTACTCAATATCTTATCCTTTAATCTCCGTTTTAAGTTTCACTATGCAATCTTTCCTCATTCACTTACGTCTATGAATCTTATTGCTGTAACTCTGGTGCTTCAGCATTTCTAGTTTTTGGTCTCATCTTTCTTCAAAGAGCAATTTAATGGGAATTAATGCAGTTTCTTAGCGATACTGATTACATTCCCCTGTCTTACTTGTTAGCAAAGTTTGAAATTTATCGGAGAAGAGAGTAATAATTAGTGCACTTTCTTCCTTGTTCTCTATAAGGTATTACCGAAAATGGATATCCTGTGCTATCCATCTGTCCGCTTAGAGAATGTGATGCATATCAACAAATACTCTATCTTAAATATAAACGGTGGTTATGTGAATTATGTCTGTTGAAAGCAAAACATTATACATCTTCTATTATTTAAATGACCGTTGCTTATAGAGATTTTTTTAGCGATTTTCTTTGCTGATTTTCTTGTTATGATGTGGTATCTTGTATCGTTCATCCATTCATATTTTTAGGACAATAAACATTTACGGCAACATTGAAAGGGGTAGATATACCTGTTTTCCAATTAGAAAGACATTGCAAAGAAACACATAGTCCTTCATAATAAAAAATGCACCATCCATATCCTTGCCATATGTTAGAGTTAAGTCAATCTTCCTTAGATAGGCTATAGATGTACCAATGACCAGCAATGGAAATGCCAGTAATAGTAATTCAGCTACGTTAACTTCAAGGAAATGTGTGTCGTACCTTAGATGTGACAATCCTGTTGCTAAAGGCTACAAGTGAATCATGCATAGTTTATTTATAATGAGGAATTGTTGTAATAGGATCACAAAGACTAATTTCATTGTGTATCTTTTGAGGTGTTCTACGTAGAAGGGAAATTATTTTGTAAGTCTGAAGAAAAATTGAATCTTCTTTCTTTGAGTTGCACCTCTCTTTGAAATCTCTTTCTCTGATTGGGTGGGCTGTATCATTTACTGTTTTTCTCCATTTTCTCTTTCTTAACCCGCAGTAGAATCGGGTAAGGAAAGTAGATATTTTGTTGAAATTTAGTGAATGATGATTTGCAATATTGCATTTATGATGGTGCAAAAGGGGCGTATGCCCTCCTGCAGAGCCAATACTGTTGTGGGCTTTTTAATCTCTTCCTCAACTTGAAATAAATTACCTCGATTTTTAGTTATCAATTATTACTCTATTATTCAGTTATTCTGAATATCAGTTTAGATATTAATGTGAACATCATTATTCACAAAATCTCCATTCTTCAAGTAAAAATGTCTGCTTCCGTTTATAATAAGCACACTAAACTGTGCTTTAATCCTGATGTTTAACACTTTTTGTGCCTATTTTGTATTTTAGCTGTGAAATTATTTTTGGCGAGGTTTTTCTTCAGTTGAAGCTGTTTTGAATACTTCTTTGACTATTCGTAATTGCTTTCGGCCCAAAGGAGAATTCGAAAATGGCGGTTTCATTCACTTTTATCAGATAATTTTCTTCCTTTTGAGTTTCCTAATTCAGATGTATTTCAAGCTCACTAATTGCCCTATATTTAGAATAAACATTACCTCAAGTTCTTTTTATTACAATTATTTTTTATAGATAACATTTAAGGATAGCTAGGTTTGAATTAACACCATTTGGGGATGATGTGAGTGGGCTTTCGAAATACATATAATTAAATGAATTACATGTTTTGGAACAAAAAGATTGCAAACATATTTTCCTTTAGCATATCTCTGTTCACAGTTCATTTTATGAACTTCTAAAATGTATAAATGTTTAGAACCCACATCTTTGAATGTATTTTAGATTAATGTGATTTACATTCCTCCTTGGCAAGCCATACAATTCTATGATTATGAAAGTTTTGGCTGTAATTTAGTCATTTCAATAATATAAATGACTGTATAATTTCATTTATATTGGTTGTTTTCTTTTAGTAGTGGATTATAATTCTTGTTTTATTACTAAGTATCACTAATAATACTGTCTTTCATAAACATTATGATACAGCCCTGATCTTAGTGCCGTATGCTCATAATATGTACTCATTTAGTGGCTATATTTTTTGCTTATATCCCTTACTCTATTCCAAGTGCAGATTAGCTTCCATTTTTCTTTTACATTTATCTCTTTTTTGAATTAAATTTTTGAGTTAAATAAGAAATATAAACCTTTATTTTAGAGTGGAAGGACCAAATTATCAATCCCCATTGTGTACTTAATAATTTTAAAGATGTAACTGATGATACAATTGAACAGTCAATTCCATTTTCAATGTGCAGTACTTCAGAATCATAAAAATTTATTTTGATATAATGTCTATAGAATTTTTTAGAAGTGTGTTCAGGTTTTTATTTTGATGCATTTCATTGACAAATCTCTCTCTTCTTATTTTTAGGCTTTAGTTTCATGGGCTCTACCCTAGTCGTGGAACCATCAGTCGCTGGAGGAACCAAGAAAAGGTATTGTATATCTCTCTTTGAAATGTCCTTGTCTGTAATATAAAAAGCCTTTTGAGAAGAGTATAAATTAGTTCTATAGTTTCTCAGTTAACTCAACCGCCAGCTTAAGCATTAGTAAACGAAAAAGGTGACAGTGATTGATGGTGGATGTAATGTAATTATTTTATTTGTGCGAGCGGTATTTTCACGCAGATACGAAGGATTGAAAAATGCGAATGGAGTTACCAAATGTATGCTATCCTTAGATGAAAGCCTCGCCTAATAAGGATGTTTGGTAAAAGTCGAAGATGTAATGGTAAAGAACGCATTTTCTCTCTTTAGCATGGCTTCTTTCCATTTTTATTTCCATCTATGAAACCATTTTGAACTTTTTTGCCTCGAAATACTAGAAATTATTTGGTTGATGTTTGAAGGCGTTAATTTTTAGATGAGATTAGAGTGGTGCTTATTTAACGCGGTACAAAATTGTTTGATCCTTCGTAACCTTTGAAGCCCTAACAAATGAACTATTCAAACTTTCGATTAATAAATATCATATGAATGCAATAACTTTCGAGTCTTTCAAATATTTCTTCGCTGCTCAACGGAAATCTACGACTTCATTTTGGATAGACTACTTCTATCTTTCATATCTGGCTAGCAATCAACCTGAAGCCTTAGATGAATTTATATTTATATTTTTTGGAATAGCAAACAGAAATTAATAGCTCAGTGTTCGCATTTCAGACTTAAAAAGTTGGAGAGGAAACTGAGGGAAGTTAGAAATACAAGCGATGCTAAATTAATGAGTTTTATTATTTTTATGACTTCATGTTCTCAGAGACTTCTTTTGAGATTTAAAAATGGAATTTAGTTGTGTAACTAGGTTTATGTTTTATGTTTTCTCGTAAATATTACGCCAAAATAATGTATGCGCTCTTCAGGGAAAGAAATTATTAGAATATAAAATTTAAGGTTTCGTGAGATCAAATCAACCTTGCCCTGTACCTATACAAGTATCTTGTAATATTTTCTTCAGGGCATTTTATGATTCTGTTGAACGCTAGCTATCTCTAGGGAAAGTTTGACTGTGTTTACTCATATTGTAGTTTACGTATCTGATAAATATCCTGAAACCAGTCTCTGTGTGCGCCATTTTTCGTTATGGAGGATAAAAGTTAACCTATATTGATCTCTTTATGTCTTATTAAATTTATGTTATAATATCTATACAATTTTGTTCCTAGAAGTGTATATCTTTTGTTGATGGACTGTTTATAGCCACTTGTTAATTATTTTCCATTATAAAATTTCCTGAGATACTTTTTTTAACACTAGGCGGTCTCGTTTTCCATGAAAGGCATTGGTTAACTTAAATCCTATTTCGCAACTAATAGTGTCTTGAGTATGCTTATAGTAAGGCATATCAAAGCCACAGTTCCATTTGCTGGGAACTCATTTCGTGAGTTGTATTTCGCGGCTTCGACACGTCGATGCTCTTTTGTCGTCGCGGCGAATTTCTTTCTTTTGCGATCGATAGCATATTCGGGTGTCCTCTGTTTTTACCATTGTGCGGTCGCGAAGGAAATTGCTTGTTTTCTTTCGTGAATCTGGGACTAACAGGTCGTGAAAGTAGCTTTAGATGATGTCTTAATGAACGTTTTCATCTAAACAAGGTTTATCGAAGTATTTCAGCGAGTGCTATTTCTAGTGATGGGGATTCACAATTTTTGGTAATTTAATTTTCATAATTGTCCCCTAAAAATCTCGCTCTCAAAAATTCTGTTCAAATAAGCCATGAATGTAATCAACGTTGGCGTCTCGAGGGATTCGAGCTCCTGCAACCGTAGTAATGATACGTAAGGTTATTCATAGTTTTTTCGAGTACTTCTAATATTGCATTAATTTTATTTCAGCCAGGCGTTTGTGAACTAAGTTTTTGTGATAGCACCAATAGAAATGTGTTGTGTATAGAAAATGAAGTTTCTTTAAAAATATCAAACCACTGGCTCAGGTTGATAGTAGATGACAAATTGTATTTACAAACTGAAAATATTACAGAATGACAACTTGTTGTCTTGCTGACGTTTATTTTTCGCTACCATTCCTCCATATTAAAATTGGAAATCGTTTATTGTTCGAGGAGGATTAAATTAATTATGTTGCTTGACTGTAAGATTAACTGAGAATTCTCTCTTATTTGTTTACCTAATTGGTGAATGTTAAGTGCTCTATTTAAGGTCGTTATCTCGAAGTGGCATAGATCAAACAAGTTGTTTGTTTTCTCGTTATCTGTTCAGACTTCTAATCATCTTTAATCCACTTCCTTTACCATCTTCAAGGATTATTGATTGTGAGAGCTTTCAACAAGCAATGATTCTTTTTGATGGATTCAGTGATCAGATTCAACGAAGATTGAATGGGATTTCCTTGGGTATAGAGTTACTCCAATATCCATTACAGAATATTAACTTCTAGAAGCCAAATA
The DNA here is from genome assembly GCA_947579665.1 of Sympetrum striolatum. Classification (NCBI taxonomy): domain Eukaryota; kingdom Metazoa; phylum Arthropoda; class Insecta; order Odonata; family Libellulidae; genus Sympetrum; species Sympetrum striolatum. The sequence goes on from OX388350.1 coordinate 11,526,111, forward strand.
GTCATTTTTTCATTTAACTGTACTTAAATTCATGGGCAGTCGATTCCAACGTATCAATTAAACAAACTAAACCCCTTTATCCTTGTTCATTTGATGAGATATATGAATATTCACTTTTATGAATTATGGCAACACTTTCATAGTAAAAATGTCCCGAAATATATAATCTTTTATTTACTATTTACGCAATTCATTCATAAATTAGGAATTGTCTACTTTTCACTTTTTTTTCAATTATTATTTAATTCAGCAGAAATGTCCTAATCCGTTATTGCTGAAATAATAGATTTTTAGTTGTCCATGAGTCCTTCTTGTTCTTAAGTTCTTAATCTTAGTATCCCATGAAGATCCATTGCAGGCTGTTTTATTTGGCTTAATCTTAGCCGCTTTTGAATTCTTTCACTGAAATCGCATAGCATTAAGTGTAATTGCCTCTATGATGAATGTTCCCGAAATCGTTTATTAATACCATATTCTTATTTATATTAACAGGGTAAGGATTAAATAGAGAACCTCCCCTATTAATATATTAGGCTGGAAGTAGTTACCGAATTTAGTTTTAATTTTTTTGTTATTTTCTTGCGCATTTTATTTGATTAATTTTCCTCATATGTTTCTTTTCAATACTAAGTATTTAATTCTAGCTCCCTTTTTACCGGTCATCTCCTTAAACCGATCAAAGCATTCAAGTTCGTGTTTTATCTCAGTCTTCGCGTCGTTACTTTGCAGCGTTGCTTTCAGATATCGAGGCATCATAACAATACAATGAATTGTATCAGTTACATTTGTTTCAGATTGTCTTGATTTTCTTTACTGCATTGTACTCTTGAGTATGTATTTGGCTATTTATTTGTAGAAGCAGTTCAGTTACTGTGGAAAGTACGTCTTTGTTTAATTAAATGATTTTTCGTGATTTAATTTCTCAGAGAGTGTTTTCCATTAATCGGGCGTATCTTTATGGGAGCTATACAACGTTGCCAAACTTCAAATAGAAAAAAATCTAGACGGTCCCACTTAGGCGTTGCTCACGCCTGACAGATGTGTCTAAACTGGAATAGACATTAGTGTAGGTAGTATATGCTGTAGATTCGCTGATATTTCCTTACTTGTGGGCCGTTAGGAATGTGTCTTATTCCAGAATTCTTTTCGTACCCCTCATCGCTGTTTTTATTAATTGTTCTCTAAATTTCAACCCAAAACTATTCTTTTAACTACGTCATGCGTTTTTGGCTTAACTTTTGGGGGCAGTATCAAAGCTTGAATAAGAACTTATGTAGATAAATATAATATTTATAAAATCGTAAATAGTTGTAATATTACTCTTATTATTTTTGTTTCGCAAAACTTTTCTAAATCGTCTCGGATGTATGTCCCGCGAGGTATCAATACCATCATTCCTAGCTAACCTACCTTTGTTTTAACTGTTATGTGCATTACTTATTTGATCTCAAGAGCTTGTATTTAGAATGAAACTTCCGTTGCTCCATCCGCACTGCGCGCCATTCTCTTGCACATTAGTTGCACTTTCTCTTACAGGGATTAATTAACTTTTATAAGTCACTTTTCTGGAAATTTATCGTAGGTCATTAGGTGTATGCCTCATTCCCTGCCTATAATTTTCTCATAATCGGATTCAGGCTTTCAACATCCATTTTAATGATCGACGCAAGTTTTCTTTCGAGTCTCTTCTAATGTCTGGATTTCATGTTTTATCATCATAAATTCAATGGAAGAAGCCTCAACTTGGTGGAACTCCGTAATCGGGATCATATTAAATAAAATTTCAAAATTCCACGTAACAATCTTTCATTTCGTCGTCATGTTTTCAACTAAACCTAGTTTCTCTAATTGGAGTATGAATTCGATTTGAATTACGTAGCGGTGATTGACCTACAGAAAGATACTCAAAGAAAAATTAGGCGTGCTCCTTATTATTTCATGAAGTATATAATATACACCATAAGCTATCATTGTTTTGAAGATAGGCTTCGCCATCAATGAATCTTGGTAACTTAGTTTGTGATGAGGAATCAATATACTCTTGGGAACCTCTTCTCGTCCGATGATATTCTGCTTGAGATACAAGTGCTTAGAACCATCTCTACCGATTTGGCGTAGAAGGCTAGAGGACGGTTGGGGTTCTAGCCAAACTTTCTGACCTGTAGTGGCTTTTTACCTGTCCAGAGAGTCAACGTCCCGTTCCTCCAAAATGACCCTCTACAGTCCCATGACCGCAGGGGTCGGCAACCAATGGCAAAGAATAGAGAAAGGCCTCAAACTAACAGATTTCTCTGAGAATGTCCATCGAAAGTTGAGGAAGTGGGGTATTATTCGCCTGTCAGACCGTTATTCGAATACTTCGGAGGGTTTAGAAACCCCACTGTTCAGAATTGCCCTCTGATTTTGGAAAGTGCTTTCTTTGAGATGTTACTTTCGGTCACTGCGGTCGTGGAATGAGAGAGGGACGTATCGATGGGAAGTATCGATTGAATTCGAAGTGAGATGAATTTTTCTTCGAAGCATGAAAACAGAATCGATGATTGAAATGCTGCAAAATTGGAGCTTTAGATAAGAGTTGGAACTTCATGGTCATCGAAGGAATGGCCCCAAGTCAGGCATAGTTTGAGATACCGGGATTTAAGTGTTGATCTACATTGTTTGTGTTTTTATCCTGTTCGCTTAAAACTTGAGTTCGAATATCAACTTAAAATTTGATATTAGTTGTGTATGCATTTTCTACTATTGATTCTAACTGAAGACATTAAGGTACTCCTGATTGAGTTAAACCTCTTCCATAAAAGTAGCAATCGAATAAGTTTTGCTTTTTGACTATTATACCTCATCAATTATTTGAAAATATGGTAGAAGGAAGTGTAAAGTTGGATTTCAATATAGATTTGACCGTTCTAGAAGGGTAAGGAGGGTTTAATTGATGATTCATTCTGTGAATACGGTAGACCCATTGTGTGAAGGGTGATTGGGCTATATTGATGACTTGATCACTTCATAAGCTATTTGCCTGGATTCGACGAATGCCTCAAACTTAAGCAAATCATTTCTATTACTTGTTTGTAAATATATCGCTTAAGCTTAACAAAATGGCGTATTAATGGCCAACAAAATGGAATAAGGGCATTGTGGATCAGATTATTTAAATATAAGTTTATCAGGACATTTTTTATTAACTGCCCACTCTTGGGAAGGTTTTTCTATATGTTCTCTCCTTATGACCTCCAGAAATTTGATAATAGCCATACCTTCTTTATTTAAAATTGTTATTTACATTTTCTCCGAATATTTTTAGGAATTGAAAAACTGAAGATGACCCTTTTACTTTATTTTTTTACGATTTGGCGATATTCCTGTTAATAAGCAGAAGATTATTGTATTGTGTTTGGTAATAGAATGCGGAAGGAGTGCTAGATTGCAATTTTAATTATATTGCCTTTTGTTTTTGCGAAAATTGTGCAAGGAAGTCAGCATTCACTTTCAACCTGTGATTCCATCATCCCTAGTTGTAGGGCTTCCCAGAATCAGTATTTAACCATCCAAACGTGACATCGTAGGCTTCCCAACACCCATTAGAGCTCTTTTTCTTCTGTGTTTGGTGCTCAGTTTTCGCTATCGATGATGTTTCAGTTCAGTCAAGAGAGCAATTTAAGCGTTGAAAGAAGACTTTCATTCATGGTTGTAGTTAAAACTAAGCCATCTTTGTGTAGAGGAAGCTTTAAGTTGTTTATCATTTGTGGCATTGCACCTTGGACCATAGCTAGAATATAAGAAAGTTCTTCATACCCAAAATACAGTTCATTCGTAATTTTACGTTCTTTTATTAGTGCATCTTCCAGCATTTTTCCCAAAACATTATTGGATATAAATGGAGGGATACATTATGTGGACCCTCTGCCACACTCCGAAAGGCGGCTTTTAGGGTATTAATGTGGATGTAGGCGGGTCGGTGTCGGTAGACTTCATGGGCGCTAGATAATGGAATGGACTGTAGCTGTATTTTTGTGTGCTATTCAGCTCCATTTTATTTCTTTCTAGTGGGTGAAATAATAGGAAAAATGAATAATTGCTTCGTGGTTTCTTAATCGATCTGATATCAACAAATTTACTGTTTGTGGAATCTTAGATTACAGCTCACTCATCTGCTTCGTATCCATGAACGATCCTTCCATTTCATGCCGTTAGGAATTATCTGGTCATATTGGGCCTCCAAAAGCACCGGTTAGATTCTTAATGGGTTATTTATGCGAAAGGCAGCTAAATGGTATTATCCGCTTCAATAAAACTGAGTTAACAGGCTCCTCGATGAGGCGGAAGATGATTCGATTCGCAAACAATATGCTGGGAGGATATGAAGCGACGGCGCCAAGGAAGGCGCCAGTATTTTATCGTCCGCAATATGGAGTATATTCCCGAAATTTTATTATTCCGTAGGACTCGAATTCTTGAGGGTCCTGAATATGGAGACTATTACCTCTCGGATCACGTGATCGTTTCCACATTTCTTCTCTTCGGTCCTTAACCTGTGGGAAGGAGAGTTGGAAATGAAATTGCAGGGATGGCGATGTCACCGATCTCTCTCCACTTCATAACGAATTTTATTACAAATAATTATTGATAAATGGTTCTAAATTATAAACTCTTTTAAATTACTTTAGATTTAATTCAATGTTTACAAAACGAATAAAAATTTATGAATCTCTTTCTTTTTGGTCTATAATGTCCTTTTAAAAGAGGAGCTTTTCAATTTTGGTTGGATAGATATCTTATCTGTAAAATTTAACTATGTTTGCAAAAAACTGAAATTTTATCGATTTATTGAGTGAGTGCTATTTTAATATAGTATTTTGTTGTTAATTCTATTGATCATGACTTGATTTCGGATATTCAGAAATCTTCAAGAGTAGGACAAGGTTTTGACCCCCGCTCTCTTACGCAAATTGTCAAACACACGCATTTGATGGTTCATTGTTATTTTCGTCGGTAGAATGCGGAGTGACGTTTTGGAGGTTTTATAGTTTGCTGCACGGAATACTTTTTAATTCCTCTATCCTAGGGGTAAGTTCAGCGCGATCCACTGGACAATGTTCTGCGGTCCTCGTGGAAGTAGTGAAAAATGTAAATAATCAGTCATAAAAATCTCTTATAAGGGATGAGGATTTGTCCTTAGGAATTTTGTAGCTGTTTATTTTGGTGTAGTTTTCTATTTTTACATTTAATGTATTCCTAAAGGTAATTTGATTAATTATAAATTGCTTTTTTTCTCTTCGTAAGTCTGTCGACATTAAGGTTTAGATCGAAAAAGAGATTTTTTATTCGCACAAATAAAAGCGTTAATTAAATATATTAAGCCTGTGAATTTCGTCGTTTGATCCATGCCGGATTATTGGAAAGTTTCCATGTACTTTTTTTGCTTGAAGTTCTCTCAACGGTATAGTCTTAACATGTGTTCACTTAGTTCTGTCGATATTTTACAGAAATTGATTGCTATGAAATTAAATTTAATTTGTATTATCTTTTCTCTTTCTCAGGGGACCTTCTAGCGTCGGTGACGTAGGAGGAGAACATGTTGGAAATGGCTGGAGGTAAGATCCCGTTCCGATCAATCCCTCAATCTTAAGTTGAAATAATTGATTTGCTTGTCATGAAACGTAAAAATTGCTTTCTTTTTGGGTGTATTTATTCGTTAATTTTCTTTGTAGGATAGTTTGTTCTCTTATGTCGTGATTTTCAATTTCGCGAATTAGCTGTTCTTTTCAAATTGTTTGCTCGAATTGCGATATTTTTTTCATTCCTTTTCTTGATACTTTTTGGCTACGTGCATCTTAGGTGTACTTCCCTAAAAATCAATGAACTAGGAAGTTTCTTATTCAAAGTGTACAGTCTAGTATAAATTTTGTTCCGAGTTTCCTTCGTCAGAAAATTAGGTGATTTTTTTAAACAAGTCAAAGCATTAAATAGCAGCCGACATTATCATTAATAATTAATTTATCTCAGCCAAATTCTGCGAAAAATGCAGTCGTGAAACTCTTTTTGAAATCAATGTTAATTATGTAGAATATTTAATAGCCGTGGAATTGACGAAGAGTCCCACTCTTTAATTATAAATGTCCGGAAATACTAGGAATTCTATCTCTTCCATTTGAAGTCGGGCGATGCAGAGATTTTTTTTATTCAGCGATGCTCGTGTAGGAAGATAAAAGGCGATCTTTGCTGGGGCTCCATTAGTTCCTAATTGTCGCCGTCGGTGTGTTTCCGTGCGATTGGAAGATGACAGCTATCGCCGCCCACTCCCTCCGCTGCGTCGCTTAGGTTTCAGTGGAGGGATTGTCATCGAAGAGGTTATTCGAGGAAAAGGTCGTTCTCACAAAGCTCGGGAAATAGGTCAAGCGTCTCACTGCACAACGCTTTAGATCCCTGGAATCCTGCGTCAGCCCGAGATAGAAAAACAAGCATGACTCCCTGGTCTCTAATGCATCCTTTTTGTGCCCTCACTCTGATGTCTTAAATGTCGTATCTGCCCGTCTTTCTCTATGGAGAGGTAAATATTTCCTTTATTTTTATAAATTTCTTTCTTTATTTCTATGGTATTGCTATTCACAAAAGTAAGAAGTACATTAATCATTAACTTTTTTTGCACTTAAAATAGAAAATTTTAGACAATCTTACGATTCTTAAGTCGACAACGTGAAATGTTCGCTTCTTCTATTTCGTTGGTTGAGTTGGGTTTTTTGTTATTTCATAACGAGTAACATTTTTATGAGAAATAATATCTCATATTTTACATAGTCATCATTTTCACATAAAGCCGTCATCTCCATACGTCGAGAAGATTATGGTTTAGGTAGGTTAGTACACAGAGTTTTAAAAAAACCCAAAATATGACTGTATAATTGAAGTTAGGTCTTAAGGAATTCAAGCTGTGTATGGAAATGAGATCATCACCGCATTAATGTATATTCTTTTTCTAATTAAAAGATGAGATTCTTCGTCCTTCTGTAAAGGATAAATGATCCTCGTCGTCGGCTTGAAAAAGTTGAAGCGATGTCGCTGTGAGGATTAAGTCTTTTCGAAGAAAATTGACTCAAGTAAGGGGCTGCTGAATACCTCCTCTTTATCCTCGAATTGCTCTCATTCTCTTGACTTTTGTTCGATCTTTTCCCTTCTTATGCAAGACTATTATTCTTATTAAATTATTTTGAACGCTAGCAGCCGAATAGGATATATAGTTATGCCATTTAGGTATTCTGAGACTTTTCTTGGTCCTAGATTTAGGCCAGGTTGATAGTGAAACTATTCTAATGAAAGATAATCATTAACGTGAATGGTTGAAAATATTCGTTAACTTTTTCATTGCCTTTCCCCCTTTGGGATGTAAAGCGGAGAAATAAAGGGCTGTAATTGTGTATGTATGACCAAACATCTTCTTTTTTGAATTGATTGATTTAGGACGCGTTAAATCAATTGATGGTGATGAAATAAATATGAGCAATTTTTAGAGATGATTTAACAATAAAAGCGAACCATGTTTCGCTCAAGGTGGTAAAATTTAAGGAAATATATTGGTCTGAAACATAATATCCTTATTCTGTAGCGTTGTTTGAAGATTATTCGCGTTTGATATCAGGTTCAGCTGGTAATGTGTGGAAGACTTAATTTGGTTTGGATATTTTTTTAACATACCGATCTATAATGAATTGCGAAATGAAGTTTGATTCATTGAATGATGAAATATTCTTAGCTTAGGATCCTTCCAAATATTTCATTAGGGTCAATATTAAACAAGTGAGAGGATGCGAATCACCTTTGTTGTATTATTTCAAATTAAATATTTACATGTTTATTAAGAAATACTTCAACAATTTGGAAGGTAGCAGCCTCAAAAATTAAATGAAGTCTACCAAAAGATATTCTCCTTGGGCACTAAATTGAACTGACGAAAGTTGAAATTCAAACCACTGAAGATGTTCTCTTCCATAGAGAAATTAATTTGAAGAATGTGGAAGTAGAAGAGGGCGTATCCCGAAGCTCCCTTATCATTAAAGGGAAACATTTCAGAGAATCTAGTTTTCCGATCCTCACAAATGATGGCATCGAATCCAATCGTAAATTTTGCGTGTTTGGAGATCCAAATTTACGTAACAAGAATCCGATGCGTTTATTTTTACTCGTTTTTTTCCCCAAAGACGCTGGTTCTCCTCTCTGAAAAAACGGAACCCTCAGTTCCTCCACGTCTTCTATGTTTCTCCTATTTTCCCCTTCTTTAGGAATAAAAAAGCCATTCGTATCCCGTAAAAAGGAGCTCCGTTCCAGATAAAAGGAGATTTCCTCCTCGTTGCTGTTTCCGGAAGGAACAGCTCTCTCACTCAACTCGTGCTGCTCGAGTGACGTTCGTCGTTAAGTATTTAGATAAACTGCCTTCCAATTTTTATGTTTTATTAATACGTCACTCTGCAGAAAGTAGGTATTTCAATCTTTTTCTCCATTCCCTACCCTGTTTCCCAGTGTGATGACGTTTTCAGTGTTTGCTGTGGTTTCTATGCCGAAGTATCCTAGCGACTCGAATATTTTTTAAATCGGGAAATTGTCGTGAATGCTATTAGTTCGGCTCTATAAAAAGAAATTGCCTTTGAGGAACTTAAATGAGTTAAATCTAAGAAGTGGTATGGCTAGAGCAGCTTAGGATATAGATGGGGAATCGGCGACCATTAGGCCGCTTGCGGCCTGTTCGGGCAATTAATGCGGCCTTATTTCTCTCCTGAAACGAATACATTACTTCATCCTTGCAGACCTGAATTTTTTTTCTATGAAGAAATGTTTTTTTTATTTAGTTGATGTTTCTGTCGTTCTATAAACAATAAAATTTTATAATGACTCCTTTGATACAAGATTGACATAATATTAGAATAAAAGAAGCAAAACCGTAAAGATAAATATTCAATTAATATCAATAATATTTATTTAGGTCTGAAAATGGCGTCCAATACATTGTAGGCACTATTTGAAAGGGTTTAAATAATTTGGTTTCCCAGTCTCGTTATTTTAATTAAATGAAATAAAAATAGATGATGTTCTACTTAGGTTTACCCAACCCTTTAAATTCGCTCTTTTAATTACGGTTTTGATGAACTATTTGATTGTTTTATACCTTTATTTTATACATCTCTCAAATGGTTTCATACGCATCCTAACAGTAGCCTCGTGCGACTTTCCGGTGAAAATATTCCCCGTCCCTGTTCTAGCACTTGTTTATGAATCGTGTTAGGTTCGTGTATTAAATATAATTCTATATTTCCTTAGAGAAATAGGAAAATGTAATTTTTCTGAGCACGAACGCGTCATTTCCCTTTGGAATTCTCTCGTAGAATTTCATGAACGAGGCAGCGTCACAACGGGGCCTTAATTTGATTGGCACGTAGGTTGCTATGGACGGCCAAAAATGGAATACTACCGAGAAGTCCTCGCGTATGTGTCAGGTTACGTTCCTGAAAACCGCGGCGAAAAGAGAATCATTATTTTGAGTATATTTGTTGGTAGATCCTTTCATTTAGTTGGTATTCTATGCGAAAAAATATGGTTAGGTCTTGTACTTCTCGTCTTTACAGTTATGTGGTAAATGTATGCCTCCGAATTAATTCCTCGAGCAAGATGTCAGAAGGAATCCAGACGATTACAAGACTTATTTCCAAGTGATAGGTAGTTTTGAAGTTGTTTCTCTTGTTGTTGATTTATAAGAGTTTTTTGTGAGTGAAATGTATGCGCCGAATACTTTTTCTTCTGTATATATTTACGTGAGCCTCTATATTTCCCTAATTTTTGGGATTAATGGAAGTATTATCCAGAAAAATATATTTTGGATTGGTTTCTGATAGTTACCATACCCATCCGTAGTAGTCCGGTTTGATTTGGGTCCAGCCAGTTAACAGTTTTTCGATCAATTTTTCCTTTGTGACTCACATCTAGCTTATCTCACTCCTCTAGATTGAGCTTATCATTTGATTGAATGAGTATGGCGTGATTTGAATTCGCTGAAGGTAGTTAGAGGTGTTTGGTCTCCATACCTCGACTACCGGTAGCCCTGACAGGTCTCCCAAAAGCGAGTGAAGCAAATCGGTATCGAAGATGAAGTCGGTGATGCAAAAGCATTTTGATTCGCGAAGTCTTTTCCTTCTCCTAAAACGTGGAGGTTTACGTAAACATTGTCCGCTTAATCGCGTTCTTTTTCCCAATTTTCACTTTCTGGCGCGCGATCTCCTTATCTTCTCTTTCCCGCGTAATCTCTCTCGTCTGCCTCTTTATTGCCTTCCCCTCACGCACACCGGATTCCGGGCATACTTGAGTCGCTTGTGGGTCGCTGCGGTCCTTAGCCCCGGACTCCCCCACCTCTCTCTCTCTCTCCCCCTCCACCGCCCGCCACCTTCCTCAGGTGTGGTTGGTGCTTGCCTATGTTCTTCGGCCTCTTAGATCCTCACCGGAAAGGTACTTCGTAGTTTTCGGTAGGTCTGCCTAATGGCGAAGGGTAGCTTGCAGTGTAACAGCCCTGGAAAAGAATGCTCTTGGAAAAATATTATTTTCGCTCTGGTGGATTTCGGAACCCGTGGTGTTAATAATACTGCGTATACCTCAAACTGATAGGAACGTACACGATTATGAAGTACAAGTAGCGATTTATCCATCGTATTTTTAATTTTTCGATATCGTATATTATTATCGATTATCGTATTTCCCGCGCCTAAAGCTAATTCGAACCAATGAATCATTTTTTATATTAAGAAAACGTTATAAGGAGAAACATGGGTGACTGTACAGGAGCTTGACCTTATTTTTGAAATTCGATTTCCGCATATTTTCCCGAATTCTTCTTTCATATCAGTTTCGTACTCAACAAATTTAATTGCGTTTACCTTCAAGTAAAATATCTGTTATTGGAATGGTAGTACTTAATTCTGTTTCAGTTATTATCTTATGAATCAATCACATTCGATTAGGCTGTGCTGATATCCCTTTTCCCCCAATTTTCGATACTTCTCTACCGCACTCCTCCCTATATCTGTCCTTGGCTTCTACACAATCATATGAACTAGCCACATTTAATATCCTAAGAAATTATTTTATTGTTATCACGGTTTACTGTTATGTTTATCTAAGTGCCACTTAACGATCGATATCTGAAAAAGAGAAATGAATATAGCCATAAAAAATTCGGTAATCTTCTAATAAACGTATTTAGAAAATCATTATTGATACTTCAGTTGACTTCGATTATTAGGTTTTAAGTTAATATCAATGAGAAAATAGTAATATTCGTGTTAGCAGTCCTATTTTTTCAGTAGAAGCGTCTCATTTACACACATTTATAAAGATATTTTTGATGAAACTTTCATCAATTTCATCAGAGAGATCGTTGCACTGATTGAAGTCACGAATCTACATAGTTAGTATATAGTTAGATCTTTACATGTTGAGCTTATTCAGTCGTTAAGTATCCAGTCCTTTTCCAAGTAGCTTACATCACTGAGTTACGTTACAAAGGACAACCTGCTGTGGGCAGCATCTCCTCAAGTATTTCCGGAATCCGGAAGCAGGGAAATATTTTTCAAATTACTCCGGTGTTGCTGCGATGACCCTCTTTAAAGGCGGACGGGCTGCTTCAGAATACGTTTTCTCTCTTGACTTTAGTTTTAGCAAATACTGACTACAAAGGATTCTATGCTGTAAGAATTTTAATGTTTCTACCGAAATATGGCTGCAAAAGCTAGGGTAGAACTTATAGCCTATATTGTGGTGTAGTCATGCTCCTTACTCCTAAAGTAAATGAAACAAGTAAGGAATTTAAAAAATAAGCCGGCCTCTCTCGAACCAATGATCAATTAATTTCGGTGAACATTACTCCAACTTTTATTTGTTGAAAATGCAGTGGTCCTATAATAATTTATGTACGTAATTACATATTAAATTCAATATTCCGTTTAAAACCTCTGTATACATTTCTTTTGTATCTATTGAAATTTAATTTTTCTTTCGAATTAGATTAGTTTTAATCTCGTCTTTGGTGGAATAGTAATCTTTCATTTTTTTGAGTTATCTTGATGAGCCATTACGATGAATATCGCTTACATTTAGTTCTCCCTGTACAAATAGTTTTATTAAAGGTGTCAATTCTATTTATTTCAGTACTTGCGAGACTATGATAGTGATACACCATTCCGGTCATTTGCCTTTGTCACTCATTCACTTTTAGTCCGTCTCGTGGGAGGAGTCTCTATTCTTATCTATGAAATCAATTTGTGTGTTCTCTCACCAATCAGAAATTTATAATTTATCAAGTCAAGATAAGTAACCTTGTTGATAAATGGGAGCTCTTTTTCCAAATTAGCTGGTACCATTTGCTTCATCATGCGATTAACTGGGATGTAGCTGAATCCAGTGAATGCAGATGAACATCGATTTCAATTTAATTTGCGTTCAGGCACCTGTAACGGCTGATCATGGCAACTAAATGACTTTACATGTTTTATCAGTTCGGATCCTAGAGATTTTTCCGAATATGAATCTCTTTCCACTGAAGTCACTATGAAGTTAAAATAAATTATGGAGAAATGAATAGTTTGTCCATTTACATGCTGTGCCTTGATTTTGGGAATTACTCAACAATTTTTAATACCTGTGTTTTGGTTTTGGTGGTACCAGCTTTAATAATAGTACACCATCTGCGTTATCCACGAGGTAATAATAAATTTTCCTGAAAATCAGTTACGATTGTGAAACTGCCGTTTCGTTTGCCACTTTAAGAAACCTTGTGTGCGTTAATTTGCAGGAAGTTTTAATCCAAACTAAGAACGCAACCGCTTAGCTCTCCAACCTCCGATGACTTCGCACTGTCTTCAACGAATCAACTATTATCAAGTTTTATGTCTCAAGATGTCTGAGTCTAGAAGCCGGTCAGTTTCTTTTCCGGTGAAATAATCCTCTCGCGATTCCTTTTCTCGGAAGTACAGCTTTCAGAAAACGAGTATGAGTATTTGGTGCCAAATTTCTCTTCGTCAGAAATAAATCGGCACTTTCTTTTAGTAATGGGTTCTAGGAAATCCAGGGACAGCACGTGTTTTCGGCCATGCCATAGTATGTTAATGTTGTATCTTTATGAAGTTAAATAAAATAATAGAAAGGTTTGATAGGGGGAAGGTTTTATTTCATAGATCTGCATCACCTGCTTCTGATAGCCCCAGGAGAATTTCTGTCTCAATAGCTCATTTACTCGAACTCATGTTATTTACTTTTACGAAAACTCGATCATTTCTTCACAGTTTCTGTCCTTTCTTGTTAGCTCAAGTATTTCAACGACCCTCACGCGTTTTTTTTTCGAATAAAGGCAAATGTGTGAAAAATGAGAAACATCACGCGTGGAAGACATTTCCTCCGATGCTAACGCAGAAGAATGAAGATTGGGTCTGCATCACCCTCGAGGAATTCCCGGCCTCCTGAGATGTTAGTGTAGGAGGAGAGGAATGCGAAGGTCAGCTGTGCGCACTTCCGTTCCGCAATTCGGCCATCGATGCATCCATCTTCTGATTCCCCCCTCCCCATTTATTTCTTCCCCGTTATTCTTGTTTGGTGGTGTTGTGGTCGTGCCTGCATTCCAATCGTGCATTTCCCAAAGGTCGTTCCCCTCTCCGCTCATCACCTTTGCTCTCCTTTTGCTTCCATTCGCGCCTTCTACGCGTTTTTCGCGACTTTTTCGCGGCCCTTGGTGCCAATTTGTCCACTTTTCGGCATTTAAACCTTGGTTATGTCTCCAGCATTTGTTCGCCTCGAGAAGGGTCTTGATCTCGGTTTCAGTTCAACCGATGTGTCTCCTCTATCAGCTCACGGAGATCTGAGAAAGCGTAAGCAGATGGGTCTGTGCTGGAATTTACTATTGACCGTTTAACGACCAATAGTAAAGTCCACCACATTGATGAATTCGACATCTTCCCACTGTCTAAAACTTGAATTCTTTGATAACCTGCTCATAACATCTCATGTTCTACTTATTGTCGTGGAAAGAATGAGCCGAGATACTTGTTTTCAAGGAGAGACTTGAATTAGAATTAAATTGTGCATTATTCTGTATTAAGTATAATTAAGATTATTCATGAATAAAAGATAAGTGTATAGAAAATGCCCAAACTGCGCTAGAAAAGTCACCACGCATGAAATTATTAGAAACTTTTATTCCCTATTAAGTCACAGTCTTGTCAGCAAGTGCCTCAGTAAAAAAACACACGTCGGTCATAAGAAATTTAATATTGCATTGCATTGCTAGATGAAAGGAAAAGTAACTTAGCATAAAAATAAACATGAATAAAAAATTACCCGACAAAGGTAAAAATATATTTTATTAATCATAAATGTATAAACTGCGATGCTTGTGAACAGCTTAAGTCTTATAAATTCTGAATATACCTATATATTTTAGTACCTAAAGTAGTATGTGTCGCTTTTAGCTTTCACAGGGTATCGAACCCGGAATCTTTTACATTACTGTTATGATCTTCTTTAGCTTTACAATAAGCTCATAAAAGTCATTATTGCCATCAGAGTTGTTACTTCTTCCATATCAAGGTTTTGCATGATTGAAGCCTCTCTTTATTTATAAAATAAAGTCGTACGTAACTTAGAACGTGGTTTTGAAAGTAAAAAGTTTCGGTATAATCCGTGGCGTTGTCGAGAATCAAGTTGGATGTTCTCTTCGAATAGCCTCCGAACAGATGCTTGCATCGTGTCTTTGGCAGCTTCTGGTCACGGTTCTCCCTTCCATTGAACACACGAAAGTGCTGTTTTAAATTGCACTGCAGGTCTCGTTCACCGCTACACCCTCTTAATATATTTTCCTTCCTAAATCTTTTAAGGAAGGATAGTCCGTCCTTTTCGTTAATGACCAAGCTCTTAATCAAAACTGATTTTCTAGTTACGCTTCACTTACTTCTACTTCGATGCATTTCCCATCGTAAAGGCAAGCGTTTCCAACTTATTACACGGACATAAAATGCTTTGTAGTTGCGGTGAATGATTGAGGTGAAATGTTTTTCGGAATTGAATGGTCGTATATTCTGTTTAACATTAGTGTTTTATTTAACATTCATGAGTTTATTATAGAACTATAAACATATTTTAGTAACAATAGGTTTTGGTGCAAAATGACAATAATATATGTGAGATAGAGGCTTCCTCTTGTTTCTTGTTGTAACTGTGACAATTTTTAAAATATTTTATTCTTATGAGATAGTATACGATTTCCTTTCACATCACTTTTCATGGAAGATTTCTCTCACGCTTAACTTTTTATGCGCAATTATGTGAAGAAAAATAAAGCGTGAAGTTTACTCCATATAATGAAAATCTTATCTTTTACCGACTATTTATATAGGATTAGATTTAAGATAAAGACTTGAAAGTTTCATTCTCGCCCTCAAAGAAAGTCGTTATTTCTATCGGCAGAAAGTTAGGCATTAGGTTTCATCTGTTTGCTGCACATATTCAGGAAGAGGTTGTCTTCCTCTCCGTCGATGATTTCCTTATTAGCTTACCATTAAATAATTCAGATAACAAGACCTAATAGTGCTTACTTAAGTTCATCACTTAGTAGATTACTTTCATTGAACGTAAAACAGGGCTTCTTTCTTAATCAACGTAGAAATGCTAACCAAAGTATGCCCCTGGCAATGATAAGTTGTAGATGATTTTAGAGTAATCATCGAGTAGCTTTTATCATAATTTTTGGAGCATTCAAAAGCATCTTTATCAATTCTAAGAATGTATAGATTTGAATCCTTTCTCCCAGTTTGCTGTAAATGAATGATCTTAATAATGGGCATTACCCCTTTCTTTATATAGCTCTTCACGTTTTATCAGTTAAACACCTATTGAAATCATTTTTAATATCTCTTTTCGAAATAATATTCTCATTAAATATACCTGATTTATTGGAGTTTTATAGTTTTCTTTCTTGCGTTTCATTTAAAATAAGCGACCGTCGTCTGTTGCAGCTTAATTTAATGTCTACTGTGTTGAATCGAGAAGATTTCAAAAGTCTTGCAGATAAAATTTCTTAAACGAAGGCTTTGGATGTTTTATTAAGAGCGGTTTTACTCTTTACTCAGTTTTAGTATTGTCATTGCCTATTTTACTTTTTATATTCTTAAATTGCAGAGATCCAGCTAAACATAATTGCTTTTAGTAAATAACTGGTGATTTATTTTAACAATTTAACCTCCTTAAAGTTGGTTTCTTCATTTTATTTCCTTAGAGAAACCAAAATAGGGTAGAAAGTTTAGTTTTAAAAAGATTGAGTCGCTCGTGAATGTATCGAAAATGTTATCACCAAGTACCACTGTTATTTTTACGGAAGGACAATTTCTCGTTTTATACTTAATGGAAACAGTTAAAAGAAAATGATTTTTTTTAATTCATACTTTTTTGGGGGCTGTTTTGGAGGCATCCATCAGATTGGTATAGTGATTAGAGGAATGTTTCAATTACAAATGAGTTTGAAAAACTTTGTGTACTTGTAATTATGCCACTGATTGCACTTTCAGTCACAGCACAACTATCTGTGGTGGCTATTCATAAATCCAAAAAGTTGTCCTTGTTAACCAGTCAGATGAATTTCAGCTGACCCCGATCTAGTAATGCAATTTCTCTTCCATTGTGAAGTTGAAATAATGCATTGGCAAATTAGTGATTGGATGTTTTTCTTCTCAATTGGTCGAATATGAGAAATTTTCGGAAAAGTCCTTTTCAGTAATACAAGTGCAAGTCGTGACTCCCAGAGTTTCGTTGAGATCAAGATTGGTTGATTTGTAAAACATTTCTGAAAGATAGCTTAAATCTGTGGTGTACCCGAACATTGCTGGAAGACATGTTCCAATCGGTACGCTTCAGCTATTTATATTACCACAAGTAACATATCTTGTCTTTACCAGCATTTAAAGTTAAGAGATTTTTATCTGTTCGCTCTCCAAAATGTTTGCTTCCAGGCTCTCATATGGTCAATTCTCAGGCGATTGAACTGAAATTTCTTTTAATTTAAGATTTGGACTTTTGTTCTGCATACAGTCATACAATTTAATTATTTCTTTGTTCTAATTAAAATCATTACGCAATTTTATGGAATCACTCTTGATATAATTTAAGTAGGCCCTTTTGTATTTATGTTTCGTCCTCTTCTTAAGTCCTTCTGATTAGATCTTAATAAGTAAGTAGCTCTAAGTAGTTCCATGATATTAATTAACATATTTAAGGCTGAAAATGCAGTTTTTTCATGGAATAACTCAATTAGAAAATAGAATATCCTTCTTGAGAGTGTACTATATTTCTATGAGTTTCCAAAATCCAACTTAGAATTATTTAACGAATATTTCCTCCTTGCTTCGATCAATGGAATCTTCAGGAACAGTTCTACCATCCATTTTAAATCGTTGTGAAAAAATAATCTCCTAAAGAATTCTATTTCTGGTACATCAAAGTTGGTGCGTCTTTATTCATTTAAGTCATTTGATGTGAGAGTTAAAGAAATGTATCTCACTTTTTCTTGCAAATGTTTACTCATAGACTTCTTATAAAAAGTCTTTTTCATCTCCATTTTTCTCCTTGAAAGGTCAAGGAACGATACTAGCGCGATGCAACTTTTATTTCAGTATTCAAAATCATTTACTGTTAAGATTGGGTTTATTAATTCTTAATAATTTATTGTCTTACTCGCCGAGTTCTTCCTGCGAAGAAGTTGAATTACTTCCCCAATTATTTCCGATTTCCAGAATTAGGAAACGCCTTTGAAGTGATATTGTTCAGGGTATTATTTTCTTCTTGGGTAAAATGTCTGATTTCCTCTTTTGGAATTCCGTACTAGGCATTTATAGTGATAACTGCGAATCAGAACTAGTGTTGATGTTGAAATTGTAATGTTTAACTACTTATAAACCTTTCGGTTTTATATTGTTTTTCCATAGGTCATTCATGCTTATTGTTATTCATAGGCTTGTAGGAATATGTTCTTATTGATTAAGCACCGTGGGGGAAATATATTTAATTTCCATTTATTCACTAATGTATTCGAATAGCTCAAGTTCAATAGTTCACTAATCACTTAGAAATCAGCGTTGAAACAATGATGTTCGACGTTCGAAATTAAATTTTACACTTCTCGTTTAACTGTCAGCATCGAAACAGTGTGGTTTTTCACAAATATTGATTACGTAGCTATTGCGCTGATTAATTAGATTCTCTTAATGCCAGTGAGTATCTACATATTATTTGGCTTATCTGATTTCAATTTATTAATCGTTATCCAATTTGAGTTATCCTAATCCGTTATGAAGATTTCTAATTCCAACTGGAGTGTATTTGGCTCCATTTTGATCCAAAAAATATCTACACCAATCAATGATCATCATGGGAAACTTGGAAAGAAGGAATTCATGAACTATTAAAGAAAACACATATCTCTGTGACTAAATCGCTTGAATTTGTTCGAATGTTTTTAAAAACAAAAGTTATCTTTCAATTTCGCGATGAAGGTTATCATACTTGACAGCGCGCTGATTCTTATCTCCAAATTTGGTGAAAAAGAGGTCAGTTTTCGTTTCTTATGGATTGTAAACCCCATTTCTTTCTCGAAGAAGTATTTATTTCGTCTTTTAAATCAGCTTTTGTTCAGATTTTAGGTTAGGGTCGGCGAGAAATAGCATTAGTCACCCATCCCTGCGTATTCCCAAAGGACCAATGCAGCGATTTCCTCCAGGTTTAAATTTATGGTTAGAAATTAGCATCGTCTTACCTCCTTTTTGCCTACGGTTCCTTTCCTAAGCAGGTAACCCGACCCAACTTTTGGGTGCTGACTTTCTCTCGCTCACGTTACAAGCCCCGCACATTCTGAAGCACGTCGCCTCTTCGAAGCCTCATCCGCGAAGAACACGTCGTTCTTTCCACCAACGCGTGCATTCGGAATAGAACGCCCTTCGATAGGCGTCGGATTATTAGAAAAAGCGTAAATGGCGCGTCGTTGATCGATCCGCTGCGTCGTCGGTTGCGGCTGCTAGGTGGCAGCACCTGCCGCGATCCCTCGGCGGCCTGCCCTCCGCCATGTCTGCGGCCTGCCTAAGTCCCGCCCCCGGAGAGGGGGGGCGGACCCAGGCGAGGGGCGGGGCCTAAGGGGGAGAGGGCTCCATAGGCTGTGGAAAAAATCCTCGGGGAAGGTCAGCCGGCTAAGAAATATGGAATGCCCGGCTTCATTTTTTCTTCGGTGATAGTGGTTCGCTCGCAGGCCGTCTCCGGCGCTCGTCGATAAGACCTTTCTCTTCCATATTTACGCAGAATGATGGAATTAACTCGTACATGATGGAATTGAAGATGTTTTTCGAAGAGGGACGTGCTCCAAGTTCTTCTCCCCTGATTTTCATTTAACTTATCGTTGTGAAGATGCTTACGATTTCGTTGACTCGGGTGCGAATTAAAGGAGACATTTTAATGATTATTTGGCCGCATTTTTAACCGTAACTTACTTAGAGCCGATTTGGCGTAATTTTTTCTTTGCCATTTAATTTTTGTCCATCCCTTCAATGATTCCCGGGAGTTGCGGATGAGAATTTTTGAAGCCGCTGAATTGGAAATCTCTTATACTTTCTCATGAAGTGTATCATTAAGTCAGTAGTATCGGGAATGTGTGAATAGTATGCCAAATTGAGATTGCAATGTCTAAGAGTGTGGTAATGCAAACACATTTAAATACATCTTAAAATTCAGGATTATTTTATTACTGGTTATGGAAATTTAAAGAAACAATTTTAATTGCCATTTATTCATAAACGATGTTGATTATATTCATAGAGGTAATGATGTTGTTAGAATTTTTATAAAGATAATATTGGTTTTCTTGGTTCAACGTTTTGAAAATGGACCTACTGAGAGGTTTCATGAATTCACTGTCATTGTATGAGAAATCGTAACTTGATTAGATGCGAGCTGAATCTGTCGGAAGTTATTTAGCTCTGGAAGTTTGTAATACCACATGTAATGATGACTTATGGAAGATGCTGCATTTATCTTGTATTAGGAGGAGAATCATTTCATCTGCATTAGCTATGAGATTGACTTTGATAAGCGGGGAATAAATGGAAATAAACTTGAAGCCAGGGTTGCGTTTTGCAATTCAACCTTTGAGTAGATTTTTATGGTTATACGATGCACAAAACTCACTATAGTGCCATTCAATCCCGAAAATAGACTTACGTATGCCTTTCAGGCAGAAATATTAAGATATATATTTTCCGTGAACAAAATTGTTGCAAGGACGTTATCCGTTTACATTGAATCAGGGTAGTAACCTAAAAGTTTATCAAAACTTGTCCAAGAGCTTATTAATACTAAACTGTGGATTGTGATTTAGATACAGTACCATTAACTTGCTTTGTTCTTCCTAAGATTGTCTACTTTAATGTAAATGTTATACCATGAGTTGAGTTTCTATGTAAAGTTATGTATCCCCAAATGTATTATTCGTCGTATATAGAATTAAACATATGCAAAGTACATAAGTACTACATAACATAAAACTTCTTACTTAAAGCAAGTTAAGGATGGAGTATGGAATCATATATAATTATCCATGTTGAGTCCATCCAGATACAGGTCCTGTTAACCTCTTTTTTCGTAAACAGTTTTTTACTTTATTTAATTTTTAGTCGATTCTCGGTGCGATTCACAGTTTTAAAAGCGAAAAATGTATGCGCAATTAGGTGAAATCGCTTATTGTTTTATCCTTCCAAAATTTGTCACAATCGGCCTTTCAGCATTCCAGCTAAACTGGATTTTCATTACGAGTATATATCGATGTAGAGATTTATTGAGATGTAATGTAAAACGGATGTCATGAAGATGTCCGGTGAGTTCATTATATCACCTTAGTTATGGACTGAAAGAGGAGGAGGTGGGAACATACCGTTGAAACCATTTCGGAAGATGGTTGTGAGAGTCCTCGGGATGTGTTAATCGGTGGGTTGGCCCTAAGGGACGGTGGACTACTCGTGTTAACCTCTTGTTAACCAATCCTTGATGAGAACTGTTTTTAACGAGCCATTTGGCTCCTGATGGCGCAGGCACGTGCTATCGATTTGCTCAGGTGCTCGCTCGCCCCATCGCTCTTCTGTTTTGAGCACCTTTTCTATTTCATCCACTCTTGTCAGCCCTCGCTCTTTTGTCTTTTGTTAATTACTCACTCCATGTCCACTTTTCGAATTTACCTTATGAAATCATTTTGGGTACTGCTTTCGATCTCTCGGAAACTGTTACTTGTAGCTTTGACGTGTTTCAGATACATATGAGATTTAAGCTTTTCAATTTAGAATGGTGGAAATCGATTTTCTATTGTTACTCAATATGCAGAAATTAATCTTATTATTCACCATGAATAATGTTATAAAGTTCCCCCAAGTGAAGGCTGTAGTAATCCATAAAGAAGTAATCTTATATATTTTGGTATTTTTAATTCAGTGAATGTCGGTGTTGGTTAAACACAGCTAAATATTGCGGAGAATCATTTGTTCATCAATTCAATCGAGATGTTTTTTTACGTTGATTACCCCATAGGTATAGATTTATGGTTATCGGCCACCTATGTGTATAACTGCAGTCGAATTTCTCTTCGAGTTTTCGCCTCTTCATTTTCTATTATTTTTTCTATTTATTTATAATCCAATAAAAAGGACTGAGAAAAGAAGTAGATTACAAGTTATTCGAGCAATGTTTGGAAAGGACGGGAAAATATGGTTCCAACTTTTGGTTTGAATTGTATCTGCCGCCGGTGTTTGTTAAATTCCGGAGAAATTTTACTTCCGGCAATGAAAAGATAAGGTCGATTTTTATTTCTTCCCAGCTCGTTTTTATTCCTTGTTTGGAGTTGTTTTTGAAAGTCATTCTCTAAAGTCGTAGCCAGAGTCGTCATCCTGTTGCTATAACGGCCATCAAAATGCTTTTCTCCGAACTAGTTCCAGAGTTGTGAGGAAAGAAACAAGTGGTCGACGGTCAAAGTTGTTTCTCTCTTGATGTTCTTTTCTTCCCTTGGAAACATTTTCGCCGTCGTCTGGAATCTGCATGCATAAACTCGCGCTGTTAGTAAATAATAACGCTGTCATGCGAGGAAATTTTTGTCGTTGAGAAGTGTGCTAGCTTTAATTTTCCAGTGCCTGCCAGTTTGGTTGTTTGACACATCTTTTTATCTTTTCTTCGTAATGAGCTGATGATATTTGATAGTCTTACCTATTCAGTTACTGGGAAAAATAATGAGTGTGTTAAAGCCCGCTTCTAACCTCTAGAAAGTTATTCGTGGGTAATGAAGTATTCAATGGCTACTTTATTTCAATTAGTACAAAATGACGTTCAAAAATCGGAACGGTGATTAGGATTGGAATCAGTAACTTTGTCAAAGTCAGAAATACTATTTTAATTAGCTCATTTTCCTATCTTTCGTCTGTAATGTCTAACTTCCCTTCATCGGCTAAATTCTGCCTCGAATGCGTATTACTCCACTCTGAGCTTATCCGACCGCGTTGCCTCTGGTTTCTCTCGACCGCAACAACAGCAGCTTTTTTTATCCAAGTACAGGTTTCTGGTGTCTCTATATATACAGTATTCACGTCAGTAAAATCAAAGTAACGGTTGTCATTTTTTCATTCCTTCTACATAATCCTAATGTAATTTTCAATCATCCTAACTATTCTTCGTTTCAGTTTCCTTCGGTATATCAGAAACAGACATTTTGGATTTGATGTTTCCTGTGCCTACATTTATGGTGGTTATTCCATAGATTATGTTACAAGCCCAGTTTTATTTTCTTTCAACATTTTGTATCGTTATTTATTATTATTACATTAACACTACAAGTAGATAGTAAATCTGGTGGCAGTGGTTGGATATTAGATATAATAAAAGCATAGATTCATACATGTTCAAGCAATATATAGATAGTCAATATAAATATAAAGTGAGGGGTAAACAATATACCTGTCAGGCATTTGGAGGGAGGGATACCCCTCGGAAAACCTCACTCTGACAGAAGTCGAGACATATACATAATACAAAATTTTAAAAATATTATCCCTTCCCATCAAAAGAAAATATTAACAGAATTAAATTAACAGCTATTACAATTTATTTAACTTCGCCTTGAAGGTACGCACTTGGGAAGGAAATGGCTCAAAAATACATTCAGGGAGAGCGTTCCATTGACCTATTGTTCTATTAAGGAAGGAGAATTTAGCAATATTAGTCCTTTGAGAGGGAGGTTCAATCTTATAACTATGATCTTTCCTGCTTAAATAAGTGGGGTTTATAATTCTTCTCTTAATATCTGCCGATGCTGTCTTGCCTGAATAATCGTTCGAAATGGCAGAGAGGAAGATTACTATTAATTGACCTTATTATTTTGAGATCGCTAGCCATGTTAAGAAAAGCTTATTTTCGTTGTATCAATCATAATGCGTGTCTTACCAAGGAAGTGATCTCTTCCGCTCTGTAGTCCACCCTCACGCAAACCGATTGTGTTAAAGTTTATTTCAGATCGACGCCATAGCGCTTTTCAAATTCAACGTTCTTTCAGATGGTGAGAAATACCTACCTATTTTCGAGAGATAATCGTATGTTTCGAAAATTGCTTCAAAATCCTTTCATCTTTTTCCGACGACCTTTCGCAGAATTATTTCGCAAGTTGGAAAGTCCCTCGCATTGCGAATTATGCCACCCGCGGAGCTTTCGCGTGCCGCGTGAAGCGGCTCTTCCTGGCGACCACTTTTCATGCGATCCCTTCCGCTCTATTCGCGGCGCATCTGCTTGCTTCGAAAATGTTACTCCATTCTTTCCGATATTTAGTAATTCGTCTCAAAAGTTTTTGGGGTTCTGCAAAGTGTTCATGGAGCAATGCTCAACAGATCAACTCGCAGTGATCATGACGCATACCCGATGAAGTTATGAATCTCTCGTGCAGTTCTAAATAAGTTAGCTTGTAAGTGATGCGTGTTCCTTATTGCATTATCTCCAGATAGTATCTGTGGAATCTGGTTCAGCGATGTGGAACAATTGAGAAAAGTTCGAAAATACTCGCTGAGGAATTGGGTCGCCATCGAAAGCAGAGCATTGAACGGGAGGTCGTGGATTGTTGACATCACAGCAGTAGTCGGATGTTTTGTGTTTATCTTCCATCTAAAGTAGATTCGAAAAGACGAATTTCTGACGAAACTTCAGAGATTTCCTTCCTTTAAATGTCTTTAAAGTCGATTGTTACCGTTGATATCAATGGAATATTAAAAAATTTCCGTAGAAACATTATTGATATCTTCTGGAAGTTTTATTTCGATTAATTTAACTCAGAAATTCTGCTTTATTCACTATTTTAATGCTTATCTCCCTCCATAAACTTTTATTTTTCGCCCATTTAAAATAGCTGGTGAGATAACAACTTGCGGTTTTTATAATTCATGTTCTGAACCATATAAACTCTTAACCCTTCAACGTTATTACAGCTCATAAAATTCATGAAATATTTTTCCATAATAATCTTCGTGTTTTGCTTTATGAGTACCCGGAGTGATTATCGGGAAATTAAATCTCGGTAACCTTTATTACTGTATTAATCCATTTTTAAAGTGTAATGAGTTGGTGCCGCTTGTAGAATTCTTCTAGTTTTACTAGACCTATTAATTCTATTGTGGTAAAGAAAGATGTGAACGAGTCTACAGAATTCCTTTCCTAACACTTAATTGTATCAAATCCGATGTTTAAGGTATTGCTCTATAAAGGGTCTTTTATCTTGGTATCGTCCGTAGCTCTGTTACCGAAAATTAGTATTTTTGCTGCAAAGGAAATCGGCATAGTCTTAAACTAAATAACACAATGTTTTTAATTGTTCAATATCATAATTTTCTTCGTTCTTGTCACTATTTCTTATCTGTGACGATGCTATTCCATTTTGTTACCGTGAAAGGGCAAGGAACACTAAAATAAGGCCGTCTCCAATCCTTTACATTTATATTTTCTCCAACCTCCTTGGAATTTCTTTTAGTCGGGTATTTTTTGGAAGTTATTTTAATGTACGTTATGTTAATTTAAGTGTTATTTTAATGTGGTGTTTCCTCTGTGAATCCTCAATTGTCCCGTAGATAAGATTATTCAGATTTACATTTAAATGAGTCAAAGATGGAGTTTTTTTTTAATCGACAGCTCAGGTCAATTCGCACATGAGCTCCCACCGGGAATCGCGCCCGGGACCGCTTTCACTAAAGCCGAAAGCGTTGTCCATTTGGCCATCCGGGAGCCCAAGATGGAGTTCCACGGGACATAACTTCAGAAGATTAATTTTAATATTCATATTATCGACTTGTTGCAGCAAGTGTCTACTTCGTTTTTTATTTGATTTATACTCCTAATTGATTTATTTATTGAAAATATTTAATTATACTTATATCCGTTAGATTACCGCAGGATTTCCATACTTATATCGTTTGGGTTGTTCTTCTTCTATTGAATTCATTTCGTAATTTCTTCTCAAGGGTTTAAATTTTGTACGCACAATTTCTAACTTTTCATTTTGTTTACAGTTTTATTAATTATACTATTATGTTATATAATACGTTATTTTAACAATTTGATGAAACTTATCATACCTGTAGGGTTGCTTTCTTAGTTGAATTATATGTTCCTAGTCACCCTCGAATTAAATGAAAAGTAAGCTTGGTTACAATTGATGAAGTGACGATGCTCTTTTATGGTCCTCATTGGTGTTTTACTTCCACTTATACGAGAACCCTGCAGTTTTCCATTCGGAATTATAATATGAAACTAAAAGCAGTAATGAATTTCACATTAAAATATCATTTTATCACCGACTGGTTTCGTCGCTTGGCAATATAATGATAATATTAAAATTTTGATAGTAACGTTAATTTTCAGCAATCACTTTCTTTAATTCAAACTTATTCATTATTTTAAGTATGTTCATATTCTATCAGGATGATTTCCGTCCAATTTCTTATTGTTTTTCTTTCGAGGTCTTAAAACGCGTATGAGTTTGTACACACTTCATGTATTTGTATATGCCAATGGTTCATGAGATGTTCTAATATTTATTCAGAAATAAGAAGCTTTTGTATCAGAATACGGTCGCATTCCAGAGCTGGAAGTGGGTGACTTTCTTCTTGGAGGATGACAATCCCCCAGTTCGTGGAGAAAATTGAATTAATACAGGTTTTCCCCGCGATGAATTTCGTGTTGATTTTGCAAACGCTCCGCATCAATTTATCAGGCGCCCAGGGTCGTATCGCGCGAGTTGATATCGCGAATGTTTGCGATCGATATTCGGTGCAACGAGCGGATCATTCATTGCAAATGTCCCCGAATTACGAGGGGTCGTTAGGTATGCACGTGGATGGAGGTGATTCACCTGTACTTCGCAGATTAATACTTGAGCATCCAGCGGCCCCGCCCCCTTCGGACCTCCGATCAATAAGGCGAACGGGGCTCTCCTAGGCTCGTGACGGAGGGGAAAAATGTATTCACTCTCGTCGCCGAGATAGTCATCGAAAGCGCTTAGTTTACTTGATTGGGAATGCAAGTCCAAGATGACTTACGGTGCTCGGCCTTGTCGCGGACTTTCGATGCCATTCGAGACTTTCGCGTCCAAAATGCGGCGGATTTAATGGGTAATTATCTCCGTGTGCTACATTCTAGTAACCCACAACCGGCGCTATCATACCGTAATCGCTTTTCCCTCGGGTTGATTCGTTTACCTTCCCGAATACTTAATGTTTTCAGGCCGCCGAGCGTAGCTGTTGTTTTTGCATGAATACGCGGGGACCATGTCGCATCAAACTTCTGCTACGACGGGGGCGTAGTTGCGCAGAAAAGTATCGGAAATTATCTCCCTCCCTATCTTATTTTGCAAATTAAATGTGCCAACTTTTGAGTCCTCCTTTAAGTGAAGAATTAATTATATTCGGACGAGCAATTTTAAAGTTACATTTTTTTCTTATATAAATGTTTAAGGCTTTAATGTCGGAGTGTCTTGGGGGTTTAATCAAACAGTTAAAAATTTGGATGGGAAGTATTTAAAATTGTTTTCTTAGCCGCAATTGTGAATAGAGTAAATCTCTGTGCTCTTCTTTTAAATATGATTTAACTATAATTAAGTTCAGCCTACGTATCTTTCTGTTTGGTTTTACATGGGAACTGTAAGCTTTATATTTAAATAAATGTTGATTCAAAACAGACATCAGAATTCTCCGAAGAGCCAAACATTCAAAATGTAAAATTATGTTAAAGTTGCTTCCACATTCTATGATTATTATCATTTATGATGTCAAGGTAACTTTTACTTAAGTGTTTTAATATTTCTGCTTGAATGATACATTTAATTCCAAGTAATATTTGGGATTCCAATAGAATTAAAAGAAAGGCAATCGATTTTTCTGTGAAAAAAGTTAAAAAGTACTGGAAATAGTTTCTTTTTTCGTGTAACAACAAACCTAGAGCTATATTTACATTCTCTTGAGTTGTGTTTTCCTTCGAGTCAATCTCGAAAAGGAAACATGGTGTTTATTCATGCTTAATGACTCTTTCCCTCCAAATCGGTTCTCGTCAGTCTGCTATTCTTGATCTAAATATTGATATCAGCCTCGTGCTTTCTTAACGCACAATGGAGCGAAAATAATCCGTGAATACCTGAAACATTTAACCCTTTTGTATCATAATAAGGAAAAAAGGGTTCTAAGATTTCGACTTCTGCCAAATTCTTTTCTGAGGGTCATCGGGTTTAAAGGGGAGATTTTGGAAGATAAGACTTGAAAATATTGGTTCTAATAGTAAAATCAGAAATAATTCATGTATTTTCTCTGTAAAAATAGCTTTTTTATCCTTGTCTAGGACATGTTAGAAATTGGTAGCCGTGTAATCGGTTCATTACATTTAAAAGCGAAAAGACCTTAGTTTATTTTACATCGTCCTTGATGTTTAAGTTGGAATATCTAGGTAATCGTTTATTAATATTCAGTAGTAAGGTTATTATTGACGACTTGCCATTATTTAAATCTTAAATAAAATATTCAGTTCATTTTAAAACTCTCAACTTCTAACAATCATCGGTTCTATCAATAAATTTAAAGTCATTCTGAGATTTGATTGTTCGACTAATGCATTAATGGGCGTCAGTTTCTAAGAATTTTGTTTTTTTTTAATTGCATTCAACTAAGCTGGCGTATGTGGTGAATTCATCTGACCTGTGTTAGTCACACCTCTAAATGGCATTGGATGTCAGAAATGATTAATGCAATTCAAAAGTAGATACTTCATTTCACTTTGATAGCGTAACCGATTCACCGGGAACAAAAGGCGAACTTTCGGTGAGGAACGTTTTTGGGAGTTTGTCAGAATGAATTTAAACGTCCGAGTTTGAAACTTAAAAAAAAGAGATGAAGTTGCTCCAAGTAGCAAGGTAATTTATGGTCGCCATGCTATCTTCCGAGGTTCAAGTTTAGCTTATTTAGTCTCTTTATAAACTGAGGTAAGGATATCGTAACTTGGTCTTTCGATCATTGTGTAAATTTTTAGAAATGGTTTGCTAGAATAAGAGTCTAAATCCTGAGAGTATAATCTTGTTTTTGATTATCTCTTTAGGAAACTGAATGTTTAATTCAGCTTTATGATGCAATATTGACTGTCATAGTTATTAAATTTGGAACGAGTAGTTTTAGCATCGAATTTATCAGCACTTGCGATTGCATCCACGTCTAGCTGTGGTAAAAAACGAATCTTAGGACTTTGTTCTATCAAATACGCGAGTTAATGGGAATTGTGCTGCGTGAATGGTATGCCAAAGATTAGCCCTCGAGCCTATTTAGAAATGAAGAGAGGCAATTTTGAAACTGTGGGACGGGGTGCATAGATAACGGGGCGTCCTTTTGGGAGGCATGCAGGCGGAAAAGGCGGCTGTTCTATCATAGCATCTGCAGCCATCGAAAAATTCAGCTGCACGAATGAGAGGGGGGATGGATCTAGCGGAGGGAAGCTAGGCCAGTTGTTGTGAAGAGGGACTCGATAGGCGGCTTGCCTTCACATTGATCATGAGCTGTTGCATCGAGATTACAGTGATGAAGTTTTTTGCCATCCCAATCCTTCCTCAGCGACGTGTTCAATCGCTGGATACTGCGCAAAATCAGAATAACGTGCGGAAATATGCTGTATTGACTGAAAAGCATCGCAACCTTACTAATGGTTAGACATTATAGAAATTAAAGTTATAAGGGAGAAAAAAATCGTTATCTAGATGAGAAGTAAAGCTATGGTCTTATGGTTTTTATGGAATATTAATGGTGTTTAAACAACGAAACGGCTTAATGATAAAATTCTTTTACTACACCACAATACAATGTGGTGTAGTATAAATTATATGATCTTCAGGATAAAGTTCTTTTACTACACCACTTGTATTGTGGTGTAGTAAAGAATGCTATCCTGAAGATCATATAATTTATGTTTTTAATTAATAATTTATGTTTTTATTTAATTAATTTTATCATGAAGCCGTTTTGTATTCATGAATACCACGAAGTGAAACCTGAGTCTGTTTCGTTTTTTCGGCGTTTAACCTGTTTATTCAATTACGGATTTAAAATTCGTTCTGCTTGAAATTTGCCTGTAAGAATCGTTGAAGCTGAATTTCTTTTCCTTTTATGTGTTTTTGAGCTTTTAGCTATTTTACTTCAAATCTTCCCAATCATTCAGTGATATTTATGTTTCTTTTGTGCTATACATTAACTAATTGTGGCCATCCTCAAAATTCATTTAATTAGTTTATTTAATGAAATAGACAACTTGCAGCGACGTCACTAATAAACAGTGAATACAATAGCTGGTAATAACTTTAAAGGTATTTCTTTAACTTGTAAACAAAAAGTTTAAAATAATTAGATGATAAGTATTATAAGAAATAATTCAAGTTAGCTACGTTATAGGATGTGTAGAATTATTCAGAGTTTCAATACTAAGATTCATAAGCTGAGATTTCTGTCTGTTACTAGTAAGTTAATCATAAAGGAAGAAGTGTTTTTAATGTTTATGAAAATCAAATTGATAGAATGAGCACTTTTCCAACGAAATAATGTCCTCAACTTCGGTATTAACGAAAAAAATGAGGTACCCCTTAATTTTTCAGGAAAAATCACTCCGTATTCCTTTTTCTGATTTCTTATTACGTCTTTATAAATTACTCAATGATATTCCTTGCGGGGCTTAGTTTTCACTTTCCAGAATGATTAATTACTTTACTCGTTTCAAAGTTTTACGTTAAATTTCGTGGCAACGCTTTTATATGGTTACATTTTTAATTTATCATCAAAATGTTGTTTTAATTTGTTTTTTTCCTACTTAATGAATATAAGTTATATAGAAACAACTAAATAGCTACTGTTGTTCGGACTCTGTAGCGTGTTTTGCTGAGGCTGAAAATATAAAAGAAAAATGTCATCTTCCGATAGCCGAAGTTGGTGTAATCGATTCGAAAATGTCGACGTTGGGTGGAACGCATTCATCATTGCGATGCAGTCGTTGGAGAAATCCCGACCAAGGCTGCTTTCAAGGGAAGCGATCGATGAAAGATTTCGTTAATAATTTATAATTAATGTATTCAATTCGGAGTACATCCATGTTCACTTCATGGTCGAGTTGAAGGTTGAACATGCATCCTTGAAATGAGGATCCACTTAAACTTAAAATGGAAAATGTTTTTATTTCAATCGTTAGCTAAGCTTACCTTCGTTTCCGGGGATACTTAATTATTTTTGGATGTGTCCTTAAGAGGAAACGAAGCACGAAATTGCGTAGGAGGTTTTACCTCTGAATTCCTTGAATGAAGAATGATAGTTAATACCTCGAAGATTACCATTTCAGTTATCGTTTAGGAGTCAGTAGATTTTATCATCTATGTGTATTTGCTTATGACTTTAATACCCTTTTCAATATCGTGTATAAGATGAATTGATTTTGTGAATTTTCCTTTTTTTCGAGAAGCGCTGTGCTTTTCTGCATACGGCTTCGATAAATCTCAGAAATGTCCCCGAAATTCTGTCATACGTACTCTCCTGTTATTCTTTGGTATATTTGTCAATTCAGAAGGAAGATTAGTATCGTCTTCTTCATTTTGTGTTTAACTCTTCAGTAGTCTACTTAGATGTTTTCAGGTTGAGATCAATATTTGACGTATCCTTGCCGAAACCAGGGCTAACGAAAGTGAGTGCGCCAAACTCCCCTTCTTTTCCTCTTCTCCCAGAAACTGCCTTAGATATCGTTTGGACATGGTAGATTCATCGTAACTCTTTGGATTGCCTTACTTACCTACAATTTTACTAATAAAATTTATTTCGGTTAACGTTTATTTGCAAATTACGATTTTCTTTCACCTGTTTGCCTTTTATATGTATTTCCCGTTTTAGAGTGGGAAAAGGTCTCCTTTAGTTTCGGAAATCTTGATAAAGTAAAATGAATAGAGCGGACAGAACAGAGGCTCTTGGGAGTTGTCAATTCGCTGTCATGTGCCTGTTTTTTTTTAAATTCTAGCTTTTTCTTTTAGTTTTCACTTTTTGGTTAGCTCTTCTCTCATTCCATTGTTTCCTATATTTTCTGTCTAATTTAGAAATAAAGGATGTGAAACTTAGTCAGATGGATTTTCTATTAACAGTTAACTGTCCAATTGAAATTTTTTATAAATTTAACATTTTTACCGTAATCCTACTATATATTCGTCTGTGGCATTTCTTAATTCTGGTTTGTCATTGCTACTGAAAAAGTGTGTTGATAGAACTTATTAGATTGCCAAGTATATTATATTAATTTGGAATGAAAATTCTTTGATAATAATTGTCATTTATTTAAGTTGCATTAATTCTCTTTTCATTTCCATTCTGTGACGTATATCTAATTGTTTTTTCTCTCTTTTCAGGTAAGCTCCCATGCTGTGTGGTCTTTTTCCATTTCGATGAGTAATATGGCCATTGTTGGCCTAAGAAAGGTATTCTTTTTAAGAATGGTGAGTGAGGGAAATGGTAACGCCACGGAGAAGATTTGATTATATCTACTAGCTTTTAATTAAGCTAAGTCTTCCGTTCCCGTTCTTAGGGTATGTTTGTTGAAATCAAACACGTATGCGATTTGGCTATAGTTAATGCTGATTTTCAAGTTAGTGAATGTACGTCGAGAATGTATTCCAGAATGGTTTCATCAAAACATCAGTCACTGGATTTTGTCAGTTTTTGACCCCCTTTTAGCGGTTTCCGTCTAGCGAAGCAGAGATTCTGTGTTCGAGTCCTGGTGAGGACATTTGAGATTTGTCGCTTGTGGGTTGCGAGAATGGTTCTCGAAGATGGGAATTTGTTGTTAATCAGTGATAATTCAGATTGCTCTTGAGGTTCGAGTTCTTGATCTCGGTGGAATTGAAGGCTGTCACATTTAGGGAGGTTATTTTAAGGGAATACACCTTTTTTCGCAAATTTCAAACATTTGTATTTTATAGGGGTAAGGGTCACAGAGCCCTAGGTATTGTCCATTGCTAATGAGATGTAGCAACTGTTTGTTTCTTCATTCCTCTAATAATTGAAATTTAAAGCCAATTTTTATAATTGAAATTAACCATTTATAGTTAACATTTGTTGAGCCGAATTTCCATCTGATTCTAAACGTTTCCCCCTTTCTATTTTCTGTTTAAGCTTGAGTTGTCGCCGAAAGATGGCTTATCTCAGAACAAAGTTTAGCTATTTTTTCAATGTATGTTGGAAAATTGGTTGACCAGGCCCTTTTTTTTGTAATCGTTGTTTGATCCTTGAGATTGAGCTGTTTTCAGAAGAGGTATTGTCGTTTTTACGGTTCCCTATTGGAAGTTGAGGATTCATTTTTGCGAAATTCAGCTTATGTGTACTGGAAGACGATTTCAAAGTCACACTTCTATTAGAAAGGTCAACCTTTTCATTCTTATCTGTTAGATATGGTAGATAATTCTCTGAGATCGAGGAATCATTTTCTGGCGATCTTCCTCAATATAATTAATATCTCGTTTTGCGTTCTTATTTTTCTTTAGATTACCGCATTTCTTATTCAGACATGTTACCTAACTTATTTATACAGATGTTTTTTCTGCAAGAAACTTCTTTATTTCTTAGCTCGGTCTTCCAGCTCCTTTTCCGAGATAGCGTAGGTCCCGGGATGATCCGTAAATCACGGAAGGGAGCCAAAATTGTAGTGCGCGAAGCCCAGGAAGTAAAGGGGACCTCGATCGAACTACGGCTTTACTTTCACCACCCGGGAGTCCTTCCATTATCGTCCACTTTCGATTCGAGGAAAGTTTTCCCTTTGGCCGGGGAGCGGCAGCACTTGTCGCGTCATCGTTTCGGGCGCGGGCAAAACCTTTATCCCCTCTCTTCTGCTCCCCCCTCTCCCCCACCCCACCCCCCGTCCCCCCACCGCCTCTCCCACACGGCTCCTCCCATGAGTTTGTCTAGGAGGGGCGACCGTTGCGTGTTGGATTTCCTCTCCGGAGGAAAGGGGAAAGTCATTCTATTGGGTGATTCAACTTTCCGCGTACCTGCAAAGTCCCTTTTTTCTCGCTCTTAATGACAGTTAGCGCACGCTTAGCAGCACGGGATACTCCGCTCCGCGAGTTCGCTTAATCCGCGCACGGGCCGCCCCCGAAGCGCTTTCCGTTAGTCATCTGCTCTCGCCGCCAGAGGCAGCCTCGGCGGATCGAAAAATCACGCGGGCGGCGGCCCAGCGGAGGATGCGCCCGGCTCTCCTGAGGCGCACCAAAGAAAGTGCCGGTTATTTTTAGCGGTGCGTTTGCCGGTTTCCGTGGTGCGGGAATGAAGGCGGAGTGCGGCGCGGCCTTGTAGAGTGCCCTTGGATCGATACGGGTGCGGCGATAGATGGACGCAAACATGACCGTGTCTCGGGAAATGGAAGAGATGGCGGATTTCGAAGAGAACGAGGAAGAGAGGTACGTCGGGTCGATGGCATCGATCTCGCGGTGCACGCCAACTGGTGTACGGCGCCGTGCTTTTGTTTCTCCGGTGGTTTCTTTAGGAGGAGCGCTGTCCCTCTTTCGATTGCTTATTTCTCTCTAACCTTCGATAGTCCGCCTGCCACACTAACCGAAATTTGCCGCCGATGGCCGAGAGGAAAAGTTGAGCGGCACACATTCGCTGCTCCCTCAAATTGGAACACTTTTGCGAATATCTTTTCGGATGGCTGTGTTAGATGACATCCCACACCACTGCTAGGGTGCTGTCGATAAACCACCGGGAATTTTTTCTCGATTCATGACATCATCAAAGTGATTTTTCAACCAACATTATATTTATCCAAATTGCCGGCTATTAAGACAACGAGTTTGCTTCCAAGCCAATCTTAATGTATTGCGAATCCATACCATATTTTAAGCGCGCGTGAATTTTTTTCATTTATTGGGGTTCGATTTTTTCTCGTTCCGTTTTAGTTCTGCTTGAGGATTTATTAAGGCGAATTCTTGGAATTTTTTCGGTGTATGGCTTCGTATGATGAATTTCAATCCGTGGTAAGAGAGTGGTGTGAATGTAGGTGAAGATATTGCGTGAATCCCTTAAACCGTTCCGAAATTCGCCGGCTACGGTATGTGGGAAATCGTGCATCGATTTCGGAAGCTGCGTCGATTTGATTATATTCTTGGAAGGAAATTTAGTCTATCGGGTCACAGTGTCAATAATCTGATGTATTTTTGGGTTGACACAACTGAAACGTAATGATTTTTAGCATTATTCCTAATCGAATACCATTTTCGTTCTCTGCCTTTAATTAATAAAAATAAGGAATCGACTAACTGTTAATCATAAACAATATCTGAATCCAATAGCAACTAAATTATGCCGTTGTGGATTTTTCTTCAACTATTTGATAGTTTTTTAATCCGTATGTGGATAAAAGGGATCAAAATGTTAGGATTAAATCGATGGGGAAATTCGATGGAGGATGTTATATTGCAATAAGTTTTGGTTTTTTGTGGTAAAGTATCATCGTTGACATTCTATTTAATTCAAAGTTTTCGCTGCCACAACTAATTAATGGTTGGTCTTTCTGCTAATTATTTTCATTTTTTTCTCTTGTGATTTATGATTCGAAAATATCCTTTTGATATTACTGTTGATAGGATGCGGATCAAGTTTCTATTGTGGTTTAAATGGTTACATATGGATTCGTAGAATTTTAGTGTATATCTGTCGTAATTAACTAGTGTAATGAATGCATAATTCCTCATCTTAATTTGATCTAGTAATATAGTCGCCGTCGAATCTCAACTAACGGCCCAACCACCGGGAGTATGTGGTATTTAATCCATCAAAACCTCCCAAATCACTTATTGTAGGTATTAAATTTTTCCTCGTTTCGTACCAATTTTGAGGAAGATCGTTCTTGGTGTAAGGGTTAATGTCTCGCAGAGCAGCTGTTGGCAGAGGTCGATGAGCTATCCAAAAGCAAACCATGCCATTTAGGCGCTAGAATCGGTTCATTCAAATTTTCGCCTATTTCACTCTGCAGGAGAGCTGATTGATTCACAGCGCTCTTTTCGGAAAATTATTCCAATCATCTGCCTTTTCGATGTCTCACCCATTGGGTTGATCGTGGTAGTGTTGCACGTGGATTAGTGTCCCTCTCGATCGAATCCCGTAAGCGAGGGTTCAAGGATCTCTCGCCCTCCTCCGCCCCCTCCCCTCGCCACTTGCGCATTTGTGCAGATTGCGAGCCTACGTCATTATCGTCACGGCCCTACCACTGCAGAATATTATTGTCGTCTTATCGCCAAAATGCTCCCCCTTCCACCGATTTCGCTGTCGCCACTTACGTAGGAGTAACATCGCTTTCGACAAAGAGAAGACTTTGATGTTTCGATGAATTTATGTTTTGCGGGATGATAATTCCCCCAAGGCTGCTTGTATGTTGCTTTTGATAATTATGCTTCGAGAGGAAATTTAACGCAGGACGATGTTACATGTAAGACGTTTTGATTGGTCCCGCATTTTTTTTAATTAGCTGACATTTAGGTAGGATACAGCGGAAGATGGCTGTTATTTTGCGATATATTTTATATTGACAGTAGAATTGTCGTCGTGACAAATATCAATAGTGTGGATGTAATCCATAAGGAACTGTGCGTAATCCGCGTGTTGCAATGAAAAAATTGATGACATTTGTGCAAAAATCGCTACCAGTTTATGATTCGAATAGCTTCACTTAATCATCATCGATTTTGGCTTTGACGAAGGTTTAAGAGCGTGTTACATCAAGCATTTCCTTCGAAATGTCAAATCTCGTCGAGTCTAAAATTCGGGTGTTTTATTGATTGATTTGAGTGTCCTCAGAACGACGTCATCGTACGAAGTAATACACGCTCAAATCAAAATTGGATTCTCTGTGGCTACACATCGGAGAAGTATATCACATTGAAGAGGGTAATTTTTATTTTTATCTATTGAACTCTTGTAGCATTTTAGCTCCTTGCCTGTACATTTTATAAAATTAAATGGGGTAAAAGAGAATCTGTTCTTATATCGTGAACTATTACTTTTTAACTGAAGATATTTTTTAAATCTTTGATTAGAGATTTTAGATACTGTGCTCAGCATCAAATAATGCTACAGTTGGACCGAATCATAAGCCGTGAAAGGAATTAATTAACTCAGCTAATTGCAGCCGCATTGATTTCACTTCAGTTCACTTTTACGAGCATACAGATTCTTCGTTTTATCGGTACGGATGCTGTTTAATTCTGCAAAATTGACTGGGTGTTTGAATGTGGGGTGAGGTCGTTGCTCCTACAATTTGGAAGTCGATTCTGGACCCATTTTCAATACCCTTCCAGGGTAACGTTTAAGACATTAAATTGCTGTAAATCGCCGAAGTTTGGATCCTTTTCGAATTTTAGATTGAACATCACCATCTTTAAATAATTAAATTAGTCATTTGAGGTCTTTTAATTTCGTTTGTCTTGAATTTAAGCGTATCCCTGTAGAAGGATAGGAGCTGGGTAGGGATTTATCAGGATTTTCTGTGATCATAACAAACATGAAACCCTCCCAACATCTTCTATGTTGGAAATTGGCCATAGTTAACCTTCTGAGGCCTATATCTGATTCAAAAGAATTTCTAATTATGCGATCCGAACTTTCTCTTAAAAAATTAATATTTATTATTTAGCTCCGGAAATGGGTCTTTTATTCCATATCCCACTGCACGCATTAGATGGAAGAAGGACCTCGGTATATTATCGTTGCATCTTTAGGTCATGTATACCTCGTTCCGTTCGCCAGTGAGAACTAACTGTAATTTATTTAAAAATTTAAACCACTTAGGAAGCAGATAACATGGCGCCTAAGTATCGGTTTTTTAGAGTGCTAAAAATTGTCGTTTTTTGGAAATCGCAGAGAAAGTCGAGGATTCGACTGCGTACAATCAACGCGGAAAGAATTCTCATTTTCCGATCGACCGCCGGAACGGATTTCAAGGTGGTGCAAATTGATGGAGTGTTGGAATTATAGTTACGAATCTTGAACAGGGAATTTAATTATTTCCTGAAGTTTATTTCTGGTTTATCTTTATCTTTTTAAGATAATATATCTTTGTCCAATTTTGTACAAGACTTTGTCATGCCGTAGGCTATTGCTAAAGAAATCCGTTTGGATAAGAGAAATCTAAAACAAAAAGCGCAGTGTATAGCCGTAGAGCACAAGGAAAGGTATTACATTCTAAATGTTTGTATGAGAAATATATTTTTGGCAGTGATTTTTTTTGCGAAATTAATTAGTTAATTGACAGCCTTGCAGAAGAGTAGTGGTAAAGAGATTAACTTTTCGTAGACTTCAAGAATCCCCCAGCTAATTGCAAGTGGAGTTGAAACAACCTAATTCCCTTATTGTTCTTATATCATAGTAATCATTATAAAATTCCTCCAATTTACATTCCTAATCACGCAAGAGAGTGGTGGAATATTTCCTCGAGGATAAAATATTCATCGGTGATGCTAAAATACTAAAATTCACTCACAAGTAATTTATAAGAGGTGTCAAAAGAATGGCATGGGCACTGATTGTTTTTATTCCCGTTAAATTTTAATTACCAAATGTAATGCAATTCTATGTCAGTGAATATGGTAATCTAATGTGACGGTGTTTCTGGGATATGTCATATCGTTAGTGCTCCTTTCTTAAAATGTCTTACAGCAATTATTTTGAAACTTTGTCAAATTGTTTTGGAGGTCTCCAGAGGTACTTCTACGGCTGCTTGGTTTTCTGTGAATTTCAGTGCTCATAAATCACGTTTTGGTTTTGTATTTATTGTGACCAAAAATACCCTCGCTCCCCTCTTCTACGAAGGATCCCTAGTATTATTTATTGCGGGGCTTCGTGTCTGGTGCATCGGTCGC
This sequence comes from Sympetrum striolatum, assembly GCA_947579665.1. Taxonomy (NCBI): domain Eukaryota; kingdom Metazoa; phylum Arthropoda; class Insecta; order Odonata; family Libellulidae; genus Sympetrum; species Sympetrum striolatum. The sequence continues at coordinate 11,564,632 of OX388350.1, forward strand.
ACCCTGTGCTCGCCCACCAATTGGCGGCACACCGAGACTTATTCATGGACAAAGAAACGCTGCTCGATTTTCCTTTCTTTATTCAGGGTCTTCTCCGCTTATTTTCCTGGAAACTTTCAGGTAAATTCGCCTCTCATAAATCGCCTCCTAGGGTCTTGGAAAAGGATCATCCCTGTCCTCGCTGATATCTAAACATCTCCGTTCAGGGCTATGAAAGATTTAACCTCTAAATATTTATCTTTATTTACTTTTAATCATTGCTCGGGAAATCGATATGAACTGTAAAATAACTGTAATGTTATTAGAATTTACATTAATTTGTCGTAATTAGTTCCAGTCTCTTCGTATCTTTTTGTTTTTATTGCGGTTTATAGGTTTGTTTAAATTGAGTTCTCTAATCTAAAACCCTAAGAACAAATCAGGTCCGTTTAGGGTTTTCATACAGCCCACGAACAATTTGGAGGTCTCATTCACTATTACATCTTTCATAATCCTATTTAGTCATTTTCGGACATGTTTGTTATTTTTCAAATTTTATGTATTTTTGGATAAGGAAGATACTCACGGATTTTTTAAAGCAGGATATGAATTTTCGTAATTGTCCTTTAAATTGGTGTTGTAAACCCCGACCTTCTTTTTGGTCATATCCCAGCCTTTTATATAATTGTGATGTCCCCATGTAAGATATACAGCCACACATACATAGAAATTCTAATGTTAGGAATAAATCGTTAGGAAATATTAAGAAAAAGTATATTTTTAAGACATACATGGCATTTTCCATTGACCCCGTGAACTATTTAATTGCCCACAAGTGGGGTGTAAGATTCATGTTTGAGAACATCGCTTTAAATACAGTATCACTTCCAATGCCATTTTATGACCCATCTCTAAAAGCATTTGGGGGCTCTGGCTAGGAATATTTCGATAGAGCTAGTTAAGTAAGAATATCAGCAAAAGAAAGTTCCAATATTTAATTTAGCTATGATGTCGGATAATGAAGCAATATTAATTCCGTTCATCAGTTTAGAGATGGATTTCAGATTCTTAGGAGAATGTTGGGAACCGTAATGGTCTCTCCTGTTTATGCTGTATATGGAATTATAATGCTGAGGTTTTGGAAGTTTTTGATCACTTAGGTAGTTCCATGTAATTAACTTTTGCGTAATATTAATTATTAATAAATTAAGAGAAGATGAAAAATACTATTGATTTAAGATACTGGAAATAGTGGGTTTGTTTTATGTAATCTATTTTAACTTGATGAATTTAGCATATGAATATGTTCTAAATGAATTAAGTCGGTGGAAAATGTATTTACATGCGATTTCAATTTTGAACTTATTCATATAGAGGGGAATTGTTTAAGCGGAGTAACTAGGAATTTTGTTTGCTATTTGATTCATTATTTAGCTAAAAATTTGTAGTTTAATTTGCAGTCAACATTAAGGTTAACTAATTTATCCTAAAGCGATTTTCTCGTAAAATTTTACTCACGTTGGATATTTTAATATCTGGATCATTCGCCAATAAATGTTTACAATATTGTTCGAGCTCAGTCGTCCCAGTGTATTCAGAAATACCTTTCGTTGCGTGAGTCGATGTTCCTCTTGCAATCTGCTCATATTTTATGAATGAAGTGAATCGAACTAGCTTTTATTCAAATTTCCCACAAACATCATTGAAGTCAGTGGATGTCAAACTTGCACGTTAAGCAAACCACCTTTAGCGGAGAGCTAATCTGCGGTATTAATTAGTATATATTTTGCTACAAAACATCATTTTATTACAAATAATATCTCCCTAATGATGGAAGAATTCTGATGGTTTTAATTAGGGCGATAATTGTGTGCAAACCAAAGACCGACTTTGAGGAATGACCTTTAATCTAATAAGAGTAAAATTTGGTTGTATGTAATGAGTTGTTTATTTATCAAACCTAACTAAAGATGTAGAATGTGGTAACAGATTAAATGTGTGGGATATTTTATCGATTATATGGAAGCCTTAAAATAATCGCGGTTGAAGCTAATTGCGTTAATCGCTGAGCCCTCGCTCTTTGCATTATCTTTCCACTTCGATGAATATGTTTCGTAAATACCTATTTAAGAACCGGTATTCTGTGCCAATGCTTACATTTCTCATTTGTTGGAATACTTTTCGTTGTGAAGATACGTTGGTTTTCTTGGAGCGCGGAATTCGTAAGAGGGCCGTAGTACAGGGACGCCATCTGTGGGCAGATCCGTGAACTTCGTGTGTAGGGGAGCGATCTGTGAACTTCATGTATAGGAGAGCGGCCGCCAGAGGGAATCACCTACCTCGATAGCTGTTGTCTCTCGTTCTCTCTGTTAGCCTTTTGAAATGGAGTTGTCCCGCATGCTGCTCTTTAGAATTCGAATAACCTTCTTATTACTCGTCAATTTACTCATGTTTATTACTTTTTAAGGAAGTTAATATTCTTTATAACGTGCGGAACGATTGCTGATTTTGTAGTTATTTAGCTAGTATTCTACACGCACCCTTCAATGAATGTATTGTATATAACGTAATTTTCCTTTTTATTAGTTAATTTATCTAAAAGTTTATCGCTCTAAACTCTTGTTTGCAAGAGTAGCAACACTAATCACCGAAATTGGAAGCTTGCTTTAAAGAAAACTGTAAATTATTAGCTTTTCTGAGGAATTACAATTAGTAATCTTTCGCAAATTTGAGGAAAAATATTGTTGAGAAAGTGGTAATTTTCCTTAAAATATATTAATTTCTCGTGAATTAAAAGGTGAAATTTTGAACGTAATGTACTGGTGTTGGAATAAAGAATTGTAGATGCTCGTGGTTATAAATATGAACATTTTAATGAATTGTGATCGGCTTCAATAATTATTTTCGTATTTAAATCATACGTTGCATTAAAAAATAATTCGCATAGGCAAATTCATGCAATAGTAAATTATTTTGTATAAATTAGTAAACGTCATGTAACATTATTATGATAAGAATCTTATTGCTTCGCATTGTAAAACTTATTCAGTGAAAACTGTTTCATTGTAGGAGAACAAGAGTACTTTGAGGTCCAAATTATATTATATTTGATAAACTTTTCCTCTTTTTTGGTGTATTATGGCGTTTCATTTCATGGTTTCATAACAATCACTTTGAACAGCAGATATTACTATAATAAAAAGATATGTATATTTAAAACTTAGAGGAATATCCCAAATCAAATATGTTATAATAGATAGAGACATCCTCGAAATATTCCTAGAATTTGGCATTATTAGAAAGAAGAGTCTTTTTCGTTTTTTCTTGAGGTGATAAATAAGTGAAAAAATAAACAGTAAATAATTAGTACTTCGATGGAATAAGTGTGGAGAAACTTAGTGTCACCGCAAGTTGACACATTTATTTTATTTAAAGATTTACAAGTACCAGAAAATTAGAAGTTTGGCAACATTAAAAATAAATCATATTTTGTTTAATAAACCAATCCAATTATAATTTTTTGCTACTCTGCTGTTATTGTCCACATCTATTATTGCCCAATTTAGAGAAGTGTTTGTTTAAAGTAAAGGGTAAATATGAATTCTTTTCTATTAAATCAATTACGTAGTTTCTTAGAATCATTAAAATGTAGACTATGCCATTTGGTGTGAAACCCAAAAGAAGCATCCATTTCAAGATCCACATTATGATACATTCTATAAATATTATACAATATAATTAATCCATAAAATTTATTATTCTTTTTCTTCTCTCGTATAGTTCTGTTATTCATAGAGCGCGCGCGTGTATATTGAAATATTTATTTACATTTTCAAAGTATAACAGACAACCTGTAGCAATATTAATACCTTCTAAGTGTTTATATGTGTTTCTCTCGGATGAAATAAATGAATAATTTGCTTCCTGTTCGATTTTAAGGGTCTTAATTATGAGATATCGAAGACGATGCGAATGCAAATTTGTCCGTTTTCAACTTTGGACCAAGCTGTTGCGAATACAACTTTATGGGTTTTCTGTAACTACTCGTGGAGAGAATTAATTCAGGAATAGATAGCGCGGCCTTGATGTTTTAGTGCCACAATTTTCGCGCCGATAAAGAATCCCATTAAATTGTATCTAGAGGGGAATGTAGATTCATCTTCATAAGTTTGGGAAGAACGAAAATTAAGTTCAATCTCCGTTGTTTCTTCCTTGCGCTATCCTTCGGTTTATGTTGGTAGAATGATGATTGAATTTCATCCATATACTTTTCTATATCTTTATGTTTCCGCCCCAATTTTTATCTATTCAAATTTAGTTACTTCGTATGAGAGTGTGAAACGTAGAAATTTTAAGAGGTTTTTATGACTCTATTCCCAAACGATCCTCTGTGATCGTCGTCCGCAAATACCTCGTCTAATTGGAGCAAAACTACAATATTCGTTGGTCTATTGTTAATTAAGACGTTAAACTGGAATCCATTTGAAATTTATGGTAGGGAAAAAGGAAAGAAAGTTCATTCTAACGAATAAACGGTTTCAGGACGTCATTCTGCTATTTTTCGCCGAAATTTAAACTGTTTTATTTTATCTTCGCACTATTATGATTACGGAGATGGTGTACGAAATACATTATTGATTTACGTACTCATGAGCATCTCCTTTGAAAGTTATTCCAAAGGTGCTGGATTGGATATCGTGTAAATTGATTGAACCTTTCTGTTGTTCTATAACCATTTCAATAGTGAAAGTAGTGTTTAGGTTTGGCGTTGAAAATAGTTCCTCGGTTTTGTGTTTACACGAGTTAGCCAAGGACTGTGTGTGCAATTAATCGTCCAATCAACTCTTGGAATTGGCATCGGTCAGAGTGTGCAGTGTTTACGAGTACAGTGTGAAGCTGCACACGAAGAAAATCGATAAGGCTGCTGCTACAGGGGGGATGCAACTTTGGCGTTGGACACTTGCTGACAATGAATTTCCCTCGTTATTCCTTTGGCGCTCCGAGTTGCTCCACTGAAGGTCGTCGATGACATTTGAATGCGTTTCGCTGCATAGAGAAGGAGGGTTTCGCACAAGTGAAAGGGGTTGCAATGCTACTGATATTCCTAAGTAGACACCTGATTTAATATTTTGACAAACGCACTTCGGGGATGATATGATATGATATTTAATCATCTTCTCCTTGTAAAATCCTTTCGCTGGCAATTACTACCAAATGGTGGTATTCTTACCGGTAAAAATTACAACTTTATGTTGTCGGAGGTGTAATATTCACTTAAAATCGTATTTCTGTGAATGGTTTGAATCTTAATGAAAACCGTTAATATTTAGTTCTAAAGCTTCGCTACGTATTTCATTTCTACGTGTTTTTTTATCAAATTAGGAATTTTTTCTCGTTTCATGGAAATTGGTTTTCACTTTTTCTTTTCTCTAGAGATACTCGATCCGTAGAGAGGCTGCAAGTTGTATCTTCTACAGTCACTAATGACGAAGTAATTTAATACTTCTATGTTTGCTAAAAATAATGCTTGCCACTAAGACTCTTGAAAGGAGCAAATAGGATATTATTTTATCACGTGATAGATTATTTACATTTCGCCACTCGAAATACTATTTCACCTGTCGATTTCCAATCAATTCTCCTGCATCCGATAATTTAATTTGGTTGAAATTTCATCGCACGTCTTTCATATTTAGAGTTCTGAGAGATATTAAGATATCGGTTACTTCAATTATCTTGCAGCATTTTTGGTAATCCGTCATTCTTACAAGTCCTGTTATAATATCTAAAAAATAATCTTCCTAGATATTTCTGTAAGGTAATCTACCAGAAGGCCGGTAGGAGCCGAATCTCCTCTGTCATTACGTCTTAAGTTCTGGGAATCAAGCCTACTAGACAAGGTTCACTGAGAAAAACGTCCACATAAATGCAGTACAATGACCCGATGAGTAACACTTAACATGGAATTAAATAAGAAGGAATCAAGATGTTATTATTGCATAATGCATCACTCTTATATAAATACTGATTTTCCTGCCACAGCCATAAACAAGGCCAATACGAAATTAACCAGAGCTATATGTTTCTCTGAACTAAACCGAAATAATAGATATCAGGGAATAAGATGTTTTTATTCTCCGCTTCGAGGATTCAGAGAAAAGAGATGCTAAAATAGAGGATACATGGAAAATTGGTCCATGTAATCCTAATTGGAGATGGAAGATCACTGTCTCGATGTGAAGATATTATAATGGTTTTATGCCGAAAAGATACTCTTAGAAAACATATGGAAAAGAGATAGACTAGTAGAAAAGTGTTCCATTTTAGATGATATGGCTGCTGGAACATCTCAGGATAAACATCAGGTTATTTTCACGATGGAGCCGTTCTACCAAATTCCATCTTAATAAATGGTATATCTAACTCAATTTTTCTTTAATTAATTTTTTATTAATTACTTAGTTTTTAGACCAATTTTATTCACAAGGTTAGTATCTACTAAGTATTTCTTTGTCTAAGCTAAAGGATATTTATTCCCATTAAGTTTTAAAGACATGATCGAAACATTTTCACGCTTCAGTATTTTCAGTTTTTTACCGTTAAGGAATAGGAGCCAACAGTTTGCTCTAAAAATTGGAGAATGGCTCAAAGCAAAAGTCAGCGCATATTTCTGGTGTCTCTTACGGGTACTAGACAAGGAGGAAAGTAGTAGGCATGGCCTTCTCCTTGTTTTCACATTCGCGGAGGAGTCTTGACCGAAATATGCCTCGTTTTTAATTATAACTCGGCGAGAGCTCTGGATGCGAAAACAATTTATACGGTGCTATCGAAAGTGCGGCTTTTTCCCTTTGTTCTATTTCGCCCGTCTCCGGAGTGAGGGACCCTCCCCGCGCCGACACCAAAAATACTTGGTGTCTGGGCAAGACGTGCGTGGGTGGAGTGCGCGTTCTCCCCGCGAAAGAAACCAATGTCTTTTTGTCGCGCGAGAGTCGCTCTAGGACGGTTGCCTCTTCCTCTCGAAGATACTTTTCGGAGGAATTCGCCTTGTATCAGTGTCATTGGAAGCGAAGGTTGGTCTCAGGATGGGCAATCTGAAGTGACATCGTGGGTGTTGAGGGAAGGCCCCAGAGGGAGGTAAGGAATGGACAGCACGTGGAGGGAATCTGCAACGACGTACTTGATTCGCTCTAAATTGGCCTCTATTTGTTCGTCCTCGTTTGCGTGTCTACAGAATGTGTAGTTTAATAGCTGAGACGTAAATGTCGATTGCGGTACCGCCTTCACTTGCGTCATCAGTTGAAATGAAGCGTCACAGAATTTATCCGCTCCCTTTTTTTGTTCTTCTCACGACGAATATTTCGCTGAGCTCATTAGCAAGTGTATCACCGGAATCTTGAAAGGAGTCAACACGTTGATTGTCATTCTTTTGAACTGTAACATACCCTAGTTCTCGCGTTTAAAGAATTAGCCCATTTGTTCACCTTATTATATTCTTTAACGTAAGTTCGTCCTGTTTTGGATGCTTTGGTAATGTTAGTTATTGCCGACGGTTCACAACTCATCTTTTCGGTGTATAATTACATTTGATAATTTACAATCACATAAAAATAACGTTGATATTTGAATTTCCTGTTCATTGCAATCTTACTCCAGGAAAAATGACAAAGAAAAACTTCATTTGTAAGTTATTGTGGAACAATTTTACTGAAAATTGTCCATTTTTATTTAACTGATATCGATATTTTGATCATCCCGTGTCTTCGTTCCGAGAATGGGTTTGGCCTGGATATCACCCGTTGCCCTGCAGACTTCGTCTTCTAAGGATTAGGCTTTAGCATAATTTTGGAATGGAAAGCTCCCCCTCGTCTATGCGGCTATTTTGATGTTGTGCTTTCGACTGGACGAAGGAAGTTGCACCTCTTGAGGTAGATAATGCCTGTAAATGACCTTATCCATCGCCTTATAAAATGCTCATTTACACGATCGACTTCACTTGCATTTCTAATTACAAAGATTTGGGGAAACTGTGGCTACATGCTGCGTTTTCGAGCGTCACTTTAGTCTTTCTTTCTTTTATTCACTAAATCGATGCACCTATGTTATGGATTATGAATATTAATTAACTTCATTTAGTGAGAACGAAAATTCAAACAAAAATTTTGTTTTATATAGATGTTAAATCGTTTTTATTCGTACATTTTCTATGTTGAATGATATGAATGTAAGTGATACGTCATTCAGATGCGGCCTGATGACCTTAATGCATCCACGTGGTACATATGACCCACCGATGAGAATGGCTGTTGTGCTTGCACTTAATTTAAGTCGTATGTGCGGCGATACTCCAAATTCAAATTATAATCCAATATGGTAAAACTGTGTACTTATTTTCCTCTTCAATCCATTTTTCGCGTTGAGACTTTTATGAAAGCAAAAATTATTTTTTGTGAAGCCTGAATTTTTGGTGTATCTACCTCGTACCCGAGTTAATTATTGTGTTCTCTCTACCAATTAGATGCTCGCTTTGTATCTCTCAGGTACGAGTGCCTCTCGTAGTGCGTTCGTGACCCAGTTAGAGAGAATCTTTTTCTCGCTTTGGTTTCAATCGGGAAAAAATTACCGAACTCAATATCTATGTTTATGGAAAATATTTGTCGCGTATTGGAGAATCACAGCTATAATGGTATATATCTTCAATTCATCTTCTAAGAGTGATTTTTTAAATCTATTCTTATTTAATCAACTTGTCTCTTTTAGTGTTTGGAAATCTCATAAGCGATTGCAGTTTCCGAATTTCGGTCGCTTAATTTTAAACATTCCGTGTTAACTAATGTGTCGTTGCGTGTATATCGATGGAGCCTCCAGTTGATGTGGGCTCAATTGGAAATTTTCGCTCCGCACGCCAGGTGTCGCATGTGCCCGGGGATCGCATTTTTCATTTCGCGGTCGCATATCTCTTTCTCGACACCCTTGTCCTCTGTCAAACTCGATAATACTTCTCCTCTGTGAATATATTACTGCAGCTTCGAAGAACTCTCGCTTCGTAAAATATGACGGGGGCAAAGAAACACCAGATGATCCCACAGGATAGCTCTAGCATCCCTAGAGAGCGATTGAAGTGTATAGACATGAAACCCATTCGTGGTTTTCACGAATTGTGTCAGTGGTGATCGAAAATTAAAACAGGTTTTCTCATGTAAATAGTCACTTAAGATGTATCAGCGAAAATACGCTCTGCGTAACATGGTGATGAAGTGCAACATAGCAGCTCCTGTTGTCACTCAATTTGAGAATACATTTAAGAATCAATTACCTCAAGTACTGTGAAATGAGATGACTTTGACTTTTAGTGCTTTCATGTGGGGTAGGTATCTTTTTAGTTTCTTCAGCAATTGGTTGTATTGCACAAATATGTACCATTGACAAATAAAATCAGGCTTCAAATTTTCTTTCGGGGGTGTAATGATGTAACTGCAGCCAATCTCTCGCAAATCGGGAATGTTGGGAATTATGCCTTTAAACGGTATTTTATCCTTCATCTTTGGTAATACGAGTATGTTGTTTTATTTTAGCTCCGTAATAACCTTATTTATTAATTAGAAATGTATAAACTGCTCATTAGAAAATCCCGTCATCAGAAGATCGTGCGTCAGTGAAAGACATATCATAACTTATTTAGGTATTATTAAATCTAACTATTTTTGACAATGATTTTCGTTCACTAAATCATTATTGTTTTCTGTTTTAATAAATTTTCTTCGTTTCTCCGATGTTGAATGTTTATTTACAAAGAATATTCCGATAGGGACTTAAGCTCCAGAATTTCGCCTTTCTGTTTCAATGTTATGAACTGTTTTTAATTTCTTTCTGCCTGCTTTTGCTTGTTGATTTGAGTTAACAGTTTCGTCATGAGAACTCACAGTTTCTCATCTTTAAAAAGGTGTCTTCCGAGCATGTGTAACCGCTTCTCAATACTTTCATTCTTCTGTGAATGACCGATAAAGGTGGATATACTCTCACAAGCCACTCTTTGTCTCCTCCATGGGCTCGACTCTGCACTTATCACCGGACGTGGCCTAGGTACCAACGTTCTTGAGTAAGCAGAGTCTTAGGAAAGAATAGTTATACTACGAATCTTTGGTTCTTTTAATCGAAATATAATGGATGATTAATTCCTCGATCATCTCTTGTGCACTTCTGGTTTTAGCACCTCGCTAATAAGCAGTATATAACATAAATATTGTATTTTTCACTACGCATTTTCATCACCCGGAGTAATTTTCCATTAATTTGATCCTCTAAAACGTTTGCGAAACATCAGTATTTTATCGCCTTTGGATATCCTTTCGCAAAAATGGAAAGCAAGATTTAAAAACGTACGCATTCTACTCCGGAAGTACAGGAATTTCTTCCAAGAAATTTCAAGAAGAAAATTCTTGGAAGCAGGCCTAAGTAAGTGGCTGCTTCTTAAAACCGGTTATGATGCGCTTTTATTTTGTAGCAGTTAGTGTAATTTTGATAATATTTACTGTTTACTTTATTTACAATTAGACCTTTTCATTCTCATGAAATCGTGTTCTGGAAAGTCCATGGATTTTATGAAAGAATATATTTTTTAGACATCATTCTACGTTGTGTTTGCATAGTTAAGTATAAAGGTGATAAAATTAGGAAGAGCTTTTTGTTAATTACCAATCGTAGAATTATCTTTTCGCACATTGCGAAAAGCACAGCAAGTTGCCTTAGTACAATATGAGATAACAACATTTAATTTAACTCTTAAACGAATAGGATGTTAACTATCTTTTCTTATAAATGTTTTAAATAATAGATCGTTTAGAATTTTGTAAAGTATCATTTACTCTAATTAATCCATAGAAATATATCCATAACTTTAATGCAAGAAACAACTGAGCCACTAATTATATTTTCTCACTTCTTTTCTTCATTTTGTTGCATCTTTCGTATGCAAGTTGTCAATCGACAGTGATTATACTGCATATGCTGTAGTCACCAGGCAGTAAGAGGTCTTGAAATCTTGCATGCATTGATTTTAAACGTAATAGAGAGTACGCCTCCCCCTCTCTCTAGTTTGCCGCATGTTTTTATTCGTAGATTTTTTTCACGTCCTCTCCGTTTCGTTTGGAAGGTTTCACTATGAGATTTGGGCAAAGAGATAAGTCGCGTGAGAGTCTATTTGCCTCTATCGCATTCTCCTACTTCAAAAGCGTGGACTGTCTGGGCTATAGTTAGACCGTCTGGAGTTGTGTGTTCTTTGCTCGCCGTCTACAGTCACTCGCTCTTTTGGGTGCGAACTTATTTTTCTGTCCTTGCGAGGTTTCCTCAGCCTGTATTCCATAACGGCGGGCGGGAATTAATTTTGGCCAACCTTCCTCACCGAAAATCTGTTCTTTTAACTGCACGTCTTCAACTGTGCGTGCTTCCTTCCATCGATTGTGCACTCTTGGAGTATGTGCTGGAGTCTACGACGTTGACTTTGATGGTACCAAATTTCTATTGTTAGATTATAATTCTTAGTGGCTGTGATTGTTTATGTGACGTTTTGATTTGTGTTTTTTTTTCTCTACAGTATTTTGTTTTGCCATTGCTTTGTGAAGAGAGTTATGCTCCTCGGTTTATATTTTTCCTTTTTATGTGAGCTCACAGTTTTTGTGAGCTCACAGATAAAAAAAAATAAACGGGCATTGTAGTTGTTACAGTTGATATCCTTTCTTCTCAGTTCCATGTAGGGGAACTGTAGTTTATATGTAGATTGTTGGTTATATTTGTATATATATCGTAATATGTCAAAGAATCAAAATCAGGCACAGATATTAAGAAATTATTGGAATATTGGAATTAAAGAACGAAGTATTGTTTTTCTGTTGGAAGAGAAGCGTTATGATATATGATCTCAGAAAAATACTTGCACAGCACGAACACTACATCCTTAATGAGAAGGGAGTGTTTGAATGACCCATGGCATGGAAGGTGTAGGAGAGAGAGATAGATGACAACGTAGAGGATAATCAAATTACGAATGATCATATTAGCTTATACAATACATTTGTTGTAGCACACCCGCTGTATACCCTGATGTCGAGATCAACTCCTACTCGGAATTGATAGTTTATTGTTTCTTTATTCTTTCTTTTTTTGCTGACAACTTTTCGCTATTTCTGTCTTGCATTACTCCTCGTATTTCCAATAGTTTACGCTTATGGTCGTTTTTCGATTTTAAAAAGCTAATGATTTTTGTAATAATGTCTCTTCACTGATTATCGAAGTACGTAATTGGTGTACACCGGAAATTTTAACCCTAAAGGGAAGTCGAAGAAGAATAATTAATCCTGGAATAGCAGGAAGGCATCCTCTAAAAGTGTGCTTTGGAACCCCCACAAATGTATAAGCTTTCTTCCCCTTTCATTATGTTCATTCATAATTTCCGTGTTATGTGAGTGGTTGTAAGTTCGCTTTTAGGAATGAGGATCAGTATGTCCTCGTAGGAATGTTTGCACCTGTGTTCTACTCCATTCTCTATCCTTTTTGCCGACCGATTTTGAGGCCTTGTCCCTCCGCTCTCCGGGCACATTCAAATTCTCCCCTCTCCCCCCTCACCCTCTCCTCTTCACATTTTCCAAATAGGGATCGATATTTTGCCATGCCTTTGCTTCTCTTCCCTAAGTATACGAATTAGCCTCTCCTCCTCATTTTGGCGCTATAATCTCATGGAGAGGGTGACATAATTTTCTACTTACTTGCTCCAGGTGGCTAGATATGGATCCATTGTTATAAATGGCCCTGCGTCCTTCATGAGCCATTTATAATAATGCAGCCCAGGTTGATTCGTTTGTATGTAGGCCACACACGAAGAATAGAGTGCCTTAGAATGAAGTTTCGTAGATGAAAATTAATGATATTGTCGTAGGTCAGAATGTTTCAGATAATCAAAGTTTATGAGTGCTGAAATAGTTGGTGATTTACCCCAATAGGTCTAATATATTGAAATATTTTAAATTAAACAAAAATTGCGCTTATTTTGCAATAAGAAGCCATTTTTTCTCGTGTACTAAAACTAGGTTCTTATTCTATAGGACTGTATTTATATTACAGTTGGTTAAGTATAGCTTCGGAAGCGATATTCTCTTCCCTAATTTCTTCGTTGTCGTACCCTTAGCAAGATCGTTTCCCGACCACCGCAGATTTTAGATAAACAGAGTCGCCCCCTTTCTCTTTTAAAACCCTCTCATTTATTTTTGGCTCAAGATTTGCCTCTAACATTACCTTTTCCTGGTTTAGTTTCGGTCTCCAAGCGTCTCTTCGCCTAAATTCTCTTTTTCTCCAGCGACTTCGCAAAAGGAAGAAAGGGCTTGAATCGACGGAAGGGTTCTTTCTCTGTCGAAACGCCTTCTTGTCATTTTGTTTGCAGCGTTTGTCCTCTTAGAAGAGTATACGACACGAAAAAGGAAAGCATTTACTTCTCTCAAAGATCCTCACCATGTCACCCGCGACTCGTATTGTGGCAGAGTCCGCTATCTGATTACGATATTTTTACGGTCTCCTTTCTTGACGGTTTCTTACCCAACTCTATCTCGGGGGAATTTAATATTATTATTTACTTAGACTAATGCTTTGAAGGGACCTGAACTTTCTCCATGTACATTGTCAACCTAAAGAATGCTAGGTTTTGGTCTTCTTAGGCTACTGAGGTTTTTGTAAATTAATTTCTATTTGACAGGACTACGGATCATCGTCACCACCTTTCTAATTTCACTCGGTGAATGAACTACTTGAAGGCGAACCAAACGTATTAAAATTAATAATAATAATTGTTCCAGCTGAGAAACTCTCTGATAAATTTATCATTGTTCAATGATTTTACGTATATTTTATGATCTCGTTTGAATATAAACGCTTCAATCATGCAGATAAAATGTCAATAGACGACGGGGAGTTTTTATAAATATGCCGAGGAACATTAAATGGTTCGGTAGGCGTAACTTCTATATCTGGTCACAGGAATGACGTTGACTTGCTCGCTTTCAGTTTAATTTTTGGGAAAACCCCTGAAGAGACCGATCCTTTATACAGGAAGGTTTTTGTGATCAAATCTAATTATACATTTTTGTCTTAGGATAAATTGTATAATAGAGTCTGTAGAAGATTTAACTGAATTCATAATCGTCGCCGCCGCTTGTAGATAGTCGTGCTGACTCTGTTAAATATGGAGATACGAAGACTTCCTTGCAGAACCACTCGGTCTTGCAATAGGATGTTAGTACCTTCCTGAACAAAGGGTGTGGTCGTTGTTTATTGATCTCTTGTCCAACAATTTACAACTGGTTTGGTAGGATTGACTCATTTAAATACGTCTATTCACCGTAATATTCACTAATCATCAGTGTTGTTTCACCACCAAATTTTTATGTATGCTGTTGTCCGTAAGAACAATAGCTTGATCCTTGTGGTTGTGCTTAGAAAAGTATTTTCTTTACTATTTTTATGAATGTACTTAGATCTAATGGTACAATGATCCCTTAGCTATTTTTAGGCAGGATTTGAATAACCTCCGATTCTTTTTCTGATATCTTTTAACCTTTAGAGCTGTCCAAATAAAAATATTCGTAATCAAGACTTAAGCGGATGTGTGATGCGCTGTTCTTCTTTGAAGATGGAATTTGTAAGTCTGAGGAATTATCTGCAACGGAAGCCATAACTGACTGAGCTCAACGCCGCTGAAACTCGTTTCATATTGCTAATTTTGTGCGCTCCTTATCTCGGACCGTGTGAGTTTCTCATGGAAGCAGAGCCGAGTAATTGCTAATTAAAAGGATTATGGGAAAGACCGCCGGAACATGCATTGTGAGGTTTATCAACTTGTCTTCCGTGTTGGCCAATGAAGGAAAGTTGCATTGGTAGTTTTTTCTGTGACATGCATGGTTTGAATGTTAAAGTATCCTTCTAATGTGTTTGGATAAATAATGTTGAAACTGATAACCTGTGTGAGATAAAAATTTTAGAAAATTATTTAGGTCAATTTCGAATGAATTTTCGTAGGAACAGAATTTTGTTTATGTGATGGATTCTGGGATTCTTGATTCGGTTGTAAGAAGTAAATCATATCGTGTTTTATAGAGGCTGGTTTTCGAGGCCGCTTACTGGTCCTTTTATTCCTATTTCTATCACATTTAAGTGACTTAAGTTCTTTTCTTGGGATAGTTAAATATTTTGAGTTGGAACCAGTGTGTTGTTGGGGATTATATGATGATGTAATGTTTATTATCAGATGCATATAATGTCTGTGAGGCAATATTTTGTATCGAGTTCGGTTTACTTTAGATTTTCCTCTTCTGATTCAGGTAATTTATTTTTCGTTTTATTCTGCTGCTTTACTTGATTGTGCCATCTTTTAGGACTGAAATAAAATTATCTCGATAGCTTATCTTTTGTCTATTTTTGTCACTTAGATTTCTATATTTCTTTTGAGTATTGTACTAGAAACTGGAGGTATTCTATAATATTTTTCGGCATTATGCCTCGCCTCAGGGCGAGAATTGTCTTCAGTATTACGTTGCGATCACGTCTTACATAATTAACTCGGACATTCAGTTTACTATATATTATATATGTATACTACAGGAAGTATATCACTCCCCGTTTATCTTCTCTATGTATTAGAGGACAAGTCAAAGATTGATACAAATAATTGCGGCAACCTAATCAGAGGCTGGAATTTATGGAGTAAGCGGTCGTTGACCCTTGGGAATCGGCAGCAAGGACGAGCCATTCTTTGACCAATCGAGTGGTCCATAAATAAGAGTACTCTATTGGAATGAGCCATTTCTACTATTTTGTCTACGTCAGTTTAGATTAACGAGATATTTTTCTAGTTGTTCATTAAATGTTAATTTAATTTTCTATTAGCATCGTGCTTAATTTCCTTGCCTCCCTGGTACTTTCCTATCTATAGAGATGAGCATTAACTTCACTTTATTTCGCATGAAGTCGTAGATCAGTTTTCGTCCTTTAAGATTTAGCCTACTAAGCAGTATGTAGTTTAGAAATTTTTAAATGACAATTTATCTGAAATTAATATTGTTTTTTTTTAGTCTTTTCAAGAGAATAATGGAGTATAGACGTTACTGTTTTTATGTAATGTGCTATTTTCGTTACAGATCGTTAGGTTGTTATTATTTTTGAGCTCTTTATGTGCACTCTCTCACTCAGTTCATAAAACAGATGTAATGATTTGACATTCCTGCATTGTCTTCGAGGGAGGATTTGTTTTCGCTTCTCCGTCTGCAATTTTTTCTCGTTTTCGCATAGAATGGGATTCCACGGTAAATCGTCTTCTAAGTGACGTAGGGGTGAATGTATCTCGTTTAGCGGAATTCCGCGTGTGTAAGACGCTGGCGGTCAGTGGCGTCAATGCCGAACTCAATACTCTCCCCTTTCTCGGCCACTTCTGACATCTGTTGTCGCTCCACGGAACCGTGACCGCGTATGCAACGACAGCCAAATCCGAGCAACCTAATTCCTTCATCTTCGGACACATCGCCTTTAAAGCCCGTTGTGGCCCTGACCCCTCCGCCACTCACCTATCGAGGGAAAAAACGAGCCATCGCGAGCGATTATTATTAGCAGAATGCTCGGATTCCTCCGCCCTGTTGCAGTTACATATCGGCCGAACGAAAGTGAAAGCGGAGGGGAAGCAGCGGCTGGGAAGTTGACTCATCGACTCTAATGCACTGCGCTTGCGTTCGCCTCTTAAAGATCTCGCAAAATCAGAAATTATCGCGAGTTCTTTAAAGGCGTCGCTGTCGGAAGGGCCCCGGGAAAGTCGCAGTTTGACCTTCAGACGCTCTTATTTCTCCCGATTGAGGAAAACGCCGGCCTTTGGACCCTCCCGGACGACGTCGAATTTCGCCTCTTCGGCGTCGATTTATTTTTCGGTCGGCGTTCCTTCGCATAAATGCCCGCGGAGTGGGGGCCGTGCGGGGTTGCCATGTGTGCCTGAGCACGTGCATGCACGAAGGGGGCGGAGGGGGGCTTTCCCTTTCACTCTCGCTGCTGCAGCTAGTGCGCCCACTGCGGCCCTGAGGGAAACTATCGCTCGCGTCCGTCATGCTCCCTCCCGGATGAGTGTCCGTGTGCTTCGTAACGAGGTTATGCCCTCGCGTGTGAATGCCATCTCGCGCGATTGTGGATCTAAAGCGGCCGAACTGTTTGTTGCTGCTCCTTCGCTTCCCCAAGAGGTAAGTGTCGGACGCCCACTTTTTCGGGCCTCCGGTGGGCCCGGGCGGTGCAGGAGGTTTGATTATCGTTTCCGGTCGCGACTGGAGGAAGTCGCCTTCCTTATCGTGTTTCGGAGATGCCTTGACGTAATTGGGGAGTGAAAATAGAAATGTACTCCGGTGGCGCCCCTAATGTCTTTGTTTACCGATCGCGGAGATTTTTTTACTCGAAGGAATCGTGGAGGTTTTAAGGCGCACCGCTGTCGACGAGTCGTCTATCCCTTTAAGGTGCTCACCTTTTTATCGAGATTTGAATATTCACGAATGTATTCATCTTCTTCTCTCACGCGCCCGAAAATTACGGCGAATCTGGTCTCAATTGTGTTGCCAAATAATGATTCCGGTTATGTTGGATCGACGTTAGCACTCGGGGCGTTGAACTGACAGTTACACATCTTGGGTAGGGATATTATGAGCTATGTTTTGTTTCGGCGTATCAGATTTTACCCTCTGTGTTGACTTTGTGTATGAAACTACCCTTTTCCCAGGAATTGTGTTTACAAATATGACTCCGTGACGAAGAGAATGGCCTTTCTCTGTGGATTAATCTCTGGAATATAATCGAATTATATCTCTTTTATTTCCTTTCATCCTCGACGAGCATCGGATGTTTTTTTCAAGATGCAAATCGGTCTAAATTGTAATTACGGCGCGTCGTTAATTCCTGGAAACATTGAATGGGACGTGAGATTGAGTCACTGTCTCATCTAAGGACTCTCGCAAAGAGAGGAAAAGAGGCTACGACTTTGAGAGCGTGACGATTGTGGTTGCGATAGAGGATGTCTTTTTTTTCGCCGCTCGAGCATTCGCCGGCATCCCCTTCCTCGCCACAATGTCACTTTTGTGTCGAATCGACTCTTTTTCCACGGTATTCTTTTAAATGGACCAATATTTTTCAGTTCTGAGATCTCTATATTTTGCACTTTTTATTACATTTACATTCAAGGTCATCCATGAAGAATGCCTTCCTCTTCCTTTTCTAGTATTCCCAGGCGATATATTTAGTAACAAATGTAGTTATCTATTGGAGAACCCGAAGGACATGTATCGCAAGACATTGGTATTATGATTGAGATAAACTACTAGTATAGTTCCCGTCCTTCGGGATTTCCAACATATTGTTAAGGATGAATTATATCAATTTACCGCTTCAGAAGGTTTCATAATGCATAGCTGGCTAGCATTACTTCTGCTTTATAATTTTTTTTCTCAGCAAAATATGAATGCTAAACTTCCGGCTTTTGAACTTCCAAATCTGCAAGCTTTATTTTGGTGTTCGCCGCTCCATTTCCTGCTGCTCCCTCCTCCCGAGGTGGGCTTTGAAATATAAATTAACCTCCATAATCAAGAGATACATTCATCCGTGGCACCGGGTTTCGAGCCCGGGTCCTCAGCGTCGTTCCCCTCCACCACGGAACATCTCATTGTCAGCCTCTCCATTGTGCGCGAGGTCCAGTAACTGGCTCAGCCCCCTGCACTAATAGCGGCCTTTTCATTTTCCCGGCCATTCTCCCCACCGGAATCTTCGAATGAACTCCGATTGCCTTTGAACCCAATGACCTCTAGGCGCCGTTTTTCCGCCTGCACATCATCAAGATTCTTCCGTGTGAATAGGATTCCCCACTTTCCTCGCATGGCACTCGCATTATCGATTGGAGCGCCCAATAGCCCGGCAATTTATTCGCCCATCTTTCCACAATTGTCAAATTAATGCTCGTTTCTCTTGCCTTTTCCTTATCCTTTTCAGCTCCTCTCCTAGGTTCACGAGATGTTATCTCATTCGGAGTCCTCATTGTTATATTTTAAGAAGGAAAATGAACCACTTTCAAACCTTTTTAAGGCCGTAGTGGATTACTATAGTGATTATCGAGCGAAATTGTGGTATATATAGCAATGCATTCTTTGAACCGTGTCCACTTTTCTCCGGATAAGTTTGGATGCTCTGGATTTGAGATAACGTTAAGAAATTAATCTATGAAAGGAATTTTCGTAGTTATTTTTGTTACATTATTTTTTTCTTTGAAGCCATATCCCATTCTGTTTCATCCCAGTGTAAGGGAGGGACAATTTCAGTGCACATTTGCAGTTGCAACGCTGCAGCATCTAAAATAGAAGCTTTAAACTGCCCCTTGTTTTAGACAATCCGCGCAGCTGGGTTTTCTATGCGTGGACGCCTTGTTTTAGGCAACTACGCAACGTACGTCTCTAGCGTTCATTATAGAACATCCTCGAGGGGGAGCCTTTTACCGGCACGCGGTGCTTTTTGGGTTATTACACGCTTGCTACGGCCTATGAGTCCTTTTTCATCTTAAATTGAAATAATTTTGTAACACATTTCCTTGTATGGAGAGGAGGAAATTCGGACAAACGAAAAATTGCACCATTTCGTTAAGGAAATTGCACCTTTGATAAGGAACTCAACCAGGGGAAAATGTGAGCCACAACTCCTAAAAATCAGCGGATACCCTGAGTATGGGAAAAATTGACTGAACCCTGTGTAAGGGAAAGAAGGCCTTAATTAAAAAAATAAGACTTTTTATGTTGGTTAATTTCATATGTATACGATCCTTATTTTCTACTGGCAAGAAGCCTATTTCTTGTACAGATTTCGAAAATAAGACTGATACTTCTTCGAAAATCCGTTTTAATTATGGAATTGAATCATTGACATGACTCCATTTTCTAAAGATATTCGTGAAAAAGCACTGGCGATAATTATTTCCTTCTTTACTGCTTTTATGTGCCATGTATTTGCAGTAATAATTTTATATTATAAGGATGTTGAGCGTATCTCCTCTCTAAATGCACCCTTGGTGTGCAATTTTACAATTCCGCTGATGAAATATTCAGGGAGGTGTAATAAATGTGAAAGTAATTTCCTGAGAATCGAAATTTTCTTTTGCTGATGATAGCAATTCTTTTTATCGTTTACTTACATCGAAAGAAATATCTTTTTAGCATCTCTTTCATTCTTGGATGGAATCTCCTCTTCCATGCTCCATGGCCAACATCAATACTTTCACTGTCACGTCCCGGATCGTTATTCCTCCGCATAAAATTCGCCTCCGCGATATTTGGGCTAGCGATGGCCTCAAACGGTGCCGTCAGCTGTTCGCTCTCTCTATTCGGATTCCACATTTCCGTGCAAAAGTCGCGGATGGACTCGCTTTGCGTTTTAGGCGACGTGCGATCTGTCTGCGAAGGGACGCCCAGTGTGTGGGTGGAATGGGAGAGAGTAGGAGAGAGAGGAAAATCAATAATAGCTTTCGGTGCGTGCACATGTGGTGCCTCATTCCCTCGATCGCTCTTTTCGTCCACCTGTCTAACGATTGGGTCCGTGGCGATGGCCGAGCTTTTCTCGGCGTCCGTTTTTCGTCCTTGCGATGCACTCTTGTGCCGAGAAAATCGATTCGAGCCACCGGGAGATGCGTTTGTTAGTGCGTGGGGTGGCTTCTTTACGCGGCATATCCTTTTTACGGTTACGTGCGCTATTGTCCTCGTTGTACGACGTGGACGAAAAAAATCGTGTGGTTTTCCCTCTCCGCGGGTTAGAAATAGATGAGCTAGTACGTGTCAAATGAAGAACCCAGCCTCCATCCCACTGCGAGTAGCGTCACCTTAAATTATTTTAGGCATGCTACGATGAAGCCCATCTACTTAAAAAGTCGTTTCGACGCGAAAAAGTGCGTAAATTTAGATAGTGCGTGTGAATGTGTGACGGAGAGTACTGTATCCATCGCTGCCTTTTGTCGTTTGCACAAAGAAGAGTCACGTCACTGATGGAAGCAATCGATATCGTCTTTTCCACGTATTTGCGAAATCCGTACGATTCCGTTTCGTTATTTTAGTGTGATGTACTTCTTCGTCTGGATGTGGTTTCGCAAGGTCGACCCGTATCGATCACGACCACTTTTACTTTTACTAGGGGTGAGCTCGGAGGTAGTCTAGTCGCCGCAGACGCGTCTATTATCGCCCTTAAATGTTACATTTCACGGTTCGCTAAACAGAGGACTTTGGCCGTTTGATATTCGGTGGCCTTCGAAGGAGACATTCGCTTCGAAGAATTCATCTTCAGTGTCTTTCTTTTTGATCCGATTTTCAGCTCCGTAAGCATCACTAACGGCCAAAGATTGCCTTCACAGACGTATTTGAAAGGTTCTACAGTTATGTTTGATTTTTTTCTATCAATGGAGTGTTCTTACTTTTGGATGGACTGTATCCTCATATTTCTAATGCTGTTAACATTACTATCTTTTCAGTTTACTTTTGGAAGTTTTTTTTATTAAATACTTTTCGTTACCCATAATTAAAGCAACATATTTTTCATTATGTTGTCATGGTTCTTGAACGTTCGTGAAAATCAACCTTTTAACCGCTAAATAGATAGAAAATTGTTTTATGGTGACTAGTGTCTGTTTTTACTAATTATAGTGAGTTATCAACGTATAAGTATCTGTTTTGATGATTAGAACGATTTATGCATAAAAGACGAACACATAACCATGTCTCAACTACGCTTTTAATCGTGTTTCAAGGCTAGCAAGCAAACCTCAACGACACTGAAGCTTCCTTTTGCTCTAACGTATCCTACATGAGAAAGGATGATTTATATCTAAGTTAAAATAAGTATCTTATTGTCCGTATGGAATAAATTAGTCCGTATTAATAAATAATTCGCTTTGCCTAGCCTTTCGTCTTATTGAACATGGCTTGCTAAATTTTAAAATAAAACAACGGAATTCTGTATCTTATCCTTAAATCATTCTTTTGAAATCTACGATTACTGATTGCTTTCATTTATCATATTGTCCTCGCTTTTACGGCCGAAGCACCTCAAATCATCTAGATATTAATTATTTCCGGTTACATATCCATCAGGGGCTTCCTCAATTAAGGTGACTACTACTCTTGCGGAAGATTGAATTTTGTAATTGGGGAGGCTGTGTTTGTCTTGGTTTTGAACCCATTAATGAAATCGTTATCAGGGGGCCAATGTGATATTCCAAACAAGATTCTGATGGTTAATTTGTGATCTCACTATCAGATAGCTTTATTTATAGCGTAGTATTATTCACTAAGCTTTGTTTATATGGCCTGCATTTACAGTCAACTTTTCCATTGGATTGGAGTTATTTCTGCTGGAAGTAGAGATTTTACTTTAACTATTATTTTATTATTATTAACCAGAGTTAACTGGTAAGTTTGCGCAGGTTTTTCACACCCCCTTCTTAGAGGGTGTTTTCCTGCAGTGGATAAATTTTTTTCCTAAGAATTTGTTAGGTTTCTTACATCCACAAATCTTCTCATACCTTTTTCATACCATCTCTTTAAGTTAATTATTTATGTATTGTATGACGATGGGTTGGATGGAAGAGGAGACTTTAAGTCTCTATCTCGTCCGAATAAAGCCATTATTATTATCAAAGGAAGCCACTAGTTTCTCTATTTAATCGAGCTTAAGGACTCGTTTATTTCTTAATTAGAAACGAGCAAAGCACTGAATCATCCCCCAAATGAAGAAGGCCGATCCGCCCAATGGCGTATGAAATCGTGTGCAACCGAAATCGACACTAAGTTGCAAGTTATCACGTGAGATGGCAGGACTTCATGGACAGTTCACACGAATGATAAGCTTTCGAAAATTCTCTTTTTGGAGCTGATGATAATGACTAAATCTCGTCAAAGGCCGCTAACCCCCAAAAAGGGATATTCACTTTCATGCACCGTTTCCTCGAAAGATATCTTAACCACCATCTTTCGAAATTTCTCTCCGGGTAATAAACTCGCGGTATATCTCACTCGTGTTCCAAAAATACCCGAAAGGTGTGTTGTGTGATCTCAAACGGCTGATCAGTCGGTCAACAGAAGCGGTAAACAATAATCGAAACTTTTCTCGCAGTCGTTAGGAATCGAGGTTTTTTTCCTCCCCCTGATAGCGGAGGAGGGAATTTTCCATTAAGCCTGTTGAGTGGATCGCATTTTCAGGATACGGAGTAGTCTTATTGCATCACTTGCGGCTATTTTTACGAGGCTATTTTCATTGACGTCTGCAAACCTGTTTTTTCGTACAGGTCAATGCGATCAGTTGTTTGTGTGTGTAAGATCACCTTGAACGTACGTTTTGAGCAGGATGCCTCTAACTTGGGTTTTAGGTCAATACCCTTTACAAGTTAATTTTGAAGTTCGAGCTATATTCTATATATTGTCAATCATGTCTTCGGAATTACGCTTCTGGAATTGAAGCCTAGGTAGAAAACCTCTGCTGTAGCTGTAGAACACTGCTCGGTCTCTTCTTATCTGATGGAAAAATATGTTTATGTTAGGATTTAAGCCAAAGTTAGCCCACGGAAATATATTCAAATATTTTGAAAGTTGGTAGTAATTAATTGAATTTTGAAAATTATATTGACTAAAGGTATTCCTCTGAAATTGAGTCATTTCTGTACGATTGGCGTCCAGAAGAATTTTGCTATGCATCGTTAGAAATCGTCAATTATTCATTGGTTCAGTAGTAATTTAACTATTGTTTAAGGGTGGCATCAGTATATTAAGTGGATTTAAGGCAGTGATTCTGCATCAACTACGATTATGCTGCTATAAAAGCCCCTCCAGTCCAAAATTATGAATGTTTGACCTGATATGTTTGAATATGTCTTCTCATAGCGTATGAAAGTGCTTGTAGCACAAAGTTACGCTAAAATTATCTGTTGGAATTAGTAATTGTTGCCCTTCTTAGTTTTACTGTCATAGAATGCCTCGCAGGATATTTGCGATATGAGCAACTAAATTTAATCGCACATTGCATTGCTCTTTTTTTATAATTACATTCTTATTTGTATAACTTGTTATAAAATTGTCGTTATTGGCAAGTGAGCTCCCATTCGTTTCGTTTTACAATCGCGGAAAACAAGTTTTGTATTTTTTTAATTATATTTCTAAAACAAGTTGAATCCGGTATATCTTTTAGTGTACATAAATCCTTTATTCTTCTTGTTTGTTAATTTCATTTATTTGTAAGACAAAAGAAGGTTATTTTGATTACGATATGTACTCGAATGAGGTACATCTGAATGAAAGGAACAGATTTGCGAATTGGAATTCATGAAGAGTTTCATTCCATTATACACCCCGTAGCCACGAAGAAGTTCACTTTGTGAACAAGTGCGATACTGGTTCTGCGACTATCCTGTCATCTCTTTATTATTATAAGTAAGCGCGGAGTGGCGGCAGAAGGAGAAAATATGTTTGTGTTACGAAGTCTAGCAATTCGACCTTGACTGGGGGACGCGTAGATCAAACGACTAGTGCACAATGGCATCCGACGACTTTGAAATCACGGTCGCGCACGGCCTTTTCACGCGTGCGTTCGATCGACCGATTGAATCGCTCCGAGATCTTCCGCACACTTTTCGATTATTCCTCGGCGTTTGTAGAAATGTAGCGCGCGAGTCGGGAAAAATCCATACGGCACGCACACACCCAATGGGGGAGGGGCCCATGGTAACCGGCTGGGATGCGTGAGGGGAAAGTGAGCGGGGGTGGTCGCGTCCTTGCGATGCGAGGACATTGACCCCGGCCGAATCGAACCCGATCCCCCGTGACTCGGTGCCGAAAGAGTGCGACGACCTCCGTCTCGCGTTATTTTCGCCGCTATTAAATGGATTCCATCCTCCTTCGATTTTCTTTAAGATCCCCTTTTTCTCCACCGCCCGAGGGTTTTAAATCGGGGTTTTTTCTTCGCTCTTTTGTCGATTCGTACGCTGACGCAATTCGGTGCTGGGTTCCCTTCCGTTCGATGGGGAACAAAGCGTAGATGCGTCCGAGTGCGGTGGGGAGAGCATGAATGGAAGAAAGAGGGCTCGTGGGAGAGTGGTCTTATGCGGGGTCAGATGGGGAGAAATATGATGAGGTGAATGGTGGAGACAGTTCCCGTAAAGGGGAATTCTGACCTGCGGAACCCGGAGGTTTTCCGTTACGAAGAGGCGGAAACTAGGAAATTGTTCTCTGTGCGTCCAGAGCTGAATTGCATTAACGTTAATTCCCTGAGAGATGTTGGGAAGCACGAAGGCCCTTTAATAATGAATGTGATGGAATTTTTCAACAATAACGTGCTTGGTTTCTTATCTATCTTTTTCTGTTTTTGCTTCTTGTAGAATAATTAAAATCAGCCGTAGTTTCAGGAGGTATTAAAAAATGCAACGTTACAAGCTAACAGCACTATGTCCTAATTACTAGACTACAATCATTAATCATAAGACAAGATCGCATATACGATCATAGTTAGGATGCATAGTTGATACATAGATGTATCTTTATTGGCAAAATTGGTTCTAAATTATCTTATATACCTTCCGACCCATGGTCAGAAATACATGTGATACACTTACATTTGTTGAAACGAGAATATTAAGATTAGCGTATTGAATGATACGTTTTGAAGTTAAGGAGATCACAGGATAAAAATATAGGAGATAAAGATAGAATGATTTCTATAGAGGAAAATAGTATGGTATTTGTTGAACACAAAAATATTTCGTACTCCATAAATATTTACCGTATCTTTTATTTTAACCGCTCGTTGCAATTAGAGATCAGTTATCTCAAGGATTTATGTTTCGTTATGATTATGAATCCATGTTATTCTTCGTGTAGCTGTGAATATAGAAAACTCTCTCTTCGTATCTCTGCAGTGAATTTTGGCGTCGTCTCATGTAGTTGGATGAGCCTCGGTGTCATACTCGGTCGTTAACCAGAAGTAAAGTTGTATCGATTTTGCAGGGTGTGGTAATTTTGCGTGCGTAACACGTAATTGCAACTCCGTGGCGTTCCTTTACAATGATGTCGTCGCTTGAGGGAAAGAGCGCTCAATGATGTGCTTCGCGTGAGGAGGGAACTCGCGCCTACTCGCTGAAGGTGACTAAATACACATACCTTCGTTTTCCTTTCCTCTAGGTTCTCTCAATTATTCATGTTGATTTCAAAAATGTGTGTGTTAATTTTGTTTGGCCGAATTTCTAACGCTTGGTGATTTAAGTTCTAGTATGGTCCTTCATATTTCTAGCTCATTGGTATTTTAGGAATTCTTTAACAGTTTATGAGACCGTATTTGTGCTTACGGTCTGGGATAAGCGAAAATCAGTGGAAAATTCGTGTAAAATATTCACGTTTTCTATCTCTTTTCAAGCTTGTGGTTAGGCGTTAAATTCCGATCAGAATTCGACCTTATTAAACCCACTTTTTATAGTAACAATTATTAAACGTTGAATCTATCAAGCCAGCGTTATTTTGGAATTCTAATCGGTAGCAATTGGATGGAAGCCATAAAAGTCGTTCTTCTTGTTTTTTTTTTTGTAGAGAAACTGCTATGCAGTCGCAAATTAATCAGTCATGGGCCTGCATGAGACTGTTGTGGGCAGCTCGGAAGACTGTTGTAGAGGTTGCTTGAATATCGCCTTCTTTCCCTGAGATTCGTTCTTTGCTCTCTCTCGTTGTTAAGAGTATCTTATTTAAACGTTAGTGCTACTTAGTATGGTTGTGTGCTTAATGTAGCTTTGCACTATTTTGTATTTTGATCTCGTGCTAAAAATTTGTTGTCTCTTTTTTACTACATCGATTCACCTAGCTCCTTTATCCGAGCATCGTTAAAAGGAAAGACATCGAAAGATTATTCAACAAACTCTTTACGGTAACGATTTTTTTCCTTCTATTCCTGCTCTTAGACTAGTCTGGAGTGAATGATATAATAATCTGCGAGAAATTCTCTAATTCCTTATATCTCAATGTGTTATATTATTGTTGCTTATTATGTAAAAGCATTCTGGAACTTCAATGTAAGTAATCCAAGGAATTAGATTGTGAAAGCTTACTTGAGAATCATGGAAAGTTTTTATAATTTTCAGTCTTATATCTGCCAATTTAATATTGAAATTTTATGTCCAGCCATAAAGCAAGTGGATGTATACGTAAGGAAGTGATTATATTACGTAAGCATTTCCGACATAATTGAGTAAAGGAGTAGAGAGAACAAAACGATAGCTTATCTCAGAGGCAATGGATTGACTCACTGCCTACGCAAGGAAATGACTGCAGTATTATTCAGAAATTTTCTTGCTTACTGTGACACGGTAGAAATCGATTCCCGGAACTGTTTTCTGGCCTGCTATCTTTGCTGATTACGATATCCTGTTTTCGTTTTGTACGCAATGTATTCTCTATCGTCATCAAGTGCAAACGAGTGAATATTTTGACGTAAAAAGAACGAATTGTTTCGAACGGATATATCGTATGGTTTCGAGTCAATGTTGAATAAGAAGTAGTGGCAACACCATTTATGATTAAATATTTGGTTTGAAAGTGGGTGCCTTCTCATTTTTTTAGGCACGCTTCTCATAGCACAGGATAAACTTCCCCGAAAAAAATCATAATCATTCGTGATTTTTCTGATAATTAATGGTTGAATACTTTGAGACAATCTATCACCTGTATTCGTATTACCGTAATATTATTCCATATTTTAAAACATTTGACTTCAGTTGTCGACTTCTATTTTCATTAATTTGTATGTCATAGCGTCATATTGATCCATGCTTCCTCCCGTGTTACAATCAACATTGAAATCAAACCTGGAAGATTTGCCATCGTTCTTTGCTCCGTGGCCTTGGAGGAGACGATTCGATCGAAAAATAAAGTTAAGGGTTAAGGTTGGTTGGATGCCGTTTCATAAATAGTCTAATCATATTATTAGTTCTACACGTTACTTCATTAAATCATTTTTAATATAAATTTTTAGCACTGTTAGAAAAAAATTATTTACGTATAATATGAAATGTTTTAGCAGTTTTCATCGATCAGTTCACAAATGCGTGGTTAGTTAATCGCAAGCAATGGTTCCCCATCAGTGCGCGGAGTGGTACTGCTCGTTTTGTTTAGTTTTTAATCGTCCGTTATGGTTTTGTAAGTGGAAATTGACATTGTTTTTTGCTAGAGAATACTGATGATAGATACAAGCTGGATTTACTGCAAAGTTCTGTTCATTTGCATAAGTTTTTTTATTGATTGTCATTTTTAAAGCGTCTTCTTCTGTGGACACTTTGCCTATTTTTGAGGGCTTTAATAATCGTATGGAGTCCATATCGCGGGAATTGGCATCACTCCTGTAAACTAATTAAATAATCGTTGTTTTTACTTTCTCTGAATTAAGGCGCCAAGTTGTGGTTCATTCAAATTTCATTTATTGGGACTGATCTTAAGACTTTAAGTCATGCAGTTTATTGCAAGAACGAGTCTTATTCGATCACAGTCTGTGCACATTGCGTCTTCGCCGCCTTTGATCTCTTCCCAGCCATCGAATAAGATGTCCGAGAGTCTTGGCGCGCTGTTAATCGTGCACATTACTCGTTGGCGGGAAATCAAATGTGGTAGACTGGTTAAGCGATTCCTAGAAAGCCCCCGCGACCAGAGGCAACAAGTCTCGCTAGGGCAGTGAACTTGAGAGAATGAATGCCGTCTTCTCCGAGAGGAGGATGTGCTGAAGCCACGCAGTGATTCCGATGAAACAGGCGTAAAAAAGATCAGGAACTAACCTCGCTCTATCTAATTCAGCGCGTTGAACACGTTTTCCTCCGTTTATTTAAGATTAAACGAATCAAGGTTCCCTCTTATGAAAGCACTTTTTCAGAAAACTCCACAAGCGAAAAGGAAGTGTATGTATTCTGACAGGAAAGGAACCTGTATGTTTTATATTGAACGTGGAAGTACGAAAGGGCTTTGAAAGTTCAAATAAGGGAGCATTTTCAAGAAAAAATATTCCACGTATAAGTCCAATAATTACATTTTTATTAGATTTCTAAAGTATGTTTTAGGATCTTTTAGCCCTTTTGTCATGGCGATTATTTTCTTTAGGTGTAATTTTGTAATATTTTTGCGTAATTTTTCAATTTCTGTTTAGATAATTTTGCCTATTCCTACCCTACCCATTAGTACTTTGCAGTTCTTACTATTTCTGTACGCCTTATTCTGTTTAGCATAGTGTAATACCAGATGTCCTTGACGAAATCTATCTTTTTTATCTTCTGTCATGGGTATTTGTCATGCGATAAGCATTAATAGCATCCTTTGTGTTTCTAGCCAATATTATGATTTCAAAGTACTGTGCTTTACGTTGGTCGATGTTTGGATTCGCTCCTTACAAACTCAGTGCTACACAATATTTTCTAAGAGACCTTTGCGTAAATATGCTTTTAAGTTTCCTGGAAGAACATAGAACTTTTTATGCGTCTTATATCCTACTTTAAAAAGAATTGGTGCATATCTGAAGGAATTTAAGGGCGCCGTGCGTAAGAATCGATCAGAAGTTCTGAAGGGTGTTATCAAAAGAGGCTGTGATATGAATTTGTGT
This sequence comes from Sympetrum striolatum, assembly GCA_947579665.1. Classification (NCBI taxonomy): domain Eukaryota; kingdom Metazoa; phylum Arthropoda; class Insecta; order Odonata; family Libellulidae; genus Sympetrum; species Sympetrum striolatum. The sequence goes on from OX388350.1 coordinate 11,594,302, forward strand.
AAACTCAATTGTGTAAGCAACTGAAACATCGTTGCTCTCTTTCGTTTTTAATTTCGTTTCTTCGCCTTCGATTTTTGTCCAGGAATAAATATATTTATGAAAATATTCTGAGAATCCGTGTAAAGAAAGAGATAAACCGCTGCCAGCTGAACTTGGGAAAAAAAACCTCCCTAAATTGGTCCGAAAAGCAACGTTAAAGTTATAAATGCGTGCATATTTGAATGAGCGATTTAAATAAATTTTAAATAATTTTCCCTTTATTATTCAGCTATGTGAATGCCACATACCACGAAGGATTCTTCGAATATAAATGTATTTTTTCATGAAAAATGTCAAGTTTTGATTGATTGTAGACTTACTTTTAGAAATCTTTTTCTTTTACTTCGATGGAAACGAATATCTTTTGGCTTTGATAGGTTAACGCATGTTTGTTGTGTACTCTTTTCTCCTGGAGATGCAGGGTTATATAAGGGTTGGATTAAAAAAAAAAACATTTTCTCCATTGTGACCTTTCGACCAGTTAAACTACCATAAATTTTGGAAAATCTATTTTGTTATGCACTACATGCGTAAATGTCGCAGCTTTCTTTTGGTGCTTGAATTCATCGATAATTTTAAATATAGTTGCGATAATATTAAATTAATTATGCATATTTTGATGTAATCTAGAATAAAAAATATTCGGAGAGAGAATATATGAATTCCATCGGGAGTTCAATCCGAGATGCGATCCCCAATTCCGCATTTTCATTTGCAAAGTGGAGAGCGGATTTTTCACTTTCGATTTTCCGTAGAAAATCGGTAAACGTCGATAGCGCGCTGGGCGTCCGCTCCCCCGGACCAAGTAACCGGGTTTCGAGGGACTTGCAGCGGATGGTGCGTCCGCGGACTGCAGTGTCGACGACCGGCAAAGAAGCGAGCTTTGGTGGGGTGGGCGATATGCATACGATCCCGCTATCGATTGCGTCCACCGTCGGGGTCCGTTATGGCGGCGCCGGTGCAATCGCCGCTTTCATCCCGGCCGCTGCCGTGGGCGTAACCGATCGGAAGCCCCCTCTTCGCGCCGCTCCACATTACGCTTTTTGTTGCGCCAATTCCTCTACTTTCGATGCGGAGCTCTTTATTATCTTCCGAGAGAAGAACTGGGATGGGACAGGAGTTAGCGAATCTGAGGTTTTTTCCAAGTTCGTCATGTTTCCACGTTGTCCTTTAAGTGATGGAGGTTGGAAGAGCAAACGCGTATGGTTGGAGTTCGAAAAATAATTTATGGCTATTGGTTAACAATGGGAACATAGTAAAAACTCCACGAGGGTAAACTTTTATTATACAATGGGATTAATAATAATTAAAAAAGGATAATCCCGTGGTATAGTAAAAGTTTACCCTATGGAGTTTACGTACATTAATAATTATCATAGACGAAAGAAAGAAGACACTTTGTCAAATTCCACAAAACACTTTATTAGCACACTACCGGTTTCAACTAGTAATAGTCATCCTCAGGTACTATTACTAGTTGAAACCGGTAGTGTGCTAATAAAGTGTTTTGTGGAATTTGACAAAGTGTATTCATTCTTTCGTTATGGAATTCCACATAGTTAAGGCTACGACCATTGATTTTAAATTATCATAAAGTTACATCTGACTGTATCATTTATTGGGAAAATGGTCTCCCGATGTTTTCTATGGAAACTATCATCAATCAGCACTTGTTTTCCATCAAAGTACGATAACAGAATCCTTGATGATGAGCGAAATCGTCATCGCTTGGGCCCTATCATAAGTAACTATCTGCAACATTTTTTTATTAATTAGGCTTTCATATATGCTTGATCTTCTTCTGGTTGATTTAAACTCTGTTTTACGTGCAGTTAAGACGGGGTTTAGGGTTCCGCGCGAACCCCATGTGTGTTTCACGAGGAGAGCCTCTTCTGCATAAGTGAGAACGGCCGTGGAAATGTTTTTCGGAATGGGGGTCGGCTTCCGGATAGATGAAGAGGGGGTCAGAGGTCATCGAGAAGTGTTGACCTCGCACAGAGCTGATCTCCCGGACGATTGCTCACAGCGACCCCTGGTGAAATTCTGCACTTGTAAATGAATTCCGTTGCAATTATTTTGTCATCGCTTGGGCATCGAAACTCGGTACTGTTTGTTCCTGTTTTCAATCCCATTGCCTGCGTCGATCGGTCCGAGCAGTTTATTTTTCGCTTCGATGATACACACCCTGAGGTTTTCTTTCATTTGTATCTATTTTAAGTTAAATAAGATTAAATTGTAATTTGAAATAAAAATTACGAGTTAAATGACGGTCAACATATTAGATCAGAAAATTTGAGTGTTACGTGTTCATTTCAATTAGATGCATAATGCTTCTTAAATGTAAAGAAAATGGTATTTTTAGGAGTCGATTATCTGATCGGATTAAATAACGATTTTTGGTTCGTGTTCTACAATCTATGATGTTTCGGTTGGGTCTGGTTTTCGTTCCGGAAAATTAACGGTTTTTTCCGGTTTCTGTTTTCGGTTCTGTACCGAATCGCTTGCCCTATTAGAAAACCTTGATTAGCCCACCGATAATGCACGCTCTTACCTGTATTTGGTATTTTTACCTTCATTATTTATAGACGTAAGAGGGGAGAAAGTGTCGGTTCAATCGATGCTCGGTATAGCCCAATCGACATTTTCGGCTAAAAATAAATTCTCGATATGTTAAACTGGAATTGGCTCTCTCGCTTATCAAGTCGCGGCGGAAATATCAACCTAATTATTTCATGTCATGCACTTCGCCTCTTGCAAATTACGGCGCGACGCATGTTTCTATGCTCTATGCGCTGGTTTGACGTCACGGAATTAGGCGTTTTATAATTCAGAGAGATTGGAGTCGTAGGTAATGAGCTTCAGCGTGCCGCTTTTCATACGTGCCCTTTGTTGGCTCCGCGTTTGTGGACGCAATGGATTTTCCCTAATATCATTTACCCGAGCGTTGTGTTTTTTATAGGAGAACTGCGGTGAGCTAATTTTCTCGTAAGGGAGAAGTCCACTCGCCGGTAACCAATATCCACGAGTTTTAGAAAATTATTTTTTTCTGCGAAGGAAACTCCGTGCCACGGTGCGTGTTCATTGACTTTTTTGCCGCTGTCATTTATCCGACGCACGCAAATCCCATTCAAGAACGTGAGGGCGATGTTGGTGTTTCATTCGTGGCTCGTGCACGGATGCGATATTTTTAGAAAGGAGGATATTTATAAGGGAATAAAGAATCCTGCGGCAAGTGTTTTAGGAACAACATTATAAATATATTTCAGAAATCGCTGGATCAAAGGAAGTAAACTATACCATCGGCTTCCGACGCGGCTGAATTTAATCATTCACGTAATATTGCTCTAAATGGCTTCCTTATCTCTCCATACTGTACTATTAATTTTAGTCTCTAACAGCAATCGCGAAAGTGTAAAATGGTTTGATTTCTGTTGCCTTTAGATGAACTGATTAATATCTTTTGAGTGAAATTTACGGTGTAGTTGTGTTAACTATGTTATTTCTTGTTCGTAGAAATTTTCCTGAAGCTGTATAAAAAGCTATGGTTTAATCGAATATCAATGAAGAGTCGCTAAATGTCAAATCATTCGTTAAGATGAAATTTGAGTATTGGAAATGTAGAAAATGATAATTATGTGCTATTATATGTGCCTTTATATTTGCTCCTTGAAATATTTTATTTCAGTTAATAAGTACGGGCAACTAACGTACGGTTTTAAAACTTTGAATTGAAATCATTTGTTTAAACTTTCAATTTTGTTGCAAAATTTTGTATTTAATATTTAGAAGTACTCTGCACTCCAGCGAGTGATGGTTAGAGGAGAAATATTTATTACGTGATAATGCATGATTAAAGATAAATTTGTATCCTAAATCAGGTATTTATGCTCATCAGTTCCTAGACCAGGTATTTTTTGCAGAGAAGGAATTTTGATGATCATATAGGCAAAGAATAGATTTGCCTGCAATTGTTATCTTTGTGGCAATCCTGAAAATTAAATTATCTTTTACTCCTAAATTGATTCATTATTGGTGACGAAACATAGCAACTCAATCTCATCCCTGTGGGTTTGCATGCACGAGCTTAAATTGTACGTTGTTAGGCAACGATTGACTCACCTGATAGAGATATATCACGTATCAGGTCACTCTTAGCTGCTATGAACGTGCTCAATGTCACGGTTTGCTCATTTTATGCTGTGAAAATAATGGAAGCCGTACGGAGAACGAACGCTGCTCCTCTCTGCGAGCCTCATTTCATTGAATAGGATATTTTTAGAGCGAAAGACGCATTTTCTAAGCTTGAGAATTGTGTGGTGAAATGCTTAATCGATATTAGTCAGTTTGATATTGAATGACTTTTATCGTAAAGGGGGAGTGGGTTTAGATATGCCACACTCTGTGGCAGCTTCGAACGTGTCATTTCTTATTGATCATCTGCGCATCGTATGTATCGTTAGTTCGAGTATTATCGTGTCAACATGAATAATCTTAAAGTTCAACTAAATTGCCATCGAGTTAGATATTTACTAAACAGATATTGATTAAATCTTCCGATGAGATTTAATAGCGATTTAAATTGAAATTTATTTTCATAATATATTTAATAAAGAAAAGTCTATGAACAAGCTTTTTTCTAATCTAGAAAAGATTGCCTGTCTGCGAAAAGTTGAAAAAATAATGTCATGGAAGTTTAGTTGGAGTTTTCCTTTGCCACTGAAATTTTTTTATTACAAATTGCCAATATTTTCAGCAATGCTCTGATGGATTTATTAAAATATCTTTTAATTTTTATGGTTTTATTTATAAGAAATAATTTGAATGACTCGCACTATTAAACTTATGCTTTTGGATCTCATCCCAAATGTCTTTCTTTACGAAGTAGTTTCAGTTGCACGGATTTAAACTTAGCGGGTGAAAATGTATATCTTGCAGGCCTAGGTTTTTCAGTTGGGATACTGATTGCTGTTTTATGTGTAGTCTTGGACGATTAGTTTGGAAATGAATTAGGAAGTTGACAGAGGCATGCAAGAAACGGAAGTGATCCAAAAATTAAATTGGTCCTTTCATTCGTCTATTTATTCTGGTTATCTCGTTACGTCACTGAGGTCGTCCTTATTCAGTCTTATTCCTCCACTTAAAATTTCTCTTTTCTTTTGGCGGCCGCAATCGATCGACCCTCAAACTTCATTTTGATTTTTTAAAGACGTTCTCATGTCGCTCAACGCTCAAGTTTTTCTTCGGTTATAAATTTACGAGGGAAATATTGCTCTTTTTGGCACTTTTCTGTCGCTACTATCGTTCTATCACTCTGTTGTCAGTTTTTCAGAGAACCTTTCCCATATGGATGCACTTGCTCGTATAAAGGAGGATAAATCACTGTGTGTTTATACTTGTATTCAATGGTAACAATAAATAGCACTTTTAAGTTTTTCCTAGTTGTTTGCACTATTACTTCAACTTCTAAGATAAACGTTCTTTTCTCGTAGAAGCAGCTCATTTAAGCAAGGGATACACACACTGATTTTAACTATTTATTTTTAATTATTCTATTGAGATCTCCGAGTGATAAAATAGACGTGGGAAGGCGTTGTGGAAAGTCGTAACCGCGTAATGTAGTGCTCACTAATTAGCGTTAGTATTATGCACAAATTATTCTTTTCCTTGATTTGATATACTTCCGGTGTTAAGCATATCAGCATACTTGGGTGCCTCGTGTGCTGCCTCCGAGTGGAGTTGATGGCGTTAAAATGATATTTCGGGGGTCCCATAGCCGTCCTCGAGGGCTGTCGCATTCCATGTTTCGTGTGTTAACAGCTCCACTGGAGGGCTCTATAGGGACATGGAACAAGCTCTGAATACAGAAGACTGAGCTATATGCTCTATCCTCTCTTAATTGAGCTTGAATCAGTTAATTAACTAGCTGTATATTTACAGTTTTTTGTGTTTAGTTTTTGGCGATTAATTGCCGTAACATGACCTGTTGATTAGGATTTTATTCTACTTCGTTCACAATTTAGACTTAATTACATTGATCCTTTACTCCGTGAGGATAGGTCCGAATCTCTACCCCCACCTAACCACGCGTCGTTTTAATATATTTTACAAAATTAAACAAAAATGCTAGAATAAGGTGTTGGAAAAAATCTGAGGTTGAGAAAGAAAAAAACCCAACCCAAAAATATCCGCGAAAACGCAGTAAAATATTTTTTGGCTGTTTTAACCGTTTTTTTTATTCATGGGATTATATCATAAAATATTTTGTTTTTAATTTTCCTTAAAATTTCCCTATTGAAAATTTTCTCTAATATTCTTACAGAATATTTTTATATTTCTATCCGTGCTTTGATTTCGATAAAGTGCCTCTTCCGGAATGGCGGTGTCACGAGTCCATGACGGAAGTATACGGCATATCGGTGACCCCGCCGATCATAGGATCGCCCTTCCCCTAGCGCAGCTATCCAATCGTAGACGAGGCGATGTCAGATTGGTCGACCGCTCTTTCTCTAGTGTCGCTCGTCCTAGAGGTCGTCTACGAATGGGGGCCCAAGGGAGGGGCAGGGGCGAGTGACCGCGGATGAATCATACTGTACGTCACCCTCACTGCACGGATGACGTAATGCACTTTTACGCGGCCATCGCTATTATATCCCTCCGACGATTACATCCGCTGTCTCATGGATGGAATTATTGTAGTGACTGGTTTTATCAAATCTTTTTCCGGATCGTTAATGCCGGATTAAAAATTCATGGGAGACTCCAATAGGGGGATGTCAAGAAAGAGGTGCAAGTTGAAGAAACACTAGAATATGCAGCTATTCATGATCTACCACTTCCGGATAACGGGTAATACTTTCTGCGATTCCTAGTTTCTTTTGTTTTCCCCTTCACTCTCTTCAACCTTGGTTATAAATAGAGGGGGTTATTTTTTCGGACTGTTGTTTCCCCTAGTGAGCTAGACACGCTGTATTGTTTTCCTCTGTTTGATGCACTTTTTCGACTGACGTAGGAAGAAATCGTGCCGGAGTACCCGAGTCGGACGTTAGGCAGCACTTTTCGTCGAGTGAATCATTCGCAGTGTTTACCCGTGCGTTTCTTGGTAAGCGATAGAAGGGAATGTGGACAGATAAGCTAGTTTCCTGATCCGCTAGTCCCGTGCGCCGAGGTCAGTGCGAGAGCGGAGAAGGGAGGAGTGCTCGTGTCTCGCGCATTCTGTAGGTGCAGCCTCAAGCCAAGCGGCCGCTTCTTTCGCTGCTCCGACATGTGGTGTCTTTGTCACATGGGGTGGAAATGGATCCCCCAAAATCAGCCTGTCGCGCACCGCGTTGCCTTCCGTAACAGGAGAAAGAGGTAATCTCACTTCCTCCATCCACAATTTTAATGTTGTAATGTTTCCGCGGTCGGTTTTTGTCAAGCTCGCCGGCTGCCGGCCATCCTATCTTATCGGTACTGACGTAATGTAGTCCGGATGTAGTTCCGCTCGTCTAAGTAGGTGTATGGCCGTTCTGGATCTGTGCTCTCTCTCACTGTGCGTAGATTTGGTCTCCGGATTCGTTACGTGCTCGGCGAAGCATTTGATCAATCCTAATTTTCATGGTTTGAGCGTCGACAACTCCGCTGACATTCCGTCGTTGGCCGAACGAAAGCGAAGGATTGGCATTACTGTTACGCTGCGTCCGTACACACGTTGAATGCTCTCTAACAGAGCTTGGGGAATGTCCGCCGATAGAGAGTTGTTTTTCTCTGCCGATGGTTAGCCTTTCGATCGACTCGTTTTTTTGTTTGGGTTTCGCGAATTTATTAATCGAGTTGGTGATAAGATTCGAGTGTTTGTTCAGCGCCTCGAGGTGGTTTTTTCCTCCTTAGATTCCCTTTTATCCGTGTTGCGATCGCTAAGTAAAATTCTCGATCATTTCATCTGATTTAGTCGGTGTTTTTACTCGGTTTAATTTCGTTCGCTCCGGTGGTGTTTTTCCGAACAATACTGTTTCGGAGTTCTTTTTGTTTCGCCCGTTAAATGCTGGGAGCGAAGGTGACTATTACGCCCTCCGCGGTAACTTTTTTCCCTTTGGCCGCCCTCTCCTCCGACATGTCTGATACTCGAGAACCAGTTTTCTTCCTCAACTTCTCGTTTCCTTCCTAAGGCGTGCATCGTGGCTGGAGGGCTGTCGACGACTGCATGTTTGTTCTTTGCAGATCTCGTTTCTTATACTTGGGTTAAGATAAGAATCACGTGGGGCGCTCCGTATTTCGGATGTCATCAGCGTTGAAGTATTTCACGTTGCCAGGCGCCTCCTTTGGCGCCTTGTTCATTGTGTAAGAATTGTGTGGAATTCCTGGCACGGATTCAGGCCCGCTTCAGAGGGTACCATACAAATCGGCGTTCTAATATCTGGCATTTCGCTCACTCACTACCTTCGCCAATATATCTCCATTTAAATTTATATATTACGATAAGATATAGTAAAAATAAGTACTTATAAGTTTAACCATTCATTATTTCTGAGGTTCTTTTGATTTATGAATGAACCGTTGTATACCTTAGTTTATAGTATGGTTTTGGCGAATACGACGAATAATAACCCAATATTTTTTCTTCCAGTGGGTCTAATACGAAGATCGTGGTGAGCAATATTCCTCCTCACGTCCGCTTTGAGGACCTGGAGCCCCTCCTCACCCCCTTCGGACCCTTGCAGAACTGTGAAAAGATTTCTGGGGGAAGGGGAGGGGATGGAGCGCCGCAGGCTGTCCAGATCGGATACGAAAGTTTGGAGCAGGCGCAACAGTAAGTTTCTCTTACGTGATAACTCCTCCCCTCGACGTAGTATTAATAAGTATTGTTCATTTATGTCCATGTCTAAGGCAGTTATTGAACGTCGAAATTGTAATTTTCGTGTGTTGAATTCGGAAAGGATAATTTTCAGTATTTGTTTTTGCTGATATTAACGACTCATTCTATTTTCAGCCGGAATTTCATGCATTTCATTTCATATTTCGTTGGTATATGTCACTTAAGAGTACCATAGCAATTTTTTTAAGCTGTCAAATATAAGGGAGTTCTCAAGATTCGTATATTTTTATGGCAAATACTTTCTTATGATAAGCCACTGCTGTTACTCCACTTAAACAACTTCAAAAACTTTTTTCTGTTTGATGTTACGGCTGATTTTGAAGATTTTTAATGTTCTCGATTGATAGAGAAATTCCTATTATTTCTCAGGTCATTTGACAGCGTTCTTTTCATTATATTTTAGAGAAATTATAAATGATGTATGTACATTCTGTACATGTAATTTGTACCTATACATAGAAAAAATAATAACGTTCTTCACGTAATGTAGGAATGTTTATAATTATTAAGTTGAAAAGATAAGATTGCTCTGTGTGTGTCTCTTCTGAAGTAGTTAAAGTGCAATTAAAATTGGAGTTTAGCCATTCACTTACTAATTTAAGCAAAGTGTATTCTATTTGATATTTTCTTTAGTTATTCATGCCATCTAAAAAATAGAGCATTTCCTCAATTTTTGTTTACCATTTATCTGGCTCTCCAAGTAAGAATCTTGCTTGGAAGGTTTTAGCAGAATTGAAGCAAGTTTTTCACACCCCTTTTTGGCACCCTGGTTAGGAATGTTTCTGGTAGCCTCATTAGTGTTTTTTTAATTGAAGTTGTTCTAATGAGACCTGGTATTGTGTCATAAAATTAAAATAATTAAATAATTTTGTGACAGTATTATTATATGGAGGATTTATTATCAAATCTACAGATTCGATTAAAGGAAAAGGAATTACTTACTCTTTGATATTACTATGAATGATGTCATGTGTTTATTTTCACTCTAATTTATGGTTGGATTGTTTTTATTGTCAGACTACCAACCCTATTAAATTATCAAATGTCATCCCTTTTCTATTTTATTGTAAATAAATAATTTGATAGGCTCATTGTTAACTAAGCTCTATTCATTTTTCTTCAGAGCATTTTTTTGCATTACCTTGTTCTTTCTCTTATAGTGTATAAGTGAGTTTTACCTTTAATTTTATTCTACTGTTATCATTAAAATACTCACTTCATCCTTTAGTCTCCATGTTATATGTCAACTGTTTCCTATGATTATCTTTGGAAATCAAATTAACTTCAATATTTTGTTTGGATAAATCATTTCTTTCCCTGGGGGGCAAGATGGAATAGATGGTCAAGTATCAATGGTAGTGATAAAATGTTGACTTCTCCCCATCTAAGTGCGTCATGCTTTATTTACGCACATGCAGTGTAAGGGTTTAAGCAGCTATTTGGTGTGCTATCCCTTAAGGAGGACTAAAGAGAGTTCTTTTTTTGCAGGGCTGTGAACCAGTTGAATGGTTGTGAGTTTGAGGGTGCTGCGTTGAAGGTGGAGTTGGCAATGGAGAGGGGAGGGGGCAGAGGTGGGAGGGGTGGAAGGGGAGGGCCTCGCACTGGCCTCATCCCCTTCTCAAACATGCCCCTAGCTACAAGGCAAACAGATTTTCCTCTTCGGTAAGTACTCTTGCATTGTGTAAAGTACCATTGCATATTACATGTGAACTTCTGTTAATGTGCATTTGCCTCTATTCTCTCCTGTCCCAGACAAACGGATTTCCCTCTTAGGTAAGTGCACTTTTTCCTCGTATGCATTGTTTCTAAGAGAGCTTGATTGAGTGCTTCACCCTGGGACAGGTTTTTCCCCCTCCCATTTGTTTTACTTTTTTGCTTAAACCTACCAGTTTCTATGATTTTTACAGTTTTTGATAATTCTTGGTGGATGTCTGCAATTTTTGAAGGGCTTAAGCAATAGTAGGATTCCGAATTGTTAGAGAATTGAAGGGTAGAGAAATGCTTTAACTTACTAGGTGCAGTAGATACACATTGTATGGGGTAGTAAATTAAATTTAAGGCTTTATTTTGCTGTTTGGAGAGAAGTTGTTGCTATTTTGTCGCTTTGGCCCGCTAGCTATCAAAATCTCTAATTTCTTTTATTAAATATTATTAACTATTCTGCAATCATTTTCTCATGCATTTAGAATTGTTTATTTTATTTCATCTCTTCATTGCCTCAGTTTTTTCCTCTGCTTTTAATCATTCATATTCTTTCTTTAATATTATAGCTAAAAATCTTAATCGTAAATTAGCTTTCATGAGGAACTTCAAAAATCTCTTGATTTGGTCATCATTCTTGTTTTCTCCTGGATTAGTTTAAAGCAATTCCTTAAGCAATTGTTCTTTATGTACATTTCATTGGAAGCTTCAGAATAGACTCAATTACTTTAATTTTTCTTCAATTTTTCTCACTATTGAAGTCATTTACTATCAATACCTCACATGTTAATAATTTGAGTTGACAAAATTGAATTTCATTATGAAGCACCTGTTCTTGATTTCCTTATCTCAGAGAGTTATTCTCATCAAAGAGGAACATTCTGTAGCATTAATGTTGTCAATATCAAGCAATAGGCATCTATTAATTCCATTTTCATCTAACATATAGAACCATTCTATGGGGTTATTTGTTTTGAATGTTGAGAACTGAGCAACATAGTTGTCTTGTCAAAACATTTCAAGCAATGGCATCGAGCCCTGATGTTTTCATCTAGTTTTTTTTGTTTCATTCAAATAAATTGCAGAATTAAAATTCAGCTCCAGTTTTGATCCCTCACCTCATCAAATTGATTCAAGCCAAATGTATTTTATTTATTTATTCAGAGATTCACATACAATTCTGCAGCCATTTTACAGTGAATGCACTTAACAAATTTAAAATAAATATACGTGATTATACGAAATAAATAGAAACAAATTAAACTAAAAATAACGTATATAAATACAGAATATGAGCCAAGCAGAAAATTGTTTTCCCTATGATATTATTATTATTCTGAAAGTTAACAATTTGTGTAACATTTTGATACATTGCATTTAATTGAATTTTTGCTCACCTCATCTTGTTTTAGGAAAATGTGAAGTTAAGATTAGTTATTCAAATCTCAATAAGCTATTGTGACCAGTACAGCCTAGTATATTGAGCAGCTATAGCTGAATATTGATTAACCGATACCAAATATTTTAGATTTAGTTTTGGCTTTCATTTTGTCAAAATTTATTTTTGCTATTTGCGTTTCCTGTTACAATCCCTTTTTTTGCTTCATTTCGAATAAGAAAGTTAGTTTTATGTGTTACATGAAAGAAGAAATAACTGTGGTTATTTCATGTGCAATCTCTCTATATGTTATCCTATTTTTTTATTTATACCAACTGATTCTTTCATAACTGATCTGAATTATATTTTTAGTTAGCAGAAAGCTGTTAGCTGCATTTAACTTAGTTTGATTGTATTTATGTCTTGGAGGATTAAGTAATGCATGCTGCTTTGCTCACTCCTGTTTCTTTGGCTCTGAAGTTATGCGTACTTATGCTTGTATCAATCTCTTGTTCCGAGTTGGAAAAACAGGCTTATTAAATTTTTTATATTTTTCACCTGGGTTGGTTAATAATTGCTATTATTTCTAAATTCTGTTGAATCCTTGATTGTGATATTTGAGGTACCAAATCACCCTCAATGAATAATTTTCACCTTTCGGTATCTTTGTGGCTGAATGGCAGACTGAGAAATAATTAAATTTGAAACTGCTTCTGAGCATTTTTTCCTTTTGTTTAAATCAAAGTAATCTTAAATATATATCACATGGCTAAATTTTGGCTGGAAAGGTGTGCTCCTTTATAAATATTTCCCCTAATCATTTCCGCAGTAGTTGATCCTTTTTATTCTTGATCTTATTAACCAACCTCCAGTATACCTCTAAAAATCACTTGATGCTAACTGCTATTACCAGTTTTGATTATTACCATTAGTTTCCTGTGAAAGTTCCAAAGAATTTGCTGAGCAATGCAAAGCTGTTAACCATATGCCTATTATTTTGCTCTTTTGAAATTGATTATGGTGGCTTATTGTAAATTATATTTATTTGGGTTCATTGGTGTTTCTTTACAGAATTTTGGTTCAAAGTGATATGGTGGGGGCAATAATAGGAAGACAAGGAAGTACTATTAGACAGATTACACAACAAACTAGAGCTCGGTAAGTCTACTGAAATATTTCTTGTGTGCGTATTCACTCTTATAATGTTAGAATTATGGACTAAATATGATTCTTTATTTCAGGGTGGACGTTCATCGGAAAGACAACATAGGTTCCTTAGAAAAGGCCATTACAATTTATGGTAACCCAGAAAACTGCACAAATGCCTGTAAAAGAATATTAGAGGTTATGCTACAGGAAGCAAGCAGTACAAATAAGGGGTAAGTCTACTGTGTATTTGTATTGCTTCTTTTTGATGATGAAGAGCTAATGAAGGATCTTAATTAAGACCAATTAATTATTCTTCATAAAGTCGTATTTAAATAATTAAAAATTTCCCCTTCTACTTATCATTTTAGACAAAGAATTTTTTAACTTTGTAACATTCAATCACATGTAAAATCATTGTCATTTGATATCATTTTGAATTGTAGGGTTTGTAGTTTAAGATAAGTTGGAGTTACATTCTTTGACGTAATGGTTTTTGAATGATACATTTATGAACTAAACGATTTGTATTTAGCTGTGTTTAACAACAGTATGTTTCCTTCTACAGTGAAATATCTCTGAAGATACTTGCTCACAACAACCTTATTGGAAGGATTATCGGAAAAGGTGGAAATACTATTAAGAGAATAATGCAAGACACTGATACAAAGATAACTGTTTCTAGGTAAGTCATTTATTTGATAGCTCTCCTCTTTACTTAAGTGTATTTGCCTCAGTATGTGGCCCCCACATCCAGAATGTCTCCTGTGGAATTCATTGATATCTTTGTTGGCCTCTGTATCTTTCGCAGACTCTTCCATACTCATTTAAATTTTACTGTTGTTATTTGCAGTCATTTCATTATTAAATTTGGAGTTAACCATAACAAAGGGAATTTAAGTGAGGGTATTCAATCAGTGTATGATCCGATGACTGCTAATTAATGAGAAATGTAAATGATTAACATTTACAGAGGCCAGCAGAGAGGGATTATGAATGATTATGTTCGGAAAACTCTTTTATTTTGTATTTTACAATCAAAAATTATTTTTTTTTTCAGCATCACTGAAATTAGTAACTTCAATCTTGAGAGGATTATTACTGTTAAAGGATCCATAGAAAATATGTCCAAGGCAGAGGCAATGATTAGTGCCAAACTTCGACAAAGCTATGAAAACGACCTACAAGCAATGGCTGTAAGTATGATTTGAATTTGAATACTGGCATGGTTGGTTTTGTCAATTCTTTTTTTGTTCATTTCAAGATTTTATTTATGAGTTGTTAGATTCGTGTATTATATTTATGGAAAGTATTTTTTCTGTAAGATTGTGATATTTAACGTGGAAATCTTGCAAGAAAAGCAAATCACTTCTCTTATCTTGCTCTCTATACAGAAATTCGTGTATCTCAAATAATTCTCTTCATTTAATATTGCTAAAGCCTTTTATGTAGCTACTTTCTAGACTTTTTTTATTAATATACTCTTCTTGAGAACCTCATAGTATTTCTCCCTTATATCCATAACTTTTGTGCATAGATATGGTTCTAATGTGTAAATTTGGTAAGATTAATTGATATTAAAATATCAGTTTCCCACTTTCTCAATAGATTTTCTTACCTATTGAGATAGAGTCTCACAGAACAATATCACATCTGAGTCTCCTCTTGCTTAGCCTAAAATACCGTGTTCTCACTGTTACGTGAGGTACCTCAAGCCTTGAAATAAGTCATCTAGTTAGTAGGAGAAATGAATTTTATTTTCTATGATGAAAAATAACAATTTGTCCTTTTTCCACAGTATTTGGAAAAGTACAAATTGTTATATTTCAACATGACGTATTTCCACAAGACATCGCCAGAGACTGTGAATTCTATTTATTTTCTATATCGTCAGTTTTTGTTTTTTAATTATTTGGATTTTTATGAATGCACATCAATAAGTGGAGTTTTAATGTTTTTCATCTCCTTTCACCTGACTCAGTTTTAGTCCAAAGATTGGAAATTATCCAAATAAATTTTTATTTTAACTAAACAGTTTTACATTATTATGCTGATTTTCCTCTTCAATTTTTCTCAAAATAAATATAACTATTCTTTATTAAAATTTTGTTTAAATATTATGTATTGAAAAATTATTTTAGCCAAAGAGGATTTGAAATTAATTGAAGAGAATAAGTATTATATTGTAACATTTTATATCCATTATTCAAATCATTCTCAATCA
The DNA here is from genome assembly GCA_947579665.1 of Sympetrum striolatum. NCBI lineage: Eukaryota > Metazoa > Arthropoda > Insecta > Odonata > Libellulidae > Sympetrum > Sympetrum striolatum. The sequence continues at coordinate 11,609,641 of OX388350.1, forward strand.
CATTTTGCTTTTATTTACTTTAAGAAATTGTAGTTTTTTCTGAAACAAATGGAAGATTTTTGATTTTTCTAATGCATGTAATGGAAAGTTCCTTTGTAAGATGTAATCAATAATAGAGAGCAAATTATGTTTGAAAACTAAGGTTCCACTTAATTTTTTGCATGCAGTTTATATCACATTGACATCAAGTAATGGTTGTAGTTAGAGAAGTAGCATTCATTCAAATCCCTTTCAAAATATTCCTGTTCTCATGTGAGAAACAGTGTGAGATTATGCGCAACTAGGTTTTTCTTTTTGAAATCGCAAGGCTTCAAGCACTGATCAGTGTTGGTCCTCTCCTATGACGCAGCCCCAGAGCCTAATGTTCCCAGGCCTCCACCCCATGGCCATGATGTCAACGGCTGGAATGGGCTTCCCATCTCGGGGTGGGGGAGGTGGTGGCGGCAGTGCAGGCACTGGCGGGGGACCAGGCCAGTTTCCTCCAGGGCCGGGTGGCCTGTATGGCTCCGCCCCCCCTCCTCACCACCCCCACTATCCCTCCATGTATCCCTCACCAATGGGACCACCACCGGTCGGAGCTCAGGGACCACCGGGATCTCAACATGGTGCTGACGTACAGGTAAGTCCATGAATCTTGTTTTTGCAATTCACCTTAAGAGATTTCCTGCCTATAGTTCATAATTATTATTTTCAAATTTACCTCAAATTGGTGACTTCCTGATCTCAATTAAAGTTCTATTATTAGTTTTAATGAAATTGGGAATTCGGATAGTAAAAGATTTATATGAAAGATACAGATGTTAAGAATGTATTACATTACTATATTCAAAGGCTATTATGCTACAAAGTGATGGATAAGTTTGGAAAAAGATAAGTATCATCTGCCTGAAACTCTTATTCATTTCTCAATAAACAAATACAAAAGAATTCTCCATTCTCATTAAGGTAAATAAATATTTGTCAGTAACTGAGTGAGAATGGTACTGAACACATCATAGTTTTATTTGTCACATTGACCTCTTTCCTAGATATATATATTCATTTTGGAGAAAAAAGCTTTTATTCAGATATATTTATTTCATATCATATGAGCAATTAGTTCCGTTTTCTTTGCAGTTTTGCTTGGTTCACTAATTAACAAATCAGCATTACAAATTTTCCATTTCAAACCTCATTCAAGTAATTTTCAAGTGAACTTGAAATATAACATTACTTTCAAATTATTGGTAAATATTTTAGTGAATGAATATATACATATAAGTGAAACCATTTCATTAACTTAAATTTAGTTTTAACTTATTCAATACAAAATTTTCACATCTCATCTATAATATTTTCAGGAAACCACTTACCTCTATATCCCCAACAATGCAGTTGGTGCAATCATTGGCACAAAAGGCACGCACATTCGCAACATAATTCGCTTCTCTGGTGCATCAGTCAAAATCGCACCATTGGAGCAGGAGAAGGGAGCGCCAGGTGTCCAGATGGGGGAACCCAACCCAATGCAGCAGGCTCAGCAGCAGGGCATGATGGGGCCACAGGCAGAGAGGAGAGTGACCATTGTGGGCTCTCCGGAAGCTCAGTGGAAGGCGAGTTTTTTTGGCTGATTGGAGTCGACCTCTATTGTTTTTTTTTTGCTGTTGATCTCTTTACCATGCAGCAATCCTAAAAATCTAGGCCTATCCTCAAACTGCAGAATGCGTTATTTACTATAACTGCCTCTTGCCAGCCAACAGCTTCGTATGATATACTTGTTCCTAGATCTTTCTCCATTTATTACTGCTATTAAGGCTAGAATGTGGAAATAAATTAAACCTTGGCTTGAATATTGCTTCAAACTAAATATGTTTTCCAGTATTGACTGATTTAATATTTTCTTTAATATATCTCATCATTAATAATTGGCAGCTTGTATGAAAGCTTGACTCTATTCACATTCTTATCTTGATATTTCTTAATTATTTTAGTCATAAGGAAAAACATAGGCTTATTACTGTTTAAATATAGATTATTATAAAATCGCTAGTGCTCTTCATTATTGTACTTTGTATTGTTGTAATTCTTAATGTGTGTAGCTAAGAAAAGTAACCACTGGAATAGTTACAGTTTGTGCTCTTTATGATTTTTGTACTCAAAGAACATAATAAATGAATTATCAATGTGCGTGACACAAAACATAGTTTAATAAAGGAAGTATTAGAGTGAGAATCTTAAGTACAATGAGATTTGGTTTATAAATCAATCCAATAGAATATTAGCTGTTTTTTTTATAGTTTTCCTCTTTTGTACATGTGTATCAAATAGTCACAGGTAAAGCCTGTTACATACCCATTATTGAAAATGTTGCTTAAAGTATACTTAATGCTTTTCATCTTGGAAATGCTTAAAAAAAATTTAATTCTAGAATTATAATGGATATCTTGTTAAAAATAAATTCTTGATAATAACTTTTATGACATTCCTTAAAATTTATGTCAATGACATCTTGATTTTCTCTTGATGTGAAGTACTACAGTTGTCTAACTTATAATTTACCATGAAACCAAGTATAAACTCAGGATATGATTTTACTTTACCTCATGCTAAATAGATATGGATAGAACTATTGGTCTTCTTCCTATGGGAGTTCATTTTGTCATCTTTTGTACAAATGCAGTGTAATAAATGTAAGTTTCTGAAGGATTTGTTGTGTTTTTCAGGCCCAGTACCTCATTTTTGAGAAGATGAGGGAAGAAGGTTTTGTGGGTGGCGGTGGTGCTGAGGAAGTAAGACTTACAGTGGAGATAATGGTGCCGTCTAGCCAGGTGGGACGCATAATTGGCAAAGGAGGTCAGAACGTGAGGGAGTTGCAGAGAATGACAGGCAGTGTGGTGAAACTGCCTCCAGAGCAGCCCACCTCATCTGCTGGAGCATCCGGACAGGGCTCACCCTCATCTTCGTTGGCACCCAGCCACACCCAGGGAGAAGAAACCACGGTCCACATCATTGGACCATTTTACTCTGTACAGGTAAATATAGCGTACCAAGAAATGTTAAATCTAAAGGTCTCATTTGTTGATTTAGCAATCAGCACATTTTCTTCAATGCTCCATTTGATCCTGAATCTGAGGAACTGTACTCTATGATATTAAGATTAATTTAAAATCATATCTTTGAAGGTGTATGAGTATCATGATTACTTGCTTTGAACTCATTTTTCATGTTCAAGTTTTCTCATCTCATTTTATAGTTATTCTCTTTGATGAAGATATTTTTCTCATACCATTTAAATCCTGTTGAAACTGTGGATGATGTTTTAACTGCTTTTTGGATAGCTTAATATCAGCTTTTCTTGTTTCCTCATCAATATCTCTATGTAATTTTTTCTGTCCAACATCCTTTTGATTCATAGAAATGGGTAACATGTGTATTATCTTTTAGGAACATGTTTGTGAGTTACACAATTTATGATGATGATTTGACAGTTTTAAATCAACTTTTATAAAAATTGTAGCTAATCTAGCATTCTGTCATTAAAATTGGATCTCATATTAGAAATTTCATGAACTAATCTAAACTAATTTGAATTTTGTCTTAAAATAAATATTCAATTTATTTGTAATTTCACAATGTTCAGATTTTTTTGTATTTATGCCTCATTTTTGAAGTATTGCCATTTGAGTTTCATATCAATGAATTATTGAACTCTTTATTAAGATGAGGTTTGAACCAAGTAGGTCTCATAGTCCTAACCTTCTTGTTCATACATATTTGAAGTTAATTTCAAATCAGAGAGATTTCCATTCCACACTGCATGCTGTATTCTTACTGTGTATTTCATGACTTGTAACTGATACCTGTTGTGTCAACAGTCTGCTCAGAGGCGTATTCGAGCAATGGTGATGCAAGCTCAGCCAGCAGGAGCTGGTCGTCGCGGGGGAGGCAGTGGGGATCGCATGGGTCAGGAGAGGGGAGGGAGTGGGGGCAGCAACAGCGGCTCGACGAGTGGCACCCGCAGGGTAGGAGGCGGAGGGGACCCTTCGGTGAACATCTCCCCACCAGGACAGCATCAACAGCAGCAGTAGAGAGGGCCAAAGGCAGGAGAAGGTGCTCGGAGAGGGCAGTGTTTACTCAGTTCCTCCCTTGCGCAGGTGAACAAGATGCAACCTACATACCTCACCCCCACACCATACCAAAGAGAGGAAAATCACATCTCTGTTATACTTCGTGTATTTGACTGATGTATTAGGCAAGACGTGCTCGCACCTCCGAGTGCGGGAAAGGTTTTGGAAGATGAATGAGATCCATAAGCCCAGGATCTCGGTGGGGACTAAATGACGTATATTTTCTTTTTTGTTTCGCTGGAGTGGAGTGTGGACGGCTGTAATAGGTGGTATTTCTAGTTGGGGGAAAGAATTCCAAAAGGACAAAGAAGAAAATATGTAAGGAAGTGGAAGTGAAGAGGAATGGGCATTGTTAGTCACCCCGTGACTCATTCCTCTTCTTCCACTTCCCGACTACTCAATTCAGGGATTTACCGTGAATTTTTTTATATGCATATAAAACAAAGTGATCTTGTAGCTTTGTGTGTTGGTGGGACTAGTTTCTTTAATTAATTGGGAAGGGATAGTACGAGAGTAGGCTGTTGTGTTTGCCTTGATTTTTTTTTAAATGATTGAAGCGAGTGATTACTTGGGCATGCTTTAGATGATGATGTCGAGTTTATGCCGGGCTAAGTCAAGAGTGCATGTTTTTTGCGTGTGTGCCGTTGGGTGAGTGTGTGAATTCACACGAAATCAATAGTCCTGTGTGTGTAAAAGGGATGTGTTGGCAGGGGGACGAGTAGTTTGACGAGGGCACAGGGAGAGGCAGGTCGACTCGGAGGATTCTCGAAGAGGCTTTGGAAGGAATCGATTATTTTCTCCAGACGATGGGCATTACGAAAGGTGCTCTCCTTTACTTTTCTTTTTGGAATGCCGATGTCACGCCTGCCTTTTCCTATGTGTATCGGACCGACGAATGTTTTCAGAAGTATTGACTGTCGAGGCCAGTGTCCCTGCGAACGCCCCTCCGTCCCTGCAACGGCGGGCCCCTTTAGTTCTCACGTTCGTCCACTAGGGGGACCGATGCTGCAACACGGCTTCCTCGAAGGCACCTCTAGACTAAAGAGGCGATCGAGGAAGGCCAGGAGTGGTCGCTTCTGTCCCGGCGTGTTTGCTGGCCATCCGGGATCGAAGTAGTGAACGATAAAACGTGTATGTATGTCTAGTGACGTCCACCGAGGAAGTAAAAAAATTTAAAAAAATTAACACAAAGAGATAAAGATTCTCTTTGAGAGAAAGTCAATGTGTATTTAAAACTTTATATGTATAAATTTTTTAAATGGAGGGATGTGCCGAGGATATCGGACGGCGATAGATACCGAAAGTATTTTCGCAGCCTCTAAAACCTTTAAATGAATTAAACAAAAATGATCTAGTAAAGATTGGGTGATAAAATAAAGACTTATTGGTTAGGAAGACTAGAGAACTGCATTGAGGAGTAGGCGAGAGAGCGAAAATGGCGAAAGGAAGGCAATCAGGGCAGAGGAGATGTGAGATCGGCAGGGAGACGCATCTCAGCTCCCTCCAATTAGGAGGAGTCCCTGGAGTTTAGTTAGTACAAAAAGTTAAATTACAATTTAAGGACCATTGTTGTTGCTGATATATCGTGGTCTTTTTTGTACACAAAGTTATAAAAGTTTATTTTTGATACATTGTTGGGAGAAAATCTTTTTTGTTAGACTTTTAAAAAAAGTACATTTAAACATAGCAGTTTTTTGCTATGGTGAAAATGGAGAAAACTTGATAAAATATGAGGGGAGCTAGTAACGCAGCACATCCATACTCTGGCAGATATAACAATAGAGTTGAAAAACGATGAACATTTGTACACGTGGGTAGTACATACAAATTGCAAACAGCGGAATCGACATCTTACTTCCCATCATGTGCATGCAAAAAACAGAGCCTCACATTTTCAATTTCTTCTTTTCTTTCATTTATTCTTGTAACGTTTGGTTCAAATTTTAAATATCCTAACAACATAAAATTCTTTGGAACTATTTATTTTTAATGTAAAAAAATATCCCTTTCATCTCATAAGCTAAATACAAAGGTACTACATTAACAGGAAAATAAGGAAAGAATTCTTATCGATGCCTCCATTAAAAATATTAGAGCAAGACACATTTGACATATTCAAAGCATTGATAAATCTCTCTAAAGTAGATATCACTCAACTTGTGATTAAACAAAGTACAAAGTACTTTGCTGTTATTAGCAAAAATAAAAAACCAAGGTGGATGCGAACTACACTACAGTGCAACTAACAGGGGGACACTTTGTGCATACTTGGATGGTCACTTCTATATATGTATATAAACACCCACAAAACATACCAATATGACATGCTTTTTTCTGAACATGAAATTCCCCAATCGAAACACTGGGATCACAGCTTGATAACAATCGCTTGCCTCGTAAGCTTCCCAATATTGAAAAAGCCATATCTTTTAACGCAGGTTGGGATGTCCGGCAAAGCAGACAGTGGTCCAACGTAATCTCGATCACCATTCTCGGTGGAGTGGTGCGGCAGGGTCCTTGTGAACCAAGCAATAGTTTAGCCTGACGGAAAGAGATTGTAGCCACTACAATTCCACTTTTGACAGTAACCATGTCAGTAAATGAAGAAAATGTTACATTTCATCCTCGTAAAGATAATTCTTTTGTACATTTTCCGCGAAATTTCTGCAGATTCATCCCGCGTATGTTGGGTTAATGGTTACTCTCTAAAAGGTAGCCAAGTTTGGCTATCCACGGGTCAAAGACTTGGGTACAATTTTTGTAAACTCGCTAAGTACTTGGCATTTTTATAGATATGAAAAAAGACTTTTTAAGTGCAGTGTCTTTAGGTTGACTGTCTATTTTCTTTTACTAAAAAAAGTACTTTGGTGTACTTGTCAAATTAGCCATATTCATAGTCTTGTAGTGGATCTGTGTGGTTTTTCACTCGCGCAACATGATCACAATAACACAGTACATGCTTGGATTTTGGAGGAATGACTGGGAAACCGCATAAATGGGGGATGAAGGCGCATCTTATCCTCTATTTGTCCACAGAATGATAATATATTGTATGTTTACACACTCATCTCTGGGAAGAGATATTATATGATGGTATTTTTGTTGGTTTGACTCAGGATTCATTTTCAACGGACCTCAGGATATTTTGTATGCCACGTCTCGTGCCATGCCTTTTCTTTTGGCATTTTTGAGAAAAGACTCGAAGTACACAACCCTTTTTCCTCCCATTTGATAACTGCTTTTTCCCAGCTGAAACTCCTTGGTCATTGAGCCAATGGTAAATGATTTGGCGAAGTACAGCCATCCAGAAATCACTACCAGTTAACAAATACTACTTCAAAGCCAATCGAGAATCATTTGTGAGAAAAGTGATTTTCTCAGATGTTGTATCGGCTGTTAATAGCTGCTCATTCTCCATCCAAATGCTTGTCGACCAATCACTGTTACCTAGCCTAGCAAAAGTTGTTCTCATTTGGTTGAGCCAGGTTCTGGTCCATGAACAGGTGTTTATTAGGTCTCACAAATTAACGGAAGCCTTAAGAGAAAGAGTAGTTTATATACTGTGTATAAGCATTTTAGTCCCTCAAGCCATATTCATATCTTCAGGGAATAGGTTCTTAAAATTGGGTGACTTCTGTTTGAGGGGCAAGTTTATGATTTTTAAATGCATACTAAATGACCATTGTTCGTGCATTCATATTAGAACAGCCCTCGTGACGCTCCCGGATTAATATATTATGTATGGACTCTTTACATAGTGTACAGTTTTGTGCAGCATAGTGCATAATGCTCTTGGGTGGCACCAAGGAGGGGAGGTGGGGTGGCACTATGCCCACCTCCCCTCCCCCTATTCCTTCCCCCAAATTCTCCCCATGAAATTCCCTGTCCAAATGATTTGCGTAGGTCACTTTGCCTCAAGCACTGCAAAAAGCCAATGCTAAGGCAGCATGCGGGTAAATACTTGATTTCCCACCCACGCAAACCCACTACCTCATAAAATACTTGTTGTTCTTCTTGTGTTGAGAGATAGATAACTGAAGAAGTTTGACAGATGGGGAAGACAAATAGATAAAATAGCAGAAAACTTGTAAAAAATCTTCATAAAAACAAAAAATGGTCAAATGATACAAATGAAATATATGTATGCCTAAATAGCCACATGAAATAAAGATAGCTTCTTTTATTAAGAAAGAATGTGCGTATCAACTCGAGGAATAAATATTTCAGATTGCAGTTCTTGTTTTGTTTTAATGGCCTGTGAAGTAAATTGGTTGCGTCACTCAGGAGTATGTGACAGTGTTAAAGATTTTAAAGAGAGCGCATAATTTACGCAGGTTCAGAGGCTAATCTTTATATATTGATAAAATAGTTGAATCAGTGGAGGAGCAGTAAGGACACACTATAACATACACTAGTTGATTACTGAAATGCACAAGTGTTTCGGTGAATACCTCTTGGGTGGATGTTATGGGTTGCGTGTTGGCGTCACTACAGTTTTTCTTCGCTCCCCATTCTATTATCATCTCATAAAGAAACCAGTGCTGAAAAAGTGCTATGCTCCGTGTGCTACTGCTGTTTCTTGTCAGTTTTTAATTTTGTCATCATATCTATGTTAATTACTTTTCAAATATGGGTTTATTTGTATTCCTTACGGTCAGCGTGCCAGTTCATTTTTGTTCATTCGTCATTGTTACTGGTGTCATTTATCAATTGCCAAATAATGATTGTTGATTGATTAGATGATCAGTGCGTGCAAATCTGTGTTCTGGATCAACTTCTGAGTATTATATAGAAAATTATTTGTTCACTATAGGCTGGTGGAAAGATGTACAGATTAATTGGCCAAGTGAAACTCATTTCACACACCAACTTTTATATACACTCACTCAAAAGTTTGATAATATTAATTGCCGAGCATGGTTATTGGTGTCATAACAGGTACAAACTTGTACAAATTATTCTCAGGTAAATATAAATAAAATAAATTTTTCCTCAGAATTAGTGAGATTTGAATAGTGGTCAAAGAGGAATGCCAAATTTAAAAAAAACCTTGTTATTTGGAGATCATCTTGTCACGGTGACCATATAATAACTGGTGAGAGAAGTTGGTTTAAAAATAAAAAAGGCTTTGTTCGACGTAAGACATCGTTATTTTGGTGGCCCAGACAAGGGCTTTGGTTTTGATTTCACGAGTAAAATTTATCCATTGTAAAATTTATCCATTGTAAAATTTCTTATGAATTGAGCAGCTTTTGAATGAAATTCTTTGACCAGGGTAGGTACAAAAAGAAAATATCCATTTTCTAAAGTATACTTTTGAAAACTGTTATGATACTAACCATTTAAATCCCCTCCCTACATATACAGAACAAAATGGCTGACAGTTGTATTGATGGTACTATATTAGGTGAATCATAACTGAAAGGAAGAGCTTTGTATGAGCAACTATTCTGCAATTGGAGTAGCTGTGTAAAAGATTTTTTTCTCTATTGTAACATGCCTTGGTTATTTTCTAGATTTTATATCAGTCGTCTAAATATTGCTGATGGTCATCAAATTTCAATTTTTATTTGCAAGATAATCTGTTTCCTTTACACATTGATGTACAAATAAAAAGTATATTCCAACCTGCCAATTTGACAACTTTGTATGTGACCTAAAGCCTGCTCAAAACTGTTGATTGGTGTACCGTGGCATGGCTGTGGGTTGACACAAATCTGAAATTGTAAAGGGGTCGTTCTGGTGAGAGTAGAAAGGCGGACGACGGCACCTCACGGTGGCATATTTTCGTGCCATTGGTTGCCCTGTGTTTAATCTGAATTTCCCTTTCTCTCTCTCTGCTGTCCCCTTGCATTTGTAGGTGAAACAAATTCTTGTACAGAATGTGAGGCAGGTTTGGGTAATCACTTCTAGTTGTATTGATATAATTTGAAGCAGTGTGTGCTTTGCGTCTTGAGTGTTTTCACAAATGTTAATTGTGCGCAGTTGTGGTTGTTGGCCGTGGTATGCTTGATTAGCATTTTTGATGAACCTCGATGTTATCTGGAAATGTTCCTTTGACAAAAAGATTAGTTTTAAAAAACCCAGTTGTCTATTTTTTTGCAACAAAGAGTGGTTGAGTTTCTTCGCATCCCAGTCTGGGATTTTCGGTGGTTAATATCGCAGCTCTTTCAGATACTTCCTTTCCACGTCAAGAGTAATCTAGGAGAGTTGTGTGTGAATAATCTGCATGTTATTTGTTTTGATGGAATTAATGAATAAACCATGCCACATCAACTTCCCACACTGTGCACACCGATGATTTATTACCCTCTTAAAAGAAAAAAAGAATTAGCATGCTGTTGAAAATGGGTGGAGCATTTTTCTGTTGCTTTCATACCGCTATTTGTTTACAGTGAGATATTCTTTGTGCGTGCGTGCGTGTGTGTGATTGCGTGCCAGTGCGCGCATGACTACAAAAGAGAATGAGTGAGTGTTATTTCATCCTTCTTTTGTTTTTTTTCTTTCTGAATCTGTGACAAGAACACACACACCTGCACTTGCTACCTCAAATTTTTTGCTATTAAAAAAAATCCTTTAACTTTTTGGATCCTTTTTGATATAATCAAGCTGTGTGGTTCTTTACCTACCATGCTGGCTCTTTATCCAAAAACTACCTCCCAAGGCTCCCACCTTCTTAAGCCTGCTCTTGGAAGATGTTTTCCTCTTTTCCAGTAGCTAATATATGGAAATTCAAATTCCGATAAATTTCAGTTTATTTCAGAGTACTCTTCAGTTATTTCAGTCACTGTGGACGGATCAGATAATCATGTTGGAAATCACGTATGATTTGATTTAAAAGTCTTTGTGTTAATTTCAGGTGTCTCACTGCCAAGATAGTCTTGTTCAATTTCTTCCGCAGGCTTTACGGAGGTGAGGACAGGCTTACAAAAGCATCACTAGGGGCTAATTTGTTTTCTTACCCTTCAATATAACAAAATTCTGCAATTACTGAATCATTATTGTTGACAGTTTTGTCATTGCTGCTTTTTTCCCCCTCTGCTCTGAGTACTTAGCCCAGGTCTTTAGGAAGAAAATTAAATTTGACCTTTAAAATATAACTATTTAGCACATAGCGACTTTCTCACTTTCTTTTGTAAAAAAGTGCTTATAATGATTATGGTCCAAAGCATGCATTCTCCTTTTTCTACCATGAAATTAAATTATTCTAGTTAAATATTTCTAATGTACATTTTATTGATTTTCTCCTCCACCCTCTGACTCCTTTAAAAATTGGTTGGATCCTTTCACATGACATTTTATACTTAACTGGCTGTCTTGCAAGCTGTTTCAAGAAGTATCTCGAGTTTGTTTCCAGTGTTTATCTGAAGATGCTGGTGGGGATGTTAAATTTGATGTATCCAAAGCAAATGTGGGTCTATTGTTACAGAGAAACTGCAGAAAAAAAAACTTTTACATAAATTAATCCTTATTTACCTTTCAATTTATTTTCGTTTCAAAATGTGGAATTCATTGAGTGAAAATATTTTGTTCAAACCTAGTATCTGAATTGGCTGCAACCAGTAAAATGATGAATATCATTCTGGTCAGAGTTAGTGATGCAAATTCATTTCTCTAAAATTATCCATGGAGGCTTTGAAGTAGGGGCTATAATTCTGGAGTCTTATTAGTTTGACTTTTAAGGGTAACAATACATGTAAAAGAGGAAGTTGATGTACAATCAATGCAAAATATAAATGCCTGGAGTCAATTTTAGAGAAATTATCTTTTGATAGTGATTTCAATGATATGAATGCAGTTAATAATTCTTCAGATATTTATTAATTTATTATTAAAAGTATTATAAAAATATTAGATCATATTAAATGGTCACTAGGTTTAAGTACGAGTGATATTTGAGATTAAGACTGGCAGTATAAAGTCTTTTATTGAAAGTAATCACTTGAGCATAAGAGGTTAAAAGAGACGTAATTTGCCTATAAGAAGAGTACGTTTGTTCAATAATTGAGCTTTCCTTGGTTTGAATTTGCCTCCTGTAAAAAAAGGGTGCTTTTAGTGATTCACTTTTTTCTAAAAATTCCTATGCTTCCTATGGAATTGAAAGAAGAAGAAACCCACAAAATTGTGTGTTAGTTGCCAAAGATTAAGCTCATTAAAATTAAAGAAAGAGCAACTCTTAATCCATTTCACACACGATCGAGTTTCAGTGTACATCACAGTTTATATGTATACATTTTTAAGCACAAATCAATTATCACTATATTGATGGTTTTATGAAAGTGAAATATTTCTTCTACCAGGTGTTGAGTAAAAGAGAATAAATTACGTGAACTGGCTGAGAATTCAAATCCCTTGTACTAATAAGTTCATATCATTTGGTTTGCTCTTGTTAATGGCTTCCTCTAAATGTAATTCGAAGCTCAGCCATAATTGGACTACCAAATAATAAAAACGATGCATCAAGGGTAGTATATCTCGTTTCTAAACAGTATTTCAAGGAATAGTGGCTGGTTGTAGAGATACGCCGTCTAACGAATGAAAGTTCGTTGGGAGTTGGTCAGAAAAAGCAAAGGTGCGTATTTAGAACATAAGAATCAATGTTTTCTAGAAATATTTTAAATTTTATTACATTTGCCGCCGTTCAGATTAAGAAAAAAGGTGCAAAATTAATTAGATGCTGGCATGTAATATCTCCTAGGGTACAAGTAGTCATGATGAATATCAATATAAGTAAGTACTTCTTACTCATTATAAATAATCTTGAATTTGAATTTGGAAATTTAAAATTTCTAGTATCATTTATATAGGTATACTTTGAATTGAGAAAGTTTAATGCGTAGGTGGAAAAAGTTGCGTAGTTTTTTGGATAAATTCGATGTCTGGCGTTTTCGTGAGAAGACATTCACGTTTACAGATTATATTTTTTCTGCCATTTCATTGCGATATGTATTTATCTCGACTTGTTTTGAATATGTACCTTGTGGCGTACTCAATCTAATCCTCATCTCGAGAAGTAGCCTTCAGAAATCTCTTGGATAGTACTGACGCAATACATTTACGCACGTATGCAGTAATGATCTGCTCTTTCCTTAAACGCTCATCAACTTAAGTTTATATTAAATTGGATAGATAATCGATGTGTTGAGACAACTCTGGTTGGCACATTTTGCGAGTAATATGTAGCTGGAATAACGCGAAATGGTAATTTTACTCACCGCACTCGAGCATAAAAATTTATATCGGCCATTTAACTTAAAGTTCGACCTTCTATCTTATAGTAAGAATAGCCATTTAAAATCAACCTTCGATTAATGTTTAAGATTCCCTTTCAAGATATCTTGAGGTTGAAGTTAATAATCGATTAAAGCATTGTGATGTAACAATGCACGTCTTCGGTTATTTTTTCATATTACTGGGTCGTATCAAGGAAGTAGTTGTAGAAGAAGCAAAGAAAGTAGGGTAAAATAGTTATCTTAACATTTAATAATTAGTTACAAAAGAAAATAATTACAAGTTTCTTGAATGCTGTAGCTCTTTGGAGAAAATGATAAACGGTTAAATAACAAGAATTTACCTTTGCGTGGCAAGTTTAAACTTCACTTTAGAGGGAATATTTCTTAATAACGCCTTACAAAACAACAAATTGATTTATCAATAGTGTTCGCTTAATCCGTAAGGCAGTCACATTCCTGCAACCAATACTGCAACTTTCTTGCAACCACTGTTTTCATCCAAGTCCGCATTTCAGTCGTCTAAATATGCGCAATACCTGCTTTCGTCTGATTTTTGCTGAATTCTTATCTCTCACTTTTTGTCGTATTATCTTCGCAACGTGATATACGGCAGAAATACAGCAACGCATTCCGTTCTCTGAACTAATTAAGGTCAATCTTCATTATTAACTTGCGGAACGTAAGCTTTCTATCTTTAGTTTCTCCTCGCCAATAAATAATAGAATAAGATTTTTCATCACCTTGCGAAATAGAACTCGTTAAAGATTTACCACTCACTTCTTAAAAAACGTCTTGGATACGTATATTTCATACCGTTGCACCTGTCTTCGGTCCATTAATTCAAGCAGAGTTCCTTTCCGTGTTATTTCTTGAACGGTTTTAGTTTTTCGCTTCATGCACTTCTGCATCTTGAACCGGATTTGAGTTCACATTGACATCAAAAAGATTTGTAATGGGATGGATTTCTCATTCGAGGTTGGCAAGTGTTCCGCATGTTACAGTAGTTAGGATTAGTCAGTAGTTGGATTAATTTTGGAATAAAGGGAAAATTTCCTTCCAAAATCCCATCAATCTACCCCTTTGATCTCCAACTGATTACGTCAGAAAAATGAATCAGTTCTAACCTTTTCGTTTTAGGATTATTATAAAATTCTCTTGTCAAGATTGATTTTCTGCGCTCACTCACATAGGTAGGAGTATAGTTACTCTATGGTAGGAGTAAAGGTATGGTACGGTTTATCAAGAGGTATTACACAGGATACTGAAGTGGATAAAGCTTCAAAGAGGAAAAGGCGAACGCTGTCTGAAAGCCTTTCTTGTGAGAAAATAGTATTCGAAATTAGACTCTACGAAGATAGGGAAGTAAGCGGCAACTAAAATGGCGCAATTTGAGAGACGTTACTTAAAAAAAAGGGATTTTAAGATTGCGATAAACGGAAAGTTGTAGAGGAGCATTTCGGGCCTACGATTTTGCCTCTCGTACGATTATGAAAAGGACTCCGTGAACATGTGCTAAGTGCAGGTTGCTTACCCGTAATAATGACAATATATGGAAGTTGAGTTAACTGCCAGGGGTTCCTTTTAATTGGTACTACACTTGTAACTTAGGGTATGAAAGTAATACTAAATAATATTTTCCGGTTTTGCGAGAACTTCAATTGAAATCCATAATTTGTTGGGTTGACTAGATGATCCTGCATTTTTCCTCCTATCGCTTATGACGATGCCATCTTGCAGGAGCTTCTGGGAGTCCTATGTCCACTCAATGTCATTTGCGTAAGGAAAACAGTCGTTTTATAAATCCACGTCCTCCAAATGGAATGTATCGTAGAAGTCATGCGTTGAATCCGTCTCGGAATCAACTCGACTGAAACATGTCCCCGAGGAGGCGTTCGATGGGCACATCCCCGACGGTCTTCCGGAAGAACAGTTCCTCCAAACTCCTTCTGCTTACTGATCCCACAGATGGCAGCAGGAGCAACAGTCGCCCCAGTCGAACGGACTGCCCTGTTGGTTGTGATGCCTCGTGCATTCCATTGCAGTACTCCAACAGCATAATGTGCGTCTGCTCCTGAAGGGATTCCACCTCTTTAGCATTCCGGAGACCTCTTGTATCTGTTCGGAAAAAAAACAGTATGATTATATCGAAAGCACTATGGAATTAGACAAAATCGAGTATTCGTCTACTACAATCATAATTGAAATACCCGTGTACTCGAGCTCTCCTAGAGGTACTTTTTGATATTCATCATTTACGTATAGAGTTTTCATAATTATATGCATCATAAAATGGGTAATGTAAATTACGTAATTTTCAACATCAAACGACATAAATCCCATATGTTACCATTTATAATTCTAATTCAAAAACTGTCTATCCTAAGACAAAAAATCATTCTACTCTAACTAACTATATCGACCTATAGAACACAATAATAAATATCACAAATAATGATTGAAATCGAGTGAATGATTTAAAGCATTTCTAGAAAGCCACAATATAAACAACAGCAACATCAAAAATAGTGATTTTGTGTAAACTTATCTGTTTTAGTTAACTCGCTCGTTTTTCTGAAATTTCAACGAGTTAAGGCGCACTTATTCGAAAGTCTCCAAGATAAATGAGTTTGAAAATGGAAATAACCTAAACATATTTATGATTTTATCGTTCCTCAAGCTTATTTTCGCTTCGGTCTCTGAAATTTGTTCTACATAATATACAATCCCATACTTGGTCAAATTCGACGAGTAATCAGAAAATGATGCTAAATATCGAAAACTTTATACTCGAACTTGGATTCGCATGCATGTGTGTACAATTAAACAAGGAAGAGACTCATCCGGCCAGATGACCACCTTTTGTCTCGCATTGAGCGTATATTAAAATCATCGGTAAATTGAGTATCGGAATGAAATGTTAATAGAATCCTGAGAGAAAGAATCCCAAAATAATTAATTAAGAGAATAGATTTTTACCTTCAGGTGACGAGGTTAAAATGTGGGTACAGTAGAACTCCGACTATCCGAATCGCTTTAGGATAATAATAATTAATCGTCTTTATTTGGGCGAGATTGAGACTTAAAAGTCTCTTCTTCCATCCAACCCATCGTCATTAATTAGAAAATAAGAAGCAGAAATAATTAGAAGAATTGTGGATGTAAAAAACCTAAGAGATTCTTAGGAAAAAATCCACTGCAGGAAAACACCCACAAGGAAGAGGGGTGTGAAAACCCTGCGCAAACCTACCGATAGTAATAGCTAAAAGATAAGAGAAGAGAAAAACTTTCAAAAATAAATAAATACACTATCAATAAGTACTTACATGCGATACATAAATAAGAATCAGTTCACATTTAAAAAGAGATGGCAATATACAAAGTCACATAAAAACAAAATAGAAAAACAAGGAAAACGTACATTATCAGGAAAAATAAAAGAATATTATAAAAAACAGTATCAAAATAATGCATACAGTATGTACTAGTCAAAATTTTATATAAATAGACATTTAAGTAACTCTAAGTAAGAAAAAAAGAAACAGATGAGAATTATTAGATATAAAGACAGAATAATTACGTACAAATACAGAGAAAGCATCTTATGCGTTGAGAGGAAGAGCAGGAGCAACATCAGTTAAGTATGGGATGGAGGAGATTTCTTTTCATTGCTGATTGCATTGCTGCATTTCGTGTCAGGGCATTTATGGGAAAGATTTTAGCAAGGATAGAGGAGTAAAATAAGGTGATTCAGTGAATGAATATTGAATAGCAGTTCTAAATTCGCTGACGTGGTCAGCATAACGGTAGAAACCGAATAGACCTGCCAACATGCCAAATTGTTAACATTTTTAAATTAATTAATACATAGATCTTTTTTATATTATATATGTAGTTTTTTATCCAGTTTTCAATGTACATACAGAAGTTAATTAATTATCCGAATTTTTGATTTTCCGAATGGGGTCCGGTCCTAATCGATTCGGATAATTGGAGTTCTACTGTACTTTAAAGTGCTAAAAGAATTAATTTTCTCAATAAGATCCATTTTAACTAAGCTCGTTCTACCACTATTTTCCACCCCTAATGTGACCCACGTTAACTGACCAATCTTACGATTCAATAGCCCGGATATCCTTACTTACATCTTTTATCACCTTTCGAGCTAGCTGGACTCATCCACATATTTTGCACTGGATCTTCCTCGCATTTTCTTTTTCACTTCTTCTGACTATTAATTAGATCGATATTTAGGGCTTTGCGTAGAATATCATTTCAAAGAGAACTGTCGCCGTAATGGGTAATACTTATATTTCCATTCACATTGATTTACAGCCGTACTTCCTATCTTTTTTCTTCATAGACCGGATTTTTTCTTGCTTTTTCATAACTTTTCAAATTCTGTTTCCTAAAAGATTTTTAAATACCTGTATTATTGACCGATCATATAATATTGCTATTTATGATAAAAGGTGGAGCTTTGCAGTGGCGAGTGATTGCGGCGGTATATAATTTCTCCAAGAAACAGTAGTCTCAAATATGCTTGGTATCATAGAAACAAAAGCGCATGGAATTATTCAGAAGTTATTGTCATTGAGAGTAGCAGTTATCTGACGGTGTAACTTCCTTCCCGATAAGAAGAGATATCAACAATTTATACAAACGATGAACTTATTCAGTTTATTTTAGCAGTGATATCTATTGCCTGAATAAATTCCTACTTCACAAAAATAAAAGAGAAAGAAGAGAAAAGGTAACGGGACTTGAAATACTTAGCTTAGCGGAGAAGCATCTTTGTTTTCGAAGTCAAGATTATGCCGCTCAAAACTGAGATGGCGAAAGGTTTTTGTAAGTAATAGAAGCTGATCGTATGATCAAACGGAAACGTATTGGATGAGTGTGTCTTACCCGGTTTGAAGAGCACCAACGCCTTGAGGCAAGCGTACTCAGTGTGGTCCACTCGGAGGCTGTTGAATCTCGTCACAGTCTCCCGCAATCTGCGAGCGTCGTGGGAAAGAATGGTGTGGCGAGCGGCAGAGGCCGTCGCTCCCGCCACTAAAGTCCCTGCGGATGGAATACACTCTTAGTATTGTGGATATATATATTCTTTGAATGTGATATGAAGGAATCGAGGTTTTAAAATCAAGATGTCATTATAGAACTTAAGGGAAATCCTCGCAGTGAAAAGATAATACATTTGCCACAGACACTACAAACGGAAAATGGTTGAATTTGTTGTTACTTAAATAAGTTATATATTTCAAATTTCACATCAATTGCTGATAGGGAACAATTTTTGAAAGTGAATAAAAACCAATAAATGGGAGAAAAAAATTGTAAAGTTACAAGTATTTTTATAATAATCTAAGATCTTGATAATCCTTTAAATATATACAATATTGTACCACGACTTCGAGTTCCTTCCTTAAATACTGCATTTAACAGAAAGGAACATCTTAATGAAAATCTTGCGTTTAAGTATATCTCTATAGTTTATGAACAGGAGTAACTTTGATTAAAATGATCTTCTTACTGCAGGGTGGCTACCCATTTCCTTTGCATTCCCTTTTTGAAATCGGAAGAAAATTAACTTATTCTAAAAAGGTTTAATTAATCGCCTTATTTTGAAATTCATCTCATACTAGGAAACCTACCACGAGAATTCTTCATGATCATTTTGTTAAGTGAGAAATTTATAATTCTTTATCGATATATATAAATTTTCACTTGCAATGATATTTCATTATTTCTACTTAACGTAATTGAATCACGATAGAAGCCAACCGCTGTATTAGGTATTATATAATTTAGATTTTTTATTTATTTTTAAATCAAAATTTGATTCTATGTGGGTATAAATCAAAAGATTTGTGTATGTATTGCATACAATTATCAATAATTACATTAATAATTACTTTTCAAAAATTCTTCGCGTACCCTATTCTTGGAAGGCAAGATCCGATACGATAATCTAAGAAGTACTACATTTCATAAGAGGCAAAAGCTTTCCGTTTAATACAAAATATGGAAATGAATTTGTCTTACTAGTATTCTTTTCATTTCACTAACCTTCGTCAATGGGAAGAGACCACTGGGCTGCACTGAGTACGAACAGCTCGCTCCACGCTTCCTCCAAAAGTATGGCTTGGTCGGCGAATGGCAACTGCGGAAAAGTCAACAAAAACATTGATTTGATTTAGTTATGCAGCCAATTGGTCTTTATTTCCTTCGTTAGATCTACAATGTTTGTGTTTTACTGTCAATTTTCTAAGTTTGGAGCCTTTTTTATTTACGTGATCTGAAAACGCAGCACAGAAATGATCCTCCTGCAATGCAATCTTTCCGTATTTCCTTCCCATATCCATGACCCCTCGTAAATTATAGTTTTACGCCTTTTAAATATTAATATAATCAATTAGAAACCTTCATAGCAGCTATGTTATTAATTTAGCAGATGGTAGAATGAAATCTAGATGATCAGGCGTTACTTTGTGGAAAGCCATTTTAGATAATGAATAGAAACAGTGTAATTTTCCACACTTTTAAAAGTGTGGAAAATTACACTGTTTCTATTCATTATCTAAGATGGTAGAATTTTCGCAATTTGATAAGTCTTGTCAGAATGCATATCTTAGATTTCCCTCGTGAGACATTATCCTGGGAAAGAGAAGTTCAAACATTTGCAGATATTCCCATCAATATGTGATTCTTGCTTAGTTGCGAAAAATCCATCAATTTTCAGTTTAAATGAATATATTTGATTCTTCGCGTTGGAGATCACATAAAAATTCTTACACCATTTTCAGTGAGATAAATATACTTGCTTTCATATCTAAATTAATATGTGTAATGGTCTCTAAAAATATAGAAGAATACTGCTGTAACATTATTGTGAATCTGGGGTGATACCAAAATTTGAAGGTAGAGAAAGTATACCATAGAAAAGTCAGTTGTAGACATTAACCTTCGTTTAAATTAGATTTTCAATTCCTATTTATTACTATCCGAGTGTTATATAATTCATAAAATGTCACCAAAATAGCTCTTGATTAACTTTTTCGGTTCAATAACCAATTTATCCTCAAGAATCATTGGTTGGAATCCCTTATTGAGAGAGAGAGAGAATATTTATACCTGCAGAAAAGATGGAATACTCCTTGCCCATTTGACCGACAGGAAGAGAAGTTTGGCCGCCATCTCGTACACCCCGTCCAGTTGCGTGTTTGGCTCCTGAAGGAGAGGTGCATCTGGTGGAAGGTGTGGGGCGGATGGTGCGGAGAACAGGCAACCGTTGCCCTCGGCTGCGGCTACCGGTTCTTCCTCAGAAGCCCCTAAAAAATTGCAGACCAAATTACGAACAACTTAGAAATTTGCGAAAAAAGGCTCTGACTAGAGAAGCGAATAGAATACCATTAATGAAGTCGACAGAATTCCGTTGAGAGGTTAATCCGTATATTCCGTTAATGCGTATTAAAGGAAACGGGTAATATAAGAAAGAGGCTAAAGCATTTCTTAAATAAGTCTGTTGTGCTACAGAGATCAGCGCAGTGTTACGGAAGATATTTTGGTTAATTGCTCACTAACATTAATTCTCTGTGAACATTGTACAGTAAACTCCCGTTTATCCGAATCGCGTTTATCCGAACAGCTTTTTCCGAATGCACCTACCCCACCCCCACCCACCGAATACCATCGCGACCCATTACTTATTTGCTCGTGACACCTCTTCATATAAGTACATACTCTATCAACCACGTAATTTAAGTTTATTTTTTCATTCAAAAGAGTAGGTAATAAAATTAAAACTCATTGTTTTTTCCCCTGCCAAATAGGGCGGATTTTTTTCTGTAAGAAAGCAAAATAAACGAGCTTTGTTATTCAGAATTTAAAAACTTTTAGTTTTCAATCATACTTTAATGCCTTTTTAACACGTCAAAAAAATTTTTAGTCAAAAACATGTAGGCTTATTCACAACCATATCAATAGCATTCTACGTACGCACGTTTTACGATCATATTTAGCTGTATTAACGCAATTCGGGGTGTTTCACGCGGGACTTCGGTTTATCCGAAATTTTCGTTATCCGAACCGGCCACCGTCCCGATCATTTCGGATAAACGGGAGCTTACTGTACATCTAAGGGATGGAATGAAATGGAATCAATTCATTCATGGATTTAATCATAGATCGAATTTCAATTTTTTTGAAATTTCAAAGCGAAAAAATTTCCTCCACGGGTAATGTCAAAGTTAATTCAAGTAAAAGGACTATGAATTAAGTCATACCAAGATGTTTACTAGTATTTTTTTCTTTCCCTGTAGTTTTCCGAAATATAAGATAAAGATAGCTAAGCTAGTTGAGCAATATTTCGGTGAATATTTGGCGTTTCAGGATTCTTGGATTCTTTCGACGATTAAACGCTTTTTCCCGATTTTATTTTACCGACAATGAGTCTCACGGTTGTCAAGAGCTGCCGAAATATTCCATAACACGAGTTTGTTGATAAGATAAGTAAGAATAATCGCTGGTTGAACAGATGATATCGAGAGGGTTGTAATATCTTCTCTGGAGTTGATTAAAGACAATTATCGTCGTGATATTTGATTTAATGGAAAATATCATCACAACACTGAATGATTTGTTTTCAAGTAAAAGTAAGTAAGTTTAAACGGAAGTTTTATTACCAGCAATAAAAGGAAAGTAACCTTCTTTTGTTAGTTGCTAACTCTTGTTTCGTATCGACGAAATCACATCAATGAATAATTTATACGATAAACATGTTAGATATGATTTCTTTGCAGTTATTTCAATTAAATATCATCTTGAATAACGTTGTTATATTCGGACCTTCTAATTGAGCTTGGGTGTGACATTTGCGATTATAGTTGATTATTTATATTTTGGGTCCTCAACCCTTGAAGTCAGAGAGTCCAACCTATTTAAATATGTCCACCTTTCCTCAGCCTTCTTGAGTATCCTTTTTAATCCCTAATTATATAATGATATTTTAATATGCGTACTTTATTCTTAAAAAAATATGTGAGATTACTAAAATGCATTGCATCGTAAAACATTTGAGATAAATGTAGGTTGGGAATGAAAATATCGTATTCCCAACAATATTCAACTTGTTGAAGCGAGTTGGCGGTACTCCTAGAGAACAATTTTTGAATTGCTGAGATACTACATTAATATTCCACTATGTACTCAACGGTAGTGTATCCTAGGTTTTTTTTAGGATTCGTAGTTAATGAAAATAGTGCCGCAGGTAACATGAACTACTCGAAAAGTTGAAATTTATTTTGTAGTTATCTCTTTTGCCGTAGTACATACATTGTACTATTTTAAGTCTGATTTTAAAACGTTGGAATTTAATTGACATTGTCGATATTTATTTAATTATGTTTCAATGTGATGAATTGAGATGAAATTGGTTTCGAACACACTCCCAAATCATCCCCAGGTAATTTGATTTTCTCAAGTTCATACAACTGGGAAAAGAAGTCGAAAGCTTTGTGAAATTTCTAATGACCCTTCATTGTCTCCAAAAAATATTCGAGAGTAACTTTTACAATTTTGATTTTATATCTGTTTAGTTTATATACGATTTGTAATGTGAAAAAGTACGACTATATTACCTTTGAGTGCGGTGTCCGAGCTGGTAACTTGCTCCTCTTCGCTGGCTGGAAGTATAGGCGCCGACTGCCCAGGGCGCGGGAAAGCGGAGTGGAAGTGCAGATGGTGCGGGGGCGGCGGGGGCAGAGGCAGACCCGGGGGCAGGAACGGGGAGGCGTAGATGGGGCCCCCCTTCGGAAAAGGGTGCATCCTAGGAGGGGCGTGGTGCCCTCTGGAAGCCAGGTAGTGAGACAGGGTGACGGCGGAGGGACAGAATGCGAAGGCCGTTGGGGGCAGGAGATCGATCCCCGGACTCCAGGGTGCATTGCCGCCCACCATTCCGGCGCACGGCGATCTCTTCGGGTGCACTGACCGAGGGGCCCTCTCGTGCTGGACGGCTGCAACACGAATTGGGCCACTATCTTTAGAGAGGATGTTTATTACCAACCAGAACTTAAAATGAATAGAGCGCGAACAGCAATATTCGATAATTGTTTTCCCTTGGAGTGTGTAGGAACGAAAGCGAATTAACTTTTTCACAAATGAAGTAAAACCGCCCTCGTAGTTGATTGATTTAAGTTCTCAGCTGAATCTGAATTACTATTATTTTGTTTGAAGATAACAAGCTTTATTGGAGTTACACCAATTTAATTGCAAAATAAAGTTTAGTGATGAAAGAGGGACGGATTTACATTTTGGTTAGTATCCTCGCAGAAAAAGGGGAGGAAAAGTTAAATTGAAATACCAAAGTTACCGCTGGAAAGTAACTTGGATGACCCTCACTTTTCACTAGATTTTGTTCGTGCCATCTAGTAATTTGATATATCTTGCGCGTAATTCACTAAGTAAAGTTCTGACATGAAAGTCCAAATTCGTATTAAAAAGCGTATTTAGAGAAATAAACAGAAATCCACTTTCAAAACGTTGCAGCGAAAATTATTTTCATGGACTCAGAACTAGTTCATGAAATCATTTATAATTATTTCTGGGAAGGTGGACAAAAATGAAAGAGTTAGGACTCGGCTGTGATAAAAGTGACCCCAAAAGTTCCTCCGGACCAATCTTCCTAACCTTACAATCTATTTATTTATCGGGAAATTTTATTTGCGTTTGCGTGTCGGAAAAATTTATATAGAGGCCATGATTATAAAATACGTCAATGCACGTTCGAGTTTTACTGAATTTTATTATAATTTGGCTGCAATAAATACATTTTATTCTTCCTGAAATTATAGTTCAGGCATGAATCGCCCTGTTAATTAAAAACGTGTCGAAATAAATCCTCAGAACTCATCGCTTATATTCTTTAACGGAAACAGGTCCCCCCAATTATATCCTTATAATATGACTCACTAACGCAACAATAGACGAGCACACATACGACCATTTCATAACCGGAAAAATCCGGTTATCCGGGATTCAAACAATGTTAACACAAATATTAAGGCATTCGAAGTTACTCATTGAAATGTTGAGAAATTATTCTTAAAGTCGAATTCTGCGCTCAGGTACTATTCATACAAACCTAAATACCTCTTCATTTTGGTCGAAATTAAGTCTCAATAGTCCCATCATATATTCGAACCGTTATTAAAGAATAGAATTATGCCATAGAATGTAATGGTTGACAGGAATTATTGAGCAAAATAAGATAATAAAGTACGAAATACCGTGCAACAGAAATAAAACTATGCAAAAATGCCAGGATGGTTTTCGTATTGAAACTCCCCTTGCTTGTTTGATAAAGAACATTTTCTCTTTGGAAGAATACTGACAGATTCCTGCTGTTTTAATATCCATCGTTACTTCCGTATTAGCCCGAATATAACGCGATATTTTTCGACCGTTTGTTTTTCGTTAAAAAATCGACTCGCGCTAAATTCGGGGTTTAAGTAATGGAGTGTAATATAAAGAAGGACATTTTCCTAAAGAGGTTGAAATCGGGTAATTTTGTTTTACATTACTTAATTTTATTGACATGAATGTAACCTGTGTTATTAGCTATAATTACCTGAATAAATGCTTATCTGATTGAATTTTACTTTCTTTGAATTCTTTTATGAGTGTCATTTTTTTTCTAAATATCTTTATGAAAATTTCGGAGTCGCGTCATATTCGAGCTAATATGGTAGTTACACGTTTTTTTTCGGAATAAAATTTAAACAAGCTGTCACTAATACCCGGAAAAGTATTGCATTTTTCGGGTAAAGGTAGTGAAACAAACGTGACGTGAACTGGAATATCGGTATCGATCAAACGGATAAATACGTCAAATCCTGTGAGAAGACGGAGCCCGAAATGGAAATGTTCAATAGGAGGGCTTCGAGCCTTGTTTCTCCTGCGGAAGAGATATTTGCTTTTGGGGAAAAGGGCTTTTGCGAAGAGGAATGGCAAATGGGGAGGTTATGTCACAAGGAGATCTGCAGTGTGTGCAGTGACAAAGGAGAATGTTTGGGGCGGTTTGAGAGGGCGTGCGGTTGTCAGCCGCCCAAGTGCTCCTTTCATTCAGCGATTAACGAAGGCCACAGATTCGAGGAAGAACTCATAGTCGCCTTTGTGCCATGGGCTGGCGGAGATATCAACGAAAAGAAGAGAGATCTTAACCGCCGGAAGGACTTCTCGAGAGGAAGATCAATATCCGTTGGTTACGTACGGATCGCTACATTTTTGGGAAAGAGTTTCTCACGGAATATTATTGCGGAGTACGCTGTTATGCTTGGCGTTGGGATTAATTTTTGGGGCCATTTCCATAAATGTTATACATATTTACGTCGTTAGTGTCCTCAGTGGATATATCAGCATATTTAACCCCTAAGTAAACGTGTGTAAGATGGTTACGTTATCTGTACGTCGGGTCGTATTGACCGAGAACCGCTTTTCAGACGTAGTTATCCCAAGAATACAATCAAAATGTCATTATCAATTCAATGGCTTGCAAAATATAAAGGATAACGACTTTTACAGTTAAATTTCTGTTTAACAACAAGTAAATTGAGATTAAAATTCGGTACAATACATACGCTTAATATTGTACCGAATATATTTCCCTATAGGGAACAGGAATGCAACATTTTGCAATACACATGCCCTTACAGAGAATTAATTAGTATATCTATAGTGATCATAAATTACTATGAATAAAACTGAAATTTAAAAACAATTTGCACTGTCGGGTATAGCGAGAGTAGCTTTTTAGGGCATTCGAGTTCGATTACCAATTGCCGTGTTGTGACTGCAATGTCCTAAACCACCTAACCCGGCAGAGGATGGTTTCGGAAATAAATGATCTTTGAAAGCGATCTTTGAAAGCGATCATCATTTATAAATGTATTAATTCTGTTCTTAATTTACATCAATTGATGTTTTCGCTGCTATTGACGTTACATTTTCCTTCAAATTTTGAATGATTCGATCGTCTGGACATAAACGAAATTGTGATAAGGTCAGAGAAATACTTCAGTTTGAACGAATTATTGTCGCTTTTGTGAGATTAATGAGCTCTTTGGGAAATTTATAATGCTTGAAATTTGGTTACCACAAAGTGTTTATTCTGAAGTGTCTCTATGAAGTTGTGATACATTAACGTACTATTATTTACATCTTCGATACTGATCAATATATGACAAACTGGTTTTCAAAAGCATATAAATATCTGCTGAAAGCGAAAGCTTCGCTTTCACCATCCATAACTACAGCACACAATTTTGTCGATGAAATTCAGCGATTCCATAGGAAGAGCGGATATGTAAAAGGTCTAATCAATGCTTGATATTTTCTATGTCCCTTCTCCCTTGATATTTTTCTTACGTGCACGGCTTTCTATGCCAAATAACCTTTTACCCTTTACTTTGTGTTATCATTAAGGGTGGTTCTCCATTCCATCACTTTGCACGGTGTATCAGTGAGATCGTGACTGTGACGCTCAATCGGCCTAACCACAACCCCCCTAGCCTACGATGTCCCCTGACCAGGTTGATAGAATGTTCTGGGTGCTTCGAGACCCATTCTTGTCGCTCCGATTCATGAGCTGTGGTGTCCGAGTGGTTAAGGAGTTAGACTCGAAATCTAATGGGCCATGCCCGCACAGGTTCGAATCCTGTCCACAGCGAATTTTTTTGGAAATGAATTAGCACTGCTGATAAACCTAAATTTCTGCATCGGACTTATTAGAGGATAACCTGGGCTCCCTACTCCGATAACCATGCGTTAGCTTAATCGAATAATCAAACGGCTCCGGCGTTGGAAGCGCGTTTACTTAATAATAATTTTTTATGTGTGGTTGTTTTAAGAGGGTCTGAAAATAAGACTTCACTTCATCACTCTTTTACTCGTTTTACACTTGCACTATATTTACCAATTTCGCAAAATTACGAAAGGATTTAAAACATAAATATTTACAAAAAAGAAAACACAATCATGAATAATGCATGGAAATCAACTCCAATAAATAAATCATGAATCTTCAACTAACTATTAAAATTGATCATGTAATTATGAAACAACAATATAAATAATATATCAAAGATTAGTATATTTATTGAGGAAATTACTCTCATTAGAAGTTTCGTTTGTGTTTGCAATATATTAACGATTCGTGTTAGTTGATAGTGTTTTTCTTCCACGTAAACTGCTTTATCGAATAACTTTCAACTTACCGTCTTTCTTCATATTCACATCGATGCACTTCTTGAACCTGCATGCTTGGCACTGGTTCCGCCGCGTCACATCCACGATGCAAGTCCCATTCTCCTTGCAAACGTAGTCGAGATTCCTGATTGGAAGAATGAAATAGTCTCAATACATGAAGTGATGAAGAAGTTTACACCAATCCTGGCGAACACCCAAAACAGCGAAATAACAATATTCCTATAATAGGTATTTTGTTTTTAGTTACATTATCCTCTTTTGTCTTTTATGGTTTTGACTATGTGTAAACATTCAGTTTCATTCCATTCTTTGAGAGTGATGGACGCTAATGATAATACTGTATAGAACATACCAGCATTCAATTGGTAGCTTGTTGATTTTTGAGTGGGGAAAATTTATCTTTTAAATGTATCGTAATTTCTCTGTTTTTCTCAAAGGGCATACTAACAATAAGTACAAATTAATTGATACTAAAATGCTGATGACAATATAAGCACCAAATTCTCGAAACATCTACACTTATCAAATATTGCCTTCAACCATTTGTTAAATAAATATAATTATTTTAAGGTACTGTGCGTACATCTTGGACAATTTGTGCTAATACAAATCCCGTGGCATTTTTGAAGTTAATACGGCTCTAGGACTCCCTGATATTTAAATCATAGAAAACTGAAACTCGTGCAAAGAAAACAACTAATTATCATTCCTGAGCTGATCGCCTGGATCCATTTGCTTAAGGAAGACTAAGAGTGGGACACTGCTTAATTGTGGTTTAATCCTATTTTTTATGGTGTGAAATGTCCGTATAATTGATGATTCTGTTGACAATATATTCTGTGTAATATTTTTTAAAGTTGAACATTTCCCGAGTTTGTACCATCAGAGTTACCTGCCAACAGTTTGCTCCATAGGGAGTTTCTAAAAATAACCAGTTATTAATATTTCCACGATACATCATAAAAATGACAAGATAACGAGGGTTTGTAAATCAAAGCTCTTACGTATGTATGTTCTTATATCTTTGTATGGAGAAGGCTTGAATCTTGAAAAGTCTTCACATGTTATATTATTGTACATCTCGATCTAAGATACCAAATATTTAGAAAACTACCACCGAGATACGGAATGCTTTCTTGGAGAGCCAATCACACGAAATTCATTATTTTTTTGGCGCATAGAGTATCAATAAACTGTTTAAATCTCTATCTTTGTAAAATGACGTATAGGCGAGGGAGTGGTTTTTATTTAATTTATTACAGTAGCCTTCGAGCGTACATAAAATGGGCGTGTTGATTAACGAATAGCAAATTAACCTCCTCCGGAAATCATGAATTACGGTACCTGGATGATTAGACGCAGGTAAAATAGCTGATTCTTCTCCTTTTCAACAATCCTTGTTGATTCGTTGTCAAAATGCATTCGTGGCAACCGGTAAACAAACAGTTTGTGAGTTCACCTCAGACGTAATTCTGTATGTGTTATGTTTTATATATGGAAAAGGAAACTGAGAAAGGACTCGAGGACATTTTTCAGCTTAAAAAAATCAGTGCAAGTAATTTTTGTAAACCAAGTTGCAAAGAGCTACTTATAGCATATGATCCATACAAATCATTTTAGCATCACAATTTTCTTCGTTTTTTAAACCTTTACCATTTAGCAGAATTAGCGGAATTTACAGAGCATACAATTGATTTACTGTAATGTATACCTGTTTCCCGTAAATTTTGCCGTTACTTTGCCAAACCCCTTTTTATTCTTGCTCGTAGTTTCTCCCAAGAGTGAATATAACCTACCAACGTTGAATCCTTTACATTTTGACTCAAATGTCGCCTCCTTTAGTACAGGCAACTGCTTTCCTCTTATAGCCTTAGATCATCTCTGTCACAATAAATTCGTCTTGCAGGGAACATACGATTGATGTAGATGTAAAATAAACTAATGCAACCAAGATCAAAACTTACATATTAACACATACAGGGAAAATTACCTGGGACAAATTACTCCACGATTCCCTCAATTCGGAATCGCTTTTTGTTCCTTTCCCTGCTTTTCTTTTCTTTCATTTATTGTACTATCTTTTCTTATTTAATTCTCTAATATAAATTTATCCTGAGAGGGACGAAAATGAACTTAATGCGCATTTCTTGTGAGAACTCTTTCACTCGTCTGAGATTAGTCCTGGGTGCTTTAGACAAATAGAAAGCAGCCAATTTTCTGCATGATGTTGCCCTCTTGCAATCTTTAAAGTTTATATAGTCGTGCAACTTTTAATTTTCCAATTAAAAACGAACATGCACCCTCACAAACAAAAATCAGATGTCTGAAATGTGCACGTAATTCAGGATATTACTCTCAGAAATAGAAATATGTTATCAATTGAAGCTAAAAAATAGTCATTTAAAGGTATTAAACTAATATGAGGTATTCAGCTAAATTATATCAAATAAATATCAAATTATTAGTATTTGGAATACAACTCTATTTCCAGTGAACATGGTTGTAATGATTGATAATGAAATTACCAAATTTACGCGACTTCGAAATGACGCTGGAACAAGTAGGATACAAAAGGTGAAGATATATAAGGCATAAACAAAACCCTGTTCCTAAAAGCGTTGGTATTTCTCATTTTAAAATTTCAACTAAAGAAATATGTATCTAAAAGTAATGGATTTTGGAAACAAGTTATTCGTGGAACGGATAATATTTAATATTCTCGCTCTGTAAATGAAAATCGGTTGACCGTCTGTTTTGGTTTCTGATATTTAGTAGGAGAGTCTCATTCTAACAAAAATGGCAAAATTTTGTCTCAATATAACTCTGCTCTAATGCTCTTTGGCGTAATTGGAGAATCCTTGGAAGAAAGGAAATTGGAAATAAGTTTAAGTTATTAATGGACGTAAACCGATAAATTATAAAAGTAGTGTTCATATTTTTTTTCACGAGCAAGAAATAAAACTTTTCAGCATAGTTCCCTCAAAGCTAGAGGCTGCCAAAATTTTCAGCGAAACCCTTCCAACGAATGTCATACTTTTCGAAATATATTGCGCCTAATAGAGTTTGCAAAAGTTGAAAGCTATGGACTATAACTTTCTTATGACGCTCGTATTGAATGCTATCATTTGATAGTTCATTTTACAGCGCGTTTGCCTTTGGTGAAAGCGGTCCCGGGTTCAATTCCCAGTGGGAGCCAATATGCAAAATTACTTTTTCATTAAGTAAGATAGTTCATTTTCCTTCCGGCCTTCATTTTTCACAATCTAATGGGCCAATGGTAATGGACTTATTGTAATTTAAATTCTTCCTTTGCAATGTTTGCTCAGCTCTGTGATCTTACCGCCCATTTCGATTTTCTTTCGCCAAAAGATGCACTATATCAGAAAGATGGCTTAGAGTCGGCCCGTATCTATGAAATAATAATAATAAATCCGTCTTTATTTTATGGGCGAATTTTAGCCTTTGAAGGCCGTTCCACCAATTAACCCCGATTCTACTTTGCTACTTTTTTACATTTTTATTAATAGCACACACATACACACGCAACAGGCACATAGAAAACCATTCCCTAACCGGAAAAATCGAATCGAACCCGGGACGGGAGGTTGGAGCGTTAACGCGCTAGCACGCTAACCATTCTGCCATCAAGTCCGGTAAAACGTAATACCGTCGATTAATTCACGATCATTATAGCCTCATAATGGTCATAAAGAGTTAGTGAAGCAGATTTTAGTGGCGTTGGACATGATAGTACTACCTTCGGATGCTTCTCTTGAAGAAGCCTCGGCATCCGTCGCAGCTGGGCACTCCGTAGTGCTTGCCAGAGGCCTTGTCCCCACACACGCGGCACAGCGACTCAGGCCGCTTGTGACCGGGAGTCGAACTCGGCACTGAGACGGCCACCGACGAAGTCTCAGCTCGAATCGATGTGTCCATGTTTGGGGGGTTAGGGGAGAGGGGAAAAGAGCAGGGGAGAAGTGGGTGGAATGCTGCGGAGAACAAAAGAAATTACAGGTGATATTTAATGAATGACCTTTGGAAAATTGCCCCAAACAAGTTTATTGAGTTACACTCGAAAAGTACAAAGAAAAGGGTACACGCAATAGCACTAAGAATTAAAAAAATAAACTTTAAGATGTTAAAAGTTAAATTTACTTTGAATTTATGGAAAATACGTTAGAGATAAACATACTGTCCCAAAAATATCCAATTTTATGGTTCAGAAAATGTAATCAATAACTTTCCTGTAAAATTCACGATGCAGGTTTTAGCTTTCTAATGGGTTTTCTCTTATGAATCTTAAAATAGCATAGACGAATTTAATGACTTTTCTCCATCTTTTTAGTAAATAATTAGAAATCAAAGATCAAAATCCTCTGGTTATTCAGTTTATATTTAGAACAATAAATAGCTAATGCAAAGGTGATATATGTGTAACCTTATTATTAGTGCATTACCTTTTTATTGCCTTTGACCAAAAATTATTGTAATTGCTTACTTTTTGAGACCTTAGTGACGAAGAATAATTAGGATTATATCACTACGAATCATCTCGATTTGGGAATTGAAGAATTCTATAATTTAAATACTGAAATTTTAAAACATGAGTATTGGGAATAAATCCCAGTTCGTTCTTCAGCAATGGGGTTAAAATGTTCTTTCCAATGAACTCAGAGAAAAAAATACGAATATCTAAGCGTCGTGGACGAACTATGATAGGAAAGTTATAAGGTGGAATAATCGAAATATCTATCCATCTACATCTACATTATTACCCTACAAGCCTCCTTTTGGCGTGTGGCAGGGGGTGTAAACACCAGTTGAATTTAAACTACTTCCTTATTCGGTTATTGTCGCGTATCGTTCGCGGAAAGAATGATTTTTTAAAACGATTCGTCCTAGCATCTATTTCTCTTAACTTACGGTCATTATCGGATCGACCGAGGTAGCAGGGGGGTTGCATGATACCGATTGTATCTTCCGAAAATGTAGTTTCCCTGAATTTATTAAGCAATCGCAGCATAGCTTCCAATCTCCTTTCTTTCAAGGATTCCCAACCTACGTCTGAGAGCATTTTTGTAACGCTTGCTTTTTTTATCGTAGCATTTCTTAACAAAACGAACCGCTTTACGCTGCTTTTTCTCGAGTTCGCGAGTACACGTTTCATCCGCCGGATCCCATATACTTGCCGCATATTCCAGAAGGGGTCTGACCAAGGTAAAATAACATCGCTCTCTCACCTTTTCGTCGCATTTACCGACAATACGCTTTACAAAGCCAAGCCTTTTACTTGCTTTGCCGCAGATTTTTCGAATTCTATCCATTATCCATATCCTTATCCATTGAATGATTCAAATAACTTCGATACTCTTCCGTTTATGCGTACATTGAATTCTACCTACGGAGGATTGGTGGGAGTCGAGGCGTGGCTTGTCTATGGGAGTATTACGCAGCCGTGTACCGCTCGCCATTAATTTTTCCGTCTGCTGTCGATCATGTTTACGCGAACGCGTTGCCTGGCAACGGAAGCCACGCCCCCCGTCACTCCTTTCATGTTCTACGCTCCCGATAGCTCACTCACGCATTCACTCCTCCAACCACCGCACCTTCCATGCACTAACCTCCTACATATTCATTCCTTCCTTGCACTCACGCCCTTCTCTTAAATTTCTTAAAACGCCCGCCCGTGGAGTGGATGCGATTTTTGGCCATGGGGGGTCCATTCACCCCAAATACGTCCCTCTGTCCTTCGCACTTTTATCCAAAGCTCTGTTTTTTCCGTTCAGCAGGACGCAAAGTCAGAGAGAGAAATGCCATGGAGGTGAAATCAACCTCTTTTATCTCATATTTTCTGTTCCCTCGTTGAATCAGTAGTTATGGAAACAGTTGCGATGCAGTGCAATCCTAGAGTCCGATAATGTCATTTTATTTGGGGGCATTATCTCTGGTATTGATCTGACATTTTATGAAGAGGGTTTTATATACGTGGCAAACTATTTTCTTTGCGTAGTTTGGGATGTAAATCACAATTCTTCAATGTAAACATCTTAAATTTCCCTAAATTAATAGTTGAATATGATTAGTTTCATTCTTGACGTAACAAAAATCTAACAGGTATAAGGATGTAATTAAGACATCCTTTATTGGGTACTAAGCATATGAAAAATGCAGGCAACTATATTTTAAAATATTTCAGCTTCGGTCCTCAAAGTAGAACTCTAAATTTCTACGTTTATAAGTGGAATTCTTATCAATTCTTGAGTCATACCGATTTTTTAAACGAAAATTCAATTTACCTGAAGGAAAAAATGATAAAATTACAAATAAAAACCCTTGTTAAGTTGTCATATCAAGTCTCGTAATTTTTCACCGCCTTGATCCATCATCTAAAATAGTCGTAAATATTCTGAATCATTCCTTTTAGCTCTCATTATTCTGTATTTCCTATTTGGAAATTCGTGAAACATCTGTGATCTGTGATACTTTATTTATATACATACTGAACGCCGTCTTGTATTAATTACGACTAAAATGCTTCTTGCATACTGCAAGCAAATTGTTTAATTTTGAGTAAGAATAAATTTATCATCACAAGAAAAACAATCATTTATATATCCTATGATGTATAGTACAACGGTAAAAAATCCGAAAGAATTATAAAAATTCAACCAATATGTTTTAAATGGGAGTATTAATATACATTTTCTAGCTAAGCAGGAACTTCCTATCATTTCGATAACTGCATAAAAAAAATGAAAAGCTACCCCAATGTATTTTAAATGGGATATATATTTACCGCCCGGCATCGAACCCGGGTCTTCCTAGTGATACTTCCTATGCAGCACAATAGAAGATCACCATCTCTAACTATGTGTGAAAATTCAAGCAGAAATATTTACTGCAACTGCCTCAAACGACGTCATACTTTTCACATATATTCCTTACGTGATAAATTGTGATGTGCTGTGGCATCGAACCCAGGAACAGTATGGTCTTATCAACATTTTTTAAAACCGAGTCTTCATATCTTCTAGCAAAGCAAGAACTTCCTATAATTTCGATAAGTGCATCCCCTGCCACACGCCGAAAGGCGGCTTGCAAGGTTCTTACATAGACATAAACATAAAAAAAATGAAAAACTACCACAATGTATTTTAAATCGGAGATTTTTGCATCGTCCTAGCATCGAACCCAGGACATTTTCTGTAAAAGTCATTAATGTTTTCGATAGAACACAACCGTATCTATAGGTTCCTTGAATTTTGATTCTCTACTTATCCGGGAAGTAATTTTCAGAAATTCCCGAAAATCAAAGCAATGCCTTTAAATGAGAAAAATTGGGATTTTGGGGCCTTCTGGCATCGAACCCATGGTCAGAATGATCGATTTCTTGCATTTCCTGGGGGTTTCACGTTAGGGCCCATACGCTGTAAAAAATTCAAGTCAATGACGCTTGTGGTGTAGTCTGTATGTATGTACCTATATATATGAATGAATCCGGAGAAGGAATTATATATAATAGATATTATTACTATTTTCATTTATTTCTTCTTTATCACACACATTTTTATAGGATTAACTAGTAAGAATAAACAAAAAAATGTAAGCGTATTTTAGTAACTTTCTTGCTATGATGCTTGCTCGTACAATTGTGAGACATCGTTTGGAATAGTTCGCTTGTAGCATTCAAAAATGAAGAGGCTAATGTGAAACTATTTCTTTATCCGGAAATCGTGTTTTCATGAAAATAAGAAATTATGGACTTGAAAGTCGACAAACATCTGAACCAAGGGAAATATTTTGGAGAAATCTTATCATCACTGGTTTTGTTGCTGATCAAAATTGTTGCCATTCCCATTGTATCCTTCGCGGGAGTTTTCTGTACTTCTTTTGTTTTTTTCCCGAATATTAGTTCGATTTTTAAATTCGTGGTAGTGTAGTAAAAATTTACAAATTGACAATCATGGAAAGGTATGTTCAAAAATACTCCTTCACGCTGATAATAAACTATCATTACGCTATCATTTCTCTGTTACGTGTTTTCGCCACGCTCTGATATCCAAAGAACACGTATTGTTTTTACTATTATTTTACATGATATAACACCTATGCTTTTTCACTAGAGCTACCAACTGCCGTTAATACATATCTATTATATATAGATGCTTCTCCGGATTCATTCATGGATATACCTATATAGATAGATAGATAGATAGATAGATAGATAGATAGGATACTAATTCACAGCCTAAACCACAAGCGTCAATGACTTGAAATTTTTACAACGTATTGGCCATAACGTGTAACCGCCATAAAAATTGCGATTTTGATCCTCAGTGTCATGGGTTCGATTCCAGAGGGCCCCAAAGTCACGATTTTCTCCATAAGAATACATGGCGGGGATTTTCGGAAATTTTTTTGAGGTACTTCCCGGAGAGAGAAAGAGTTGAAACTCGAGGGATCGCTAGAAGCAGTGCGTATCCAACGAAAATCAGAAAAAAATCTTAGAATATAGTCTACGGTTCGATGCTAGGTCGGGGCAAAAATCGGCCGTTTAAAATGCATTGCGGCGATTTTGAAGATTTTTTTTGGATCCTTTCCCGATAACATGGATATTTGAAACTCGGCACGTGGATAGATATCATCAATATACTTCATAATCAAATTTTACATGTTCGCTGATTATCCTTGGTTCGATCCCAGAGGGCCATTTGCACTTCTCAATGCATTTCTTACGGAGATAACGGAAACAAAATTTAGGTACTTTCCGGCATGCTATCAACTTCAAACTTTGCATGATACAAGAACAAGTCTTTCCAAATCAAACTGTGCATTCACAGTTTGCAATACGTCCTGGGTTCGACACCAGGTGTCTCTGAAATCAGAAGTTGATCCGATTTTTAGGAATTATTTTAAAACCTTTCACAATAAAATAGAAACTTGAAATTCGGCATATAGATAGAGATCATAAATAACTTTCAGAAACATGTTTTTGATTTCCACGATCGTCCTTGGTTCGAGTCCCGAAAGGCATTAACATTCGTGAAAATTAGAACGTTTTTTGAGGCAGTTATAGCCAATATTTCTGCTTGAATTTTCACACATAGTTAGATATGGTGATCTTCTATTGTGTTTCATAGTAGGTTTACCAGTAAGACCCGGGTTCGATGCTAGACGATGAAATTTCAGCGAATTTTAAGAAAAATTTAAATCCTTTTTTTTTCTTTTGAGGACCGTCCCGATATGATGCCGAAAAGAAATTAGTATGGCCGATCTGCTTGCAGTATGCAAGCAACATTTTACTCGTATCTAAAACAGTTAACCCTTTTCACAATAAAATAATCTCGCAAATATTATGGCCTAGTCAACCAATAATGAGGAGAGAGAAAAAAGTGCCATTTCTTGCAATTTAAGATTGTATATTTTATGATATTGAAGTCCTCCCCTCCTCCGTATGGCTAAAAGAACGTTGTAGGTTGAAGTAATTGAAAACATATCAACTTTTAAGTTGAGTATAGCGTTCGCACAGTATAGGTTTTCGCAAGGATGAAGCATATTGTATCCGTGTTTTGAATGCATAATATTTTTCTTCTCCATATGCTTATGTCGCATCACAGCTTTCGCCAACCCTTTCCGCTTGATTTTGCACGCGCCTCACTTTCCTTCAAAATATGGACGACCCGAGAATGACCCGCATTTTTTTCCTCCGCCAAGGAGCTCCGCCCCAACGTCATTTCATTGAACAGCCATTATAAGGGCCATTCGATGGCCATTAGCGACCTCTTCAGACCCCAATATTATTATGCGCTTCCTTGGGCCGATGAAGCAGAAACTCCGTGAACAGGTGCGAGGATACCTTCCTTCCCATTTCTTTCACATTTGCCTTTGTGGGGAAGTTACGGAGTCATTTTAAATTAATAAATTTCCTCGACATTGATTGATTTGCCCATCGATTCGATAAAGTCGTCCTCCGATATCATTTTACGGTGTCCTTGGATGACTTCCTAATCCAAGAGGCGACGCCATAACGACATTTTAAGATGGGGAAGCGTTCGGAAGGTTTCATGGTCTTCGGAAGATCATAAAAGAATTAAAATGAGAAAAGTGTGGCATTTAAAAACGATTTCACGGATCGATTTCCGAATTATGCCTAATCATTTCCATGGTCCTCTCCGAAGTACCTCAACTTACTTCTCGAGTAATCGACAAGAAGTCAATACAAACACGGGAAAGGTTACTCAAATACGAATAACTGTTGTTTGTGAGGTTTTTGATGGCGTCCCGCTATGCCAGTCCAGTTTCATAGATTTCAATTAAAGTTTCAAGGATATTTTCGTTATACTTTCAATTAATTCCGCCCTATTCTTGTTATGTTTACATTAAATATGTGAAAACGTGACTTAAAGGAAAGTTACAACGTTAAGCTAGCAAACTATTTTATGTGTAATTTCTCACAATGATCTTATAGATAGTCTTTGACGATCTGTATAGTGTTATAAAAGTTTCTTTATTCTCTCTGCTCATTTAAAATAGAAAACAGAGAATGATAGGTAAGATAGTATTTCGATTCAATGAATATTAAATTCGAAAAAGAGTTGGTTAAATGACCGAAGTTATAAATTAAGTCCGAATTTCTGTCGGCTATTTGGATAAGTATCTACGTCATCTGCGTCTGCACTTTCGTTCTAAAGAGTTGGTGGTACTCACATTTTATTCGACACAATTTTCATTTTTGTATATTATTTTGATAGACATGTGGAAAGAGATTGCGAAACATTACTTTTAATCTTTCTCAAGTTGATTTTGAATAATTGGAAAATTAGATCTTCGCCAGTCAAGTTTTTAACCTATTTCAGCTCGTGGCGCATAATTTTAATCTATGGCCCCTTCTATTCACTAAAGAATTTCGATTTTAGGTCACTGCAGAGAGGGAGACGAGGTACTACAGAAATTAAAACCGACTCTTCACTATGAATGCTAAGAGGAAATTCACCTTCTTAGTATTAGATCTTCATTGCGGGGTAAAAACTTGTCTTCACTACCTAGTCATATATTATTACCTTCATCACCTTTCAGTACCAGCCATTGGCATTACCGCGCAAGTAATACAACTCTACAGGTTTCAAATTTTTTTGAATCGTTCTTCGATCTGACATTATGTTCCCCCCTTTTGCTGATAACCGATGTTTCTGAGATGGTGTAAATACCACCGAGGAAATTTACATCGATGGAAGTAGTAGCTAGGTCGCATTGATTATTCAGCAAATTATATATATATGTATATAATAATGATAAAGCACCAAAAACCAGAACTTTGATGGTTTTTGGTGCTTATCATTATTATAACTCAACCATCATCGGCCTACACTCCATTATCGAATAAGTGAATGTTGATAGAACTCGATTCCTCATTTTTATCTTGGAAACAATTCGTGGACGACGTGAGAACTTTAGAGGATCTTTCCAGAATACTATCGCGAGCAAAGATTTACATTTCGTCGTTTAAAGATATCATATATTTCATCAATCAGCATGCAATGTAGTTATTGCGTTGTAGAATAATATGATCAGCCGATCATATGGTGAGCGTGTGCCGACTAAGCAGTTGCACAATTAAATATCAGCGCGAACCCATGGCTGTGAATAGCAAAATATTTACATAAAAAAATAAGCGAGGTTTCGCCACGGACTGCTGTCCTCGCCGCTGGAAAAATAAGGATGCTAACGATCGGTCTTTTATTTCGAAAGAGTTTTCCAATGGACACATTATCTGCCACTTTACACGATGCTGTCGCCTGCAGGCAGATGTCAACGGCACGTCCGCTTCGCACCCTCACCCCACAAGACTCCTTCTCCTCAACATTCCCCCCCCCCCCTCTAAGACACTCTGCAACACAAACACTTGGGTGTAAAGCGGCGCATCCGATGACACTCGCAGGAGGCGCACAATAGCCCTTTGACTGATGGACTGACTGACAGAAAGGTCTGATTGATCGTGTTTTTAATTCGGAATTTGCCGCAAGAGGGCATTGCTTTATGGAGGAATTCACTCTGAAACAGATGGCGTTGCTTCCTGGAAGTTTTCACTTTCGAAAATTTGTTGCGAAATGCTTGTTCTGTAAAAATCTCGTCGAAGAGGAAACAATACGCAGCGGAATTTTTTTACATTTATTATTTTTCTATTTCCATTATTCCCGATTAAGAAAAAAGAAATCTAATAATAGTTGTATGGAAATAAATTATTAAGTCAAATTTGAGAATCGCGATAAATTACAATAAATTAGCGAATAGTTGCTATTATTATATACGCAAAATGAAAATATGATCAGTTATACATAACGGCTTCTGCTTGAAATCTTTCTCCTCTTGCGTATAAAGTCTATTCAAGAAGTAATTTTTTGATATCGAAAATTTGTGATGCATTCTGTGCAGAATTGTGTGATTGGAATTGTATTCAATTGATAATATGATGACATTTTTATCAGTACCAATATCTTTTATATTATCCTGGGCTAGTTTTATTTGCTATGTATATTCACCTCTTTGATAAATTTTTGCTAATTCCTTAATGTATCTCTCCTGCCAAATTTGTGCCAATGCTGAAATCTACTCCTCCTACTCCTTACTTCTTCTACTACTTTCTACTACTACTTTCTACTACTACTTTCTACTACTACTTTCTACTACCTTCCTTCCGAAATTTCCAAAGGTATCGAAGTGCTTCAATTTTCTGTATGTTAACCTGATAAAGGTTTAGTGCTGAAAAAGGTCGTTCAAATTATAAGTTTTGGAAGTGGTTCTTCTTATTTCTTTGCTAAAATAATTATCTTCGAAAGATGAGGTTATTATTTGACATAAATATCTTTGCGTTACTTGACGAACATGTATTATTTTTATTTCACCCAGTGCAAGGGTGATATCAATGTAAAATATGAGAATAGATTTAGTAATGTGTCCATGAATTTAGGCGGGTTAAGTCCAATCAAATCTCAGAATACAGATACGAAGCGGAGGGAGGTGGAAAATTACAGATTAGAGATGTGCTGCAGTTAAAAGTTAGAGCCACACAACATGAATGTAGAAATTGCAAAGTAATGAAATTAAAACTTATCATTTCTGAAGCTCAAACTTGCATAATTAGAACTGAATCATGGCGATATAAAAGCTCCGCGGCATTGCTAATAAAATCTAAAATTTAATCTAAATTCCGCTGCCGTTATCGCAGTTATTTACGATGTTCTTCGAATATTAGGCTGTATAAATATTAAAAATTTCCTTTTATAGTTAAATAAGTAATTGCCATCCATCGCTATAATTATCCATTCCCGCTAGTATGTATGTATTCCTCTTAATCTCATATCAGCTGCGCTGTATTCATACATTCTGAATGAGAAAATCTGCAATTTCCTACTTGATGTCAATAAAAAATAGAAAGAAAATAACAGAAAAAATTAGAAAAGGGATTTAACAGAGAAATAATGCAACAAACAATATAATTTCATCCTATAGAAGAAGGGTCTTTAAATAAAGTCAGAAAAATCATATCGGATGTCGTAGTATATAAAATTTAAATATAATAATATTTAATAAATCAATTTGTAAAATGAAGAACTTGAACATGAAATTTTACTCAGCACGAGGAAGCGTGCGCTTTGTAAAATTACACAAATCCATCCTACACACGAAATGTCTGAAAATAAAATCAGAAACACCAGATTGGTAAAGTATTTATTTATTATTTATTCCAGTAAATTAAAAGGAATTTCTGGAAAATAAAAATCAATGTTCAGGGACAAAAGGGGTGCAGGGAGTTGGTTTTAAATACGCAGAAATGGAAAATTGAGATGAATACTGTTGGGCTGTTGGTAGTTGAGAAAAACAAATAAGTGATGAAAAATAACAATTTGTACTTTTTCCACAGTATTTATTAAATACAATAAATTGAAACAAAACACGACTAGTTTCAGAGATTGATCTCCATCATGACCAGATTTGATAATGGAGATCAATCTCTGAAACTAGTCGTGCTTTGTTTCCATTTATTGTTTATAATAAATACTGTGGAAAAAGTACAAATTGTTATTTTTCATCATGAAGTATTTCCACAAGACATCGCCGGAGACTGTGAATTTTAAAAAAACAAATAAATTATTGAGGAACGAATTCAGTTAATAGAAAAGTAAAACATCATATATATTAATATTCGCTAAGCTCTCATGGCATTGAGCAATTCCAAAAATATATTATCTGCAAAAATTAATCTTTGGAGAATTTTTCTAATTATGAACTTGGCTCCCGTTGATCACTCCAACGTATGCGGAGGAGCGATGCTCAATGGAAATGAGAAACGGAAGGAATTTGAATTAAGTCCGAACTTTGACATTCGATACGGAGTGGGCGTGGAAAAAACCTTACCCTCACTTCCACATTTCTCGGGCGCACTTAACTTCGCAGACATTCAAAGCTGTCGGGAACCGCTCTTACCGGAAGCCGTGTAATCAATTAGCGAGCTATTCTTCTCTCGACCAAAAATCAACACCGGTTCGTGGTTTATGGTGTGACGCAACCCTTAGGATCGAATTAATTCGCACTTGTTCAAACAGTGTGAAGACTCACACATCATTTGAGGAGAGTTCGTGGGAACAGCATCACCTGCGACACCTTTGGCGGGACAAAAGGCGGGTGGGGAGTGACGTTGGGAGGGCGTGGAAGTGACGAAGTCGAGGCGTAAACTATTTATACGAATCTGCGAGATCATCGACGAAAATGTGCTTCCCAACATGTCGGAAATTCACCCATTGCTCGCGTCGTTACTGCGCTATTTTTCGGAACAGACTGCGCTTCATTGAGCTCGTTTGCATGTCTATTACTTGTGTTTATTGGACGATTCAGCTTTCCAATCCCTAGTTTGCATGAGTAAATCTTATATTTTGATGAAATCGTAATTTTTAAGGCTTGAAACTGACTATCAATAGCCGACTCAAGTCGCCGACGACATCTTGCATGAATCTGAAAAAATGATTAATATTAACGCGAAATAGAAATGTAGTCTCTATATTGCATATGTATTCATTTACGGACGAAGCAAATGAAGGAAACATGCCCATAAATTAATGTTCTCAATACAATTACGGACAGTTTGTTAGCAATCTTTCAGAGAGCTCAATTTTCTATCTTTCTGTTTATTTTAGAAGCTTTATTTAATTTTCAAAATTTAAATCTTCTAAACCAGGAAAGAAGAAATACTTTACCCCTCAAATCCTTGGGAATTGTCTTTGAGAAGAGAAACTGTTATGAGAGTATGATCCTGCAGTCGCGTTATTTTTTATTTTACCAGTTTCATTCATTTTTAGTTGTATTTATTATTTAATGTTCTTTAATCAAAATTGTCTTAAAAGAGTCGAATTATTTGAAATGTTATACTACCACCATCAGTGGCTAAGAAACCCAGATGTCACCGTTACTTATGGGTAATTCTCTTTATTCCAAATTGTTTATTTTTAGTTATTCCTTCTCTTGACTAATCTTAAGGGGTCCATAAAAATGCTCTGGCCATCGGATTATCTTAAGGTCCATGACTTCCTTCGACTGCTTGTTCTTATTTCGATTCTCTTCGTTATCTTATACATAAGAATGAAATGATGTTCGTGACGTCGTCTAAAACTCGAAAACGGCTTGACCGATTTGAATAATTTTCTTTGTTTTGTTCGCCTCGGTACGGAGATGGTTTATGAAAAAATAAAATTTGGAAAAACCCAAATGAAATAGTTGAAAAATCGAAAAAGCATTTCCATAAAAAATGCACGTTAAGTTCATTTTTCTCGCTTTAGGCTTTATTTCATTCGAAAATTTAAATTATAAATAATAGTCGTACAAAGTCAAATCAAGCACCAAAAGAAGGGGAATAGAATAAAGATTTTTATTTTGGTCGTGAAATATCGTTTACGAATTGAAATTTTGAGAATTTTGATAAAATGCGGGAATATTCTATCAAAATTTCGAGGTTGTAAACAACCCATCCCCCTTGACAATGAAGGCGATTGTTGATTCCAGGTTCATGTATTCATCCATCAAAATGCATT
This sequence comes from Sympetrum striolatum, assembly GCA_947579665.1. NCBI lineage: Eukaryota > Metazoa > Arthropoda > Insecta > Odonata > Libellulidae > Sympetrum > Sympetrum striolatum. The sequence continues at coordinate 11,653,321 of OX388350.1, forward strand.
AAGAATATAAGTCAAGCTAAAATTAATCCTGATAATAAGTGATACACTTTATGAAGAAGAAAAAATTACATGAGATTTTAAGATTTGCTGTTACGAACAATATCCTGTGAAGAATCGCACGGAAAAAAGTACGAAAATTTAATTTTTAATTGTTTACAATTTTGTTTAAACGTCAGTAGCAACCAAGTTTTATTTACAGCAACGTAATTGTTTACTGAATTTTTAGTTAGAGTTTTAAAACGGTTTTACTCTCTCTCTACTCGAGGACTTAGCGTGAGGATTTCAATATTGTAAACTTCTGAAGGTAAGTTCGACATATTTGAGTGACTGTGAAAACAATTCCGTGTCGATTTAGTCAATTTTAGGTGGTACGAAGTTCACCGGATCATCTAGTACGGAATAAATCTGAGAGATAAAAACCACGTCTACATAACTCTGACCACGTCGATTCGGAAGTGGGCGTCCCATCCGAGTTTCGGAAAAGAGCCTTATGTTGAATGTGTTTTGGTTCCACAGGTGAAGTCCCTTCCGCCACACCTGACGTTTTCCCGCCACCTGCCCACACTCTGCCCTGATTTCTCCTTCCGGTATAATGTTTCGGCCTCTAATTGCTGCACCCCTTCTAATCCGATATTCAATACTCATGACGCACCATCGTTAGTGCTCCTCGTAATGAATAAGTAAACAACGGGGGAGGCGAGGGCTTAGCACATCTGACTTGTAGTCCTCAGCGCTATTCAAACGTATTATGCCGAGGCCCATCGCATGAAATTTATTTCCTATAACTAGGCGACGAAATAACAGAATTCCTAACTCGATTCAATGTCGTCTCGAATATCAAATATGCGTTTTAAACCCTATCGAATGTGCAAATCAAATATATATTATTGTGCTTATCGTGCTTCGATAAAAATTACGCGATAAAAATATTAAAAGCCTTTAATGAAATAAAATGCTGAGTTTTAATTTTTTGTTATTTTTGAATTTTCATCGGGAAAAAATATACATTTTCAAAACTCTGTTCAATCAATCGAATTTGTTTTCAACTGGTTAAGTAACATTAAATATCATTTATATCCAAAGGGAAAGATTTTAGACAATTTTTGTTTGTTTTTGGCTTATTATTTCTCCCATTTCTGCAAGCTCTGAAGCTATAGTTAGTAAATCTTTGAAAAACTCTCTCTCCGAATTTTAAAAGCTAAACATAACAGCTAAAATTTAACATCTGAAATGATTCCATTGTTGAATGCAAGGGATCCCCCCCGAAAGCAATTGCCATTGGAATATTTTGTGAATTTTACAACATCGACTTATATTGAAAATAAATCTTGAAATCATTCTAATCATGGAATCGACTCCTTGGGCCTAGACTTCGCGAAAGAAAGGAGAAAAGATATTTTACCCTACTATGCAATCACTTTAAAATAGCAATAAATAACCGTTAGTACGTGGCAAGGTAACATTTTTTCCTTTCTTTCTTACTATTTTTTCTAAATATTCTTATTGAAAAGTTTCGTAATATTGAATAAGACCAAAAGAAGGAGAGGGTATTAAATTCTTTACACCATCTCTTGGGTAATATTTTATTAAATCTTCCTGATTTGACAACTTAATGCTATACGCATTTGTAATTCGTTATCACAATTCCCTGAGATTAGTGACATTTATTTAGGAAGTGATCCTGCGTTAGCTGCGATAAATTGACTGCGAACTAAATCAGAGAAATCTTTTCGCGTTTTACTTTTGGTGTTTGCAATTTTTTGCCCGATACAGAAGCTAAATCCTAAAGCCCACTTGTGGACGTTTATAGGTGAACGGTTTGTGATGATAACATCGACAACGTTAGACAATGAGTAAACATTCATGATTTCGGATATATAAGTAGATTTCGAAAGAACGATGAAGAAAAATGTTTCTGATTAAAATGTAATTATGAAAGCGATTTTTTTAAGGTATAAAGACATTAATGTAACAGCGTATGTACGAACTAATATTCTTTGCGATTCATTGCTATAAAAGACAACATTTCTGAAATAAAACAAGCAAGCTGACAAGGGAATAATTGATTTTTGCATTAACACCTCAAGAAATACAACTAACGACCCGGGTTTTGATGCATTGCATCATCATCTCCTTGTGGTGTAAATGTATAAATAAATTATTCCCTTGTCAGCTTGCTTCTGTTGTCATAGATTACCAGCAAGTAAAGGATCAGACAGTCGATTTGATTTCTGAAATATTCCTTTTATTTTTGAAGTGACTCGACGAAAAACACCAACTTGTACCACCATGTTTGGCTGTATTATTTGCATGAGTAGTCTATAAAATATATCATTATCCTTCTTATAATTGATCCTTTTTGCGTAATTATTTCCATAAGCTCCGAATCAAGCGTTTGGTCGTTAGTGAGCAGTTGGAACATAATAATACTAAAAGGTAACAAAGGAATATGTGGTAAGTGAAAAAAGTTAGCAAAAACTTGTCATATCTTAATCATTATATCTCATGCTTTCTCTGAAATTTACTCGTCCCTTTAACGGGGAACAAAAATGCGGATTGACCAACAAAAATCAGGTTTTCAAAAATTTTTAATTGAACAAAAATCACTGGGCATCTGTATAGATCTCAAAGATCGAAACTTTAGTTAAGTTGCAAAAGTTTGAAATATTTACCGCGTATAGGCCTAACCACCTTATGATAGTGTCAAAATCTATATATATAAAGCAGAAATTCTGTGGGTTTGTGTGCTTGTTTGTCTTGGATTGGAGTCTACACCGTTTGCCCTACTTGTCTCAAACTTTGCGTACGCGTCCTCTGATATCAGGAAGGAAGTACTGTCACATTTTTATTCAAGAATTTTGCTGGGTTCGAACCAAGATCGCTCAGATAGATTTTCATAAGGAATACACGTAAGCTTCACTTTTATCGGTTGCAGGCTTTATTTCTTTTGAAGAATTAAATTAGAAGGAATAGTCGTACAGAGTCGAGACAAACACCGAAAGAAAGAAGATTAAATAAAAATTCTTATTTTGGTCGTGGAATCTTACTTTCGATTAGAATTTGCGAGAATATCGGTAAAATATACAAACCTTTCGTAAAAATTCGAGGCTACAAACAACTTATCCCCCTGACGACCGATCCCGTTCTTGAATCCGAGCTCATGTTTTATCCCGTAAAAATACTCGTGGACTTTAGGCCCATAAAGCTGATGATTGAAGAGGACGATATATTACATGGATAACGAGAAATTTTCTGTAAGAAGGTAACCAGCAATTGCAGGTACGTAATTACAGTCAGGAGATTGTGTGTCTTCGATTTTAGTACAAACCGTTTGCCAGATTCGCGTCAAACTTTGCGTACGTGTTTTCTGGGACCAGGAAGGACGTACTGTCTCAAATTTATTCGATAATTTTGCTGGGTTCGAACCAAGATCGCTCAGATGGGTTTCCATAAAGAATAAATCTAATCTTCACTTTAATCGGTAGCAGGCTATATTTCTTTTGAAGAATTAAAATAGAAAAATAGTCGTGCAGAGTCGAAACAAAAAGCAAAAGAACGGAAATTAAATGAATATTATAATTTTTATCGTGGAATATTGTTTCCGAATCGAAATTTGGAGAATTTTGATAAAATACGCGTGAATTATCCAAAATTGTTGAGGTTGTAAACAGCCAATCCTCCTCACGATCAATGCGATTGTTGAGCCGAGCTCATGAATTTTCCTGTACAGTAAGAATAGCTTGGGATTTAAGACCTTATTCTAAAGGGAATTTACGCATTACACGACCGGCAACTTGAATTTAATCTACTACTATATTCCCCGTTGAGAATCAACGGGCGCTTCATCTGGTACAGAAATAAATCCAAAAGCCGTAAGAAACAAAGCCGTTTTATTTCAGTTTTTGGAATTATTTCTGTATTTTTACATTATTTTAACAGCTGTGTAACTTCTTTATTTCTAACTCATGTCAGTTCAACTGTCGATTACATTTTTCGATAAAAGCCATGATTAGATGTGAATATGGCTATCTAAATAATAGTCTTAAAAGATATTCAAAACGATTTTATAATATTACCTTCTTGGTGATGTACGAGAAATCGCTCTGAGAATTAGGGTGCAGGTCTAGAATTGCAGTCTTAATCTATTCATGGGATTCAGGCATTCGGTAGTATTTAAATGTATATTGTCAGTTTTAAGCGGCCACTTAAATGAAGCAATAATTTTTCGTCTTTAAGAACGATAGAATGGTACTTATTTGTACGATCCAAATTTGATTAAATAAAAAATCATTTCACAATGAAATGGCACTTCCTTCTCTTAAGTTCTTGATGATCTACGGAAATTCTTACCTGTCTCAGGCTGAAATATCACGAAGAAGAAGAGAGATAATTGTCGCTTGTTGTAGCCAAAAGCTATCTCTAATAAATTAAAGTAAAGATATTATAACTTTCATATTATATGTTTTGCAATCTTAATATTACCTTATAACATATTGTAGGGATAAATGTAAAAAAAGCAATATTTCCTTCTATTCGACGTTTTTTCCCGAGAGTCAGGAGAAAACTGAAGTGATTTTCTTTGTGTGAGACAGAGGTACGCAAATTCCCTCTTACATAACAAAAGTCTTCGAGCATCTCTCAAACTTGATTATCTTATTGTATTTCGAAGCACACCGCTCATACTTTCGTAAACTGCTATGGTAATCAATCTAAGCTATCAATCGCTAAGCTTACTTCCTTAAATGCATGGTCGTAGGATGAATACGACCTTGGGAGATTTAGAAATGAAAGATAAGCATGTTTGTACCCTAACGCTCAGTTAACTCCCCAAGTTGCTTCTCATCATTCGGTCACACTTGTCAGTTTGTCTCATATTGCAGCCTTTCTCTGTGGTCCAACTCTTTTGTTCGTTCTTGTTCATCCCTAAACTCTATCTCCTGTGAATCGCTGACGTTGGTCAGCAAGTTCACTTTTGGTTTGTCCTTCCAAATCGCTGCAGTTAAGTCGTCCCTCTCATTTGAGAGGGACCCTGAATCATTTTCAATTTATTTTCTATCATGTTCTGACATGCCTCTACGACTTGGTATGAAAGCATCGTAACTTTAATATTTTTGCTTTTCAGTTATCTAAGATATACAATGGAATTTACTTCGTGATGGTTACTTCGAGGAAGGCAATACTCAGAAAATTGTAAATAGAAAATTGCTTGATGATGCTAGTTCACAGGCGAAACATGTCGCACTAAATATAGTCTGTGGAAGTGTACAAAAGTTTCTTCCATTCTTTTTCCTACGCAATTTACGTCCATCTCCATTCATTCTACTAAACAGAGAACATAAATTTGCACGAGTCACTGTCATTTTTTGCCGAATTTACTCGGTCCTTCATGCCTGTCTGGCGCCTCAGTTGTCGCAGATATTACAAATATCCAATTGCTTGTATATTTTGTGAACATACCGCAGAAAAATAACCCTACGTAAAAATAATCATAATTTTATCTAACGCTATGCGAGAAAATATATAGCAAATTAGCCACGATTCTGTCAAAGAAAGTCATGATTTTCAAGAGTCTATCATAGCCTTCGCCATATTTACCGGGTCTTTTATAACCGTCAATTAAATGAAAGAATCTGAGTGTATGCAGAAATATGTCTTCAACGTCATTCTCCGTTTACAGAGTAATTGCCAAAAACGATACATTTCACTCTTCATTACGTCATGATTTGGTCATGTTCAGATTTGACAAATCAATGTTGCTAATATCTATTAGACTCTTATGGTAGATAATTTCTTCAAAATAAAACCTGAAAAAAACCCTCTAGGTTCTTAGCTGTGATATTCCAAAGTGCATCATCCTTCATTTCAGACAGCCTTCCAATAATTTATGGAACCTCTTGTAATAGCCTTTGGCCATCCACCAGAGTGCTAATTAAAATGATTATGGTGTAAAACCTCTATCCAAACCATTCTCTTTAGTGTCCACCTCTTCCCTTACATTATCGTATGCATCGAAGTCATAGTCTAGCCAAATTTAGGCTTAAAATTCTATGGGGGTAGGTTGACGTTCAATAGCATGTGTTTAAGAAACAAAATATACTGGTCAAGTGTAATGATTGAATTGAAGGAAATTTATTAGATCCTGTGCTCAATGGACGAAGGCCAAAATGTCAGGATTATGGCTAAGATCGCAAGTCAAAGAAGCACTATAGAAATGATGTTTCATCTTTGCCTAAAAAGAAAAATATTTTGCCTACATCTCAGGTATGTGTTCAAATGTGTTATGTGATGTGTAACTTTTAGTTCCGGTGACAAGAAAATTTAATGGGGACTACTTGGACAGAGGCGTCTTCTCATCTCTCTCTCTTATTCTCAGGATTAATAAGATTTTTGGGAGGTTTTTCTACGAAAGAGCTAAGAAAAGATAGAGCACGACATGGCAACAAATTCCAGCAAATTTCACGATCCTATGACGAAAGATTTCATTGGTATTGAATATCCAAATGAAGTCTATCTCGGTGCCTAACGTGCTTGCTTGTTAGTTGAGCTATTTTCCGTGCCTATGCTCGATTTTAGGTTATAGATATAAAGATATTCTGATAACATACAAATCATGCTTTTTAGCTTTGCAGAAAAACTCATTCAACGCATTATTTCAGTATTTCACTAAATATTGATTATGTATCTCCTAACTTATCTGAATTTTGGGGATTTCCTTGACGTGAAATTAATATCACCACCTGGGAAAAATCACTTGGGCTGATTGAACTGATTTCATTAAAAATATCAAAATTGATTCTCACCTTAAAATTTGACTACTAAATAATCTAAAATTCCATAATTGCATCGTTAATTTTATACAAACTCCTGCGTAATTTATATTAAAAATGTATTCAGTTCAGAAGATTCGTATATTTTTTTAATGTTATAAATTTTTTATTAAGTGAATAAATTCTACAATACTGTAATACAATAATGTATATTTATACATTATGTTTAATCTTCTGACAAAAAATATAACTTTCAATTTATAATCAACAAGTAATATGATAAACAGATTGCATATAGCATTTTAAAATTACACAATAGTTAGATACAATTTAAGAAAAAAATAAACATTGTAAGTCCTGCTAAGCCTAAAATGGCTTGTCAGCAGGTGCCTATAAACAAAGAAGTAATAATTAACAAAGATATTAAAATCATACGTGTCAACAAAATTTGATATTAATTGAAAATACTATATTTACCTATCTTTGAATGACACAGTTATCATCTATATTTACGTAATAATAATATTCAAATATTTTACAGCAACAAATAACAATTATATACTAGAAATACAGAAATATTTACATAATGAATGTAGAAATATATATATATATATACAGACAGTCCATACATAGGACTTGTCAGCAGGTGCCTGATTTAAAAAACAGAATAACATAATTTATATAAGTCTATTGCTGTTAACGTTTCTGGAAGAAACCTCCGCGATAACAACACCTTAGTCACCTAACGCGTCTCACTTTCTTCAGCACAAGTCTTTGCTATAGTTACTGACAATTGATGTACATTAAGTAATGTTATACTTTTTCATCCTGTTGTGATTGAATTGCCGAATATTTGCATTACGAATTTCAAGGTAATTAATTTTCTAGAGGAATTCTTCAACATCTATTGCAAAGTATCCTATTTGAAAATTGACATCAAATAAAGAAAGAAAAAAGAGGTTTACAGATATAGCTGAAATAATTTATCGCCCTCGCTCTGCTTCTAAGAAGATGTTGAATGCAAATCTAAGAGTACACTGGATACAAAAATATGTTATACTTCAAGTTGCATGTTTAATTTATTTTATACGGAAACATAAATAAGATAGAATATGAGCTATTTCCAAGTATGAAACGTGAAAAGAAAGGTAAAAGAAACCTTGATTGAAGGAATCGTCCATAGGACCTGATTTTTTTTTTTTTAACGAACCGCATTTTATGTTGTATTTCTATCCTTTCGAGTGAGGAACTAGCAGTCTTCACGCGAAATGGACTTGATATTCAGCGGTGCTTTTTCTTCATTCTTGGGACAAGCAAGTATTCAAATTGTTTTTGTTTCTCAACCTCATCTCTTGTGTCAAGCAACAATAAAGAAGAAAATATTGTATTTGCAGAGGGATTATTATTATTTTATGAGATGGATTTCTATGTTGTACTTGTTGAACATTTACTTTGTATATTTGAGTATGCCAATCGGTCAGTAGCGCGTAGTCATAGGGTCAGAACTAAGGAAGAGAGAGGCGAAATTGGGTTGTTGTGAGGATATATCTGAAAATAAATACGATTAAATTATTTGAAAATAAAATAATTTAAATGAAATTATTTGAAAAGTGTATGATCAATACTTACTATGGGGAAATAGGAAACTATGAAAAATCGCGTAAAAAGCTGGAAAGATCATGAATCAAAGATTGAGATTCACAAAATGGTTTACGAGGCCCCGAAAATTCAGGTATCAGACCATTTTAGCGCTTGATGTCAAAATAAATGAGAAATATTTACACAAAGCCCAGGAAAACCACCTTATTTGAACACATACCTCTCAGAAGATTTATAACAAATCTCAACTTTTACTTTTGCAATAAAGCTTTGCGTTGCGAGCCTTATATGGCATGTGGTAGGTGGTGAACTCGAAAATCTCCGATTGACTTGACTCCCATTGGTTTTTACGTCTTATACAATCGGAATGAGGAGAAAAATAATCACTCTCTGTTACCACCGTAATACCGCGATATTTTTATGACGTTTTGCTTCGAAAAGAGCGATCACCGACTGTGAGGAATCACCATCTCGCGTTTTCCATCACGTAAATCAATTCCACAAAAAATCTAATTCAATTATAAGTTTGTATAAATTTAGAGAATGAAACTGAAAGAATATGCTGGCGAAATATATTTGTCCGTATTCTGTAAAAAAGCTTAACTGTGGCAGTTTTGAGTAATGCTCCTAGAGCCACCGATAACACTAATCCTCGACTTGTGGCGTCGGACATCTACGGGTTCATTAGCCTTTCCCCTTTCTAATCCTTTCCTTAAACACTATATGCGCCTTTAGTTGTAAAAAGGAATGCACGAATCTGTTCCAGAAACGCATGTGCGTGCGTCTGATCCTAAAAGAGTTGATCTATCCTATGATTTTGTATTCCCCATTCTACCGGGATGTAGCTTAAAATATTTTCAAACCCGGATCATACATAACTAGAAATTCCAGCAATACGTTTTTAAATAGTAGAGACGCCTGGTGTCGAACCCAGAATCTTTTGAAAGATGTGAATACATATAACGCCCTGATATAAATATAACTTATTTGATTCAAATTTTTAAGCTGATATCATACTGGGAAGGTCCAAAATTAAGACTCCGTTATCCCCATCTGAAATGCATAGTGTAATGTAAGTGGCTCTCTGGGATCGATCCAAGGACGATCAGGAAACCTTAAACACCGCATATGAAATATATCTATGATCTTTATTCACATGCCAAGTTTTAAGTTTCTATGTTATCGGGAAGGGGTTAAGAAAATCTTACATCTTATTAAATCTTAGTCTTATTTTTATCTTAGTTGATTACCGGTGGCATGGCCAACCTCACTAGTTAACTTATTGACGACATGTGTATGTATTGCGATTTATAATTCGTGGTTATTTGAATCAGCTAAAAAAAAAGAAAGACGAATTATGAGCTACGTTTCATCATAACAGCTACACGGAGGAAAACCTTCAGCGCTACTCATTCCCTCTTGGTGAGGATTCGTGGTGCACATGGCGGAAATCTCTTCATAAAAAGAAGTGGAGGAACAAGTTCGTCAAAAACAGCTTTCTCAAGATATGTTAGAATCCATGAAGAATCCGTCCAATCCATCTATCTCTATGAAGTCTATGGAAAAGGACTTGCTCGAAAGGTGTCTCAGTTGCTCTACTCTGCTTACTATGTCAATGAAGGCTTCAGTTTCATGTGCTATAAATGCTCCGATTGTGATCTCAAGCTATAATTGTCTGATTTACGACTCTTATTGGTATATACTTATTAAATGACAGACAAGTCATTAAAATAAATATCATTAAGGTAATGAAGGCAAAAAATGCGTCAACTACTGACAAAAACATGATAAAAGAGTCTTTCGACTTGACCTAACGTAGATCGTATGACATGAACGAACTGAGGGAATATCGTCAAAATTTGCCCGGTTCATCTGTAGAAATGACTCGAACCCTTTCTGAAGCATTGTTTTATCGTTCAAGGACTTGCTAATTAACTGTAAATGATGAAATCTTTTTATGATTATTTTAGAAACAGTGTTTTGGAAACTGGCAGACACGATATCTTAAAAACCACCAAAACAATTGCAGTGAAACCTGCCTGAAAATTAAACTGTTTATTGTCTGACGATGGTGACTTTAGCCGTTGTTAATATTGATAAAGGCAATGGAAAAAATATATTGTCTATTAAAAAAATATTTACTATTTTTTAGTTCAAACTTTTATGAAATTCATAAATTATTTGAATGTCAAAAATCGGCGACGCCAGACTAGAATTAACACCTTGAAAATTGAGAGAAAAATAGTATTTTAGTAAAACGTGGTATAAAGTGGTAACCGTTCTTGTGAGGGCGATTTACATCCGCCATGTTCAGTTTCCAGTCGATCTTTCCAAGGGTATTTCGATTTCTACACTATGCCAAATATCCGTGTACCTGTTATTTAAAACACTTTTCCTCTAATAGTAGGTACAACAATTCCGTCAAAAAAATTAAGAAACCGGAATAAATTAGAGCACTAACACTTTCTCATACCTCCGCTGACGTCACCAAATTAGTGCAATGCGTTTAGCTCTTTTTTAGAATAGAATGATTTGACATTATTTTCAATAGTTAATTACAGAAAGTTGTTATTGATCTATTATTATGTTATTAAATCGTCTTCAATTTTATTTCTAGCAATCTGCAGCAACGTCCTCTCTCCACATTTCTTCTCCTCAATCGTTTCTCCCGTACTTATCGATGCTAAATTCACGTAATATCTTCAATGTCACACATCGCATTCCAAAACCTGGAGAAATCTATGTTTCTTGATTTAATAGAGCCACTGTTTAGAAAATATTCTTCTCCCCTTAGTCCCTTCAGATGTGCACAACGGACTATCCGAACGTGTATTTCAGAAGTTAATTTTTATCGAAAACACTCGATAGATAGCAATTCATGGAATGTGATACTATGGCAGGATAGCTCTGTGGAATCCTAGATACATAGATAAGTGATCTGGAAATAATTCACTACCTCTTTATCTTCCGGCACTATCTTGCAGGACTTTGCCCATCAACCGGCAACATAAAGGCAGGAATCCCCGATAAATATTCTACAAAATGAAATAGTTGAAGGTAGAAAAGGCAGTTTTACTCACAGTTATCCTCGAGTGCTGAATTGGGCGATCCCAAGCGGAAGAAGTCCGTCCAAAGTGACAGTGCGTCCCGATTCCCGCTCTTTCCCCCGTCTGCATTACCCCCACCCCTCTAGACGGGGGGCTCAATGGAAGCAGAGCAGGGTGCCCCCGCCGCGCTCGATTGGAGGGAGCGTTGGGCGCGGAGGCGGGGCTTTGGTGGTGGGGCGGAAAGTGGGGTCCATTGGCGGAGATGAGGATGTGGGAGGAGTCCATCCGCACCTTCGATAAAGGAGGCGTGCCGTAGGCGCATTGTCTCAAGAGGAGTAATTGCGGAAAAGAAAACAGTGACAAGTATTTGACGGAGTGCCGAGGATTTGAGGGCGTCTTTGAATGGTACTGAGGGTTAGAAGAATGAAGGGTCTTAGTGGGATGCGTACTCTCGCGAAAACATTTGTGTTTTTCCTTCAGGTTGCAATTGATTCTGACTCGGCCGACTGAACATAAACTGTGGATGTACGCAGGAGGGAGGTACGGACCTTAAACATCCCGGAGAAGGGGGTAACGGAAGCTGTTGAAGTACGGAGTTAAAGAAAATATGCCACATGGATGAGTAAGGATGTTAGTGAAGTTTTTAATAAAACTGGAAAGAGGAAAACCCAAGAGAAATAATAGATAATATAAAAATAAAAAAACGAGCTCAAGGACACATTTTAGACATTCAGGACTGCATGATATTGTTTTTGAAGAGAATGTGGGGGTCGAAGAGAAGAAAGACCTACGCATGGGAAACAGCTTATACATTGGATGTTGAATGCAGTGGTTATTTGGAGATGAAAAGTCTAGCACGGGAGGGCTCGTAGGTTGCATTAGATTAATGAAGCGGTGGGGAACCTCCTTTCATCAGAAGACTGCATTTAATATCAGATAAATATGATAAACCATTAGGTTGCCCTTGAGGTGCCCATTGCATTCATAGACGAATATTGAAACTCATCGAAGGGAATGCATTTTTCGTGAAGATTATTAAAAGATGTTAATTTAATGAAAATCAAGGTAAAATATAGCTCAGAACACAGAAATATTTATGCCTTATTATTTAGATTTTGTTTTGACTTTTCAATATATTATGTACAAGTTCCAAAAAGTCTCGCTTGACGCTATTCGTTCAAAAGATTAAATTTGTTTTGTCCTTATTTAATATCCTAATTTTAGTCCTAATTTGTGAAACTAGGAACCAAAACGATATGAGTACCTCAGGTAGTTTCTAGACGCAAAGAAAAAAAATCTAAGCGTGAGAAATGTGGGCTGAGAGCCGCTGGCATCAACAAATACAACGGCTTCTTTTCTAGGAATAATTAAAACATGAAATGGTTACAAAAATTCTGTCACAAACAGTTTATAGTTGTTTTAATTACTGATAATTGAACTTTATCGTTCCAATAAATTCGTAGCGTGATCCATGTAATTTTTTTTCACCTAAATTTTAGAAAACTTTTTTAAGTAAATTATGATGCAAATTCATTGACAGTTAAATTAATTTAAATTAAATCCTTGAGACTGTGAGCGTTCTTTGGAACGAGTAAGAAAATTATTTTTTGTCACCAAAATGACTAATTACTGAGAGAAATATTCTATTGATATTCTATTATAAATTAGTGCCCAATATTTTCTAGACTAAACGATAAAAAATTAACGTAATTTAGTGGTATTAAAGGATCGATCGCAACTTCTCCATATTTCTAAAGTAATGGAGAATGGAAGGAAATTTTTCTCCATAAACTAATATGATAATATAATTTATGATTAACCCATACGACTCGTACAATGCTTGTCTCTCCTGTTGGAAATACAGCTTTTATGCTCTAAGATTAATTTTAAATGTCTAAGATCCATATTTGAAAGAGGTATCCTGATCGTTAGTCATTACATTAGAAAAAACTGAGTCTCGGGAATGAAGAATATCGCCGGAACTTTTAGTTATAGTATTCGAATAGGATTAGAATATTTAAAATAGTTAATATGCCGAAATTATTTTTATTTCTAATAAGATTCTCTTCATCAGCGACCATGAGTGGCTGCGCAATATTAAATGCAAATAATGTGTGGTTATTATGAAATCCTTCAATTGATTACTTGTCCGGAACATAAAATAACTTACAAGCTAACGACAGAGAAAATAGTAGAATATAAGATAGTCGCTGTGTGTTGAATCTCGTGTAGAGTGAAGTGAGCTTAGTTAAGTATTTGTGATTTTTAGGTAATCAGAAATATGACTCGATAGAATATTACTTGGAAGATCACGCTAGATTTATTATTGAGAAGGAGGTAAGCAGTACTATAGAGTAGTATAGAAGGCTCCTTTTGGACAGTGAAATTAAAATGTATTTAGCCATAAGAAGCATTGAGTATCGGGGCAAAGGGGCGTTTACCCCTTGTATGACCCTGTGGCACTACTTCAAATTAGCTTAAGATGTGACGATGAGCTAGAATTAAATCCCATTGCTAAGTTTCTCATCGCTAATTATCCATGTACTGAATTTATCACGACAACACGCCATGTTAGAAGTTAATAGGGGATGAATTCGTAAAGAAATCGTCGGAAACCGGATCCCTATCGGTAATTCCGTGTCTGCATTCCGTGTTAATGCCTCTCCTTAAGAAATTTTCTTGAACAACTCATATTTTCAAGGAGGTAGAGAAAGACATGGGAGGAAAGTTGCCCACACCTATGGTGTACATGGATAATTATTTTGCTGAAAATTTTACAATTTGATTAACCTGGCTTCATCTCTCATTACATATTTTTGTTAGGCCTTTTTGTGCAAGAGTGAGTGATAATTTCGAATTTCATTTCTAAGGCTAAACGATAGTGAGCGAGTAACATAAATAGATTGTAGAATTAATAGTATCCTCCTTAACCACTAGGCAATTATAAATAAATCGCTGCCAGATCGATTTCTAAGACTTGGGGGCAAAAAGTGTGAGCAATGTATAATTGAGGTACCTATATCGCTAGTTGGACTATTCCTCGCATTAAATCGTGATTTATTAAAACACAACATCGTTTAATATTACAAGTAGTGATTTGTTATCTTAGAAAAACCTATGTATTTGCCCGACTGCTTACGCAGAAGTTGATTTTACTTTTTCCCTAGGATTATCTACTTTTTTCGCTCTAGTCTGCTCATAGTATCCAGAGGAACTACTCAATCGCGAATTCTGTCCATTAAAAATCGCGGAACTGTCGATTTTGTTGCTTTTTTTAATTCCATTTCGATACCCACAGTTGAATACCAGACTCTAATATTTTTCTCCGTCGTGCTGATTGATATTCTATTAATTTTGATATGCTATAAGTGAGAACCAGGGCTTGGATTTACGTGACCTTTGAAAAGGTATTTTATCCGACCTTATTTACAAAGCAACTGTTGAAATTTTAATTAATGCGTCATCTCAAAATAGCACTGCTCGCACACGAAGCTTTCATCCCTCTTAAATGTATCGGAAACTATATTACTTATGTGGTGGGTCCTGATGCTTCATCCACATCGTTAATAGGATATTATTCTTTAGATTATTATTCCAATTTAAAAATAATATATATTCACAGTAGACAATTATTTTAAAGTATGACAGAGCATAAAGTCTTTGATGCTTGTAACTAGGTCATCATATAAAGACGCTTACTATTTAAACTAAATAGCATTCTACAAAGTTTACAGAGTAAATCCCCGCCTTAGAACTTTATTTCAAGAGAAATCTCCCGCATCGTCGTAATTACTTGATTTTATCCACTTTAAACTTGGTTAATTTGAATAAATCAGAGTCTTCAGGCTTACGATATTTTTTAAGATTTAATATTTCCATGAAGATTAACTTAATTGACGAAAATTCCATACAATCCTTCCGTAGTAATTTACGCTTAATTGGTTGGATTCTGACTTGAATGAACTTTGATTCAGAATCTAAAACAAAATGGAGAATCAACTTATGCACCGAATTAGATATGTATTAGTTAACTTTCTTCCGGATCTTAAGTGCTACTATACCAAACGTCCTCATTTATAGAGTGTGCAGGTAGCTTGAAATCCTAATTATCTCGCTAATTTAGACTCGAAATTTCTGTATTTTGACGCGACCATATCTTTCTTTTTTCCATCATTTCTCTCTTATTGTACGTACTTTAGATTGCAGATAAAACTGATTCACAGTTAGTCAGACGTTGATCCTCGGAATACTTTACCATTTTATTTATTTTAATTTATGTCAAGAATACATGCTGTCGTTAATTATTTTCCATTAATATAAAAATGCCGTTCCATTTGTATGATGATCATTAGCATTCATTATTTATGTAAAAAATGCTCGCTCAATCAGTAACCTTGGCGTTAGAAATAAAGGCCTCTTCATCAATTTCGCTTCGATTCATCTCTTAGAAATATGCCCATAAGGTATGCTCTTTAATTAACTCTATCCCTCGCCACTGTTTCTTTCAATTGACGAATATTCATCAGGAATTTTATTTTTTATTCTTAATCCGTCACTAAAATTTGAATTTTTGCTGGAAAGATTTTTACTGACACCGTTACGTAGATAACGGGAAAGAGAATTTCTTCTGATTGATTTTGCTGAAAAACTGAGGCTGAAGCTCTTTTTCAAACTGTTCATTGGAGCCTATTTTTTAAGATTTTGCTTCCTCATTTTATCTACCTGGAAGGAATATCTGATACGAATATAAGAATACGTATTGGATTGATTTTTCCATAAATAAAAGATCTAGGTTCAACAAGTCGTTAACGGAAAATTCTGTTATTGAACGAGAAGGAATAAATTCTTAAAAATCGATAGAGTTTATCAGGCTCTTACAGTTTATATTCGTCTATGTCTATGCGAGAACCCTGCAAGCCGCCTTTCGGCGTGTGGCAGGGGGCACCTTGACTCTATTTTCCTAAACGGTTGCTTTCGCGTATACTTCGCAGAAAAAATGAATTTTTGAAACGATTTATTCTAGCATCTATTTCCCTAATCTTTCTGTCAGTAACAGAACGGCTATATAACAGGGAAGTAGCATTATGCCGGTTACATCATCTGAGAACGTAATTTCTCTGAACCTTTTTAATAAATGTATCCTTTGAATTTGAAGTATGAGTATAAGAAAAGCTAGAGTATAAGAAAAATTCGAATTCTGAAGTAGATAGCATTTCGCCTCTTAGAGCCCGGATACAGAAGTTATTAAATTATTCATTCATGTGCGAAACGTGGGTTCACTAACCAATTGGACAAAATCCTGCGAGGCTATAAAATATGTACATTTTCCGTATGCGTTCATGAGCACGGTTATTAATAATCGGAAGCTAGCATCGACGTGCAACTCGTGAACTCTGGGTGCGGCGTCACCTTCTCTAAGCGAGACTATCGGAATTGGATGCCAATCGGCTCTTAGGGTGGTGTCATGGCAACTGGGAGTTTGTAAATGTCTCCCTTTTCACGCCGATAAATCGATCTGTCTCCCCATTCCTCCCTCTCGTAAAAGCCTTAAACAAAATCCTCGAACTGCGGCCTGTGTGACTCCCAATAGCCCGAGGAACGACTCTTTAGTCGAAAGAAATTGAACCGGGGTCAGACAACAAAATAATTTAGGGAAACATCCTGAAAGTTTTTCTTCCTTTAACCTTTTCGGAACTAAGCCATGAATTATGCAAAAATGCATATGAAATCGAACTAAAAGTACATTCCGCCAGCATAGTAGTATTTGCTAAATAAGTGTATTGATCAATACTATATATATATATATATATATATATATATATATATATATATATATATATATATATATATATATATAAATTCTATAAATCTATGAATACTAATGCATCTAAATATATAAATGAATAAGTTGAATTAATATTTACTATTTTCAAATTGAATTTGTTATGGCTAAAAATTCCGTTTGGGTAAAGAAACTGTCTCTAGCCTATATAAGGTCCGTGCAAGCCACCTTTCGGCGTGTGGCAGGGGGTGCAGGCACCTTGACTCCATTTTTTTAATCGATTGCTTTCGCGTATACTTCGCGGAAAAAATGAATTCTTGAAACGATTTGTTCTAGCATCTATTTCCCTGATCTTCCCTGCAGTATCAGGATGGCCTGCATAATAGGAAGGTCGCATTATATCGGTTACATCTTCTAGCGTAATTTCTCTGAACTTATTAAGTAAATTTATCCTTTGAATTAGTCTTCTATCTTCTAATGATACCCATCCCGCGTCCTTTATCATCTGAGTAACACTCTCTGTTTTATCGCAGCAAAGCTTATCGCCTTTCGTTGTACCTTTACTAATTCCCGAATATGAGACATGTCGGCAGGGTTCCATAAACTAATTGCATAAAAAATTAATAAATACTCAACTACAATGGAAATGGAATGAAAAGTACGTGGACGTATATTCACAGTAGTTAAAAATGACTCTCTCCTTGAAGGGAAGTATCACATATTGATAATAGAGCTATATCCCATGCGATATGCCCAGGTAGGTTATTTTTCTCCTCATTTGACGAAATAACAGTTTCAGACTGAGATGTTAGCTGGAACTTATTCGTGATGATTCAGAAAAAGCTGACTTATTCCTGAATTATCTTGACTACTTTCTGAATTCTGAAAACCCCCTGAATAAGCAATTCTCGGAATTTCATGGAGAATATTTCTGTGACGCGAGATCCCTTGCTTTTTGTTAATATCAAGGGAGTAAAATCTGGATGTAATTATATTAGACAAAAATATGTAGAAAAATACGAAAATTTATAAACACTGTCTGAGTTCTCTTAGCACCTTTAGCGGAAATTGAAATAAACCACCTGAAAAGTAAGGTTACTCAAACATGATTGAAAACGTGGTTTGATACCGATAATATTACATTTTTCGTTAGAATTAGTAATATTTTAATGAAGACTAATGAAATTATATTTTTTAAAAAATATTTATAGATTTCTACGTAATAAATAACTAACGATAAAGAAGAAGTTTATAAAGATATATAATGACATTAATAAGATAAATCCCTTGTGTATTGGAAGTTGCAACGAAGGAATCCATTTAGGCAATTTAATATTTGTTAACTGAATATTTAGCTTCTTATTTCACGGAATATTCATGCTTATCCGCTTTCATATTTTAATGAAATTAGTGGCATGCATAAGTAACTTTGAAGGATTCATCACATTACCTCGTAAGCCGCAATGATTAAATATTACTTAAGAATATAAATTTAAAGTATCACAAATATAAAAAACAAATCATTCAATTTAATAATAACCAATGTAATGTAATGTAATCATTCCATACACACAAATAAAAAAACATGGCTATGTAACTAATTTAATTATGGAGAAGGTAGCGTAATATCAAAGATCGCTTAAGGATTAGGAACCGTGCATTGATCATGTTAAAAGTATATTTGGAAATAAAAAAGAACCTCGTGGGACGAATGGATAGCAACCTTTAAGAACGGGAAAATCAAGCTCTTATGTCCTGACTATGGGAACTGTGTGTTCTGCGGATATCTTGGGTCAGAGAAAAAAACTCGAAGAAAGTTAAATGGAAGAAGAGGGATCATTGGTTTTCTAGCTGTTGGGACACCGTGGAGGGATTGGAAATTGGGTGCGGTTGGCAGCACTGCCATCTCCGGAGGGTGGCGTGGGAAACAGCACGTGTCGTGTCCCGGATAATGGCCCGTGATGGGGACTTCGTGTCCTGACCCGAGAATTTGTTTATCGAGGGAAAGTGGCGGCCATTTGCCGCAGACGCAATTACAGCGCAGATTGGTGACAAAACACAGACATTTCCTATTTTGATTCGCCTACCTGCAGAGGGTTGCTATTCTATGCCATTTCTTATACTCTGGGAACCACAATTACCGATAAATTTTAAATTGGTGAATTTTCAGATAAAGGAGACTTTTTCATGTCGTACTCTATCTCATCTTTCTCCTTCATTTTTTTCTTTAATTATTCGTTATAAATCTAAAAAATGGTCGGATCGGGAGATTCCAAAATACAAATGGTTCTCGACTTAGTTTTTTTTCGTTCCTAAGTTTTTGGCAAACGTACACATAGGAAAGGAAATCAGCCTTCTTATCGACTGCATTAGAGAAACTCTTTCTCATATTTGCGCTTCTCGTAGTCCTGATATTTATTTATTATTTATTTCAGTCTTCCACGTAGGATGATTTAATCATTATATTTTAAAATTCCTCTCCTTATTTCCGCAGTAATCCCAATGCTAACTTTTTCTATATGCTTTTATTTATACTTTATGTCGCCAATTGGTACTTTGCCGTACTATTATTTTGGTTAATGGTAAGGTTCTGGGGGTTGGGTTGGTTGGTAAGTTTCTGGGGGTTTTACAGTTAACCCCTAGAACCTTACCATTAACCATTAGTTTTAATACAATGTTAGGTAGTCTATGGTGCAGTTTTTATCCTTTATTTTAATGAATTGAAATGGAAAGTGACTCTTACGTATGGTGCCCTTTGCCACAAGTATTTAGCCATTTTGTTATGTATGAATTCTGTACAGAAAATATCGGTCGTATGCAATTATATCATAATTAATTTGATGATTTCAGTCGTGGATTTATTGCAGACAATTATTACGTCATTATTCCGAAGTATAGCATATTTTGTTCTACAGAACTAGTGAACTACTAATGGAAAAATAATGAGTAAAACCTGTGCTAAAACCTGAATGAAAAATACTACTTACTTACGTATTCGGGACCTCTTCTTCTATAATATTGCAATCAAAGATGAAATTGCAATTTGATGGAAACATTTACGAACGAACTTTATAGTGTGGAAAAATATAAAGTTCGTTTTCCGTTTTGTATCTCATATGTTTATTTAGTTGGCACTTTCATTATTTGCTCTATCTTTTATTATGATGGCTGTTTATTATTTGTGTACCTTCTAATTAAAAATGCCATGAAACTTGATATTTTGAGGCTCCCGCGTTGCCATGTAGGCAGCGCGTTCAGTTATGGTGAAACTCGGTTCCGGGTTTGATTCCCGGTGAAAACCCAAGTGTGAAATGCTGTCGAAGCACTTTCAGCAATATAACTATCCTACTCAAAATTCTCATAATTAATAGGCTTTCTAAATTACTCCGAGGAGAAAAGTATTGAACCGTTCAGTTCATTCAATATCTTTACTTCAAATGAATCTTTTCCAAGTCATTTTCTAATTGCATTTGTTTATAAATCATACATAAGTTAAAACCACTTTCTGCGATACGTTTCCACCCTTTTCTTGCTTTATTTTTTATTTAAACTTGGGTTAATTCTGATTCCATGTGAAAGCGATTGTTCCCTCAGTGGTCTCCGGAACAGTCTGAAATATATGCCCATCAAACAAATACCGGATGTGAAAGTATATAGAAGTCATTGTGGATTAGACGGGTAGAGTTTTATTTAGAAGGATTTTAAACGAATCTAGGTAACAAATTCTTGTAATTCTATTCTTTAATAAAACGGACAAAATTTAAAACAATTGATTAAAATTCGTCATCTGGTGTGATAATATAATAATATATCGTCTTTATTTGGGCAAGATCGAGACTAAAAGTCTCTTCTTCCATCTAATCCAGGGTTTCCCAAACTTTTTCTGCAATGGAACACTTCGCAAACCTGGGAAGTTTAACGGAACACTAAGCTTATATTTAGGTTAGGTAATTCTACTTCTAAAATTAAAGAAATCGTTTAATTACAATAAGTTATTTATTTGGTGATTATTTTTCAATATAAAGCTATAATATTGTATTAAAAACTTAAAATATGAATCAATAGAGCACTTAATGTCTTTTACTCTCCAATGCTCCATTTACACTCCAAATTGTCGCGGAACACCAATTCAGGTTCAGCGAAACACCGCTGTTCCGCGGAACATAGTTTGGGAAACTCAGATCTAATCCATCATCATTAATTATAAAATTAGGAATAATTTAAAGAAAATAGTATGAGAAACAATTAGAAGAATTGTGGATGTAAAAAACCTAAGAGATTATTAGGGGAAAAAAGCTGGACTTAAGTCTGTTAGCTGGATAATATCCCGTTTCGGCAATCTACGCCGCCAGGAGATCTCGGAAGGGTTCCTTTAGAAATGATGGACAAAAGTGGGGGATAAAGCAGTGCAAATGACGCAAGGCCATCGACCGTCGTAGGATCGAGAAGTGAGCGGCAGTTGCATCCTACAGAGGGGAGGGAATTCCAAAAGGAAAAAGCACAACTACCAATCTTAAAGAATATACTTTAGATCATCAAGTCATGCTTGCCTACGTCATCCTCTCTATTTATATATCAAATGATAATAAGTTATCCTACCGTATCTCCGTGTTGTAAGATTCCAAATTTTATTGAGCGCATATGATTATAGGAGCTTGAGGAAAGCAAGAACAAACTTCTTTACTTCTTATCTAGCTTTTTAGTCCTTAGTCCTCGCTGTTAGCCCTTGATGGCCGATTTTCGAGGGAGTGAGGTTCAGACGGGCATTCCAGCTGAATTCTTTAAAGACAGAAGATGCAGCGAAAATACCACGGGAGGTTTTGGGAGGGGTTTCCCTCCCGTCTTTATACCGGACAGATTATAATTTTATACCCCCCTCAACCGTTGCCACCTGCTATTAATACCAACTTTCAGCGTTTAAATAAATAAGTAAAATATAACTGGACATCTTATTTTCCACAATTTTTTTAATCGATCGCTTTCTGTCTCCCATACGTTATAATGGCTGCAAGAATTTGTTTGTTAAAAAATCGTGTGTAAATTACGAAATCCAGCTTAATTTATTTAATGATGCTCGGACGTCAGGTCAACTCGGATTAATTAGACGATATATGTAGCATAATACTGTTAATACTACTCTAAGAAATTTTGGTGTGATTGGAATTTGTTTTACGAAAAGTCTCAATCTTCCAGACAAAATGTAAAATGGCGAAATAGGACAGCAGATTTATTGAAAGGATTCAGCAATTTTCTCTAAAAACATTTTATTTTCATAAAATAGATACATATATAATAATACATACGTCATCTACATTTTCTTTGATTTGAATGTGTAGCAAGGAAACAATCTCAGTTGAATGAATAACATAACGACTCCAGAAAGACGCCATAAAGCAGTATTTAAAATTTTATTTTGGAATCGAATATTATGGTGGATAGCCTCCCCTGCTGCTGTTTAAACCGCCGAAGGTTCCGCGTCGCCCCATCTTTTCTCGGAACCATGACAACGGCTATCTTCAAATGCGTCCTCTCGAAGGCAATCCGATTTTAATTGTATTCCTTGTTACGGGAACTCTGGCTGCAAACATCCCGGTCGGCTTTGCCAATTTCCTTCCAAATCCAGGAACGTGCGATCGCTTGTGTATTTGACCCTTTGGAAGAATGCTTACATCCGAACACGTCCTGAATGTCTCTTGAGGTCCGCAGCCCACCGCTTGCGTTCCGTCATCGCATACGCCCAAGGAATTGCCTGCAGCGGATAAAGCAATAGCAGTAGTCATTATGCCTCTATATTGACATTGTCTGTATCAAAATAATCAACGGAAGTCAAATGTCCCTTTAGTTTAATAAGTAGTGTAAGTGACTGATTGAAAGTATCAGTTATTCATACATTAATTGATGTAAATCCATAAACAGCACGCGACCTTTACAATGGATTGAAAAACAGTAAAAATTGCAACAAAAATTCAACAGATAAAATTTTAAAAATACAAAAATGACATATGCTACAAGGGAAGAAAAAACAAAATACAGGGCTACATTATTGACTATCAGTACAGCTAAAAAGATAGGCAAAGGCTGAATCTTTTTATACAAATGGTATAGATTTTATTCAAATATTAATTTTTAAATGATATATTCAGTAGAAAGAGAAAAAGAGTATACGATTATATAGAGGAGTTGAGTGATAAATGAAGGTCCGTTTAGTACTATAAAGTCGAGGTGTTAGGGCAATGAAATAAGGAATTTAATTTAGTAGGACGGAAATATACACGAATGGAGAAAAAGGAAATTAAAACATCGATCCTTTAATTCATCCTAAACAATTTTCTGAAAGAAATTGAGGTCATTGTAGTGAGTGAGGGTTGGTATCTATTGGATGGATGCGATACTTTCTAGTTTAAGATTGTGAAAGGGTTGATTTTCAGGGAGATTAGAAAAAATGCAATTTCCCGAATTAATAAATGTATACCGAAAATTGTTAATATATATTCTTATATTATTTTCAAGAACAAGCTGGTGGCAGACAATTTACTCTGGCCTTGCTGTTAGTTCTTTAATTGTTGTATAAAATGAATGATTTTTAGTCATTCGCTATTTATGGAATACCTCCAAGTTAAGGCATATAAAACTGATATTGTATATTTAACATATTTTGGAAATAAAATTATATTTAACAAAGGATATGAAAAAACTGTAGGAAAAGATAACTCCGTAATTAATAGTGGTGGTAATGTCAAAATGGTTACCTGCAGTGTAGTGCCAGCGAAGTACGCATCTGTCGCAGGTCAATCCGCGAGGCAGCTTCAGGATCGCGGTGTAATTCCCCGGTGACCAAGAGTTGAGACGATAGCGATATCCAGATCCGTCGGCCAATTTGAGAGGATTCTTTCTGAAGCACTCCTCGTTCTCCGTGTCCCCGTCCTCTATCAGTCTGCACAAGTGGAATGTGAAGTATCCCTTGTGACTGGCCGTTATGGTGACGGTCACGGGCAACAGCGTGCCCTCCTCGTAAGTGCCCACGACTATCCCTCGGCTCCTCGCACCCATGTTTTCGTACGGTCTTGGCTGCGGAAGACTGTAGTCGTCGCCGCAAAGACCGCATTTTCCGTCGTTGAAGTTCCACTGCCTCTGCAGAGAGAAGAGGTCATTTTATGACAGTATAAACATTAGTATTTGATTTATACATGCTTAAATGCACTAGTTCATGCGTCTTTCTACATTCTATGAGCACTTCTTACATTTATAATAATAAGTTACTTAATAAGGCTCATAAAATGGCCTCATTAAATCATTAAGCCGTTTTTAAGTTAATTGTTAAGTGGTTAAACAAGTTAATGAAATCGTACTAACTCAGTTTTGTCTGAGATGAATCGTTATTGTCAGTTTAGAATGAGACTTCTGCGGTTACCCTGTCTCATACGAACCATCAAGGAGTTTGGAAAGAGAATTGAAGTTGCGTCAGTCAAATGGGCATCCAACTGTTTTGATTAAGTATTTAATGAGTTAATCAAAACTAATGTATATTGCAATGCAATGTAAAGGCATTCGAATAATTAGACATTCTTTCCTAATCAGCGATGTAAACGTAATTGAAGGACAAAGAGAAGTGAATTTGGCGATGACTCGAAATATTTTAGCTCTAGCTCTTGGATTTGTGAAAGAGCATTCCTGGAGGCGAATGCAGAATTTCACCAATTCGACAGCCATTTCATACTTCATTTTATAAATGACTCGTACCTGGAAACCGCCGCAATAAAGTTGGTTATCGTTCATGTCCACTATAGCACCGGGAATTGCTAGTCTCCAAAGCGATGCTCTGTTGGCCGGTTCGATGACATATCCATGAGCCCAGACGATTGAAGAAAACGATAAGTTCAAAGCGATGATGAAAACGAGGCGTGCGAGGAATCCGTGGAATGCGATGGCCATCTTCACGAGCGTGAGCACTGCAAACGCGATCTGTCTATAGTTGAGCAAGTGTTGACGCTTTTTATGCTGTCGGTAAAAAAATCGCACCGGGTACTAATCACGGATCTCGACCAATGAAAAATGTCCTGTTAAAGAATAAAGGTATATGATTGGTTGAGGACAACTGGACAATTCGGAACAATAGCAGTAAACTATTAAGAAACGGATATAGTGTTTGAATAGTTTTCTAAAGGCTTTTATCTGGTAGCGTGGCCGAGCGGTCTAAGGCGCTGGTTTAAGGCACCAGTCTCCTCGGAGGCGTGGGTTCGAATCCCACCGCTGCCAATATTTTTGAATTGCTCAACTTCCGGCACTAATTTTTGGCTACTTCTGTTCTTGGTTTTGCATCGATGACACTTATTGATTTCGGACAACGCCTGGATTAATGTCCACTTGATCGTTCATTAAAGATATTTTGAAAGTGAGGCATTAACGATTGTGGTTGCCAGGATTTTCATCTCATACTTTTGCGTTTATCAACTTTTAAGCCTATTGGTCGTGAAAACTTTATTTATTGGTTTATCCATTTATCAGAGTTCTTTCAAGACTCCTGAGTGGTAGTCCAATTCTTTTCTGAATGTCGACCAGCCGAGCACAATATTTTATCCGTATTCTTCGCCAAATTTATTCGTAAAATTTCTCATATTTTATTTCGCCAAGTAACTCATGAAAAAGAAAACTTTCGAATGTCAGTCCTCCTAAAATGATAGCCTGGCCCCATGATCTATGTCAGCTCCCACTTCCTGAACATTTCATTTTCTTCCAAAATGAGAAAAACGGGAATTTTGATAGCAATCACAAATACAGTTTAAGATCGGTTGATCTTGTATTCCACAAGTAACGTGAATATAATTCTGAATCTGTATCGACAAGATTTACACTATTTTTCAAACTTTATGTTTATAGTTTATTGGGTAAATTTTCGGATGAGGACGGCGTGGGGTTTTTTATTTTTTACCCTCTAGAAATAGCCCTTTTTCGATGAAATTTTTGTGGAACATGTATCAAAGATGGCGGCTTATTTACATACATAAAAGTAATGGGTACGTGCCATAATTACCGCGATAACGACGTTGCAATGACGGAGGTGCAGTATTGGCGTCCGGAGACCGTTTCGAAACCGTTAGTTATGGCGTTCTGACGCCAGGTGGAGCAGCACACGCCCAGTTTCACATCTCGGAAACTGCGAAAAAGTAACTCATTTCGAATCGCGTAAACATGACATTCACACGTATTTGTCGATGATATTCCGAGGAATTTCATGTATTATCGATTACATAAAATGCGGAAAACCAAGAAATCATCCATTTATGAAACTATTATGAAGTAATAGCGTAACTCACGAGATCGAATTAAAGATGGAAATGTAAATATAAAACATACCTATAATAATTCGATAACATTGATTTAAAAAAGAAAGAAAAGCAAAATTGAAATTTAAAAAAATAATTGAAAAATAGGTGCCTAATCTCGTAAAAAGGAAGTGGAGAACCACATCTAGAGCAAATATGTCCATCTTTCCGGATCAAGCAGCCGTGCGCCTCAAGGAATGTCAGTGCATCCTCGGGAGAGGTGAACGTCTGAGCCGCGGCGAAAACGTTGTAATAGCAGCTAACGCAGGAATTGTCGACCATTTCGACGAGGAACTCTTCGAGTAATGGTAAATTGATTTCATATGCATTTTTGATCAAATAAAATGCAGAAAACAATGAAATCATCCAATAATGAAGCTATTATGAAGTAAATGCGTAATTAACGATTAAGAATTTAAGAACGAAATGGTACTTAATAACTTTTCTATATTCGGTCGATTTTATTGATATAACAATGAAAGACAATAGGCTTCCAAGGTCTTTATAAGGAAAAGCAGTGTTTTTGTCGCAAATGTTGCTTTTTGTTAAGAAAAAGATAGTAACCCTCTCGTGCGGTTTGCAAGCTATAGTTGGTTTGCAAGCTCATTCGGTTTCCAAGGTTTTTTAAGAAAAATCATAACTTTTTATTATGAAAGATCATATCATAAAGGGAACCTCGAACACCCAACTCAACCCATCGGCATTTAGCCAGTTGTTTATCTTTAATATTAATTGATAAAGAAATAAATGAAATAATTGAAATAAAAATTATTAATAAGCTCGATAGACCTTGGGAACCTGTTTAGCTTGCAAACCAACTATAGCTTGCAAACCAACTATAGCTTGCAAACCGGACGAGAGGGTGACTATCTTTTTAATTACTCAAAGCGAATTATGCCGAAAAAAAGACGTTTTCCCTGAAAAACACCTCTTTTTGCTCAATGAGTATGAATTTGGGGAAAAAGAGGTAAATAATTCAACATTTACATCCCACCCAACACCCCTTTTTGCTCAAGGAAGCACGTAACCGAGTAGAAAATTGGGAAAAAACAGCTAAATCAGTCGACATTTACATCCCACCCAACACCCCTGTTTTCTCAAGCAAGCCCGTAAGTAGAGATGGGAACCTTGAAAAAAATGAAACGTTTAAAACGTTTGAAAAAAACGTTTTGTTCATTCGCCTTGAAAAAAACGTGAAAAAACGTTTTTTCGTCAATTTTGAAATGGCGTTCTTCGTGGTTTATCCGATAGATTTACTATCCTGATTAGTAAATTTTGCAGTTGACCTGACCTAATAGCTTGTAAAGAATGTATTTCTCTAGTTTTTAAAATGATTCTATAAAAAACACAAGTGTTTATATGTTTGCAAGACTGATACATTGTATAAAATCAACATTTTCAGGCGTAACTTTGTGGAAGTTTATCTTCATGATAAAATTCAAATGAGTTAATAGCTTTGTAAAAGCAATC
Organism: Sympetrum striolatum; assembly: GCA_947579665.1. Classification (NCBI taxonomy): domain Eukaryota; kingdom Metazoa; phylum Arthropoda; class Insecta; order Odonata; family Libellulidae; genus Sympetrum; species Sympetrum striolatum. The sequence continues at coordinate 11,681,309 of OX388350.1, forward strand.
TATGATAAAGTGTAGCAAATTTTGAAAATTGGCCCCATGTGGTTCACTAGTGACCGCTAAGTTTCATGTTGCTGAACAGAAAATAGTGTTCATAGTTTTTTCTTGACACCATGTATTCACGTGTTGGAATTCATCAAATTCAGTGTTCCGCTTCAAGCTCTGAGTGGAAGACGCATCATTGCGTGGATTATTTGAGCGTGTGTATCATAGTTCGAACTTAGTTTTCAGATGTTCAAAAGAGCAAAAATATTTTTATCAATTAAAAAACCCTGCAGTAACTCGATTCTGATCCAAAGCTATTGCTCTGGAACAAGGGCGTCGCCAGCACTGGGCTAGGGGGGGCAAGCTGCCCAAAGGGGGAATCTATCGTCAGAAAAAAAAGCCTAAAATAACGCAACCCGCAGAGCACTGGGATGAACTTTTCTCCGGCTCCTCTTTAACTACATGTATTTTTGGGGTTTTATTTTAATCTCATATGGGACTCAGGAGCTTGTCTATCCAATGACATGGACTCAGATAGTTTAAATGAACCTTTTGCTTAACGATCATGTTCGATTTTTTTCTCAAAGTCCTCTTAATTCCTTTTATCATGGAAAATAAAGCATGCCTGCAATGTAAACTTCTCGGATACCGGTGTCGTCTGCTAGAGCGATATAGAAAACGAATCATCTGCCAACCTCCCGCAAACTCTATTAAAACCTCATTGATTAATTCTAATGTCAATTTTATGTATATTCTAATGCATTAGTCCGTCTTAGTTTTTAATTGACCAATACCAAGTATAGCATAAAATTCCTTAATAGTCGTTTACCGCAATGAAATAAAGCTACTCTATAGTACATTATAATAGCTTATCAGGGTAGTTAGAGATTTTCCGCTTGTGCAAATTTTTGAACTAATTCATAATTGGGACTTAATGCAGTAAAAGTTGTCAAAATGACGAATACGAGAACTTGTATACCATGCAAGTCCTGCAGGTGCAGCCGAGAGCACAATGAAATGTTCATTAAAACGCCGTGGATTAATACTGACGTTCGTTCTGATTCATAGAGTTCAGATATTGAATGAAATAATAAAATTAAGGAAGATGCATAGATTCTAGTTTCGATACATTTTGTGGTGGCAGCTGTTCTGATGCACAGCAATTGACCATGCTGCAGGCAGAAACAAGCCACTGCTTATTTACCTATAAAACCTTTAGAAATGCGAAAATAACAAAATTGCTTCGTGTTACACATTGCTCAAAATACATTTTGTGTTCCAAAACGTTCGACTTACTCGATCAAACCTTGATAAATCTGTATCAAATCCGCAAAATCACTAAAAAACAATGTATTGGTATAGGGAGATACGAAAAGTGCAACCCAGCATGGCTAAAAGCGCAATCTGCCCTTTTTTTTGGCTTCACTTTTGGGCGCTAGAGATAGCAATACTACCCTTGTGTGGCTGCCTGATTGAGGGTACATAATGAAGGTAAAATAACTGCAGGTTATGACAATAAAACAAATACTTTACTGCAAGAAAGAAAAGCGATGAGGAAGTTATATTTTTAAATATTGTGAAAAGAGGGAAAGTTTCCCCAGCTTCTGATGAATTTCTGAAATCTGCTTTGCAATTGTAACTGATTACAAATTTGACAGATTAATTATAATTTAGCCCAATTACATTTTATCAGTACTTTTCCTTATAAGCGGCGAAGATAGTAAAAACAAAAGTTCCAATTTTCCTCAAGAGATGGCATTAGTGGTGTAGTTTATAAACAAAAGTTCCAATTTCCCTCAAGAGATGGCATTTGTGTAGAAGTTTATAAACAAAAGTTCTAATTTTCCTCAAGAGATGGCATTAGTGTCGAAGTTTATAAACAAAAGTTCCAATTTTTCTCAAGAGATGGCATTAGTGTCGAAGTTTATAAACAAAAGTTCCAATTTTCCTCAAGAGATGGCATTAGGGACGAAGTGTATAGTATATAGAAGTGTATAGTATATAGAAGTGTATAGTACCTTTAATGTATCGAATGTCAATTCAATTATGGCTATCGATCTCGGTATGGAAAAAACACGGAGATCGTGACAATTTGACTTTATTTGAGATTTGACAATAGAGAAAAAAGATATAAAGATTCCCTTGATAGAAAGAGGAGATATAATAATTCTAATATATTAATAATTGCTTCTTGTCTGGCAATGGCGTATGACTTAGTGGGATCATCAGAGACGATAACAGGAATGAGGGATGTCGGTGTGTTCTTTTTTACACACCAATTCCGGTTTATAAAGCCGATACATTAAATGTAAAAATGATCATCAAAAAAATTGCGCATTGCTGGAAAAAATTACTCATGTATAAAGGGTAGATTATGATACAATTTGATGTAAATATCATTGCCACAAGTTGCAATGTATTGGAGAAATTAGATGATTAAATACAATGTGACGTCTCCATTCTGCTGGTCGAGTACTCAATTTTCGTTTTGCATCGCTGCAAGTGCAATTGAAAAGACTTGGAAGAAATAAATAAATAGGAAGTTAGTGCATAAAATTGACTACAAACTGTGTTAAAAACCATGTTTCTACGTAGCAAAGTTACGAAGAAAAAAATCTGATGTGGCCAGCACATGACTTTCACCATATATAAGATGTAAATATTTATCTAAGACAGTAATCTCGAACTCTATATTCCATCTAAACTTGGAAGATGAGTGATATATTTATATATTATTAGCTTTGACGTCACAAAAATTATAAATAATGTTTTTCGGGACATGATCGATGAAAAACGATGAAATTGGCCTTTCGCCCATAGAGCCCAGAGGCCCACAAAGTACATAATGAGCAACTTCCAGTTTATCAGTATTTCCTGAATAACTCCTAAAAAATCAGTGATGCAAAAATATATTTCAAACAAAAGTTATAGTAAAATACATTTTATAAAACTTTTGTAAATAAATATATATACCTAAATATCATATTTATGGAGATATTTTGAAAACCGGAAATGAGCTTTGAAGAATGAAGCTCAACTTCCGGTTGACCGATTTACTCCAAAAACTAATCAACTCTAATGACATTAACCAAAGTACTATATATGAAATTTGGTGTTGATACAACGAATGGTTTTCATGTTAGAGCGCCCACAAAGTACATAACAGCTACTTCCGGTTTATCGGTATTTCACGAATAACTCCTAATCAACCGGTGATACAAAAATATGTTAAATACAAAAGTTATAGTAAATTTAATTATCTAAAACTTTTATGAGTAATACAATATACGTATATATCATATTTATGGAGATATTTTGGAAACTGGAAATGAGCTTTGATGAATGAAGCCCGACTTCCGGTAAACCGATTTACTCCAAAAACTATTCAACTCTGACAGCACACACCACAGTACAATATATGAAGTTTGGTATTGATACGACAAATAGTTTTCACGTTAGAGCGCCCACAAACACACACACACATACAGACACACACACACACACACACACACACACACACATACACACAGACATCATTCCGAAAATAGTCAAAACGTGTTCTAGGGACCCCAAAACGTGTATTTCCGTTGAAATCTCGAAGTCGAATTTTTTCACGAAAACAATACTTTCTCTATACTTCGTATATGGAGAAAGTAAAAATTAATATAGTTCTCCATCGCTGAAGTACGCATTCGATAATATCGACATAATTCATACGTTTCCTTTTTTAAATAAAAAAGTTATTTGTATTAAATTATTTACTTTTATCAATTAATTGTTATATTGTTTATTGATATTGTATTAATTATTGATATATTTTAGAAGTAAACGTCTCGAAAAAGATTCGATTCCCATGACTAAATCGAAAATAGCAAAGGTCTATTTACTGATCGAAATTTTTAGATTAAACTTTTACATTAACGCTATATTTTAAAACTTACGAGGAAAATTGGAACTTTTATTTACAAATTTCGACACTAATGCCATCTCTTGAGGGAAATTGGAACTTTTGTTTATAAACTTCGCCACTAATGCCATCTCTTGAGGGAAATTGGAACTTTTGTTTATAAACTACGCCACTAATGCCATCTCTTGAGGAAAATTGGAACTTTGGTTTATAATCTTCGCCACTAATGCCATCTCTTGAGGAAAATTGGGACTTTGGTTTATAAACTTCGCCACTAATGCCATCTCTTGAGGAAATTTGGAACTTTTGTTTTTGAATATATCACCACATTGGTGCACCCATCCTTATTTGAACATCTTAGGAATGACTTCATCCGTTGCTTTTAAAATTACCTCCTCTTCTAAGAAACAAAAAATCATTTATATCAGATGAAATTTTCTGGTAGGCTCACATTTAAGCCTGATTTCCTTATTTATGTATTAGCCAAGTATTCAATTGAATGCGTCACATACCGGAGAGTACAAATTCGGCTGCATTAAAATATTCTGTAGACTCTTGACTATAGTTGATGTTATAATTAAATTTGCAGAAATCAAGTTATATACCAAGGTGGAAAAAATGAAGACGTCAACTTACAAGTATTTAGACTAAGTGATAGGTGGTTTAACCAGCAGAGAGATGATACAAAACCCAGTCTTACGCACTGAGTGTTCAAAGGAAACAAAAATTTTCCACGAATTGAAATTTTGAATGGGCATTGCATAACCAGATATGAGATTCGTGGGATTCTATCGCAAGAGAAAAACTTGACTGCATCGAAAAGGAAGCTGAAGAATTTAAGTCACAGTTTTAAAAGTTTCTCAAATTTATTCAAGTCATCAAGTCACAGTTACGATAAATCTGTGCGTAACTTACGCGCACAATACCTTTCAGCTGACTGATTTGCTTCCAAAATGGTACATTATTAATAATATCATCGAAAATTAATTTTTACTGATATCTTGTATTGCTTCAATACTTTTACAAATTTCTACGGAAACCCGGTTATTGAATTATTTTCGTTACTATACAGCAAATTTACGGGTAATTATAAAATATGGATCGGTATATTTTATATCATCCCGAGTAATGAAGAGCCTACTGTACAGACTTTTAATCGTCCAGAATGCTTAATAAAGGAACAAGTAACTTTGCAATTGCCGCTAACTCATCTTGAGATGTGCCCTCCGATAACAGCCCTAAAATAATACAATCCTAATTTATGCAACTAATAATGGTCATTTTACAAAAAACAACATAGATATAAACTTACGTTTTCCCGATAGAGGCCTCGAGCTATTAGCGGACTGTGAAAAATATTTTCGGATGTCCATCTGTACCTTATGAAATCCAAACTAAACTCTCCTTCGAGCTGTTCCCTGTGAATTTCTCAAAAGTACTATTCAAGAGCCTAGCTTTGCATTCACACCCTCAAAACAGTCACATGCAGAAGATCTAACTGAGCGTTTTATCAACCTGTTTGTCCCTCAAACGTAATCTTAATCTCTGTTTTCAGGGTTTAAGTTTCGAATTACTTCTCGAATGTTCCCTTGTGTTTTTGCGAGGAGTAATTGAATCAGCACATTCGAATTCTTCTCATGGGAATCTTATCTTATGGTGTGAGTCATCTAACAAAAGGATATGGTTAAGAAGTGCATTCGTTGAACATTGTGTGCGAAACACTCGTAGCGTCCCATTGATATCGATGTTGGCTCTAGGCCTGCTCTGCTACCGAAAACAACAACTTAGCTACTGGCATGCAAAGCTAGTCATAGGACTTCTTGGGGGGGGGGGGGGGGTTCGAACCCCTAAACGTCCCCCCCTCGCTGCGCCACTGCTTGGGCCTATTTACAAAATACTCACCGCAAAACTTTCTTATGTCCATTTTGAAGGGAAAACGAAAAAAACTGAATCCTTTGTCTTCTGCCGGCGATTGTCGGACGATACTCAAGGAAGTTTGAGAGAGAGGACATAATCGCATAACCTCGCGCTCTGATCGCATCGACAGGCAGTTCTAACTACATTGTTCACCCTGAAACCGAACTTTTCTTCTCTTGGGAGGGAAGGGGCGAAGGACTCTACTACAAAGTATTGTTGAAATATTTTTGCTGCGCTGGAGGTATAAATGAATTTCCTACGAGGAAGTACTTTTACCATCACTGGTGTTTACACGTGCCAACACTTGACTTTGTTTTGTCTAAATTCTTTTCAAATACGCTCGTGCCTGAAAATTGTTTCTACAACACATCCCGAACCAAAATACGAATGGGTCTCCAGGGGGGGGCAGCTGCCCCCCCCCCCTGGCGACGCCCTTGCTCTGGAATCATTAATTACTAACAAAAGTGTGCTGCAACAGATAGCGATTGATGCGAATCCTAAGAATCCATCCCTGAGGCTTCGTCACGACACAAAAAACGTGTTCTGTCCGAAAATTAACTTTTGGATTTTTTAAAATAATCTGCATGACGTTCTGAAATCATTTAAAGCTTACATAATCGACATGGCAAATGATGAGCCACAGCTTAACAAAGTCTGCTGCATTTTCCTAGATCCCTTTGGAAGAGTAAAACATTTTTGTACGATCACAACTTAAATTACTGATGGTCGCAGTTGTAAAATAATAAATTGAATTAAAAAGAGAAGAAATTTGGCCGTGACAAAGGCCCATTTGCCAGCTAATTTTTTTGACCCTTCAAGAAAAGCTTCGAGCTTGGAACCATCAAAAATTTCTGATGTTTTTAAATTTGTTGATATTCTCGCAAAATCAGATCCCACCTTCACTGAAGAGAATATAGCTGAAATTCATTCCGAGATGGCAAACAACGTGGCTGACGATGGTAAGTGGAAGACACTATACGTCATTTCAGTATCTAAAAAACTTTCGTCTCTAATTTTTTGGAAGGGAATATGCTCCAAAACAAAATTCTATTGAGTTGCCGTAAAGATTTTTCACTTCCATCTGCATCCTCGGCGACGGAAAGAAGTTTTAGCAAGCACGGAAATATTCACAACCTAAGAAGAAACCGCAGGACTAATGAAAGAGCTTTGAAACCTATTTTAATCAAGCACAACTTGAAATTACTAGAAACCGAAAGAGCTAAAATTTCAAGCGATAATCTCTCGAAAATTGGATGGAGAGGAAGGAGAGGAAGTTGTAACACTTGCGGGTGTAGATGAGAACAATTCTTCACTCATTTCCAGCTAGGAATCAGATCTAGATGGCGTTGTGGAGGAATTTGAAGACACAGTTACAGACTAATCCAATCCAAAACATATGGCCACTTTGGTTCTTTTGCTTTTGTATCGAGTTGTATGCATCTTTAGAGTTGTGCCCTACTAACTATAATTTATTTGCAACTAATACAGACTATAATTTAACTACAAATAATATAAGCATGGCTGTAATTATTACCATGTAAGATGATATAGTCCATGATTAAAAAGAATATGTAAAAATATATCCTTCTTATTTATAATTACCTACGAACTCTTTCACTCATTTATTTCAAGCATTATAAGATACGAAACGGAATTTTTAAAACAAAAAATGTGTCATCATAATTAGATTGGAATATCAAACAAAAATGTTGCTGCTGTTTGTTTTTAATTTTACGGTTTTTAAGCCTAAATTAATCCCCTATACTATTAGATAAAAAAAACACTATCGATATACTGAAAAGATATAATCATTCTTCGAAGATGTTTCTGCTATTCGAAGATGTTTCTGCTAAGTCGTATTAATATTATAAATAATTTATTTATTATTTATATTAACTCCGCCCTTACCGTACGAAAACTGGAGGATTCCTCGGCATTTATATCCAATTGAATATTTTCCTTTAAAATTCAGAACCTGTTAAAGGTGGCTGAAATAATTTAATATCTAATACTAATTAATATACTTATCATAACTATTATAATACTTAATCCATTTGGTTCCTTTATTGGCTCTTTAATATTACAAGTAAGAAAGATTTACGTGTTTGGGATCATCGAGTATTTAAATGTCATTTTCAGCGCATCATTGTGCATAATTTTGTAATAAACTTACGTCATAAATTTCAATTTTTCGTTGAATAACTATTACTTGGAACAGATAATGATTCCGTTTATATTGTCAATGAGAAATATACACATAAATGTCTAATTTCAATCCTAATATGGAAATAAAATGTGAAAAACGTTTTTTTTTAAGAAATAAAAACGGTTTTTTTTAGGAATAAATATGTTTTTTATGAAAAAACGTTTTTTAATCAACGTTTTAAAACGTTCGCATGAAAAAAAACGTTTTTTTCCCATCACTACCCGTAAGTGAGTAGGAAATGGGAAATGGGCGATTGCTAGAGTTGAAATAAGTAACTTTCGCCCTAGCGGAAATTCGAGGAACCATCAAAAATGGCGGAAAATCAGTCGAAAAACGACAAAAAATGGTCATATTTGGATGAAAATATCTCAAAAACCAGTGCTTTTAGGAAGGATTTCTTAACATATAAATATACCGCAATACTTTATCTTCAATATGGTATAACTTTTGTCTCTGTATATCCACTATTAAGGGAGAAACAGAATTTCTCCCTCGCCGTCCTCATCCGAAATTTTACCGTTTATTGTTAACGGAAGGGAAAATTTAGGAAGGTTGGCCATCTGTTGATTTTGCTAGTCATCATCTAATTTAAGGTAGGCCTTGTAGCTGTCTTCGACCATTTTTCTTTATACTAAGTCAACTGACCTGCAATCCATCCGGTGTATAGTATCCTGAAGCATGGGGACTCTGGGCCTACCTATCGCTCTCTTGCCAAAGATTAAATGAAATAGAACTAGCCGATCAGTGAGAGTAAATATAAAACTAAGAAAATGTAGGCAAGGACATGATTTGGCCACTTAGCAGCAGATCTGAGTTTACGCTAAATAGTATACATGACTAAAAAAGCAGCGGTTTAAAACATATTCCACCTGAATTTCTGAAAACGTTGAAATATGATGTATGGGACGAAATTCATTGGAAAGCGTTCACTCACTCACCACGATGAGATGTAAATGGGGCTTAGTCTCACACTTCTTGAGTGTATATGGCGTTTATCCCTTCCTTTGAGAGGAATTGTTTATGAAAATATTTTAATGAGTGTCGAATCGATCGATTCTTGAATAGGAATAAAACTACATTACCCAATATTATACTTACATTGTTTCAAATGTTTTGAAATTTAGATTTAATAAGCTAGTATTGAGAAAAACTTCTTTCAAAATATATAACAGAAGGGGCAACCGATTTGACGTCAAAATATCTTCGGCCGGTTCTGGTTTTTGAGTAAATTCTGGATACCGGCAATGAATCATCGGATTACATATTGGGCGGATGTCCCGTCCTCATCCGTAAAGGGTCCATTAGAAAATCTTTCATTGAAGCACTCTCAGGCAATCCAGATTTTTATTTTCATCACATACTATAAATACTCACTTCATGTCATAGATTCTGGCAAACAACTATATTTTTCACCTTCAGGGATTTACGTTGATTACCCATCATTTAGTATATTTTGAATGCTATTCGGCACTTGTAAGAGTGAAATCAGAAGTCAAATTATTAAATTTATTAATTTTAATTAGTAGTAATTAGTTTATTTTTTATTGCAACATCATAAATGAAAAGTATTCCATTAAGGTAGTCTTGGAAATATTTTGTGTGAGATATTTTTTATGCACGGTATTGATTTTCTAGAATCAAACCCAAGAAAACTTTGATTCCATCCTCATGAAAATTATTATTCATAAGAACGTTAAAATATTTAATAATTCCCATGATAATATCTTACATCGAGATATTTAAAGCACTAAAGGTTTATAGTATGAAAGAAACACAAAAATTCTTATTTTATACTCTATTTCTCTCTCTCTCTCTCTCTCATTCGTCATTTGGTAGAGGAAAAATAAAACTGTATTGCATTGTAACGAATCGTAACGTACGTAAGAATGATGAGAAAAAGGTTTTTGATAAAAATTATCTTGACTGTCCTCACTAAAATGCAATAGGATACGGATCATAACTTTACTTAACGTAACTGTGGTTAGGTGTAACGTTGCAGAAACCTTTGTTCAAAGGCAGCATTTTTAATGCAAAACGAAATTGATTGAGAGCGTAATGACAACCACTGTTTTGCCAACTTTTCATTACATCAGCACAAGTTACTGCGGAAAAAGCTAAAACAAAAGTTTTGTTGAATAACGGATAAAACCGGTATAAAAATAATTCGACGAGGATGGGATTCGAACCCACGCGTGCAGAGCACATTGGATTAGCAGTCCAACGCCTTAACCACTCGGCCACCTCGTCCCACTGTTACACCATGTGAATTTTGAGCGTCATAACATATTCTCCAAATTTTGTTTCTTTGTATGATTTTCGGTGGGTTTTTATACGTAAGTATCGCTTGTATTGCTGAAGACTATCATTCATGATCTACAATGTGTATTAAATCTAGCATTCAATCTAACATTCATGCGGGAACTCGAAATCGTGTACATCATTTGATTACTCTTCCGAAGAAACACGGTAGCAGAATGCTCTTTCCCTGAATTGTTCCTCGAAAACTTTCTTATTTTTGATGTACTTCATTGTCAGTTCCAAATGGTTGAATAATGTACTTTATGAATTTTAATGATAAAATGTCTAGGTGCTGTGCCGGCATCCTGGGTAATCAACAATGTAAGCATAATATAATCGCACATTTGGAATTGATATCTGTCTTTTTCTATAAGAAATTGTGTTTCCGAATGGATGTAGATATATATTAATAGCTCACAAAGTTTTATTCCCCTTCTTTAATTACAACTTCAATTTTAAAAACTTAGGTGTAAGAGTGTTAGTTTAATCTTCATTGCCACTTTTGAATGCACGCATGAACATTTACGAACTTCATACTACTTCACTTCGCAGTGAAAGGTATAATCATTGAAGGAGGTCCGTCTTCCATGGTAGAATCTTCAGTTATTTCAATACTCTTTCCTTAACTTATACTTCTTTAAAATCAGACACTATATATCCTCTCCTTTCATCGCATTCAAACTACGTTTGCACCTCTTCGGCATTGCTATGTTTCCAACGTTTAATAACATCCTTGAATTTGTCCTTTACCTTTCCACAATACTACCGAGCACCTAATTTAATAATACGCCTTGTATATGTAAAGACAGACTTCTCTGCATGATAATTCAGCCAAGTATTTGCCATATTCAGCTGTAAACCGTCTCGTTAATAGGGTCTTCCAAATTATTGATATGGCTGATTTAATCTACTAACATTAAAAATAATCCAACTTTTTCGTATAATTACCCTGCATGTTAATCTAGATATGCTTATTGTTGAATTGAATTGTATTAAAGTATGTTATTATAGTACTAAACATCTCTTAGTTGCAAGAAATCCATATTGGGTAGAGTTGCAAGATTTAGGTTCACTCAAATTCAAGAAAATATATTACATGTATAGATTTAAATATCAAATAAATTGTATTAGATTAACAAACTGGAAATAACAATTAGAAAAGAAAACTATTGAACAGAAACAGATGCTGCTGGGGTAACATGAACTTTTAAAAGACATAATATTTTCAAAGTCAACTTAATAATAATAATAATTACTTCATTACACGGGATCAAGCCCTTTTATTGTAAATTATTTGAAAAGTAAATGCAAGTATGCATAAGGTACAAATTTAATTAAGAAACATTTTTGAAAAAAAAAAAACAAAAATTATTTCAAGATATAACAGCAAAGAATAGCACCAAAAATTACATAGAAAGGATATGTATATATATACCCTTATATGATCCCATTCTAGTACATGAGAGTGGTGTTAAAGGATAAACGGAGAGTTGAGAGAGCTATTTACTGAATCGCTCATTCTTACAGAAAATTGAGAGTAGATCATATGCATAGTAAGATAGAAATTTTAAGGTGAAAATGGGAATGATTGATGACCAAAAGGTAAATGAACAGATGTATAAGCATGTCTAGAATTAGGAATAAATGAGGTGATCATGCAAGATAAATTAAAGTGGCTAAATGTTGTTAGTGGGTCCAAAATCCTTCCGTGGTTTAGGAGGCCATGGGAGTGAGTGTTTTGGTTTCAGTTTGCATGGCTGTAAGAAGAGGAATTGACACAACATGAAAAATGGAATTGCAACTTATAGTTAATGTAGTGGTTTAGCAGGATTTAACAAATTGAATTAATTTACATGCCTTCAGTGCTTCTAGATCATTAAATTAATGATTACCTTTTCAGGTACTCTGGGCAAAATACTCAATGCTATATGATCTATTAAAGCCTACATAAGAAATAATATGGAGATATTATTTGTTATATGTTAGCATTGAATATCTGTGCTTCTTTACTATATACTCACAAAAATTATAACATTTTATAATCTAATGATGTTATAATCACCAAGGTAATTTCTATATTATAAATATTCTTGCTGACAAAAATGCACTATTTCTCTTTGGTTCATTATGCCAGCAGATTTCACAACATCCTAAGAATCAATATAGTTTCACTAGTTATGTATTTATGCAAGAATAGTGTATAGAGTTACCATTATTCCCTGAAACATGGATGTTGTTCTTATGCATATCTCTATGGGATGTATTCACTCAAAATTTTAACTCATTGAAATTGTAAATCTTTGGTTTCATCACATTCATCATATCACATACCAATTCCTCCATAGCACACTCAATTTTATTAAAATATAATTTTTATATTTCTTTAGTTGCACTGTTTGGTTTATTTTGCGAATATGTCATTTTACAGAAATTGTACCTGACAATAAATTAAAATTTGGGCAATAAAGGGAGGATATGATTAGTGAATATGATTTTGAATCCATTTCATCGATATTTATGTATTGATATTAAAGCTATAAGGCAAATCTTAGATTGTATGCAAGAATTTGAGTGTCAAAACATGCCATATTTACTGAATTCCATTTTAAAATGTGATTTATAATAATTTTTAAAATCTTAGATAGTTGATTTATATCAATGACTCAGTAAATGTCAATATTGGCCCTGAACTTTCAAATTCTTTTGAGAATTGATTTCATATTATTAACTGGTGTCATGATACTTGATTTTAATTACAAATTTGAGATCAGAAAATATACTGAATATGCCTGCATATAAGTCGACCCCTAAAATTTTGAGATGAATTTCAGGTTTTAACCTATATTCAGTGTATAAGGTGACTCAAATATAAGTCAACACCACTTCCACAGCTCTATTTTATGGGAAGAAAAATTGCAGTATCAGTAAATGTACGATAGCTTAAGTAATATTTACCACATAAGATTAAGATGCTAGAATTGTTTCTTTCAGCTGTCATGTCAACTTCTCGCTTCTGCTTAACTATTACACAAGTTTATTTCATTGGTATCACCCAGGCTTTACAAATAAAAATGCATTACAAAACAGAAACAATGTTATTAAAAAT